>BSUD01000003.1:124541356-124722796 GCA_033239045.1 Fagopyrum esculentum | reverse complement strand
AGTCGGAAAGACGGGACATGCCGCTAACGGAACCGGTAGCCTATGCCATGGTGGTGTAGAGACAAGGCACGCCGGTAATGGGACCAAGTGAAGAAGTAGTACGGGTGATGATGGAGCCGGTGGCTCGAGCAATGGCCTTAGCTCGGGATCGGGTGATCGGTCCATCTGAGCGAACTCTAAGAGCCTCGTCCTCTTCGTCCATGGTCAACGTAAAAGGGGCATCCAAGGGCGCATCAGTCCCCCCATCTTGGCTGTGAAACGTCCCCGTTTCACCATCGTCAAAGAGGGGCTCAACATAAGGGGCAAGGTCCTTGACGTTGAACGTTGGGTGTACTCCGTAGGAATCCGGAAGCTCTAACTTGTATGCATTTGGACCATGACGGGCTAAGATGCGGAATGGGCCATCACCACGGTCCGAGAGCTTGCTCATGCGGCGAGTAGGAAAACGCTCCTTCCGTAGGTGGAGCCAAACAAGATCACCGGGCTCAAAAGAGATGTCGCGGCGGCCCTTGTTGCGTTGTCCGGCAAGCTGGGCGGCACGACGTTCGAGTTGTGTCCTAGTCCGCTCATGAAGCTCAATGATTTGGGCGGCTCGGTTTCCGGCGATGATGTGTTCTCCATTCTTGAGCGGGCGGGGAGTGAAATCCAATGGTGTGTGTGGATTGAGGCCGTAGACAACTTCAAATGGGGACAATTTAGTTGCCGTGTGCCTAGACCTGTTATACGAAAACTCGACAACAGAAAGTAAGTCCTCCCACCTACGTGGGTTGGTCCTAGTGGTGGCTCTAAGTAGAGCACCAAGAGTCCGATTGGTCACCTCCGTTTGACCATCGGTTTGGGGGTGATAACTACTTGAAAACAACAAGTTGGTTCCAAGTTTTCCCCACAACGTTCTCCAAAAATGACTTACGAATTTCACGTCCCGATCACTAACGATGGAACGTGGTATCCCATGTAAACGCACCACATTGTCAAAGAACAAGGTGGCAACTTCACTAGCATTTAGGGTGCTTTTACATGCGATGAAATGAGCCATTTTGGAGAAACGATCGACTACCACGAAAATGGAGTCTTTGCCTCGTTTTGACATAGGCAACCCGACCACAAAGTCCATGGATAGATCCTCCCAAGGTCCCATCGGTATAGGCAAAGGAGAATACATCCCATCCGGACCTTGGCGCGACTTGGCATGATGACATGTGATGCAACCCTTGCAAAACCGTGTCACATGCATACGCATCCGGGGCCAAAAGAAATGCTCTTGGAGAGCGGAAAGGGTCTTGGTAGCACCGAAATGACCACGGCCCTCATGAGCTTCCTTGACTAACAAATGGCGTATAGATGAGCGCGGGATACAAAGTTTTCCCGCTCGAAAAAGATAGCCATCGTTAATAAAGAAAGACTCGTGCTCTCGGAGGTCGAGGCATTGTGCCCATATGTCCTTGAAGTCAAGATCCGTGACATATAACTCTTTGATAAGAGCAAAGCCATGTATCTTGGCATCCATATACACAAGGAGGGCATAGCGGCGAGAAAGGGCATCGGCTACCACATTCTCTTTGCCTTTCTTATGCCGAATGACATAAGGAAAGGTCTCTAAAAACTCTACCCAACTAGCATGGCGCCGACTGAGATTTGTTTGACTCTTGAGATACGAAAGAGCCGCATGATCCGAATGAATCACGAACTCCTTCGGCCACAAGTAATGTTGCCATGTCTTAAGACAACGAACTAGAGCATATAGTTCCTTGTCATATGTAGGGTAGTTGAGCGAAGGACCGGACAGTTTTTCACTGAAGTAGGCAATTGGACGATTCTCTTGTAAGAGAACGCCTCCAATGCCCACATTTGATGCATCACACTCTGCCTCGAAGGTTTTCGAAAAGTTTGGGAGTTGGAGTAATGGTGCATTACAAAGACGGTCTTTGAGCGCATCAAACACTCGAGCATGGATATCACGCCACTCAAACGTGACACCCTTGGTAGTGAGCTCATGGAGCGGTGCTGCTACCGTGCTAAAGTCCTTGACAAAGCGCCGGTAGAAACCCGCTAAGCCGAGAAAGGCTCGGACCATGGTGACCGTAGTAGGAGTAGGCCACTCCCGAATAGCACGAACTTTAGATTCGTCTACTCGGAGTCCGTCCTTAGACACGACATAGCCAAGAAAGATAGTGGTGTCCGAGCAAAAGACGCATTTGTCAAAGTTGACATACAATTGCTCTTGTCTAAGGCACTCGAGCACTTGGCGAAGGTGCCCGATGTGATCCTCCAAAGACGTACTAAACACCAAAATATCATCAAAATAAACAACAACGAATCTACCCAAGAATCGGCGCAAGACGTGGTTCATGAGGCGCATGAAGGTGGACGGGGCGTTGGAGAGGCCAAAAGGCATGACAAGCCATTCATAGAGTCCATACTTCGTTTTGAACGCCGTCTTCCATTCGTCACCTTCGGCCATCCGGATTTGGTGGTAACCGCTCCGGAGATCAATTTTGGAGAAGATAGTGGCGCCATGAAGCTCATCCAACATGTCATCAAGGCGCGGGATCGGGTGGCGATATTTGACGGTGATTTGGTTGATGGCACGACAATCAACACACATCCGCCATGATCCATCTTTCTTTGGTACTAAGATTACCGGGACGGCACATGGTGATAAGGATTCACGCACATGTCCCCGGTCTAGGAGCTCTTGCACTTGACGTTGTAGCTCCTTTGTCTCTTCCGGACTGGCTCGGTAAGCGGCACGGTTTGGCAAAGAGGCACCGGGCACAAAGTCAATTTGATGTTCAATCCCTCGGATAGGTGGCAAGCCGGGTGGGAGGTCTTTGGGCATAATATCCTGAAATTCGGACAACAACAAAGACACCTCGTGTGGCACATTACTTGGGTCATGAGAAGTAGATAAACAAAACGGAACAAGTAAAAAACATGGGAACTTGCCTTCCATGACCGGTTGCAAATCATGCCGGCGAGCTAAGAGTATCCGTGGCTCACACCGTCCTTGAATTACGGGATCCGAAGATGATAAAGGTGCGCCCGAAGAAACGATGCGACCTTTACTACCTTTGGATTCGGTAGCATGGACAAGAGGGGCGGTGTTGCGGGATTTGGAAGTACTAGCACCTACAACATCGGGACTCCGGGGGTCCGATTTTGCCGGTGCTTTAGCGGACTCATCAATAGTTTGTTGCATCTTCCGTTCCGCATAGTCAACCAAAATTTCGTGCGGAGTCATAGGCAAAAGTGTGACCCGTTTTCCATTATATTGGAACATGTACCGATTAAGATAACCATCATGATATGTGCGGCGATCGAATTGCCATGGTCGTCCTAATAGGACATGTGTGGCGTCCATCTTGATAACATCACAAAGGACCTTATCAACATAGGCGCCAATAGAAAACGGCACCCAAGCTTGTTGTGTGACGGTGTCACATGCCGTATCGGAAATCCATTGGAGTCCGTAAGGCGTTGGGTGGGGGGTCGTAGGCAACTTGAAGTGTTTTACCACCCGTTCGTTGACAATATTACAACAAGAACCCCCGTCAACGATGAGAGAAAAACTCGTATTATTAACCAAGCAACGAGAGTGGAAGAGATTCTCGCGTTGATCAATAGGAATATGCTCTTTAACAGCCAAAATACGACGAGAAACAAGAGCGAATTTACCGGGTTGTGCTGGGCCGCAAGCAATCTCGTCATCACAGGGTTCTATGTCAACAAGTGGGTCGGTGTCATGGTCATCCTCAATAATGATATCACCTTCATATTGACCATCGTCGTCCTCGAAATATGTTGGGTCGGCAAACAAGACCCGTTTGGTGTTTGGGCAATGACGTTGTACGTGGCCAAAACCGCTACACTTGTAACACACGGGCTCCCTTGGGCGAGCCGCCGGTGAGGGTCCTTGTTGACCTCGAGAGGGAGGCGCCGGTGCCGGGCCACGGTTTGGTGCCTTCTCGGTACCCATTTGCCTATTGGAAGGACCCGTCCGTTGGGTCCCTTTAGAGGCGTCGGTATCTGTAGGACTAGGCGCATCTCGAGAACGTGTGTTAGATGGATAAAGATATGGACTCGAGGAAGAGGGATACCTAGAATACCGCGGTGTTTCGAGTTGTTGCTTATATAACTTCATGGCGGCATGACATAATGCTCCCAAATCCTTGAATGGGACAATCTCGAGCGGCCGCCGGATGGTAGCATTAAGCCCACTCATGAACTTGGTGCGGAGGGCGGAGGGGGAGGCCGAGACGCCGGCCTTAATGTGCATGTCCTCAAGTTTAGCCAAGTAAGCCACCGGAGTGAGGTTGCCTTGCTTGAACTCGGCAATTTGCAACCGCGTATCATTCTTAAAGTCCTCGGGTACGTACTTCTTGGTCATGCAATAGAGCAATTGCTCAAACGTCTCAATTGGTGCCCATCCTCGCCTCTCTCGGGTGAACTCATACCGGTTCCACCAAGACTTCGCATCTCCTTCAAAGTATAGAGTTGCCGCCTCGATTTTCTCGGATTCCTCCTCATAATGACAATGTTTTAATGCTCGTTTCATATCCTGCGCCCAATCAAGAAAAACACACGGATCATATTCACCATGAAAGGTAGGGAACTTAACCTTACCTTCCCTACGAGCTCGGTAGGGGTCCGGTCGGGGCGGTGGAATGTAGGCATCATCGGCACGGGCTCGCCGGTGGCCGCCATGATGACGTTGGCGCCCATGAACGGGTGGGGCCGGCCTAGGTGGATTTGGGGGAGGCAACCATTCTTCACCCCGGTCTTGATTCTCATAGGGGTCTATGATGGGTGGGTGCCACGGACGGTTATGTGCTACCCGTTCTAAATCGGATTCATCACCAGAGAACTCATTGAAGTTGTGTTGCTCATCGTATTCATCAAAGTCAAGGGTCCTCGGTTGCCGGATTGACCGTTGGTGACGGTGTTCGGACCGATCATGCTCACGACCATGATTGGTGGTTGAGTTGGGACGGTACCGGGGCTCTTCCCGGGTTTGTCGGTCGGTGCGGGGCACACTAGGTGGAGCTGGAGAAGGAACATACCGTTGATGTTGATGCTCATAATATTGGTGCCGATGTTCCGTATCGACTATGGGCAAGTTATCTTGACGCGGGTCGGGGAATTCCTCCTCTTCTTCATGGGACTCATTTCCGTCAAGAGGTAAAGGATGGGTGCGTTCAATGACAGACGCAAGCCGGGTAACGTTTGATGGGCCGGCTCCCAAAAGTCCCTTGCCTTTCCGTTGTGCATCGGAAGTGGAAGCATTGACCACGTTCTCATTCGGATAAGTTGGGGTGGGACGGTGAGCATTCTGAAGGGACTTAAGAGCTTCTAGCTCTTTTTTCAAGGCAATGTTTTCTCGGGTCAAGGCATCAAACTTTTGTTGTGCCTTCAAGGCTTCCAATTCTCGCCTTATGGAGTCATTTTCGAGGGACAACGAGGCAGTTTCTTGAGCCAAGGGTTCACTGAACTCTTGCGGACCAGAATCCTGAGAAGTTTCCATTTCAACGTTAGTCATTGCTCCAAATCAGCACACAAGTTCAAGCAATCAAGTGAGCAAGGTGACAAGTTAGGTCAACTTTACCCAAGTTCAAGTGCGTTATCGGGTTCTACTTTGGGGAAGGCCGTTTGGCGGTTAGGCAAGGAAGGCAAATCCAACAAAATTGAACCAATTACACACAAAAAACAAGTGATATTTTGCAAACGTATGTGAGAAAATGGAGAGATAGAAGATGGACGGATTGTTCACTCGGCAAGCTTTGCTTGCTTTCGGTCTTTGACCGTTTTGTAAAATCCGATTTTTCGGATGGACCGGTTTGCCGGACGTCTTTTCACTTTGTGTGTTTCGTTTCTTTGAAACGTTTTGAGCAACACTTTCTTTTGTTTTTTTTTTTATTTTGAACACAAATCCGTATTGATGAAGAGTTGTTTTGCTTTTCTTGGAATATCAAATGCGAGATATCCGAACTTTTCGTTAACAAAAATATCCCAAGAGATTTGGTGAAATTAATTAACAAAATTGTCGAATTAGGTCGGTTTAAGAAAAAGACGGGTTTGATAAATGGTTTGAAGGTAAACCAAATATCTCCTATTTTTGTTCTTTTTGTTTTGAGTTAAACACGGAAAAGAAAAAAAATTCAGGAAAAATGGATGAACATGATGAAGAACATGATGAACAACATGAAGATCATGAAGAACAAATGAAGAACATCATGAGCAAACGAAGAACATCATGAGCAAACAAAGGCTAAATAGGTTTAAGATAATAACGCACAAAAACAAGAGTAAAGAGAACTTAGCTTTGATCCCTTGCTCTGATACCAATTTGATGCGTCCTTGGAGGTAACCAAGGATAACTCCGGATCTAGATCAAGCAAAACTCCAACTACTCCTTGATTCTTTGTGCAACGTTGTATCGTTTCGGATCCAAAGGGGCGGAAGCGATGAAGAAACTAGGGTTACTTCGATCTAGAGAGATCGAAGGAACCTTTTTGTGTGGAGCGAAGGTTGATTCTTAAAAAGAATCCTCGAATATGGATTTCTTGAATCAAAGACGAGATTCAAGGAAGAAGTTTGAGGGTTAGAAGAGAGATTTTGATGCCCAAGCTAAGTGGAGGAAATTCTTCTCAAAACTTAGTAATATTGAACATGAAAAATAAGTGAGGCAAGATATCTCTTATATAGAGAAACTTGCCTACCTATGGGCCAACGGGCCAAACAAGAATACATGAAGAAAAAGCCCAAAAGGGGAAAACCTAAAAGCATCCAAGCAAACCCTAAACGGATAAGGTCAAAAAGGGAATATTCCTATATGGAATATCCCTTTATTACATAAAAAGGAAAACATGAAAATATAGTCCGAAGATAAGCTAGCTTCATGCCATGAAGTCGGAAAGACGGGACATGCCGCTAACGGAACCGGTAGCCTATGCCATGGTGGTGTAGAGACAAGGCACGCCGGTAATGGGACCAAGTGAAGAAGTAGTACGGGTGATGATGGAGCCGGTGGCTCGAGCAATGGCCTTAGCTCGGGATCGGGTGATCGGTCCATCTGAGCGAACTCTAAGAGCCTCGTCCTCTTCGTCCATGGTCAACGTAAAAGGGGCATCCAAGGGCGCATCAAGTTGCCACCACCTACCTCGGTGAAAGGGGTAAGGAGTTTCTTAGGGCATGCCGGTTTTTACCGGAGGTTTATTCAAGACTTCTCTAAAATTTCTAAGCCTCTCACTAACCTACTAATGAAAGATGTTGATTTTGTCTTTTCCAAGGATTGTCTTGAAGCTTTTTGTAGGTTGAAGAACGCCTTGATCTCCGCACCTATCATGCAACCTCCAGATTGGAGTCTACCATTTGAGATCATGTGCGATGCAAGTGATGTGGCCGTTGGGGCCGTTTTAGGGCAAAGGAAAGAAGGGCGTACTCACGCTATTTATTATGCTAGCAAGACGCTAGATGATGCCCAACTCAATTATGCTACTACCGAGAAGGAGTTGTTAGCGGTGGTGTATGCATTTGAGAAGTTCCGCTCATACCTTGTTGGAGCGAAGGTCATAGTTTATACGGATCATGCGGTGATCCGTTATCTACTTACAAAGAAGGATGCCAAACCAAGGTTGATTCGGTGGATCCTTCTTCTTCAAGAGTTTGATTTGGAGATACGAGATAAGAAGGGATCCGAGAACTCCGTGGCGGATCACCTTAGTAGACTCCCACCATTGGAGCTTGGGAAAGACAACATCCCGATAGATGATTCATTCCGGGATGAACAATTGCAAATGGTGGAGGAATGCCTGTTCCAAGTGGCTAGAGGAAGTGAGCCATGGTACGCCGACATCGTGAACTACTTAGTGTGTGAGGAAGTGCCTCCCGGATTAACATATGCACAAAGGAAGAAGTTCTTCAATGATGTGAGGCATTACTATTGGAGTGAGCCACTTCTATTCAAGAGAGGCCCGGATGGGGTGCTTAGAAGATGCATACCGGAGGATGAAGTGGAGAGTGTGATCCGGCATTGTCACTCCTTACCATGCGGAGGCCATGCTAGCTCACAAAAAACGTGTGCAAAGGTATTGCAATCCGGTTTTTATTGGCCTAACTTGTTTAGGGATGTGCAAGGTTTTGTAGCGGCATGTGATGCTTGCCAAAGGACGGGGAACATCTCAAGGAGGAATGAAATGCCTTTGAATAACATCCAAGAAGTTGAGATTTTTGATGTGTGGGGTGTAGACTTCATGGGACCATTCCCTTCTTCATGTGGCAATCTCTAAATCCTATTGGCGGTGGACTATGTGTCAAGATGGGTAGAGGCAATCGCCTCTCCTACGAATGATGCCAAGGTGGTAGTGCGATTCTTCAACCGGGTGATCTTCCCTAGGTTTGGAACACCAAGGGTAATCATTAGTGATGGAGGGAAGCACTTCACAAATAGGAACTTTGGAGCACTTTTGGCCAAGTATGGGGTGACTCGTAAGGTGGCAACACCTTACCATCCCCAAACTAGTGGTCAAGTGGAGATCTCCAACCGAGAGATCAAGGCCATCCTCGAGAACACGGTGTCTAGGACAAGGAAGGATTGGGCTATGAAGCTCAATGACGCACTATGGGCATATAGAACCGCCTTCAAAACACCAATTGGAACCACTCCCTACAAGTTGGTATATGGCAAGTCTTGCCATCTTCCGGTGGAAATGGAGCATAGAGCTTATTGGGCCATTAAGTGGCTAAATTTTGACCTCAAGGAAGCGGGATAAAAGAGGTTGCTTGATATAAACGCCCTTGAGGATCTCCGGTTGGAAGCTTATGAGAATGCCCGGATCTACAAGGAGAGAACCAAAAGGTGGCATGACAAGAGGATCATTCCAAAGGAGTTGAGTGAAGGAGATCTTGTCCTTCTCTTCAACTCAAGGCTAAGGCTCTTTCCCGGGAAACTCAAATCAAGATGGACCGGGCCATACGTGGTGAAGAAGATCTTTCCCCACGGAGCTATTGAAATAGGAGGGGAGCATTGTGGAAATTTCAAAGTGAATGGGTATCGCTTGAAGAAGTATATTCCGGGAGCCCCGATAGACATGATTGCCCCGCTTCACCTTGAATAGACGCTCCCGAGTTTGGTCAAGCTAATGACCTTAAAGAAGCGCTTGGTGGGAGGCAACCCATTGGTAACTTTTTTTCCCTTTTCATTTTTTTTATTTTTAGCTTAGATTTTTCTGTTTTTGTGTGCTTTGTGTGTGTTTTGTCTACTTTCGTGTGTGTGCTAGAGCATTAGTGGCATTGGAAGCCTTTCTTGGCAATGAAAATGATGATGATGAAACCCTCACCAATTATGGGTGGAGCGGACGCGGAACTTGGACGGCTAGCGGTGCCTAGCGCGGGTTCCGAAGCTTTGAAGGATGCTTAGAGCTCTCTACCATGGTTGAAAGGATCATCCAACATCAATTCACTTGAGAATTCCCAAATACCATAGCAAACAATTTTACATTGTGAGAACCTTCTTTCACTCTCTCTACTTCATTTACACATTGGGGACAATGTGTTTCTAAGTATGGGGTGGGGTTTGCATGATCCTTTGCATGATGAGCATCTAGAATAGTTTAAAATCTTTACATGTCTTGCATTGTACATACTTAAAACGAAAATTCCATAAAAATCAGAAAATTTAAAAAATTTTGTGCTTTCTAGGCTTGGATATGATCCTAATGATGAAACTTGTCTTGTGATTGGCCATGGATGGCCTTATGTGTTGAATTGATAAATGCATATGTGGACTTGAACTACTTCTCTTAAATTCTATGAATGACTTGTGATCATGATGATTGCCTAGAATGGATTGAGTATTGAAAGTCGAAATTACATGATAGTTCTTGCATACCATCTAGGAATGAATGAGGCATTTCATCTTTCTCTACTTCTCATCTTGATCATGATTGCTTGAGCACCTCAATTGATATAAAATCGACCTCTTTTAAACCCATCCGGGAATAGGAGCATGCTAGTGTGTTGAAATGTGTGAAAAGCAAGTGCGGGGTGAAGATGTAATGAAAAGAATGTCGTGAATGAAATGCTGAAATTATTGTGGAAGTGTAGCCAAAATATAGGTTTGGGGGCGTTGGTTTAAATGACAAGTAACTCGGTACACTTCACATAATCGGGTGTTGGTGCCTTGCCAAAATCAAATGAACCAATAGCCCTAACGAGCTTTGGTATGTGTACCCGGTGTGGATGCACCTCGAAAAAGAGAAAAAGCCCGAGGATGGCTAATCACCGAGGTTTCGGCTATTGTACACCAATGCCATTGTCTCAAAAATGAGTTAAAGAAAAAAAAGAAAAGAAAGCAAGATAGGGAAAAATATACACTTGGGGGAAGTTGATCGAGGACAAGGATGTGGAGTTAGTTCCATTCCCGGATTAGCATCACATAACCTAGAGAATTCCCCACCCAATTGCAACGTTTCTTGGCCTTTTATGTCACAAGCCCTTATGACCTACTTGCATGTTTGTAAGACTTAGTAATCTAGATTGGATAGACTCTTGATCTTCTTGACCTCTTCATCCTCACATTTCATGCATGATTTGAGTTAAGTACAATTGTCTTTCCATGCTTTTCTTGTTTGATACATAATTGCTTATCAAATTGCCATTGATCATGACTATGAAGGTGATCCAATAGTAGAAGCACAAAACCCAAAAAGATTTTGCCATTTTTCTGCATACATAAATCATGTCATCTCTTAGTCTATAGTTGGGAATTTGCTCGGGGACGAGCAAACCTTAAGTATGGGGTATTTTGATAACACGATTTATAACAGAGTTTTAGGTGTACATTTAGATAGAATTCTCGCTCATTCATGCATGATCTAGCATTAGTCCAAGACGTTTTGCACCCAATTCACGTATTTTGTCGAGATAGACGTCTACACGGACTTGTGCGCATTTTGTAGGTATTTCGGGAAATTTAGGAGCTTAAACGATGCGTTTGACGATCGTTCATTTAGATGACACACTCCCGGACGCATTAGGACACAAGCCAAGGGCTGAGGAGGACTCATGGAGCCTTATCAACACTAGCCATGCACCAAATCACAGCCTAATGATCCAAGGCGAAGTTTCTGCATAATATCACGGTTCTCTGACAAACCACGGCCGTGGAAATGACCGTGGATTTTGCCAGATTTTCGTGACAGCTGTGCCACGACTCTCATGGCCAGCTCATGCAAGATTTGTTATAAAAGTGGTCCTTCATGGGTTGTTAGAGGCAGCTGGGGTAGTTTGGGAGCAGCTCATCCATTATCCATTTCTCTCTAACAAATATATTCTCAAAAACAAGAAATTTTTCTAGGAAGGAAAGTGTCAAAGAGAAGAAGAAGAGTTCCATTGAAGAGGAGGAGAAGAACACACACCATAGCTATCTTGTATTTCGGATTCCGTTTTCTAGAATTTGTATGAACCTTTGAACCTTCTTTTGGAAGGGTTGTAAGTGGCTCTATTCTAATCTTCAGCTTAGTTTTGAATTTAGTTCACTTGTTCATCTCTTTTTCTTTCATTATCTTGCAATGGATGTTATGATTTTATGTTTGTTTGTTTCGATTTCCATTATGAATGTTGTAGGCTAAATTGATGTGGTTCTAGGGTAAGGAAAGGATGGTTATGGCTAGAGCTATGATAGGACGGACTTAGATTTACCTTTGGATGACTTTTGCTTATGAACGTAGTTGCTGTTAGGAATCACGGGTAGTTCTTGTCGAACCACGGCCGTGGTTTAGGTAGAACAAACCGTGATTCTCCCTGGTTTGAAGGATCTTGCCTTAGATCCATAAAATGTTGAAACCCTAAGTTTTTTGTTGAGTTTAACCTACCCTAGGGTGACCTAGTGTAGTGATTAAGTGTTAGGAGAGACTTACCCGGTAATCCTAGCCCTTAGAATCTAAAAATAGCAAATCTTAGGTAGTGGTGAGCCTAATAAGCCGCCATTGGATTAAATGTGCTAGGATAGTTGCTTAGGACTTCCCTTTCCAAGACTTACCCGGTAAGGATAGGTTAGATCCCTAATTTACAATCCGGTTTGTGTAGAATTCCTATCCTTAGGTTCTTAGAGACTTACCCGGTAATAAGACCTTAGGTGTGGACTAGTTGGACCATGAGACCTACCCGGTAATTGATCCCAAATTAGATACACTTAATCCCAACATATCATAGTTAATCCAAAGAATGAATAGATAACTTGAGTTCTATGCCATAACCGGAACTTCCGACCCCTAGAATCCGTTTTTTCTCTCCTTGATCATTATCTTGTTTAGTTTGTCCATTTGTGCTGATTTTTAGTTAGTTTGATTGTTTACTTTGCATGAATTGTGATCTTTGATTGATCACCAAAAAAACCAACCAAAAACAATTGAGATTTTCATTTCTTTGTTTCCCCCTTTTCTAACCTTAGACCTTCACTAAACTTAATCACAAAACCGAATCAATTTCACCTTAGTCTTTGTGTTCGACCTCGGAATACTATCCATACTAAAAACGACCCGTACACTGCGGGTGCGCTAGAAGTTAGGATAAATATAACGAGTATAAATTTAAGGCTTATTGCGTGCACACTTTTTAGCGTAACACATATCAAGATCCAAAATCATCAAACAAGCATACATGGTGTTCATAGATGGACAATGAAAGATAAGCAAGCGAAATCAATAAATCTCAACTGAATCTAAGTTGTAGCAAGACTTACAAACTCTTAAATGAAGATCCAAAACGTTCCTAACAATCCTTGCAATAGTTCTTCAATCCAAGACTCTAAAAATCACTCAAAACCTCAAAACCTCACTATCAATCCTAGAATGGTGTTCTTCCTCTTCCTTCAATCCTTGAGAGTTTTTCTTCTCCTCCCAATCTTAACCATGAAGGACATAATTATGTTTGTGTTCTCCTCTTTTTGTTGAGCTAACTATTGTGTAAAAATAATGTAGGAGGACTTCGAGAAAGAATTAAGTAAGGAACCTGAGAACCAACGACACCTTACGGTTGTGAGAGACAAAGTGTTTCATAGAGTGATGGGAGAGGACGCCCATGGGTATTGTCGAACTTTCGGTAGAGGTGTTCCTCGTACTTTAGTGTACCAATCTGGACCACTAGCACCTACTAACACACCAGATTTTATACAAAATCTTACCAGAGAGATTACTGAAAAGGTGACTAGAGAGGTAATAAAAGCGAATGAGGACATGGTACGACAATATGAAATAAAATATCAACAAGTGCTTGATCGTCTTGCGCTTTTGGAAAGTAATGATGGCAGAAGTGCAAATTCACTTATTCAGGTATGTTCAATTTATTTTTTGAGTTGTAGTATTTTCATGCACAAAGAAAGTTGCTTAAATGTTTTGATTTCTAAGTTCTTCATAAGGCTACAAATTTTATTGTGGTTGATCGGGTTTTGTGCTTTGTCTAATGCTTAGTAGTGTTTCTCGTACACAGAAACTCCCGTACACTTACGGATAGTTGGAATTTGGTACTTGGTTTAGTGATAATGATATTAATGTGTAGTGTTGTTAATATTGTTGTTGACAAATGCTTGAATATGATATTTTGATGTTAATGTAGAGAATTTTGGTTTTGTAGGGTGGAACAAGTGTTTATCAAAATGAGTCTATTGGAGAGGGTCAAAGAGAGTCTGCCGCTGAAGAAGTCGCTCAAGAAGAAAACTTAAGTGAAAACGTTTAAATATGCTTCATTTTGTGTTGTTCACAAAGATACTAGCACTTTTTTTGGGGATTGTTTACAATGACTTGAAAGTAATGTAATATGCTATAAAATGTGTCAATTAGGTACTTTTGTTTAGAAACTATATGATGTATGTATCAATTACGATGGGTGATGATGATAACTTTAATAGCTTTGTGAGGTCAATTATCAATAATCAATTCAGGGTTAACTTTTGCGTCGACATCAAGCCGTCGCAAATTTTTGAATAATGTAGCCGTTAAAAATTTTGCGACAGGGAATAACCGTCACAATGAAAAAATTAAAAAGCTGTATTTTGTTTTTGCGACGGAAGTTGCGACGGAGGATTACCGTCACAAATAGCTGGAAAATACACGTCATCATTTTTGCGACGGGGTTTTTCGTCACAAACCCCGTCACAAATATTAAAATACACGCCGACGACACCAACTTTTCGCGACGGCTAGCACCGACGTAATGACGTCGCAAAATCTATAGCGGCGGGAACTACCGTCGCAAATACCTTTTGCGACGAACGAATTTGCGTCGGCGTTTCTTGCCGACACAACGTCGTCGCAAAAATTTGTGCCGTCGCAAAAGGCCTTTTTCCCGTCGCAAAAGTTTTTTTTTTGTAGTGATCTCAGCCCATGAAACACTTGCCAAACGGATCCATTAAGGACATGACGGCTGGGACTTGTCTTGGTACAAGTAAGTCCTTTAGTTGACATTCTATGTATTGGTTGAGTTATGATGGTGGAGTGAGTATTGGTTGTTAAAAATTATAACCTGAGTAGGAGGACAATTTTATTAATTGCCCCAAGTGTATGTATAACGGGTGGTGACATCACTTCTCAGCTCTGACATGAGACTGGGAGGTTCTCTACGACAAACCTAGACAGGTACACGGTGAAGTGCATCGGATTCATTCTTGTTGGTGCACAGGGACAGAGGCGAGGTTTGGGAGGTCCTCGTGCCACACCATAAGTTGAATTAGAAGTGAATAACATAATGAAAGATAATAAATGTATTTTTGTGTAAGCATGTTGCGTGTTTCATTTCCGTAATGACGTTTATGTGTGCTATTGTAGTTCTTCTGATATATTACAAGCTAACGGTTTATCCAATGTTGTAGATGCCTTGCAAGATAGGGTAACTGTAGAGTTATCCGGACGAAGTGGTCAGCGGGTTCCCGTACTTTATAGGATGGAATTTGGGTTTCATGTATTTCAGTCTTTCATTCTACATTGTCATTTTGGATTGTTGTATTGATGTAGTACTCGGATGTGAGTTTTTCTTTTCAGAACATGACATTATAACATATTACTTTATTCGGTTATCCCTTTTTTATTTGTGTCTTGTTGTAAGATTCAGTGAGAGTGTTGTCAGACTAGGGCTAGGACCCATTTGAAGGTCCTAACCCGTAGCGCCCCGATTCTGAGAATTTCGGATGTTACATTTAAATTGTTGTCAACAATACTCTAATCACTTTAATAAATTGAATGTTGAAAGTGTTGTCAACAATACTATAATACACTATAAAATTAGAAATTTAAATTTAATTATTGTATATATCTGTTGTCTACAACACTTTAAAAGTGAAAATTCAAAATGTTGTCAGCAAACCCTTAACTTGAAAGTGTAAAGTGATGCTACATTTATGTATACATTGGTTCTGGTGCTATCATGAATTGTTAATTTCATTTCAACAACAATGTAAATACTTTAATAAATTTGAAGGTTTAAAGGGTTGTCAACAATCACTTAATCACTATAAATTTTAAAGTTTAGATTGTTGTTACACTATAAAAGTGAAAATTTCAAGTAGTGTCAACAATACTATAAACCCTTAATAATTTTGAGTGGTTAAAGTGTTGTCAACAACTCTATAATAAACACATTTAAATATTTGTTAATTACACCCATATTTTACAAAATCAAAAGTTTTTAAGTGTTGTTAACAACAAACTAGGCATCCGTTTTTTTAAATTTCAAATGATGTCAACGAGACACTTAGACACTAAAAAAAATGTTTGTTCATAGTGTTGTCAACGACACTCTAAACACTTCAATA
This sequence comes from Fagopyrum esculentum, assembly GCA_033239045.1. Taxonomy (NCBI): domain Eukaryota; kingdom Viridiplantae; phylum Streptophyta; class Magnoliopsida; order Caryophyllales; family Polygonaceae; genus Fagopyrum; species Fagopyrum esculentum. The sequence continues at coordinate 124,706,994 of BSUD01000003.1, read as the reverse complement.
AATTTGAAGGTTCTAATTGTTGTCAACAACATCTTAAATACAATAGAACTAAAAGTTTAAATTATTGTCAACAAATCTTTTAAGGTGCCGTCAACAACAAATTAAACTCTTTAATAAATTTGATTGTTGATATTGTTGTCACCAAGCCCTTAACACTACAAAATATAAAATATAAATTGTTGTTACATTATAAATTTGAAAGTTTCAAGTGTTGTCATTAGAGAAACTTAGATACTAAAATAATAATTTATGTTTAAAATGTTGTTAACAATACACTAAGGGCCCGTTTGGTTTGAACTCCGGATTCGAAAACGAAATAGAAACTAATCTAGTTAGTACGTATACCCTTATTTATGAAAGTTTTTGGAATCATTCCTTGTGATTTGAAGTAATTGGAGTAGAATTTGATTACTTTTGATACCCTCTAGGGAAACAAAATGTGGGGAATCAAGTGCATCTTGCATGAAACCACAAGGAATGATTCCATGAAGTTTCATGAATGATATATATATATATATATATATATATATATATATATAGAGTATAGATCCTATGAGTACACTCCCTAACGTGAGAACATGAGAACAGATTCGTAATTATTATCAGTTTTGTTACGAATGTGTCATATCGTTTAATGTATTATTCGTAGTTATTGTTGGTTGAGTGGATTATTCGTAGTTATTGCTGGATTCCTAATTATTATTATTCATAGTTATTATTATTTTTGATATCTACTCTAAATCTCAACCCTTAATACTCACATCCAACGGTGTACGATTGTTCTCATGTTCTCACGTTAGGGGGTGTTCTCATAGGATCCACACCCTATATATATATATATATATATATATATATATATATATATATATATATGGACTAAATTCGTTTTCATTCCGTTTCCGTTTCCGGAGTTGCAACCAAACGGGCCCAAAAACACTTCAAAATTTTAGTTTTGTAACACCCCGAATCCGAGGGACTCGGGGCGCTACGGGTTGGGACCTCACAATTGGTCCCGACCCTTAGTCTGACAACAATTTCACTGGATCTTGCAACAAGGCACAAATAAAGGCAAAACCGAAATTCCTTTTTGATGCAAATGATAAGAAACCCAAAGGAAAACAACAAAGACTTCAGCCGATATACAATACCAAGACCAAACGCCCTACACGCGGTATACAAACACAATAAACGAAGAATGAAACACAACCCGACTCCAATCAAAACCCACTCCTAAAATGTACGGAACCCCGGCTGCCCACTCTTCTGGATCTCTCGGCCGCATTCCTAACCTGCAAGGCAATCTACAACAATTGGTATAAAACCGTTAGCTAATATTCGCAGCATTAGAAGCAAGGTGAAGGCACATACACACATACATCAACATAACACATAACATGCTCAAAACACACAAGTCCGGTTATTATCTTTTTATTATTAGGTCATATCCCGTTCTAATTCAACTTCTTTTGTGACACGAGAACCTCCCAAAACTCGCCTCGGTCCCCACTTACCGCATGGAACGGTACGGATGCATCCGACCGTCTAACCACACGGGCTAGTCGCTAAGAACCTCCTAAATCTACGCAAGAGCTAGACAAGTTGTCACCTCCCGTTATCATACACTTGGGCCAAATAATATATAAAGGTCGGTAGTCCTATTCCGGTTTTATAAGTTATAATGAAAGCAATAAAACACACACCACCAAACACGCATCGAATCTAATACATAGAATACGAGCTAAGTAAGTCCGGAGACTTACCTCGTCACCACACTCAACTCACAACACTCTCGCTTCCCTCAGGAGGAAGCCCGTAACTTGCTCACAAGAAGATAACCATATCAACAACAACCCACTCACAATAGAAGTCTTAGACTTCTATACAAATGATCTACGCAAGACCATTTGACTCTCAATTCTAGGACCGCATCCTAGAATCCCTCATGCTCACATCACACTCAACACAAGCTAGAAGTCCTAAGACTTCTAAACCCTCGGATCTCGCAAGATCATAACTCACAACGCAACTAGGATAAGCCAAACCTAAACTCCAAAATCCCACAAGATCATACAACCCCACCTCGAGCCTCAAAACGCTCACAAGATCAACCATACACTCCACGCCTTATAATCCTCACAAGATAATAACACCTCAAGCTTTATAACATCATAAATCCTCAAAACTCACCTAAGGTTCATAGCCACTACTTGGTATTCACTCTAAGTTATGCTACATCCAACCTAGCATGATACTAATACTAAACATAACTAAATCGAGGAATAGAACATAAGCTCGGGAGAGGGTACTCACGCGACGTCAAAAGACGGAAGGAGATCTATGGACGTCGATATGGATTCGTTGGGCCTTTATCGGGGCGCTTCCGAACCTAACACCAAATCTAACACAAATTTAGCTTGTACGCTAAATTTGAACGGAGTAATTAACATAAATTAATCTAAGGAAAACTCCATTTTTAAAACCCAAGTTAAAACCGTAAATATATATTCCGGGCAAATTGTATAACATCATAAACCCAAATTTAAAAACCATAAATACATCTTTCGCCAATTAATACAATTTTATAAATATGGGGCATTATTCGTAATAATTCTTTGGGCATAATATGTAAATAAATTCTGCAGGGGTATAATTGCAAGGTTTCCATAAGAGTGGGTCAAAAATGCAATTACCAGAAGAGTGGGTACATTTTGTAATATCACCAATTAATAGGGGGCCGAAGTGAATTTAGCTAAAAGCTTCATCAACCTATTCGAAACTGCAGAGGAGGGGAAAGATAGAAGGGCAGCCGGCGCTCTCCGGGCTGCACTCGGCGGCCGTCGACTCCGGCACTAGGGCAGGCAAGGGAAAACAGCACCGGCAAGTGTGGGTTGCGCAGGAGGCCGTTGAGGGCTGCACTGTAACGCCCCAAATTTTTGGGTGCGTTTTCGATATTATTCTCCTACTTCTATCGATATTTTATTAGCTTAAACATATTATTAAAAGTATTTTACGATGTAAAATATCGTTCGAAGTATATTATTGTTTTTGGATACGTAATCGTATATCCTAATTATTATTTTCGGAAAGTCGGGAATAATTTTCCCGATCCAAAAATCCCGTTCCAGTGTTTTTCGATCTAGTTGTTTTATTTCCTCCTTTTTCTTTTATTCTTTCCCAACCTTTTTGCTGCTTGGGAGCATCAGTGGGGAACCGACCTCTTGTCTCCTACACAACTCCAGCTCTTAGCCTCCCATCTGCTTGAATAAGATAGCCCTGCCACTGCTGAATATGCCTGCTTCTCCTAGCCAACCACTCACCACTCAGCAGCTTTCTTTAAGCTTCACAAGCAAGCCTTAACCTTCATCTCTCCTGATACGACAACACCATTTGCACTCTACCCTCCTGCTCTCTCTCTCAATCTCGCGCCTACTCCTCTTCTGCTCAGCTCCCTCAAGCGCTCCTCTATTTTTTCCTTCACATCCTTCTCTCAACAGCAAGCAGTAACAAGGTCCACCGGGAAGAGCATCGTTGCCACCTTCACTCCGCCGCTGCAAGCCTCGCCGCCTCTCCTCCTTCTCCCTCCAGCAACCAACACCTCTCCACTCTCTGTTCTCCTCCGGGAACGCTGCAATCGGGAGCCTCTGACTCCAGACTTCAACCCTCTTCAGTGTTCACCCTTGAGCACTCCACCATTCTTCACCTCAGCAGTGAGCTTCCCACACCGGAGCATTGCAGTAGCCTCAACTCAGTAATCTACTCCATCTCGATCTCTTCCTCCTTGCAAGCGGAGCCTCAACCTTCTTCACCTTCTCTGGATATTTCTACAACCAGGAAGGAGACTTGCGCCTTCGATGTGCTGTTGTCTGGGAGAATACACCAATGCACCTTCCCCGGGAAGGAGCCAAATGGACGCCGGGTAAGTTTGCCGCCTTCTCCCCGGCGTTCACTTTGCTGAAGCCGCCACTACTCTCGCCGCTGGGCCCTGCGCAGCCAATGCCAAGCCTTCATCTCTTTTGGGTTAAGAGAACCCTAATTCTTTATTTAAAAATGGCCCCCAAGATTTTTATCTTATTACAGTTTGGTACCCAAGTTTTATAATTGCAGAATTGACCCATCTTTTGTGAACTTAACAAAAGTTCCATCTGCATCTATAATTACAGGAATGGCCCAAGGTTTGATTTACAGAAAATATCCCAAGTTTCTAGAATTGTATATATTGCCCGGAAAAATGTATTTACGATTTTAAACTTGGGCTTTACTTCGAGTTATATTCTTATTTATATATATCATATATATTATGGCATTCTTGGTTTAATTTCGGGTTATGACTCGAAGATTTAACTATGGGATTTTAACGTTGGCTTTTGAAAACGAGTTTAACCTTAGGATTATATATATATTCCGATCAAATTTAGCGTATAAGCTAAATTTGTTTAGTTTTGGTGTTTAGGTTTGGAAGCGCCCCGATAAAGGCCCAACGAACCCATTCTCGACATCCAAAGATCGTCTTCTGTCTTTTGGCGTCACGTGAGTACCCTCTCCCCCGAGCTTATGATCTTACTCAATTTAGTTATGTTTAGTATTAGTATCATGTTAGGTTGGATCTAGTATAACTTAGAGTGAATACCATGTAGTGGTTATGGACCTTAGGTGAGTTTCGAGGATTTGATATTGTTTGATGGATTGATGTTGATTCTAAGCTTGAGGTGGTGTTGTGATCTAGTGAGGTTGTTATAAGGATTCGAGTATATGGTTTGATCTTGTGAGAATCATTAGGCTTGAGATTTGGGATTACATGTTGTTGTGACAACATCGAGACTAGGAACGTGGTATCCTATCGTGTGAGTTGTATGACCTTATAGAGGTCATTTGGGCTAGAAGTCTAAGGACTTCTAGCATGAGAGATGATATTGATCGTGTGCCTTGTTTTGACCAGGCGTTGAGTGCCTTCCTACGGGAAGTTAAGAGTGGTGGTTAGCGGGATTATCTTTGGGACGAGGTAAGTCTCCGGACTTACTTAGCTCGTATTCTTTGTATTAGCATTATTGTGTGTTGGGTGGTGTGTGTTTACTATTTTACTGTTTATAACAACTAAACCGGAAATAGGATTACCGACCTTTATATTATTTGGCCCAAGTGTATGATAACAGGCGGTGACATCACTGCCTGGCTCCCCGTGAGAGCTAGGGGGATCTCGGCGACTGGCCCGTGCTGGTTAAACTGTCGGAGGCATCCGACCGTTCCATTGCCGGAAGAAGGGACCGAGGCGAGTTTCGGAGGATTCTCGTGTCACAAAAGAAGTTGAACTAGAACGGGATATGACTTAATAAATAAAGATAATAAACCGGATTTGTGTGCTTTGAGTATGTTGTGTGACTATGTTGAATTAATTGTGTTTGTGCCTTTCCCTTTAATTCTAATGCTTCAAATATTATCTAACAGTTTTATACCGATTGTTGTAGATTGCCTTGCAGGTTAGGAAAGCGGCCGAGAGATCCGGAAGAGTGGGCAGCCGGGGTTCCATACATTTTAGGAGTGGGTTTTGGTTGTAGTCGGGTTGTGTTTTATTCTTCGTTTATTATGTTGGTATGTCGTGTGTATGGCGTTTTGATCTTTGGTGTTGATTATCGCCTGAAGTCTTTTGTTGTTTTCCTTCGGGTTTCTTATCATTTGCATTAAAAGGAATTTTGGTTTTGCCTTTATTTGTGCCATGTTGAAAGATCCGATGAAATTGTTGTCAGGCTAAGGGTCGGGACCCATTGTGAGGTCCCAACCCGTAGCGCCCCGAGTCCCGCGGATTTGGGGTGTTACAAAAGTGGTATCAGAGCCCTAGGTTGACAACAACGGCACTCGCAATCTTCTAAAGGCCGAATGAAGAATAAACAGAACCCACACGGGTTCTGACTTTTCGTTTTCAAAATCACATGCATGAGTTGGGGTAGAATCTACGGACCACCACTTCTTCCGCTGATCTTGGCAGCTTAGTTTATTGGATTTACATATATATGTAGATATGTAGGTGTGTATAGTATATATGGATTGTAGTTGCATGATGACTTGATTTATATATATAGTGAATATATGTGGATTATAGTACATGTTTGGACCTTGTATTGCTGTATTGGATTTCCGGATGTGGTAGTAATGTGAACATAGGACTTATATATATAGTTATGTATACGTATTCTTATTATATATAGTAGCATATGAAGTTATGGAACCTTTTAGCTAATATGACCGTATGATATCATCATCCTTGGACGACGTCGTTTGACTTAGGATAGTATATATACGATGAATATGCTCAAGTACCGAGTTGAGAGCAACGTTCAAGCGAACACCTTGGAGTTCTTGTACTCCTTTAAGAGGATGTCGAAGAGGAGGATTAGGGATGACGTAAACGAAGGGCAACCAAGTAAAAGAAAACTTGAAACAACGAAAGAGAAAGCGAGATGGAGACAATACAAGTAAAGGGAGCAACATTAATGTGCGGAAGTGGTTCCAAAGTAGCCATGATGGAAAGACGATGAGACCAAGAGAGATAACGAACTTAAGTTCTTCAAGAAGACGCGTAGACAACTAAAGATGCGAATCGGAGAGGAGATGGATATTGTCTAGCAAGTTTAAAGGTGGTATTTCATTGAGATGTGAAGTTTTCTTTAGGCACTCCTAAGCATGAGAGTCAAGACGAGCAGAGTGATCGAACCATTTGCTAAAGATTTAAGATACCGTAAGTTAAGCTTACGATGTACCAATAAGTGACGTGTCAACATTACTAGAGTTATGAGAAGGGCATGGTGGGGATTCATGTGGAGTTAACCGATTTCCATTATGATGATAAGAATAAGAAACACCAAGAAGGAGAAAGTGTGTATAAATGATGATTTTCAGAAGATGAAAGAGGAACAAGGAGCAGGATCGAAGGACCTAAGTTGCCTGATAGCATGAATTATAGTCCATATTTTGGGGTTTGTTTGGACGTTTTATCTTTCATAATCTGCATGTTTGTATGTACATTATGCGATTTTACTACCATTTCATCTACCTTTGCGAGAATCGAGGTCTACACCTAGTTTCGTTGTAATTGTAGGTAATATGGTACGTTTTGCATCAAAAAGGAGCAAAAGAAGTCATGAGTCATTTGAAGCTACATTGAGGAGCAAAAAGGAATCATCCAGGAAGCATAGCCATGGATTAAAGAATTACTTTGGACCAGTTTTGAGAGATCCTACATTCAGTTATGAGTCACCTCGGTTGACCAGAGGACCACCTCGACCGAGGCGATCCAGAGACACCGACTCGACCGAGGCGAACACCTAGGACGCGGCGAGAATATTTTATTCTTGGCTGAGATCTTTTAAATTTGGAAAGTGATCTTATATTTTTGGGCTGAGCTTCTGGAAGGAAGGAGATATGCAGAATCATATATTTTACCTATATTTATGGGATAATATCTTCTTAAGATTTATTATCTTTGGAGGTTTATTTTCCTATAAAAAGGGTTGGATTTCCACGAATCCATGAGCTCGCTTACACCGAAAATACGCAGCATACGCAGCAGCAGCATACTCCAAGTTGGGAGTTTTTGAAGAACCTTTTTGAAGGTTGAAGGAAGATCAAAGATCATAGCTTTTATAGCTTTTTAAAGGGTTTTGTAAGATTGTCTTCAATTCCTTTCCTTGTTATCTCGTCTTGTTGGATTGCTATCCAAGGAACGTTTTGTTGTGATATTTGATTCAGTTATTGAAGTCTTTTCATTAAATTCTTCTTTGTTCAAATATTCACCTTCTTCCCATATATTTTAATACTTTCATTATGATGATGAGTGGCTAATTTCCTTGTGTGATTCTAGGGTGATTGGCTGAAGGTTGTGGGAAAAACAATGATAGAATAATCTTAGATTCCAGTAGGATCCTGAAGGTTCGAGTCTTTAACCTTAACCCTAAGCATCTCGTTCGGTTGATGAACATCTCGGCCGGGGTGGAATTCTTCTGACCGAGGTGACTTATCCTATCCTAAACTGAGAGTTAAGTGTTAGAGTTTGCCAAATCCTATTCTTATTATACTTTTCTAGTTCAATGCAAGCTTAGGATGAGACTTACCCGGTAATTCCTTAGTTTGTGTACCAACGATCATGAGTGTAGGTAATAAAGGTTTATCCTTTATTGGGGTTTGAGTGTGCTTCCATCCCATCTTTGTGAGTTAGCCTCAGACTTACCCGGTAAAGGTTGATTCTATTCCCTTAGATGGTATGTTAGTTTGAGACTATAGTTCTTTATCTTGATTCCTTGAGACTTACCCGGTAATAGGAGTTACGGTTTAGGATTAGTGTGTAGTGAGACTTACCCGGTGATCTACTCCACTTTAGTAACACCTTCCCCACGCAAAAATCTCAGCTTTGTCCGCTTATCTATAGATCTTGAGTTGGAACCACAACTAGATGCTTTAATCCCTAGAATTGCATGTTTGCTTATTTGACATCTTATTCATCTTTGATTGTGTTAATCGCTCTTGTGGTTAGAATTAACGTAGCATACCGTGTTGATTTTGTTTCACCAAGTCCCTGTGATCGACCCCTGGAATTTTCTTGCTTTTACTACGATTGACCCGTACATTGCGGGTTCGCATCCTTGTTTTAAGCTTAAGTCTAGGGTTATAAATTTAAAGCTTGCACACACCGTTTGGAGCGAACAAGTTTTTGGCGCCGTTGCCGGGGACTTGGTCTAGACCGAGCCGGTACGGTTTGATCTTGGGGTGCTTGCCCCGTTTTTGTCTAACCACTCTACTTGAGTGACTTTCGCAGGTTCTTTCTTAGGTATATGCGAAGAACCCGCACTGGAAAGGAAATCGTTCCTTACGATCCCGAACCAGAAAAGACATACAAGCGACGCTTAAGAGAAGCGAAAATGGCCCAACAAGACGATCACGATCTTGCGGCCCAATTGAGAGAGACGCAGGAGCTGCTACGTCTCAGTAAAGAAGAGCTAAGGCAAGAGAAAGAAGAGAATCATGCCAAGACTGCAGCAATCGAAGCTGAGATTGCAGCAATTCGGAACCAGATTCTACTTCGACCGATGCAGGATCCAGTAGTTGATCCTCGACCGAGGCAGATTCCAGTACCTGACGCCCCGGTCGATGTACATCCACCTCGGATACCAGTCCGAGATGTTCTTCTTGCAGGAATCTCGCAAACCCTAGGTCAAAGGATGGACCCTAATCAACAGCTGAGGCGTCCAGGAGTGAACCTAGGAGATCCAGCGGATCATGACTACGAACTTCGACCGCAAGTTCTAGCCATGATTCGCCAATGTCAATTCGGAGGGCTAGAGAAGGAGTCGCCGCATCAACATCTTCAAAACTACGAGATCTTGATGGAGACCTTGCGACCTCCCAGAATTGAAAATAACAACTACAAGCTAAGACCTTTTTACTTTTCTTTAAAAGATAGAGCTCTTACTTGGTATCAATCTCTTCCTCCAGGAAAAATTAGCACATGGGAGGAGATGACTACGGAATTCCTAACCAAATTCTTTCCACCTTCAAAGACCGCTGAAATGAGGGGAAAGATCAATGCTTTCATCATGAAGGACAAGGAGAGCTTGTCCAAGTCTTGGGAGCGGTTCAAGGATATCCTTTTGGATTGCCCACATCATGGGATTCCAAAGATCGAGTTGTTGGAGATCTACTTCAAAGGGCTGGACGGAAGTACCCAGTTCAATCTCCAACTACTCTCCGCCGGTACCTTCATGGACATGGCGATTGATGAGGCTTGGGACTTCATTGAGAAGCAAGCCTTACATATGGAGAAGTATACCCACCAAGGAGCTGAAGGTGGAGTTAAAAGAGTCAACTTTCAAGAGACTCAACCCAACAACAATCAACTCACATCATTAAAGAATGACGTGAAGGAATTGAAGGAGCTCTTAATGGCTCAAACTAAGAAGGAAGAGCAAGGGCAAAGGAACAACAACAACAACAATAACGGGTACCGTAACAACAACAACGGACCCCGAAACAACAACTACAACAACAACAATAGAGGATCCAACAGCAACAACTGGAGAGCGAATAATCAAAACCACGGTAACAATTATTCAAACTCCAACTCTAATGATTCCTCTAACCCTTTCCTCTCCTCTCCTTCTTCCTCTTCTACTCCATTGAAAAGCCAAGGGCAAGGATCAAGTTCGTCTCAGCCGGAAAAGAAGGACGCAGTTCTGGAGGCAATCTTGATAAAGCTTGGCGCTATGGAGAATTCTATGACTTCATTTTCGAGGGCCCAAAAGTCCCTTGAACAACAACTTGCTAATAGGGCGAATGAAGCGCCAAGAGATCCAGGGAAGCTTCCAGCAAAGACGGAAACTAACCCTAAGGGCCAGTGCATGGCCATCACGACGAGGAGTGGACTCAAAACTGCTGATCCAGTACCTCGCTCGACGCAGACCACCTCGGTCCAGATCCAGTCGAAGAACACCTCGACCGAGATGCCAACCGAGGCGGCGCAACAGAAAGCAGGAGGAACGACAGAAGCTTATGTTCCACCTCCTGCATATAAACCACCACTTCCATTCCCTCAATCCAGAGCCAGAGCACATCTAGACAAGCACTTCGGTAAGTTCCTTGACTTGATGAATAAGCTACATATTAACATTCCCTTCCTTGATGCCATTCTAGGTATGCCCGCCTATGGGAAGTTCTTAAAAGAAATCTTATCAAGGAAGAGGAAACTGGAGGATGTTGGTGAAGTTAGGATGACATCTAAATCTTCGGAGCTCATCAAGATTATGAAAGAAAAGATGCCACCTAAATTGAGAGATCCCGGCTCATTTTGCATTCCCATTCAAGTTGGGGATGTCACTTGTGAAGCCCTTTGTGATTTAGGAGCCAACGTGAGCATCATCCCGCTGGAGCTATGCACTAAGATCGGTCTTGGAGAGCCCAAGCCGGTCAAGATTCGACTTTACATGGCGGATCGCTCCATTACCCATCCCGTGGGCATTTTGGAAGACGTTCCGGTCAAGTTAGGTAACTTCTATCTACCTATAGATTTTGTCGTACTTGATATTCCCGCAGATTATCCTGTTCCTATCATTCTCGGGAGGCCGTTTCTAGCAACTTCGGGTTGCAATGTGGATTGCAAGAACGCCAAGTTGAAATTCAACGTTGGCGGCGATGAGGTGGAGTTCGCACTACTTGCAACCATGAAAGGGGAGCAACTAACTGATGATATCTTCAACATCTACGATGAAGAAGAATCAAGAGAATTGGTGAGCTCTATCCTTATTAACGATCCACTCGAAAGAGTTATAAGCTTCAGTTTAATGGAGGAAGGTATAGATGCTTCTTGTGATGCAGATATACGGAGCTTGAAGGCACTGGAAGAGGATCCAGGAGCTAAAACTGAGAAGCTGGTCCAGGAGACGAAGAATTCCAGCCTCGGATCCAGTAGCAGTACCTCGACCGAGGCACCTTCTGGACAGAACGAGGCGTCTGAAGAACACCTCGGTCAACGCCTTTGTGCCTCGACCGAGGTCAACAGCGAGACGATGTTAACTGAGACTGCATCGAGTCCAGTTTCTGATACCACTCCACTGGAAAGAGGAAGCGAAGATCCCTCCCAGAAAGCACCCCCAGTAGTGGAGCTTAAACAACTCCCTAGTCACTTGAGGTATATCTTTCTTGGGCCGGATTCTACTTATCCCGTTATTGTTAGTGCTTCCCTTTCCGATTCTGAATTAACTAAGCTAATGCATGTCCTGAGAAAGCATCGAAAAGCCATAGGTTACACCACGGATGATCTTATTGGCATTAAACCTTCTTTCTGCATGCATAGAATTCTAATGGAAGATAATCATAAGACTTCACGGGAACCTCAAAGACGGTTAAATCCGATCATGAAAGAGGCTGTGAAGAAGGAGGTTGATAGCATGAATTATAGTCCATATTTTGGGGTTTGTTTGGACGTTTTATCTTTCATAATCTGCATGTTTGTATGTACATTATGCGATTTTACTACCATTTCATCTACCTTTGCGAGAATCGAGGTCTACACCTAGTTTCGTTGTAATTGCAGGTAATATGGTACGTTTTGCATCAAAAAGGAGCAAAAGGAGTCATGAGTCATTTGGAGCTACATTCAGGAAGCACAACCATGGATTAAAGATTTACTTTGGACCAGTTTTTGAGAGATTCTACACTCAGTTATGATCACCTCGGTTGCCCAGAGATTCATCTCGACCGAGGCGATCCAGAGAAGCCGACTCGACCGAGGCGAAAACCTAGGACGCGGCGAGAATATTTTATTCTTGGCTGAGATCTTTTAAAATTGGAAAGTGATCTTATATTTTTGGGCTGAGCTTCTAGAAGGAAGGAGATATGCAGAATCATATATTTTACCTATATTTATGGGATAATATCTTCTTAAGATTTCTTATCTTTGGAGGGTTATTTTTCCTATAAAAAGGGTTGGATTTTCCACAAATCCGATGATGCTTAGAGGCTGCATACACCGCATACGATCTCGATTACAGCAAAGAATACGCAGCAGCCGCATCATACTCCAATTTGGGAGAGAGTTGAAGAACCTTTTTGAAGGTTGAAGGAAGATTTGAAGACTATAGCTTTATAGCTTTTTGGAGGGTTTTGTAAGATTGTCTTCAATTCCTTTCCTTGATTGTCTTGTCTTGTTGGATTATTATCCAAGGAACGATTTTGTGTGATATTTGATTCAGTTATTGAAGTGTTTTCATTAAATTCTTCTTTGTTCAAATATTCACCTTCTTCCATATATTTAATACTTTCATTATGATGATGAGTGGCTAATTTCCTTGTGTGATTCTAGGGTGATTGGCTGAAGGTTGTGGGAAAAACAATGATAGAATAATCTTAGATTCCAGTAGGATCCTGAAAGTTCGAGTCTTTAACCTTAACCCTAAGCATCTCGTTCGGTTGATGAACATCTCGGCCGGGGTGGAATTCTTCTGACCGAGGTGACTTATCCGACTTAAAACAGAAAGTTAAGTGTTAGAGTTTGCTAAATCCTATTCTTATTACACCTTCCTGGTTCAATGCAAGCTTAGGATGAGACTTACCCGGTAATTCCTTAGTTTGTGTATTAACGATCATAAGTGTAGGTAATAAAGGTTTATCCTTTATTGGGGTTTGAGTGTGCTTCCATCCCATCTTTGTGAGTTAGCCTGAGACTTACCCGGTAAAGGTTGATTCTATTCCCTTAGATGGTATGTTAGTTTGAGGTTATAGTTCTTTATCTTGATTCCTTGAGACTTACCCGGTAATAGGAGTTACGGTTTAGGATTAGTGTGTAGTGAGACTTACCCGGTGATCTACTCCACTTTAGTAACACCTTCCCCACGCAAAAATCTCAGCTTTGTCCGCTTATCTATAGATCTTGAGTTGGAACCACAACTAGATGCTTTAATCCCTAGAATTGCATGTTTGCTTATTTGACATCTTATTCATCTTTGATTGTGTTAATCGCTCTTGTGGTTAGAATTAACGTAGCATACCGTGTTGACTTTGTTTCACTAAGTCCCTGTGATCGACCCCTGGAATTTTCTTGCTTTTACTACGATTGACCCGTACACTGCGGGTTCGCATCCTTGTTTTAAGCTTAAGTCTAGGGTTATAAATTTAAAGCTTGCACACACCGTTTGGAGCGAACAAGTTTTTGGCGCCGTTGCCGGGGACTTGGTCTAGACCGAGCCGGTACGGTTTGCCCTTGGGGCATTTGCCCCGTTTCATCTAACCACTCTACTTGAGTGACTTTTGCAGGTTCTTTCTTAGGTATATGCGAAGAACCCGCGCTGGAAAGGAAATCGTTCCTTACGATCCCGAACCAGAAAAGACATACAAGCGACGCTTAAGAGAAGCGAAAATGGCCCAACAAGACGATCACGATCTTGCGGCCCAATTGAGAGAGACGCAGGAGCTGCTACGTCTCAGTAAAGAAGAGCTAAGGCAAGAGAAAGAAGAGAATCATGCCAGGACTGCAGCAATCGAAGCTGAGATTGCAGCCATTCGGAACCAGATTCTACTTCGACCGATGCAGGATCCAGTAGTTGATCCTCGACCGATGCAGGATCCAGTAGTTGATCCTCGACCGAGGCAGATTCCAGTACCTGACGCCCCGGTCGATGTACATCCACCTCGGATACCAGTCCGAGATGTTCTTCTTGCAGGAATCTCGCAAACCCTAGGTCAAAGGATGGACCCTAATCAACAGCTGAGGCGTCCAGGAGTGAACCTAGGAGATCCAGCGGATCATGACTACGAACTTCGACCGCAAGTTCTAGCCATGATTCGCCAATGTCAATTCGGAGGGCTAGAGAAGGAGTCACCGCATCAACATCTTCAAAACTACGAGATCTTGATGGAGACCTTGCGACCTTCTAGAATTGAAAATAACAACTACAAGCTAAGACCTTTTTACTTTTCTTTAAAAGATAGAGCTCTTACTTGGTATCAATCTCTTCCTCCAGGAAAAATTAGCACATGGGAGGAGATGACTACGGAATTCCTAACCAAATTCTTTCCACCTTCAAAGACCGCTGAAATGAGGGGAAAGATCAATGCTTTCATCATGAAGGACAAGGAGAGCTTGTCCAAGTCTTGGGAGCGGTTCAAGGATATCCTTTTGGATTGCCCACATCATGGGATTCCAAAGATCGAGTTGTTGGAGATCTACTTCAAAGGGCTGGACGGAAGTACCCAGTTCAATCTCCAACTACTCTCCGCCGGTACCTTCATGGACATGGCGATTGATGAGGCTTGGGACTTCATTGAGAAGCAAGCCTTACATATGGAGAAGTATACCCACCAAGGAGCTGAAGGTGGAGTTAAAAGAGTCAACTTTCAAGAGACTCAACCCAACAACAATCAACTCACATCATTAAAGAATGACGTGAAGGAATTGAAGGAGCTCTTAATGGCTCAAACTAAGAAGGAAGAGCAAGGGCAAAGGAACAACAACAACAACAATAACGGGTACCGTAACAACAACAACGGACCCCGAAACAACAACTACAACAACAACAATAGAGGATCCAACAGCAACAACTGGAGAGCGAATAATCAAAACCACGGTAACAATTATTCAAACTCCAACTCTAATGATTCCTCTAACCCTTTCCTCTCCTCTCCTTCTTCCTCTTCTACTCCATTGAAAAGCCAAGGGCAAGGATCAAGTTCGTCTCAGCCGGAAAAGAAGGACGCAGTTCTGGAGGCAATCTTGATAAAGCTTGGCGCTATGGAGAATTCTATGACTTCATTTTCGAGGGCCCAAAAGTCCCTTGAACAACAACTTGCTAATAGGGCGAATGAAGCGCCAAGAGATCCAGGGAAGCTTCCAGCAAAGACGGAAACTAACCCTAAGGGCCAGTGCATGGCCATCACGACGAGGAGTGGACTCAAAACTGCTGATCCAGTACCTCGCTCGACGCAGACCACCTCGGTCCAGATCCAGTCGAAGAACACCTCGACCGAGATGCCAACCGAGGCGGCGCAACAGAAAGCAGGAGGAACGACAGAAGCTTATGTTCCACCTCCTGCATATAAACCACCACTTCCATTCCCTCAATCCAGAGCCAGAGCACATCTAGACAAGCACTTCGGTAAGTTCCTTGACTTGATGAATAAGCTACATATTAACATTCCCTTCCTTGATGCCATTCTAGGTATGCCCGCCTATGGGAAGTTCTTAAAAGAAATCTTATCAAGGAAGAGGAAACTGGAGGATGTTGGTGAAGTTAGGATGACATCTAAATCTTCGGAGCTCATCAAGATTATGAAAGAAAAGATGCCACCTAAATTGAGAGATCCCGGCTCATTTTGCATTCCCATTCAAGTTGGGGATGTCACTTGTGAAGCCCTTTGTGATTTAGGAGCCAACGTGAGCATCATCCCGCTGGAGCTATGCACTAAGATCGGTCTTGGAGAGCCCAAGCCGGTCAAGATTCGACTTTACATGGCGGATCGCTCCATTACCCATCCCGTGGGCATTTTGGAAGACGTTCCGGTCAAGTTAGGTAACTTCTATCTACCTATAGATTTTGTCGTACTTGATATTCCCGCAGATTATCCTGTTCCTATCATTCTCGGGAGGCCGTTTCTAGCAACTTCGGGTTGCAATGTGGATTGCAAGAACGCCAAGTTGAAATTCAACGTTGGCGGCGATGAGGTGGAGTTCGCACTACTTGCAACCATGAAAGGGGAGCAACTAACTGATGATATCTTCAACATCTACGATGAAGAAGAATCAAGAGAATTGGTGAGCTCTATCCTTATTAACGATCCACTCGAAAGAGTTATAAGCTTCAGTTTAATGGAGGAAGGTATAGATGCTTCTTGTGATGCAGATATACGGAGCTTGAAGGCACTGGAAGAGGATCCAGGAGCTAAAACTGAGAAGCTGGTCCAGGAGACGAAGAATTCCAGCCTCGGATCCAGTAGCAGTACCTCGACCGAGGCACCTTCTGGACAGAACGAGGCGTCTGAAGAACACCTCGGTCAACGCCTTTGTGCCTCGACCGAGGTCAACAGCGAGACGATGTTAACTGAGACTGCATCGAGTCCAGTTTCTGATACCACTCCACTGGAAAGAGGAAGCGAAGATCCCTCCCAGAAAGCACCCCCAGTAGTGGAGCTTAAACAACTCCCTAGTCACTTGAGGTATATCTTTCTTGGGCCGGATTCTACTTATCCCGTTATTGTTAGTGCTTCCCTTTCCGATTCTGAATTAACTAAGCTAATGCATGTCCTGAGAAAGCATCGAAAAGCCATAGGTTACACCACGGATGATCTTATTGGCATTAAACCTTCTTTCTGCATGCATAGAATTCTAATGGAAGATAATCATAAGACTTCACGGGAACCTCAAAGACGGTTAAATCCGATCATGAAAGAGGCTGTGAAGAAGGAGGTTCTTAAGTTATTGGATGCAGGTATTATTTATCCTATCTCGGACAGCAAGTGGGTTAGCCCGGTGCATGTCGTTCCGAAAAAAGGAGGGATGACCGTTGTGACGAATAAGAACAACGAGTTGATCCCAACGAGGACCGTTACGGGCTGGAGAGTTTGCATCGATTATAGGAAGCTGAACACGGCAACTCGGAAGGATCATTTTCCGCTTCCCTTCATTGATCAAATGCTCGAACGGTTGGCCCAGCATTCACACTTTTGCTACTTAGACGGCTATAGTGGATTCTTCCAGATTCCTATCCATCCGGATGATCAGGAGAAGACCACTTTCACTTGTCCTTGGGGGACGTTTGCCTATTGGAGGATGCCATTTGGATTGTGCAATGCACCAGCTACCTTCCAGCGATGCATGATGGCTATCTTTTCCGAGTACATTGAGGAGATCATGGAGGTATTTATGGATGATTTTTCTGTATATGGTTCCTCTTTTGATGATTGCCTATCTAACCTTTCTCTAGTACTTAAACGATGTGAAGACACTAACCTTGTTTTGAATTGGGAGAAGTGTCATTTTATGGTTAATGAAGGCATTGTACTAGGACACCTCGTTTCTAATCGAGGTATTGAGGTCGATCGAGCTAAGATCGAGACTATTGAGAAACTCCCTCCTCCTTGTTCTGTTAAAGGTGTGAGGAGTTTTCTCGGGCATGCAGGTTTCTACAGGAGATTCATCAAGGACTTCTCCAAGATTTCTAAACCTCTAACTAACCTCTTGAATAAAGATGTTGTTTTTGAGTTTTCGCAGGAGTGTCTTGATGCTTTTTACAGGATTAAGGAAGCGTTGATCTCCGCTCCCATTATCCAACCTCCTGATTGGACTTTGCCCTTTGAAGTCATGTGTGACGCTAGCGATGTAGTCGTAGGAGCGGTGCTTGGGCAGAAGAAAGATGGACGGACCACCGCCATTTATTATGCTAGCAAGACGCTAGATGAAGCACAACGCAACTACGCTACCACCGAGAAAGAATTATTGGCGGTTGTATATGCCTTCGAGAAGTTTCGTTCCTATCTAGTAGGGGCGAAAGTCATTGTCTACACCGACCATGCAGCCATTCGTTACTTGTTGGCTAAGAAAGATGCAAAGCCGCGCCTTATTCGATGGATTCTCTTGCTTCAAGAGTTTGACCTAGAGATCCGCGATAAGAAGGGATCCGAGAATTCAGTTGCGGATCACCTCAGCCGGCTACCGGAATCCTCCCGCGAGACTGATAGCCCACCCATAGACGATTCATTCCCCGACGAGCACTTACACGTCTTGGAGCGTTTGATGGATCTACTTACTTCACCCCACGATGGAGGTGAAGTATGGGGTGAGGGAACCTCCTACCTCGTTTGAGACGCATCATGGTCCAGCTAGCGACCTTAAATCAAGCGCTTCTTGGGAGGCAACCCAAGGTATTGCTCTTCTTTCCCATTTTCTAGTCTAGCTTAGATAGTTTTTGTTTTTGCTTTGCTTTGCTTTGTTTTTGGCGTTCTGGACAGACAACAGGAAGGAGCACATCTGGATGGACAGAAGTTCGAGATTCTGAGAAGAAAGAAGCATCTCGGTCACTGTCAAAGCATCTCGACCGAGTTGATTCTTGAGGCAACCGAGGCGACTAGGGTTTCTGCAGAACCGCCTCGGTCCATACCACCTCGGGCCAGTCGAGACCATCTCGACCGAGGTGACAGCAGATCCAGTAACAGTATAAAAAGGGAAAAATTACTTTTCACTTTTTATTTACCCATTTCGACCGCGGCGGAACAGCAGCACCTCGCTCTCCCATTTCTCACTCGTTTCCGACGATTTTTGCTTCCAAACTGCAATTAAAGGGTAGAAGGATCGATTGCAACTACAGATCTGCAAGAAATTTGAGCGTTTCGACCGAAACGAGGTAAAAACGTTCGAAAACCCTAACTCACTCGTTTACTGCGTATTGGGCTTTGGTTGCCCTTGATTTTGTTGAGGAAATCCATAAGTACCCCTTAGGAAGCATTTGTAGTGATTTTAGGGGGAAAAGAACTGAAAATCAGAGAGTGGAAATCGAACTGTCTTCGCCTCGGTCCAGTCGTTCTGCACCTCGGTCGAGGTGATTCTTGGAGTTGTCAGTCAACCGAGGTAGTCTGACAGTGTGTTTTTGAAGATGAGTTCAGATCGCCGTTTAGCCCTTAGAGATAGATCCTCTCCTTCCCCTTCTCCTTCCTCATCCCGTCCCTACCGCCCGGCTATCCACGAGAGATGTCGGGTAGATTATGAGAGGATAGCTGGCCGTCCAGTCATCGCACCACGATTTCTGGATGTGTCAGCTTTTGACTGCCTAGGGTTAGATGCTGACCTTAGGAGGATGATTGCTACCGTTGGGCTAGATCAGTTCACTGAGATCCGAGCCCCAGCCTACATAGAGCCGACACTCGAGTTTGTTAGCTCCTTCTCCTACCTCCCCACAGAGCGATCTGTGAAGTACCGGCTGATGAGCCGGAACTTCATAGTTCCTTTAGAGATCTGGAGAGAGATCTTTGGCTTTCCTGCCCCTACCGCTGTAGACTTCCCCTCCCGATCCGTAGCTAGGGAGTTCTGGGGACAGATAGCCCACATTACTACACATGCAGACAGATGGCGCCCTGGTGATTCTAGGGAGAAGGTCATCTTTCACCCGGCCTTCAGACTTGCCCACAGGATCTTCAGTGAGATGCTTCTGGCGCGTACTGAGACGCCCCAGAAGATCAGACAGGGGGAGCTCTTTTCACTTTACTGCATGGTTACAGGAGGCTTCCCGGACTTTGGCTTGCTCCTAGCAGAGGATTCGCATAGGATCAAGGCCAAGGCGAAGGGAGATATCTGTTGTGGAGGTCTAGTCACCCACATCGCCACTTACCACGGGATGGACCTCAGCGTTTGCACATTGGCAGCGGCTGCCAAGCCGCTGGGACTTCAGGAGATGATTACACGGCGGATTCTGGTTCCCCGTGGACTGACTACACCCTACGTTGCTATGCCTTGGGAGCGGACTGCACCTCAGGGCATCAGATGGTCTGCACAGTTCTCTGTCGCCGACCCGCATTTCTGGCAGACAGCATGGGTTCCACTTATGGAGGACTACAGAGAGGCAGCAGCTGCCACTGCTGCGGCTGCGGAGGAGGCTGATGAGGATGACGACGATGAGACAGTTGATGAGAGAGGAGGCGGCGTCCCGATGGACACAGGTACAGATACAGCTGGGACGAGCGCGCCTCCCATTATTGATCTAGATGATGACGAGGAGGACACTGAGCCAGCGCCAGCTGAGACTTCTCCAGTCAGGCCCGCTAGGTGCAGGAGGAGGGGAGTTAGGGACAGAGCTGCACACCGACGGATCGATGACCTGACGGATCAGGTTATCGACTCATATGCTGCACTTTCATTGGACATCCGCGAGATGCAGGAGCAGCAGCATCATCAGCACATGATGGCTCAGCTACAGTTCCAGCATGTCATGGGCTATCCCTATGATCCTACTCAGTTCCCCTACATACCACCACCACCGCCGGATCAGGACTACTGAGGAGCTGCAGGGTTTTATTTATTATATTTTTATGCAGTTCGGCTCTTTATCCGGTGAGTCCTCTTTTATTTAGACTTTTATTATACCCACTGGGACAGTGTGTCTCAAGTATGGGGTATTTGATGTACTTATTTGACTACGTGATGTATGTTATTCGACTTCCTATGATGTATTTTATTTATCGGATACTTTCATATTTGTGCTTCATCTGCCTTTATATGATTATCTGATTTTACATGCATACCTACAGATTATTTGATTGAGAAAAACGTCGAAACCGAAAAATATATGGTTTTAAAAAAAAAATTTTCGACCTCGACCGGGACAGTTCTGGCAAAACGAGGTGTTTCACCTCGGTTGAACCAAGAACATCTCGACCGAGGTGGGTTAACTGAGAATTTTCGAAAACGATTTTTGTGTTACTTATCTGGATATGATCTCAGTGAAGATCTTGTTTACCTACTGGTTTTAAATTCTTTATGTGTTTGAAAGATTTTATGATATGTTTAAGTTGCTAAATGCTTTGTTTGAAATTATTGGCATGTTTAAAACTTTGTTTTTATCCAAATTATGTTGAATTTGAAGGTTGACACCGCAGCATAAGTTCTCTCACTTTCTTCTTGGAAAGACCAAGGCAATTCATTCTCTTCTCTCTTCTTCTTCTTCTTGATCATGCTTAGCCCCTCATATACATTTTGCCTCCCTTTACCTATCCGGGAATTTGGAAGCAAGCAAAGTGGTGAAAGCAAGTTAAAGTTGAAGGTGGCTGGAAGTGAAAGTATTAGAAAGCAATAATAGGTTTGGGGAAGTCAATCATGAAGATGAGTAACTCGGCACCATTCACATAGCCGGGTGTTTGTGTCTTGCCAAAGTCGGATTGAGCGATATTCCTATCGGGTCATGGTATGTGCATCAAGGGTTTGATGCATCTCGAGAAATTGATGATTGCAGATTTCCTAGGCTTCGGTTATTGTGCACCTCTGTCCATGCATCCCAAAAAGTAAAGTAAAAAGAGAAAAAAGTGTGAAATAAGCAAAGCTTATTGGTGGAAGGTGTTGCAAGTCAAAGTGGAAGTGAAGTTCATCCTTTTCCCGGATTCTAGCACCACATTACCTTACATACATCCCTACCCTACATGTTCTTGACCTTTTCTTTTGGGAAGCCCTTGAGACCTTGAGCTTGTTGATTGACTTAGCGGTTTAAACTGGATTATACATGATTAATTTTGATAATTATGATTTATTATGCATTCTATGATTTTATGCAAAGATGAACAACTTTCCTATATTTATAAAATGTTTTGAACATATTGAGTTTTAAATTCCATGAAGTATTCTCTTAGAGTGATCTATGATAGTTGCACACCATAAAATGTTTTTGAAAGACTTTTCATTGATTTTCTTGACTATTAATCCATTCTATCTTTTGTCTAAGATTTGGAACTTGCTTGGGGACAAGCAAGGGCTAAGTATGGGGTATTTTGATAGCATGAATTATAGTCCATATTTTGGGGTTTGTTTGGACGTTTTATCTTTCATAATCTGCATGTTTGTATGTACATTATGTGATTTTACTACCATTTCATCTACCTTTGCGAGAATCGAGGTCTACACCTAGTTTCGTTGTAATTGTAGGTAATATGGTACGTTTTGCATCAAAAAGGAGCAAAAGAAGTCATGAGTCATTTGAAGCTACATTGAGGAGCAAAAAGGAATCATCCAGGAAGCATAGCCATGGATTAAAGAATTACTTTGGACCAGTTTTGAGAGATCCTACATTCAGTTATGAGTCACCTCGGTTGACCAGAGGACCACCTCGACCGAGGCGATCCAGAGACACCGACTCGACCGAGGCGAACACCTAGGACGCGGCGAGAATATTTTATTCTTGGCTGAGATCTTTTAAATTTGGAAAGTGATCTTATATTTTTGGGCTGAGCTTCTGGAAGGAAGGAGATATGCAGAATCATATATTTTACCTATATTTATGGGATAATATCTTCTTAAGATTTATTATCTTTGGAGGTTTATTTTCCTATAAAAAGGGTTGGATTTCCACGAATCCATGAGCTCGCTTACACCGAAAATACGCAGCATACGCAGCAGCAGCATACTCCAAGTTGGGAGTTTTTGAAGAACCTTTTTGAAGGTTGAAGGAAGATCAAAGATCATAGCTTTTATAGCTTTTTAAAGGGTTTTGTAAGATTGTCTTCAATTCCTTTCCTTGTTATCTCGTCTTGTTGGATTGCTATCCAAGGAACGTTTTGTTGTGATATTTGATTCAGTTATTGAAGTCTTTTCATTAAATTCTTCTTTGTTCAAATATTCACCTTCTTCCCATATATTTTAATACTTTCATTATGATGATGAGTGGCTAATTTCCTTGTGTGATTCTAGGGTGATTGGCTGAAGGTTGTGGGAAAAACAATGATAGAATAATCTTAGATTCCAGTAGGATCCTGAAGGTTCGAGTCTTTAACCTTAACCCTAAGCATCTCGTTCGGTTGATGAACATCTCGGCCGGGGTGGAATTCTTCTGACCGAGGTGACTTATCCTATCCTAAACTGAGAGTTAAGTGTTAGAGTTTGCCAAATCCTATTCTTATTATACTTTTCTGGTTCAATGCAAGCTTAGGATGAGACTTACCCGGTAATTCCTTAGTTTGTGTACCAACGATCATGAGTGTAGGTAATAAAGGTTTATCCTTTATTGGGGTTTGAGTGTGCTTCCATCCCATCTTTGTGAGTTAGCCTGAGACTTACCCGGTAAAGGTTGATTCTATTCCCTTAGATGGTATGTTAGTTTGAGGCTATAGTTCTTTATCTTGATTCCTTGAGACTTACCCGGTAATAGGAGTTACGGTTTAGGATTAGTGTGTAGTGAGACTTACCCGGTGATCTACTCCACTTTAGTAACACCTTCCCCACGCAAAAATCTCAGCTTTGTCCGCTTATCTATAGATCTTGAGTTGGAACCACAACTAGATGCTTTAATCCCTAGAATTGCATGTTTGCTTATTTGACATCTTATTCATCTTTGATTGTGTTAATCGCTCTTGTGGTTAGAATTAACGTAGCATACCGTGTTGATTTTGTTTCACCAAGTCCCTGTGATCGACCCCTGGAATTTTCTTGCTTTTACTACGATTGACCCGTACACTGCGGGTTCGCATCCTTGTTTTAAGCTTAAGTCTAGGGTTATAAATTTAAAGCTTGCACACACCGTTTGGAGCGAACATTGCCAACCAAGAGGAGTGAGAGTGGATGCTAATGAATGTCAAAAAAATATTTGGGAAGTGCTTTTGAAAAACATTATGAAGTGCGGTTAAGCCTATGAAGTTGGGTCATTTAACACAAAAGAGCCGAGAAGGTGTAGCTATCTTACATAAGTGGAAGGAAGAGGGGAGCGTAGAAAAGCTAACGGAGGTTGAAGTAAAGTAAATGAGCTGGTGAAGCTTAAGGCGGAATACCCCGAGAGGGTATCCTTCAGGAGTATGGTAACATGGAAGTGTGGTAGGAGTGTAAGTCGTTGATCTTGGAGAGAGTCATTAATGAGCTAAACGGTGACCACCGAGAATGCACATGTGCGGGTTGTATAATGGTGACAGTAGGTGAGAAGAGTAACCCCGGAGATGGGATCATGAAGATGGGTAACAAGAACGTGGAATATTCGGGGGGTTATAAAAGAGGTATATCAAGGGAAGTGAAAATATATTAATCAGGTCATGGGTTTGTGATACGAAGGAACGACACGGATCAGGGTAAAGGGGACCGGAAGGACGGAAAGAAAGGTGAGTCTTCTATGGTTATTATGCGTAAAAGGAGAATATATATAAGGGAAGGTATGGTATTTTGATCTAAGGTTATGGATGCCATGTTTTCGTGAGCCCAACTAAGTCAAGGTTTCGTGACTCGCATGGCGAAGCCATAGTGGCTATGACGTGAAATGAGGAACTTAGATTAGGGCAACACTGCAAGCTTAGAGTTATGATGCTAGTGCTTGGAGGAATAATGAGTGGATCTTTCAGTGATTGTGCTTGGGAAATTTTTACCTAAAGGCATGCTAGTACGGTTGTGAAGTTGCTCGTGGATACCAAGAGATACATAAGGTGGCCAACAAGAGTAGGAGAAGATTGAAGTTTTGAAGTTTGATGTCGATATGGGACGTACAAAAAGTACATGAAAGATCAAGGTTAGAGCCTCTGTAGTCGTTTGACGTGACATAAGAAAACAAATTGTAAATTTCTACGCCTACTTGAAGAAATGATAGTTGTGGTGAAAGCTGATGTAGAATACGAGGAGTTCTTCCCATATGCTGGGATGTCAGAAGAAGCGAAGAAGATAAGTACATTGTTTGAAGTACAGTTAATTCCTGCAGTTTGGACCCTTATGGCTGCACCTAAGTGAGAAACCTTAGAAGATCTTTACAATCATGTCATCCAAGAGGGAGGATGAGATTAAGTTATAGGATTACTTAAATAAGGCTACAAGAGCCAGAAGACTCGAGCAAGTCTCTCGAGTTCGAGAGATGAAGGATCTCTGAAAGAGAACGGTCAACATTGTAGCTACAGACAGAACAACATACGTGTTTAAAGGATGTCACCTCAATAGATCGGGGTAGATCAATTATGTCATGACCATTTGTAAAGTGATAAGACAAGATTGTGCCGGTTATTGCGATTTGTGACGGGAAGAGCAAATATGAAACTTGAGATATCACGGATTCCTATACGTTGGAATGTGGATTTTGCCACTAAGGTTGATCTTGGCGCAACTCCGATGTCCACGGCACCGAATAGGATGCCACCTGTGAAGATACATGAGTCGAAGGAGCTTTCGAACGACTAGTTGCAAGGACTTGTTTATAAAGATTCATTAGAACCAATGCACTGCCATAGAAAACACTAGACGTTATCTTGAACTCTTGATTTGAAGTTCATATGGGTATATATATCTTAAACTCTTGACTTGAAGTTGTTATGGACAACACCAGTTTGCGAAAAGAGAGACGGTTATCTCCGTTTGTACATCGATTACAGTGAGCCGAGCAAGATAACAATGAAGAACGGAGTATCCCTCGCCATGGATAGAGGATCTACTCGACCGGTTGTAAGGGTCGGTAGTCTCTTCTAAGAATGATTTAAGGTATGATTGCCATTTGAGAATTCGAGACTCGGATACTGCAAATACAACATTTCGGACAACCATGGTCACTACGAGTTTTAGTGATTCCATATGGGGTTACTAATGCCAGGATAAGATATTTTGGTCTACTCTGAAAGTAGAGAGAAGTTGTATGATAAGTTGTCTCAGGATGGCAACCCCCGAAGGACGTGGAAGAAGTTACAAGCTTTCTTGGATGTGCTAGTCATTACCGGATTTTTGGAGAGATGTTCCAAGTAAAACTATCTATGACTAACCTACCCCAGAAGACAATGAAGTATTGAGTGGGACGAGAAGTGGCAGTGGAGTTGTTGAGAGTTAAGAGGATATTCATTGATACAACTATTTTGACTACCTCGAGGTATGACGGGATTGAAGTGTACAAGTGATTCTCCAAGAGAAGATCTTGATTGAGCATTAAGGAATGATGTAAGAGTAATAACATACGTGTCTCGTTAATAGAAGCGGTGTAAAGTAAGTACTTCCTTCATTACTTAGAACTTGCAACAAGAATTGAGGAAACGTAGCATCAAAGTTTGGTTTGACAAGAACAAAAGCCAACAGTGTATATTAGAAGTTCGATCTTATTTGTAAGAGACAAGCAAAGAGAGACATAATGAAAGTGATGTATTGAGAAAGACCTGAGAAGGAAGTTGAGTTTCCGATATATCGGACTTTTTGAGATCTTAGTGCAAGTTGGAAAGTGGGTTACCGGTTGGCGTGGCCGCCGAGATTAGAGGGTCTTTACCCGATGTTTCATGTGTATCAATTGAGAGAGTACACACATGACTCGATACATGTTGTCAATAATGATGATCTAGTGGCAGATGAGGAACCGATGAGGCTAACTTGAAGACGGAGGATAGTTTTTTTATTGATCTTTACGCTAAGCTAGTAGCATCGATAGAATCTACGGGTTACACCTAGTTCTTCCCTTGGTTGAGTTATGTTCATGTGTGAGGTTATATGTAATTTGTGTCCTGTGCGAGGATGTGTTGTATGACCTGATATATCTTGCGGTGGTAGTTTCAGTAGATTGTGTGTATAGATTTGAAGGTTTAAGCCTTCCAAGTTGGAGAGTTCATCCCTCGACCTTAGGGACCGAGAAGTTCGGCGTATCGCAAGTTTCGGGACGAAACTTGTTTTTAGGGGATCTAATGTAACGCCCCAAATTTTTGGGTGCGTTTTCGATATTATTCTCCTACTTCTATCGATATTTTATTAGCTTAAACATATTATTAAAAGTATTTTACGATGTAAAATATCGTTCGAAGTATATTATTGTTTTTGGATACGTACTCGTATATCCTAATTATTATTTTCGGAAAGTCGGGAAAAATTTTCCCGATCCAAAAATCCCGTTCCAGTGTTTTTCAATCTAGTTGTTTTATTTCCTCCTTTTTCTTTTATTCTTTCCCAACCTTTTTGCTGCTTGGGAGCATCAGTGGGTAACCGACCTCTTGTCTCCTACGCAACTCCAGCTCTTAGCCTCCCATCTACTTGAATAAGATAGCCCTGCCACTGCTGAATATGCCTGCTTCTCCTAGCCAACCACTCACCACTCAGCAGCTTTCTTTAAGCTTCACAAGCAAGCCTTAACCTTCATCTCTCCTGATACGACAACACCATTTGCACTCTACCCTCCTGCTCTCTCTCTCAATCTCGCGCCTACTCCTCTTCTGCTCAGCTTCCACAAGCGCTCCTCTATTTTTTCCTTCACATCCTTCTCTCAACAGCAAGCAGTAACAAGGTCCACCGGGAAGAGCATCGTTGCCACCTTCACTCCGCCGCTGCTAGCCTCGCCGCCTCTCCTCCTTCTCCCTCCAGCAACCAACACCTCTCCACCCTCTGTTCTCCTCCGGGAACGCTTCAATCGGGAGCCTCCGACTCCAGACTTCAACCCTCTTCAGTGTTCACCCTTGAGCACTCCACCATTCTTCACCTCGGCAGTGAGCTTCCCACACCGGAGCATTGCAGTAGCCTCAACTCAGTAATCTACTCCATCTCGATCTCTTCCTCCTTGCAAGCGGAGCCTCAACCTTCTTCACCTTCTCTGGATATTTCAACCACCAGGAACGAGACCTGCGCCTTCGATGTGCTGCCGCCTGGGAGAATACACCAACGCACCTTCGCCGGGAAGGAGCCAAATGGACGCCGGGTAAGCTTGCCGCCTTCTCCCCCGCGTTCACCTTGCTGAAGCCGCCACTACTCTCGCCGTTGGGCCCTGCGCAGCCAATGCCAAGCCTTCATCTCTTTTGGGTTAAGAGAACCCTAATTCTTTATTTAAAAATGGCCCCCAAGATTTTTATCTTATTATTACAGTTTGATACCCAAGTTTTATAATTGTAGAATTGACCCAACTTTTGTAAACTTAACAAAAGTTCCCTCTGCATCTATAATTACAGGAATGGCCCAAGGTTTGATTTACAGAAAATATCCCAAGTTTCTAGAATTGTATATATTGCCCGGAAAAATGTACTTACGATTTTAAACTTGGGCTTTACTTCGAGTTATATTCTTATTTATATATATCATATATATTATGCCATTCTTGGTTTAATTTCGGGTTATTACTCAAAGATTTAACTATGGGATTTTAACGTTGGCTTTTGAAAACAAGTTTAACCTTAGGATTATATATATATATTCCGATCAAATTTAGCGTATAAGCTAAATTTGTTTAGTTTTGGTGTTTAGGTTCGGAAGCGCCCCGATAAAGGCCCAACGAACCCATTCTCGACATCCAAAGATCGTATTCCGTCTTTTGGCGTCACGTGAGTACCCTCTCCCCCGAGCTTATGATCTTACTCAATTTAGTTATGTTTAGTATTAGTATCATGTTAGGTTGGATCTAGTATAACTTAGAGTGAATACCATGTAGTGGTTATGGACCTTAGGTGAGTTTCGAGGATTTGATATTGTTTGATGGATTGATGTTGATTCTAAGCTTGAGGTGGTGTTGCAATCTAGTGAGGTTGTTATAAGGATTCGAGTATATGGTTTGATCTTGTGAGAATCATTAGGCTTGAGATTTGGGATTACATGTTGTTGTGAGAGCATCGAGACTAGGAACGTGGTATCTTATCGTGTGAGTTGTATGACCTTATAGAGGTCATTTGGGCTAGAAGTCTAAGGACTTCTAGCATGAGAGATGATACTGATCGTGTGCCTTGTTTTGACCAGGCGTTGAGTGCCTTCCTACGGGAAGTTGAGAGTGGTGGTTAGCGGGATTATCTTTGGGACGAGGTAAGTCTCCGGACTTACTTAGCTCGTATTCTTTGTATTAGCATTATTGTGTGTTGGGTGGTGTGTTTACTATTTTACTGTTTATAACAACTAAACCGGAAATAGGATTACCGACCTTTATATTATTTGGCCCAAGTGTATGATAACGGGCGGTGACATCACTGCCTGGCTCCCCGTGAGAGCTAGGGGGATCTCGGCGACTGGCCCGTGCTGGTTAGACTGTCGGAGGCATCCGACCGTTCCATTGCCACAAGAAGGGACCGAGGCGAGTTTCGGAGGATTCTCGTGTCACAAAAGAAGTTGAACTAGAACGGGATATGACTTAATAAATAAAGATAATAAACCGGATTTGTGTGCTTTGAGTATGTTGTGTGACTATGTTGAATTAATTGTGTTTGTGCCTTTCCCTTTAATTCTAATGCTTCGAATATTAGCTAATGGTTTTATACGATTGTTGTAGATTGCCTTGCAGGTTAGGAAAGCGGCCGAGAGATCCGGAAGAGTGGGCAGCCGGGGTTTCGTACATTTTAGGAGTGGGTTTTGGTTGGAGTCGGGTTGTGTTTTATTCTTCGTTTATTATGTTGGTATGACGTGTGTATGGCGTTTTGATCTTTGGTGTTGATTATCGGCTGAAGTCTTTTGTTGTTTTCCTTCGGGTTTCTTATCATTTGCATTAAAAGGAATTTTGGTTTTGCCTTTATTTGTGTCATGTTGAAAGATCCGGTGAAATTGTTGTCAGGCTAAGGGTCGGGACCCATTGTGAGGTCCCAACCCGTAGCGCCCCGAGTCCCGCAGATTCGGGGTGTTACACAAGCAGCGATTGAGGGCTGCGCAGGCTCCGACATCCGGCGGCGAAGGATGAGGCTAGGGCAAGACGACTCCGATGTCCGGCGGCGTTGCTCCTGGTTGTAGAGGACTCTCCGGTTAGATGAGATGGCAACAGAAAAGTGAGAATAGGGGTGGTATGCTAGCCTTCTCTGTTGGGATCGAGAGCGAGAGGGAAGAGTTGTAGGGATTGGCGGTGGTGGCTCTCCGATTAGCTCGAAAGACACAAGAGAGTAGAGGGAGAGAGAAGAGATGTGTGGGAGAGGAGATAGTTGGGGAAGGGAGAGATGATGTCAGTGGTGAATTGCAGGCGAGGGGATGAGGCGTGGGAGACGAGGGGTCACCTGGAAGCTGGTGAGTGGCGAGAGGTCGGTATGGAGCCAGGTTACACCGAGGGGTAGGGGTGCAGCGAGTTGCAGACGCTCACCAAAAAAAAAAGAACAATAAAAAAATAAAAATCGAAATAAAGAGAAAAGGAAAAATGGAATAACTCGATAAAAATATACAGAACGTTATCTTTTTGGATCGGAAACTTCTTCCAAACTTTTCCGCAAAAATAATTTATGGAAAATATAAGAAATCAAATGTATGCAATTTAAACTCGTAAATATATGATTTACGATATAGATCGTCCTTGAAAAATATTCTCGATATTAGTATACGTACAAATGATATATTAATATGAATATATGTGTATGGTATCGTAAAATTTAATTTACGCCATAAAATACTAGTAAAAATATTTAAGTTATTAAAATATCGATAAAATCCGGATAAAAATAAATATAGCAAACGCGTCAAAAATTGGGGCGTTACAAGTTTTATAATATTGCCAACAACTTCAAAACTATGAAATTTGATATTTATGTTATTTTCAACAAACACATTCATTACATTAAAAAACAAATATTAAACATTGAGCATCATTGTCAGCACACATATATATTGTCAACAAATATTCTTAAAACACGGAAATACAACTGCATTTAATTGTCAACACAAAAGCAAATAAAACATTCTTCAACATTGCCAATATAAACATCCAACTACTTAATCATGATCGGAATAATTTCTCAATCTCCACCCTTAACCAAATAATTTAGAATCTTTTCATTGTATTCATTCATGTACTCTTGTTTGATCAATTGAATGTTTTGTCCAAAAGCAAGTGCTTGTATAAAATTGACTATGTGTTCTCCACATTTTTCTTAGTGAATAAATATGAAAGAAAATGTGTTATTATTTTTATTTATAAGTTATCTTAATAATATGTACAATTTATCTTCTTACCATTTCTATTGTGGTAATTCAAGAACTTGTTGAACATCAAAATGTTTTCCATATTTTCAACAAACTCCGGAAACATGTTTAAATCTTTTATCAACTTTGACAATTCCACACAAAAGGTTTCAACAACTCTTCCAGAGTCTCTTCGTTGACAACATTGTCACCACAATTATATGTCTTTATCACACATTCTTGAATATTAATTTTATCTTGTGAATCCTTTCTCATGAGGAAAAGATCTTCTTCATTGGTCAAGAACAGCTTCAGAATTTGTTTGCGAGGCATTGCAAGCCGCATTAGACCGCGATTCACATCACATGAGTAGAGTGACCTGCTGAATATGAGGATGGGCTCATCTCTTGAAGCTCCGATTGAGGCAAGAACACGGTGAAACAACGGAGGAATCGAAGGCGTTTCTTGTTTTGGCGTCTTTTCTTGTTGTTTCATTAGGAGCGGGGTTTCTTGTTTTGGTGCCTCCTCCTTCTGTTTCATTGTCAGAGATGTGGAGGAATCCGCATTCAACTTGGATGGTTGAATGCGATGAACGACTCCAAAGAGTTTGATATAGGAATTGAGATCCATGAACATCGAACACATAAACCCATCACAATAGGGTAACAGAAAATAGATAATCTCGAATGATATAATCAAACTTAGAGAGAAATTTATAGACTTGAATTGCAGTCTCAATAATTTTCTTTTTGCGTGTTTTTCTTTGTTTTTTTTTTGAAATTTAATCTTTTAACCATCAATTATTTATGTATGGAAACCCAAAATTCTATTCGGATTCAACAGCTAATCAGATTTAACAGCTAATTAATGAAATCTTTTATATTTAAGGAAATTATATCCTTTTGAACTGTCCATATATATATATATATATATATATATATATATATATATATATATATATATATATATATATATATATATATATATATATATATATATATATATATATATATATATATATATATATATATATATATATAGAGGGTGTGGTTCCCATGAGAACACCCCTAACGTGAGAACATGAGAACAATCGTACACCGTTGAATGTGAGTATTAAGGGTTGAGATTTAGAGTAGATATCAAAAATAATAATAACTACGAATAATAATAATTAGGAATCCAACGATAACTACGAATAATCTATTCAACCAACAATAACTACGAATAATACATTAAATGATATGGCACATTCGTAACAAAACTGATAATAATTACGAATCTATTCTCATGTTCTCACGTTAGGGGGTGTTCTCACAGGATCCATACTCTATATATATATATATATATATATATATATATATATATATATATATATATATATTTAACCGCTTTGACTTTTTTTAATCACGGCTCAGTGTATATAGATCATGAAAATATTTGATAACTAATTGATAGATTTATTTATCAATGTAGATTATTAGGAGGTCTCTCCATGAATGCAAGCTAGAATTATACGGAATAACATTCTAAGGGAATTTAGATGTTCTTATGGTAAAAGTAAAACCGATAAAATAATTCAAATCAAGACTTAATTTTTGTATATAAAGAATAACATTTGAAGGGCATTAATATAAATTAAGATTCAATTTTTTTTATTGGGAAAGAAAATTATATTTCCTTTGATATGTCACACTTATTATTATCCGTACTATATACTAATGTAAAGTAACAAACTACATTGGCAAACAACATACGTCCACACCATTTTAATCTTACGTGTCAGACATTCGTAAAACCACCTCCTCATATCGTCACGTGTTGTCATTTTATTGAGCCATATCTTTGTACTATTATCGCAATTTAATTATGTGATTATATTTTATTTTACCAAATTAAATTTATTAAGATTTTGTTAACCGAATTAAGTTTGTTTGGATTTTGCTCAAAACAAATATACTTAGATTTGTTATAACTTATATAAATTAAAATTTAATTAGAATCATACATAATATGATATTTATTCTAAATTAAATTACTTAAATAAAGAATTATAAAATTACTATATATAAACAAGCTTAAAAGTATAAATAAAGGCATGCACTAATTATTATTAAAAAGGGTTCAATAGCTTGACAGGGGCAAAGACAAAGACGGAGAACTTCTTGCCAATTTTGAGTTACAAAGAGGAACAAATATAGAGGGATACATATATTAGTTTTTACGGGATACATCATGAATTGTTAATTTCCTTTCAACAACAATGTAAATACTTTAATAAATTTGAAGGTTTAAAGGGTTGTCAACAATTCCTTAATCACTATAAATTTTAAAGTTTAGATTGTTGTTACACTATAAAAGTGAAAATTTCAAGTAGTGTCAACAATACTATAAACCCTTAATAATTTTGAGTTGTTTAAGTGTTGTCAACAACTCTATAATAAACACATTTAAATATTTGTTAATTATACCCATTTTTTACAAAATTAAAAATTTTAAGTGTTGTTAACAACAAACTAGGCATCCGTTTTTTTTAATTTCAAATGATGTAAACGAGACACTTAGACACTAAAAAAAAAGTTTGTTGATAGTGTTGTCAATAACACTCTAAACACTTTAATAAATTTGGAGGTTCTAATTGTTGTCAACAATATCTTAAATACAATAAAACTAAAAGTTTAAATTGTTGTCAACAAATCTTTTAAGGTGTCGTCAACAACAAATTAAACTCTTTAATAACTTTGATTGTTGATATTGTTGTCACAAAGCTCTCAACACTATAAAATATAAAATATAAATTGTTGTTACATTATAAATTTGAAAGTTTCAAGTGCTGTCATTAGAGAAACTTAGATACTAAAATAATTTACATTTTAAATGTTGTTAACAATACACTAAGGGCCCGTTTGGTTTGTGTAACACCCCAAATTTTACAACTTAGGGAGTTACTGGTTAGGACCGCACAGTGGGTCCCGACCTTAGTTTGACAACAACTTAACATGATCTTACAACAAGGCACCGATAAGGAAAAACTAAAAATCATAAAATAGTTTTTATCAATGCATGAATGTGACCAGATCAACTACAGCCGGAAAAGTAATATATCAAAGTACGGAAGGAAACGATGTTCAACTAAAAAACCCACAAATGCAAAAACTGCAAAACGTCCTAAAGTACGACACCCCGGCTGACCACTACCATCTGGATCACTCGGCATCTGCTCTCTAACCTGTGTCAAATCTAAACAACATATCAACCGTTAGCTAACTAACCAAATATAAGTAAAATGACAACAGCACAAACACAAGTAGAAACAAAAATAAACAAACAACATGCTGGCACTCAACCAATTATTATCTGTTATTTTAGTGATTCACATTATTCAATTTAAGTTGTGGCACGAGAACTATTATTAGTTCTCGCCTCCGTTCCTTATCCAACTGGTGTAGGTATAGCTGACTTCCTTTGGTACCATCACTACAAACCATGTGTGGACTAGTCCCGAAAGAAACCCCCAGCGCCCTGCGAGCTACTGAGCGGAATGCCACCGCCCGTTACTCTTAGGCCAAAATACAGGTCGGTATTTATATATCACAACCTATCTCTCTAACATGTCAATCACACACCACCATCATCATTTATACTCATATTTAGCAGTCAGCTAAGTAAGCCCAAAGGACTTACCTGTTATAATGCTCGACTCTTTAATAATCACTTGCTCTGTAACTGTACCCACTCAGTTGCCTGTTAAAGGCGGTAAGTATATTAGCACACTTTCACGTAGATAGAAGTCTAAAACTTCTGAGATTAAATAAGTATTAAGACGTACTAGCTACATTATTAGTTTTAGGGTAAAATGACCATTTTACCCTTCATTCCGATTTTCTCGAAGACCCTAAAATTCATGTCCAAACTCCTATTTGAAGTTCTAAAATATATCCTAACTCTTAGAATTTTATTAGGTGCGAAACTGACATTTTTCTTATGTTTCTATTTTCCGGAAGGACCGAAAAAAAGGTTTAACTTCGGCTCTAAATATAAAATTCTTAACGGCTTATAAAATTTCCGAATTTAATATCTAGATCATCTATGAGGTTCTATCTAGCCTTAGAAGAAAGAATTTCACCAAACTGTTCAGCCGATATTTTTATAATAATTCCCAAAGTCGGTTCCTCACTCTACTTTCTTATACTTAGTCAAATTTATAAGTTCAATAAAACTGCTCAACTACCTAACTTCGGGAGCTCGTAACTTTCAATCCGACCGTTCATTTCTCACCAAATTTTAATATGATAACCTACATATATCCGTCTACAACATATCCAAAATTCAACGGTGGATCTTTATCCAAACATTTTATAATTGATCGACAAGATGGGCTGTTCGAAACCTAAAAGCTGAAGAACTTAAATTAATTTACAGCAGCCCTTCATTTTATGAACATACTCAGCAGCTCATTTACGTTATTTATGCTTAGGCTCAACAACAGCAGTTCACAAACACATGGGTGACAGTGAAGTCGAAGAGAGGAGGAGTAAGCTTACGGAATCTGCAGTCCGGCGTTAAGGGTTGGCGTTTCCGGCGGCGATGGATCCGGCTGCGCAAGAAGACGATTATTGATTCCGGAATCGCAACAGCAGTGGAAGGAAACGGATGGACAGAGGAGTCGACTTACCGGAATGGAAGACTTGCGACAGTCCCTGGTGTGTCCGGTTCTGGCTGTCACGAGTCCTGGTGGTCGACGGGGAAGCGGCGACAGAGGGCGGCGGTTGGCAGCGGCGTCTACAGATGAAGGCGGAGCAAAACAGCAGTCGGCTGCGGAGGAGCGTTGGTTGCTGGTGCACCGTTCGTCCGGAGGGGCTCGCCTGGGTTGCGTCACCAGCGGACAGAAGGCAGTTAGCGTGCTGCTGCGCCCAGCGAAACAGAAGGAGGGAAGAAAGGGCCGGCTTACCTCGTCACGCGTCGGCACGGGGATGGTCCGGCGGAAAGCGGCGAGGCACTGGCGGCGGTCTGGGCTGGTGCGCGGCTACTGACAACAGGGAGGCGAGGTTATTACTTCCGGACTCGAAACAGAAACGAGAGGGAGAAGACGGAAGGGAGGAGGGAAACAGTGGGCTCACCTGGCTGCTGCAGTCGCCGGTGGACGGAGAAGCTAGGCGAGGGCGGCGCCAGCAAGGTGGTGGAGGGCGGCGACGAGTTTGCTGCCGTCTGTTCGCAAGAGGAAGGGAGAGGCGGCAAGTAGCGCAGATGGTACGGTTGAGAGAGAGGTAAGCGATCAGTAGGGTTAGATTAGAATTAGGTTAGATTAGGTTAATTTTTAATTAGTTTAATTATATTATTTTCTTACGAATGGGCTGGCTGGCTGGGCCGGCAATTGGGCCTGGTAGCGGTTTATATCCAGACTCTCTCTTTAATGTAGGATCCGGACTCGTTAATTAAGCGCGGAAAATATATACATAATACGGAATTAAATTCCGTATTTTATAACTTAATTTTATTCTTATTTTAAAGTATGTAAATTAAATTCCGATTTTAATTTAAGTACTTATTTAATTATGATTGACGTTTCGGAAATAGGTTAATTCAGGTTTAACGGAGGTTAAAAAAAATTCCGGTTATTACAGTTTGAACTCCGGAATCGGAAACGGAATAGAAACGAATCTAGTTTGTACGTATACCCTTGTTCATGAAAGTTTTTGGAATCATTCCTTGTGGTTTGAAGTAATTGTAGTAGAATTTGATTACTTTTGATACCCTATAGGGAAACAAAATGTGGGGAATCAAGTGCATCTTGCATGAAACCACAAGGAATGATTCCATGAAGTTTCATGAATAAGGATATATATATATATAGACTAAATTCGTTTTCATTTCGTTTCTGTTTCCGAAGTTGCAATCAAACGTGTCCTAAAACACTTCAAAATTTTAGTTTTATAATATTGCCAACAACAACTTAAAAACTATGAAATTTGATATTTATGTTATTTTTAACAAACACATACATTACATTAAAAACAAATATTGAGCAGCATTGTCAACACACATATATATTGTCAACAAATATTCTTAAAATACGAAAATACAACTGAATTTAATTGTCAACACAAAAGCAAATAAAACATTCTTCAACATTGCCAATATAAACATCCAACTATTTAATCATGATCGGAATAATTTCTCAATCTCCACCCTTAACCAAATAATTTAGAATCTTCTCATTGTATTCATTCATGTACTCTTGCTTGATCAATTGAATGTTTTGTTCAAAAGCAAGTGCTTGTACAAACTTGACTATGTGCACTCCACATTTTTCTTAGCGAATAAATATGAAAGAAAATATATTATTATTTTATTTATAAGTTATCTAAATAATATATATAATTTATCTTCTTACCATTTGTATTGTGGTAATTCAAGAACTTGTTGAACATCAAAATATTTTCCATATTTTCAACAAACTCGGGAAACATGTTTAAATCTTTCATCAACTTTGACAATTCCACACAAAAGGTTTCAACAACTCTTTCAGAGTCTCTTCGTTGACAACATTGTCACCACAATTATATGTCTTTACCACACATTCTTGAATATTAATTTTTATAGCAACCTAGTGGTTGTTATCAATGTTGGATAATGACTACATTCTTTTAACTCGCACCCATTGTTTACCAAATTCTTTTGGCCAAAGCCGAACACGTATCCTTTCTAGAACGTGGATCTCATTCACTTGGATCTTCATTTTGAATGTACTGAACCATAAAAAGTAAAAGTAGCTATCGAACACAACAATTTCCTTGTATTTAAGTTGGTGTTTTAAAATTCTTCCCCTAAAATGTAATAGAGTAACATCTATGTCTTATTTGAAAAATAACATGAAATCGGTTTATTTACTAAGTATACAAATAAAATAACAAGCACAAATACATTATACTTACGTCTTCCCAAAATAGACTTTTTTTTTCATCACAACGTCAAATAATAAAAAAAATAATATTAGAAAAGTATAAATAATGATGGAAAAAAGATAAAAACAAATAATTCAACATCTCAAGACAATGTTTTTGTAAACAACACTATAATCACAATATAATGCGTTTAGGTATTGTCAACATTAATAAAATTAACATTATTAAGTGTTTAAGTGTTGTAAATAACACAAGAATAACAAAATAATGTCTTCGGTTGTTGCCAACAACACTAAAAACCTGATAAAATGGAAGTCATTATTGTAAACAATACTAGAATAATATTATATTTTGTTTAACTCTTATAATTTATACTAGCATAAGAAAATAATGTGCTTAAGTGCTATCTATATCAACATAAATAAGAAAATAAAGTGTTTAAGTGTTGTCAACAAACTGTAACACCCCAAATCTCAGACTCGGGGCGCTACGGGTTAGGACCTCACATTGGCTCCCGACCCTAGCTTGACAAAAATATCACCGGACCTTACAACAAGACACAAATGTAAAAATATCAAAACTGAATAAATAAGATGCAATATCATGATCAAATAAAGGACTCTCAGCCGAGTATACCAATAATGTCATAAACTAAACTAGTAATATCAACAATTGAAATGAAATATCAAGAAACCCACACCCGTCCTATATCGTATGAGAACCCCGGTTGACCACTCCATTGAGATCACTCGGAAACTACCCTATCATGCAAATCATCAACAACACTGGATGAACCGTTAGCTAACAACCTGCATATTAGAAGAATAACAAAAGCACAAATACACACAATGCGGAAACGAAACACATAGTATGCTCTCACAAAATTCATTTATTATCTTCATTACGTCATTCACTTCTAATTCAATTAAGCTTGTGGCACGAGAAGTTTATTGACTCTCGCCTCCATCCTCGTGCACCAACAAAAGTGGCTCAATACATCTCCATGTATGCCATCAAGATTGGTTCAGTGCACCTCCCCGTATACCATATATGGGCTAGTCGCGAAGAACCATCCAGTCTCCCTCAAGAGCTTGATAGATGATGCCACCGCCTGTTACACTTGGGCCAATGAAAACAAGTCATCATATTTAGGTTATCATAATTAAATAAGTAACAAAACACACTACTTATGTCATTCAACCAATATACAAGTGTAGCTAAGTAAGCCCAAAGGATTTACTTGTAACAGGATAAGTCCAGCTAAACACACTTCTTGATCCGAACTAGAATCCTTGATATAAACCAAGGCATAAACATCACAATCTATCCAACTACTAGAAGTTCCATCTTCTAATTCTTAATGATCGTCACAAGATCAATACCCATCAAGTCTATTCCACATGAACTATGTAATACTCCTCTGCGTGCTCATAATCCAACTATTAGAAAGATATAAAGAATGAATCTTATACCTAGATCCAATCCTGAAGCTGAAAGCTCGAACTTAGGAACCTTCTGGAGAGATTACGCGACCGCGAAGAAAAGAGGCGTGTTACGCTAGAAATGTACGACACAAATCCAATGCAAGAGTGCCAAGAACTTGTTCGCCCAAAACATGCACACACAAAGTCTTAAATTTATAACTCAATCTAAAATCCTAAACTACCTAGCGAAACCCGCAGTGTACGGATCATTATGTAGGAAGGAAAGTATTCCGAGGTCGAACACAAGGACTGAGGTGAAATCAAGTCATTCAATGATCAAAGATAGTGCAAATCTAAACTAAGATGAGATGAGGAATAAAGAAAGTGAAAAACACAATATTTTTTGTTGGTTTTGGGTGATCAAATAAGGATCACAAATATATCAACACAAATAAGCAAACAAACACACAAACACAAAGATGAGAGATAAGAGGTAAGAAAGCGGATTCTAGAGATTCGGAATTCAGATTATGACAATGGACTCATGCTTCTAAAGATCAAAGGAAAGATGTGGTTGTTCGGAGTTGGGTGTTTCTCTAATGGGAGCAACTACCGGGTAATCTCATGCTCCACTAGTCTCGCACCTAAGGTCCTATTACCGGGTAAGTCTCAAGGAACCTAAGGACGGGAATTCTACACAAACCGGCCACTACCTAAGGGTCAAACCCCTCCTTACCGGGTAAGTCTCGGAAAAGGTAAGTCTTAGACAACGATCCTAGCACACTCAATCCAATAGCGGTTTTTTTGGCTCACTACTACCTATAGTTCATCATCTTTGGTATCTAAGATCGAGAATTACCGGGTAAGTCTCATCCCTCAAAAAGGTTGCTAACATTAGGTCACTCTAAGCTAGATTAGGCTCAACAAATACTAGGATTTCAACACATCTACATCCTAACATCCAGATTTATCAATACAAGCATAACAGAGAAAATCACGGGTGGATCATGGAAACCACGGCCGTGAAATCATGAAGAACAGGTCGTGATTCTCTACTGAGTTGGGGTTTCGAACACAAATTGATCCTAAGCTAACATGGAAGTCCATACAATCATAGTCCAAAGCACAAACATCATTCCTTCACCCTACAATCACAACTATTCAACCAACTACATACATTTCAAGATCAAACTTCACAAATAGGGTATGCTTGCAAGTCATGGCTAGATAATGAAGAATAATCCAAAGAAAAGACATTTTAAAGCTAGAATAGAAGTTACCAAGTCTTACAAAGGCTCCAAGAGCTGCTCAAAGTTGTCAACAATGGAAATCTCACTCAAAACCACTCAAATCTCACCTTAAAATGAAAATCTACACTAATCTCTCCCAAGAACACCCACAAGGGTGCTTGGATGAGAGGCTACAATGGAGAAGTGTTTTGGGGAAGAAGCTAGGTCAAAAAGGGAAGGGAGCGATCCCCAAATACAGCCTGCAAGATCACTTAAATACTCCTCCAATAAGCAAATGTCAGGCAAAGAGATCGTGGGACACGTGTCAAAGTGGTCCAGACAGAAACCACGGCCAAAACCACGGTCGAGATTTTGGCCTCTGGGCCGTGGTTCTCTCTATTCAGCTCTCTTTGGATCACAAAGTCATGAGTTGGTGCAAGGCATGCACCAACATGGTCCTATGTGTTCTCCTTTGCTCCTAGTTTGCTCCTTAAAGAGTCCGGATGTGTGCAACCACAAGGAATGATCCTCGAATGAATCGATTAAGTTCCCAAAGCTCCCCAAAATACCTACAAAACCAACAAAAGTCCGTGTAGACGGCTATTTCGACAATATGCATGAATTAAGCGTAAATGTCACGAACTAATGCGGAAACATGCATGAATGGAAAGGAAAACTATCTAAAAGAGTGCCTAAACTAGTGTCATAAATCATGTCATCAAAATGCCCCATACTTGTCACTTGCTCGTCCCCGAGCAAGCTCCAACTATAGGCTACGAGATGACATGATTTATGAATGCAGAAAAATAGAAAATATTTTTGGAATTGTTCTTATAAAGATGGATCACCTTCATAGTCATGTTTCATGGCAATGGACAAGCAATCATGTATTAAATTAATGAAGGCACGGAAAGACAATCATACTTAACTCGAAAGCATGCATGAAAGGTAAAAATGATGAAGTCAAGATGATCATGAGAATATCCAATCTAGATCACGAAGTCATACACATAAGCAAATAGGTCTTAAGGACTTAGGAAAGAAGAGGCCAAGAAACGTGATGATAAGGTGGGAATTTTCTAAGGTCATGTGGTGCGAATTCGGGAAAGGAACTAAACAACCACAACTTCACATTTATACTTCATCCACCAAAGTGTATTTTTCTCCTTCTTTTCTTTTTTTTTTTCTTTTTCTTTTTCATTTTCTTTCACTTATTTTTGAGACAATGACATTGGTGTACAAAAGCCGAAACTTTGGTGATTAGTGGACCTCGGGATTTTTCCAAGGTGCCTCACACCGGACACACATACCAAGGCTCGTTAGGACATTCGGTTTATCCGACTTTGGCAAGGCACAAACACCTGATTATGTGAATGGTGCCGAGTTACTCATCATCAAAACCAAAGTCCCCAAACCTATGTTTTTTCTACACTTTTCACAACACATTTTCAACAACTTTATTCACAAAATTCATACACCAACTTCACCACCCCATACTTGCTTTTCACACACATCAACACACTAGCATGTTCCTATTCCCGGATGGGTCAAAAGAGGTCAAATTTCATATCAAGTGAGGTGCTCAAACAACATGATCAAGATGAGAAGAAGAGAGATGAATTGCCTTAATCATTCCTAGATGATGTGCAAGAACTAGCATGTAATTTCGACCATCAGTTCTCAAACCAATCAAGGCAAGCATCAAAATCACAATTCATACATAGGATTCAAGAGAAGTATTTCAAGTCCACATATGCATAAATCCATTCAACACACAAGACCATCCATAGCCAATTCACAAAACAATCTCATCATAAGGGTCATATTCAAATTAAACTAGGAAGCACAAAATTTTTTTAAAAATTTTCTAATTTTTTGGAATTTT
This sequence comes from Fagopyrum esculentum, assembly GCA_033239045.1. Taxonomy (NCBI): domain Eukaryota; kingdom Viridiplantae; phylum Streptophyta; class Magnoliopsida; order Caryophyllales; family Polygonaceae; genus Fagopyrum; species Fagopyrum esculentum. The sequence goes on along the minus strand of BSUD01000003.1, from coordinate 124,664,566 downwards.
TGAAATATATATGTACAATGCAAAACATGAAAGGAAACGTGTGACAAGAATATGAAACTATCCTAGATGCGATCATGCTATGCTAAGAATCATAAAAACCCCACCCCATACTTAAAAACACATTGTCCCCAATGTGCAAATCAAGTAAAGAAGAGTGAAAGAGAGTCCTCACATTGTAAAAATGTAGCGTTTTCGGTATTTTGGTTCACTCATGTGGAGTGGTGGTGCGGAGATCGATCAAGCATGGTAGAGAGCTCTTCATAGTCATTCCGGCGTCGAGACCCGCACCAAGGTGTATGCGAGATGGGAGCTCTTCCACCCCTCAAAGACACCTTATGCCGTCCAAGTCTCATGTCCGCTCCACCCATGGTTAAAAACGGGATCATCATCATCAATTTTCCTTGCAAGGATCCCTTATTACCTAAAAGCTAGCACACAAACACAAAACACAAAAACACACCAAAACAAAAACAAAAATAAAAACGAAAGAGAAAAGGAAAAGAGTTGTTACCCTTGGGTTGCCTCCCAAGAAGCGCTTCTTTTAGGTCATTAGCTTGACCAAACTCCGAGGATATGTCAATCCACATCGAATACCATGGTTTGCTTGAGGAGTCCAAGCAACCATCGCTTTCCGGCATCCATGATGACAAGCACGGGCCACTTGATGCCCAAATAAGCTTTAAGTTCTCTCTTTATCGGTGAGTAGTAGACTCCTTCATCACCGCTTCCTTGATGATAGTATGGAGTTGCAACTATAGGTGTCACCCCATACTTAGACAATTGGTACTTCGCGGTCACACCGGTGAAATGCTTGCCATCCTCATCCTCTATGATCCGAAGAAAGCCGATTCTTGGAAAGAATTCTTCATTGAAGTGCTTCATAACCATCATGGATCCATCATACTTGCCTCCATCATTCAATATGGGAGACTCCTTAGGAAAGGGACTCCAATCTTCGTATGTACTCCGGGCAAGTAAGAAAGGATTGGAAGGAGTTGGAGTTAACTTAGGGCTTTCAACGACAGAGCTTTCCACGGGCAAAACCACGGGTGTGGTTATGCCAGATAGGTTGTGGTTCTGTCTATTCTCTCCATCCCTCATGAGCTCTTCAAGTGTGGTTTCGGGGTTGATGGCAAGGATGTCCAGGGGTGAGAGCACTTCATTGCACTCCTCCAAAGGTGAAGGAGGTGGAGGTAAGCCTTGAAGGATGGTAGGATCTCCTAGCATAAGAGCATGCCTAATCTCCTCAATCTCCCTCCTCATTTGTTCTTCTCTCTCAAAATTCAATCTTCTTTCATCCTTCAGGGCCAAATCCCTTAGCCTTACTTGCTCCCAAGCTTCATCCAACTCTTCTTGAAGTTCCTTAATGATCACGGTTGAATCGGACACTTCTTGGATCTCCTCATGGTGAACCTCTTCTTGTCGTAACACTTCAGCTTCAAGCTCCATGTGGGAATTCAAAATGGAAGCAAGGTTTCTATCTAGATCATCCATCTTCCTCAACATTTCTTCTAGCATTGATTTCACTCGGTCATTGTGAGGTTGAGGGTAAGGTTCCTCATGAGGCAATGTAGTCATGTGAGCTTGATCATGGGACTCATGATAGGCATTAAACTCCTCCCAATACTCAAGCTCATCATGGAGAGGTCCTCGATCTTGGTTTTCCATCCACTCCTCATACTTCATGTTGTCAAGGTCGTCTTGGAAGTACAATCCGTCCATGGAAAACATGAAAAGGCAAAGACAAAAACAACAAAAGATAAAAAGTAACAAGAAAGATATACACTAAAAACAATCAAAATCAAACGACTTAATCTAGACCTAGTCCCCAGCAACGGCGCCAAAAATTTGTTACGCTAGAAATATATGACACAAATCCAAGGCAAGAGTGCCAAGAACTTGTTCGCCCAAAACATGCACACACAAAGTCTTAAATTTATAACTCGATCTAAAATCCTAAACTACGTAGCGAAACCCGCAGTGTACGGATCGTTATGTAGGAAGGAAAGTATTCCAAGGTCGAACACAAGGACTGAGGTGAAATCAAGTCATTCAATGATCAAAGATAGTGCAAATCTAAACTAAGATGAGATGAGGAATAAAGAAAGTGCAAAACACAATATTTTTGGTTGGTTTTGGGTAATCAAATAAGGATCACAAATATATCAACACAAATAATAAAACAAACACACAAACACAAAGATGAGAGATAAGAGGTAAGAAAGCGGATTCTAGAGATTCGGAATTCCAATTATGACAATGGACACATGCTTCTAAAGATCAAAGGAAAGCTGTGGTTGTTCGGAGTTGGGTGTTTCTCTAATGGGAGCAACTACCGGGTAATCTCATGCTCCACTAGTCTCGCACCTAAGGTCCTATTACCGGGTAAGTCTCAAGGAACCTAAGGACGGGAATTATACACAAACCGGCCACTACCTAAGGGTCAAACCCCTCCTTACGGGGTAAGTCTCGGAAAAGGTAAGTCTTAGGCAACGATCCTAGCACACTCAATCCAATAGCGGTTTTTTTTGCTCACTACTACCTAGAGTTCATCATCTTTGGTATCTAAGATCGAGAATTACCGGGTAAGTCTCATCCCTCAAAAAGGTTGCTAACATTAGGTCACCCTAAGCTAGATTAGGCTCAACAAACACTAGGATTTCAACACATCTACATCCTAACATCCAGATTTATCAATACAAGAACAATAGAGAAAATCACGGGTGGATCATGGAAACCACGGCCGTGGAATCATGAAGAACAGGTCGTGATTCTCTACTGAGTTGGGGTTTCGAACACAAATCGATCCTAAGCTAACATGGAAGTCCATACAATCATAGTCCAAAGCACAAACATCTTTCCTTCACCCTAGAATCACAACTATTCAACCAACTACATACATTTCAAGATCAAACTTCACAAATAGGGTATGCTTGCAAGTCATGGCTAGATAATGAAGAATAATCCAAAGAAAAGACATTATAAAGCTAGAATAGAAGTTACCAAGTCTTACAAAGGCTCCAAGAGCTGCTCCAAGTTGTCAACAACGGAAACCTCACTCAAAACCACTCAAATCTCACCTTAAAATGAAAATCTACACTAATCTCTCTCAAGAACACCCACAAGGGTGCTTGGAAGAGAGGCTACAATGGAGAAGTGTTTTGGGGAAGAAGCTAGGTCAAAAAAGGAAGGGAGCGATCCCCAAATACAGCCTGCAAGATCACATATATACTCCTCCAATAAGCAAAGGTCGGGCAAAGATATCGTGGGATACGTGTCAAAGTGGTCCAGACAGAAACCACGGTCGAGATTTTGGCCTCTAGGCCGTGGTTCTCTTTGTTCAGCTCTCTTTGGATCACAAAGTCATGAGTTGGGGCAAGGCATGCACCAACAAGGTCCTATGTGTTCTCCTTTGCTCCTAGCTTGGTCGTTAAAGAGTCCGGATGTGTGCCACCATAAGGAATGATCCTTTAATGAATCGATTAAGTTCCAAAAGCTCCCCAAAATACCTACAAAACCGACAAAAGCCCATGTAGACGTCAATTTCGACAATATGCATGAATTAAGCGTAAACGTCACGAACTAATGCGGAAACATGCATGAATGGAAAGGAAAACTATCTAAAAGAGTGCCTAAACTAGTGTCATAAATCATGTCATCAAGGCGCGACCGCGGCGGTGAAGTGTCGGCACAACCGCGACGAACATTAGGCGCGACCGAGGTGACAGGGCACAACCGCGGAGTAGGTGAAGTACGATTTGAGTGACAAAGAACGGACACGACCACGTGGCAGATTGCAGACGCGACCGCGGGAGAAGTCCAGAACTTCTGTCGTTACGTTCTTCAATGTGTAGCGTGACCTTGGTATGTCCTTGGCTGACGGTTCCTTCTCCTGGTTGTCGACTACAATGCTGAAGATACCACTAACTTTCCGGATCCATCAATTGACACACCACACGAAAATCGAAAGGAAGAATCAAGAGTAGGTCTTGATTCAAGGTTATGAGAGAAGAAGAAGGAAGAATAAGAAGCTTATTGTTTGTCAGAAGATGCACAAGGGAGGAGGTTCCTTGCCTGATACTCTGCAGTCGTTCACTACAAGCGGGGAAATCTCTCACTCTCTTGTATGTGATGAAGGTTGAAGAAGAGTAGGAGAAGAGAGGAAGATGAAGGTTACGTGAGAAGAAGAAAAGAGAAGGCTGCTAGGGTTTAGGTAAGATCAAATGGAGGGTTTGATCACCAAAAGATCAGATCATAAAGAAAAGGAAACAAAATAAATTCGCCGGTTACAAAAGATCATGCGGATTTGCTGTCTTACCGCAACCGCGGCGGCGCGACTGCGGGACACACCCGCGGGTAAGCAAACCTACGGGGCCACGGGGCGTGGTCGCGGTGAATCATTGTATAACACCGGAATAAAGTTCCGTTGTTACACAAACCAATTAATAATTACTAACAATACTTCAGTGTAATATGTATTGTCAATAACACTAAAAATAGTAGTTTAAATACCGTCAACAACATAATAAGTAGTGTTTATATTCTTAACATAACTAAAATAGCAAATTAATATGTTTAATTGCTTTCAAAAACACTAGAATAATATTAGTGTTATTATGCATTGTCAACAAGTTCTGTATAACAATATATAAGGTCTATTTATTGTAAACAACACAATAAATACTAATAATGTATGTTAGGTGTAGTCAACAACAACCCGTAAAAAGGGTGAAAAACACCAAAATCACAAAAAAAAAAGTGTTCACTTGTTGACAACACTAAAATTGTAACACCCCGTAAAATTATCATCCACATCATTTGAATAGAGATTATGATTCACTTATAAGGATGAGTTGCTACCCATGTCAACAAAAAATCTTCTTTTCTAGTGGTCGAGTGGGGACAAAGAACTCTAGAGTTAAGTGTGCTCGTGCGAGAGTAATTTCAAGATGGGTGACCTCCTAGCAAGTTTACGCGCGAGCATGGTTGGCATGGGGTCAACACCCTTAAGGCCTCGGGTCTTATAGATGATATTAGAGGTAACCCTGAGTTACGAGTGTACTTGCCCTAGTAGGCGGTCACTCGGCTTGTACGGTCCTAGTTTAAGTGGGGGAGATTGTAACACCCCATATCATCCCGCATCATTTGAATGGAGATTTATGATTAACTTATAAGGATGTGATGCTACCCATGTCAACATAATTCTTCTTTTCTAGTGGTCTAGTGAGGTGAGTGATATAACACCTCGAATCTGCGAGACTCGGGATGCTACGGGTTAGGACCTCACAATGGGTCTCAACCCTTAGTCTGACAACAATTTCACCGGATCTTTCCAACAAGGCACAAGTAAAAGGCAAAACCAAATAGTTGAATGCAATGTGACATAAACCGAGATACAATCCAAAACGGAAACTCCAGCCGAGTTCTCAAAACAACATACATCCAAAACGACTAAAGTACATACGAAAAAAATACATAAAATAAAACCCCAATCCCCATCCTATAATGTACAGGAATCCCGGCTGTCCACCCCACCGAGTCACTCGGCGGCGTCCCTAACCTGCAAGGCATCTACAAAGGCGGTAGAAAACCGTTAGTTAACATTCTATGTATTAGAAAAATGGTAAAGACACATGCGCATATAGGAACATAAACACACAACATGATAACACCTAAGCCGGTTTATTATCTTTAATTAAGTTATTCCATTACTAATTCAACTTAGGATTTTTGACACGAGAATCAAAGATCTCTCGCCTTTGTCCTTGTATACCAACAAGGACTGGTTACACCGTCAACCTGACTGGTCTGGTGCAGAGAACCTTCTAGCTCCCGCAAGAGCTAGGCAGTGATGTCACCGCCCGATTATCGTACACTTGGGCCAATATAAGGGTATAAATATGTATAGTCGTCCTAGTCCGGTTTAAATGTTATAACGGAAACATAAACACACACTATCATCACACATCGAACTAATATCTAGAAACTAGCTAAGGATCTCCGGGGACTTACTTGTCTCAAAAGCTCAACCCAAAATAAACCGCACTCCACTTCCCGCAGGAAGATACTCTAAGTCTATCCAAACAAGGGACACGATTAACATCTATCTCTCATTCTAGAAATCCTTAGAATTCTAGCCCAAATGACCTCTACAAGTTCATACAACTCTCATGCTAGGACAACCCGTTCCTAGTCTCGATAATCTCGACGATCGTAAAGCTACGCTAGGATACTCACGTCCTAGTCGCTACAACCTCAACAAACATACAACCTCACATCAGATTCTCACAGGATCAACCATACACTCAAAGCCATAAACAAGCTCATAAGATATAACGACACTTCATGCTTAAGAACAAACCTCAATCCTCAAGTACTCACATAAGGTTGAAAGCCACTACTTGGCATTCACTCTAAGTTATACTAGGTCCAACCTAGCATGATAAACTATCACTAAACATAACTAGAACGAGGAAGAAGGTACTCACACGAGCTCGAAGGTGGAAGACGATCTATGGATGTCGAGTATGGATACATTGACCTTTATCGGGGCGCTTCCGGACCTAAAACCAAAGCTAAGCAAATTTAGCTTATACGATAAATTTGAACGGAAGATAAATTATATAAATCTAAGTTAAAACTCTTTTTAAAACCAAGGTTAAAAACCGCTCAAACATTTTTCGGGCAAAATATATGTAACACCCTAAATTCTATGGACTCGGGATGCTACGGGTTAGGACCTCACAATGGGTCCCGACCCTTAGCGTGACAACAACTTCACCGGACCTTACAACAAGGAACAACTAAAAGCCAAATGGAAACAGTTTTTAATGCATGACGAGTATCTGAAATACAAATGAAAAACATAACTCCGGCCGAGTTCTCAAAACCAACAACATGACAACGTCTGAAACAATGATAAAAGATAAACTGATCCCGTCCTATAATGTACGGAACCTTGACTACTCACTACCGTCGGATCACTCGACCGCCTCCCTAAACTACAAGGTATCTACAAGCGGTATAAAACCGTTAGCTAAACATTCTATGCATGAGAATAAAGGTAAAGGCACATAAACACATAACGAACACATACAACATGCAAACACTCAAGTCCGTTTATTATCTTCATTTACGTTATTCCTTACTAATGATACTTATTTTGTGACACGAGGGATTCCCAAACCTCGCCTCTGTCTCCGTTTACTAGCAAGGAATGATAGTAATGCATCTGAGTGTCTACATGCCTTGGCTAGTCGCAGAGAACCTCCTAGCTCTCGTAAGAGCTAGACAGTGATGTCACCGCCTGTTATCATACACTTGGGCCAATTACGTAATATATATATATATAGGTCGTCCTATTCTGGTTTCGTTGTTTTACATAACTAACACACACCACCAAAACACAATATTCTAATACAAAGAAGTCAGCTAAGTAAGTCCGTGGACTTACTTAGCTGACATAAGGTACACAGATCAACGCCTGTTCAACACAAGGTACACAAATCAAACAACACTCTAGTCAACTAGAAGTCTTTAGACTTCAAGGCTCAAATCCTCACAAGAACAACATCACTCTAGTCAACTAGAAGTCCTTAGACTTCTAGACTCAACATCCTCACAAGAACAACAACTCAAGATAGATCAACACTCTAGTCAACTAGAAGTTCTTAGACTTCTATTGCTCAGAATCCTCACAACTCATAAACACACAAGATACATGATCACTCTCAGTCCACTGCCTTAAAGGCTTCCAACATGACAACTCAATCTCAAACCGATAACCTTAAAGATCTCAAGAGATTATGCCACAATATCACAACCAACATACCCTCAACTCTCACAAGATAACCCTCAGGGTCAAACCACTACTTGGCATTCCATATCACCTATGTTAAGCCATCCTAGCATGCTACTAATATGGATCAAGATCAAGGAAGCGGAAAGGGAAGAAAGGAACAAGAGATCGGAGGCTTACTGGTGCAGAAACCGCCCATACGGTGTCAAGATGCCGCCCCTGCGAGTTGCAGAGGCCGCCCCCTCGGTTTACAGGATCCGCCCCCGTGGCTCACAGGATCCGCCCCCACGGCTGCAGTCCAAAAACGTCGACTTCTTCGGTTATTTGATGTGCATCAGCCTTCCTATTGCCTCCTTTGATGTTGTGAACGTCTCCTAGCCTCCAACATAAGATCTTAGCCCTCCTCCACGGTCTAAGTATCCTATCAACACAATCAAACACAAGAGGAGCCTCATTTAGGTGGATCCATGGATACCTACCGTTCAAGGTAGCAAGAAGAAGAAGGACGAAGAAGGAGGGAAGGGGGAGGAAGGAACTTACCCTGGAGCACGTCTTTGCAGTCCAAACTCCGTACGACTACCTCAAGAGAAGAGAGAAGCAAAAGGTGGAGAATAACGTGAAGGAGATGAGGAAGAAGAAGGGAGAGAATGAAGTAACGTGAAAAGAAATGAGGGAGACAGAGTTAGGTTGCATAAATGGGAGGGATGCCAAGAGACAACAACCATGAATCATTCCTCTCATAAAGAGGACGGAATTGAAAGAGTTACTAGATGAAAGGTTGGACAGAAAAGGCACAACTCTCGCTCTAACGTGTCACCGCCCCCGCGGGACGTCCAAGCCGCGGTCGTGGATGGCCGCGGGTTCGGCTCTTCTAAGCCGCAAGGGGCGGTAGCCCTTGCTCAAGGCTTCTAACTCCCTCGTAAGCGGAACTGAAATTCCGGGCGTTACAATATACACTTATTTAACCGTGTGTCAAAATCGGCAATTAAAATTTTTGGGCCAAATCTGTGTTTACAAAACACTAGGTCACATTTATAATAACTCAAAAAATGAGGGGGCCCATTTGAATAATGTAAAAGTCTTTCTTCAACCTCTGAACAGGACGTAGAAGGGGAGGAGGTCTGTGAGGGCGGCGGCGTAGACGGGGCTTCAACAGGGCAAGGGCACTAGTGGTGAGGCTTGCCCCGATCTCCGGCGACGAAGGGCAGTAGAAGGCGAGGCAGAGCAGCGCTGGCTTCTCCGGTGTAAAGGAGCGGCGAGGGTGCTCGAGTGGGGGGAAACAGAGAGGGAAAACGGAGGCTCCGGTGGCTCGAGGCGGACGTCGTGGAGGCGGCTTCTTCCTCCGGTGGTTCCCTGGTGGTGCAGCTCCTCCGGAAGGTTGCACAGAGACGAAGAGAGAAAATAGAGGATGAGGAGAGGGGCTATCTTTGACGCTGGGGGAAGAAACGGAGAAAGAGAGGGCTAGGGCTGGGTCATGGAGACAGAAGGGAAAAGGAAGGGTCGGGTTGCAGGGCGGCGGGGAGCGAGGAGTCGGGAGTGAGGGCGAGGAGTGGGAGGTGAGCGAGGGGTCGTTGCAGCAGGTCGGGGAGAGGGAGACGGCTCATCACCAGGGAAGAGAGAGAAAAAAGAAAGAAGAAAGAAAAAGAGAAAAGAAAAGAAAAGAAAGAAAAGGAAAAAGAAATTATTATAAAGAGAAAGGGAGTAAGAGTGGATCCGATCCAAAAACGTTCGAAACGAGATTTTTGAACCGGAAAATTTCCTGAGTTTTTCCAAAAAAATATACGGATTTACGAAAACATATTCAAAATGTAAATATACTCGGGGAAGATATTTTACGTCGTAAAATACTTTTAATAAAATACTCAAGCTAATAAAAAATCGATAGAAATAGAAAAATAAATATTGAAAACGCACCAAATAAACGAGGCGTTTCAAGTGACCTCCTGAAACTTTTTAGTGCAAACATGGTTGGCATGGGGTCAGCGTCCCTAACACCTTGAGCCTTACCAAAAATAGCAAAATAATATGATTATTCATTTCAACAACACTAGAATAATATGTACAATCAACATTTTAAGAATAACAATACATAACATATTTATCTGTTCCAATGAGAGAATCCTTGATTGAATCATTGTGTGTATTATTGCTTGATTGATCTTGCGTGTTAATCTCCTTAGAGATTAATGCTTCTAGTTCATCATTAACCTCCTCCTTGTACTTGACTTCATTGAAGGCATTGTGTAAGGTTGTATTGAGAAAGGCTTGAGGTATGACATTTGTTTTGGGTCTAGATCATCTAGATCAAGGCTCTTTCAATTGATCTCCTACTATACTTATTCACGCTCCTATCATTCGTCCCATCCTTCATCTCTACTCTTCCATTTTCGTAATTTTCATTAATCACCATTGGTGATGTCGTTTTGTTTGTGCGAAGAAGCCGTATGTTACTAAGGTGTTATAAGACTCTTTGTCTAGATCGAAACTTGCACAGAAGTCGGAAGACGTCGGTGCAAAAGTCAGCGAATGAGGCTCTCGAGTGGCATAAACGGAGGAGTGGTTGGAAAATCACATCAAATCCTAGCACGGGCGTGTCCGTCATCTTTGCGATGAAAGTTCCAACTTACCATCTCGTACATATATTTGTACTCCTTGTTCTAAGATATTGACTGATTGGTCGATCATCCATACAAACTGTATTCTCTTGCTATTTAAGAGGGCAATGAAGGAAGCCGAACTATGGATCGCTGCTCCCGCCATGGCTACTCCTGCATATCCATGTATGATCCAATGTAAAAGTGATAAATCTCACTTATTTTTATTTGTTTTGAGCAGTAGTAGATGAATCTAGGCTTCCTCGTCCGTTGTTCCACTAGTTTAGGATCACGTCCCTTTGGATTTCCGATCGAACCAGCACAATGTTAATTTGTAAATTTTATCTTCAAAAATGTGACATATATGAATCATATTGTATTTTGCAAACTACTTTCTTTCAAAGTGCTGCAAAAAAGAGAAAATAATTTAAGTGCTGTTGAATAGGATTTGAGAATCATTAACGTGTTTTAAAGCTGTTTAGAATGCTTTTTTTCATTTTAAAAAGTGAGAATATATTATTTCCTTTTTTTTGTTTTTTTAATAATTTTTATCTTTTAATCATAATCAACTTCGTGTGATTCCATGAAAGCCCAATAGTTAATCATTACAAATGAATTTGACTTGTATGATTTGGTGTTTATAATTATAATTGAATTTACATAAAATCTTATTATAATTTGACTATTTTGAATGTCATTTCGAGTGTGAGTTAGCTGATGTTTATGATTTTATCATCCATTTTTAGGCCTTCACTTATTTTCCTTCCCGAAATACCATATGCAAATATATAGAAATAGATTGAAAATCATATAATATAAAACCATAGATTTCAAACATTCCTTTGTATAAAACTTCCCTTTTACATGTTTTGTAAAATTTTGAAATGTATAGCCGTTAGGCACTCTTGAGGTCCAACTCTTCCTCACATATAACACACAAATCCTCTCTTAGATACATTTCCTAGACAAAAATCTACCACAAAATCAAACCTTAGACCCCAAAACAAGACATCAAAATCCATTCACAAGATCATGAAATCTACACGTTGCGCAGCTTGCAAGTACATGAGGAGAAGATGCCCTCCGGATTGCATTTTCTCTCCTTATTTTCCATCCGATGATCCCGAAAGGTACGCGTGCGTGCACAAAATCTATGGAGCTAGCAATGTCGCGAGAATGCTTCAGGTACAAAACCTTTTCCGTGTATTAAACTTGTTTTTATTTGCACATTTCGGTTTGTGGATGTATAACTGAACGAGCGGTCAAAGCAGGATCTACCGGAGTATTTAAGAGGAGAAGCGACTGAGACAATGCACATAGAGGCGCAATGTAGAATCAATGACCCGGTGTACGGTTGCGTGAAGATCATCTCTCAACTGCAGAATGAAATTCATGTTACAAGTAACGAGCTTGCAAAAACGCAGGCCGAGATAACGGTTATTGTTGCGTCTTTAGGCCCAGGATACATGTCTGCCTCGCCATTCGGATCGTTGTGAAGTTGTAATAACGTTTATTGTTTTTGCTTCATTCAAATGAGGATGATCTTTGTGGTAGTCTCAAGATCCAAAACTAAACTTGCATTGAGTACGTACTTCATAAATGACAATGGGGTAGATATAAATCATCTACCGACAAATGACAATCGAATCCAGACTTCGATAGATGAACAAAGAACAACTTTGAATGACTATTTTGATATCTCGACTACCCCCACATTTATTTCTTCTTACTAGCACATAGAAGAGGGTGGTAACAAGATTTACATACAGGAAAAAATGAAGAAGCCATATCCCAATCCTGATTTCAAACCAATTCCGAAGACCCGAGACGAAAAGAACAAAAAAGAAACGAAACGCACATCCATACAAAAAACACAGCTGCGAGAAGTATTTGCCATTAGCTACTCACTCAAATCAGGTCCCAGCTGAACTTATGGCTGTTGGCAAGGGTCGGACCGGTTGTGGCAGTTGGCGAGAGAGGGATCAGTGGAGGAGGAGAGGAGGTCGGGTTTAGTCCAGGAACCGAATCAAACGTCTCCCAATTCGTGGTCACTACTGTCCCTGATGTCGGGTTTCTTGGTGGTTGCGTTTGTTGCACGGGCCTCAGTGGCGAGTAGCCTATGGAATGCCTCTGTTGCTGTTGTGACGCGTTTGAGTGTTTTGGTTGGCTCGGGATTGGACTCTGACGGGTCCCGTTTTTCGTGGGTGTTAGAATTTTAACCTTGATTATGTCTAGACTCTCCACATACTTCTGAACCCTTCTTACCTTATGAGCAACAACAAATTCTGGTTGAGAGTTTGATAAGAAGCATTAGTTTAAGCCTTAAGGACATGGACAGATAACTTACCTGAATTTTCCTCTGCAATTTTACGTCTCCTTCTGCAACGATCGCATCCAACTTGATCAGTTCATTCATCAACAACTCAATCAGATTCACTACCATCTTCTCGGTCACATTTCCACCCTTTGAGATCACAGATTCAAGAGCTGAAACCTGCCAAGAAATTTCTCAATCAGACACCAACCAAAGTCATTATCATCTTTTCTTCTTTTTGGTAAGAAGTCACCATCATCTTAGCAAATGCAGTTCTAATGGCTCATTCGAGTTCCAGATCCCTCAATCTTAAATTCCACAACAACCACACAAATCAGAACCACCATTCATACCTAAAACTCGACCTCATGTACAATGTTTAGTACTTAATATCTTCCAAACTTGATTCCTCCAACTCTCTAAAGTCAATATAAACTCAATTCAATTATGTAAATGGGCAAGACTGAATCCATATATATCTGACTATAAATAGCACAATGTTAAGTTGCTCGAAAGTCTCACCTCGCCAGCTAGCCTATCGACTTCCAAGCTGATATCTGAAATGGATTTTGCAGCTTTCTCCATCTTGGCATTCCTCTTCATCTCAAGCAACCTCTTCTCCTTGCTGATGGGATCCTCCACGAGAACAATCTTTGACTTATACTTCACACCTGACACATCAAGAAACGCCTTGGAATCCCTCTCTTTGTCTTTGTAGAACAGCTTCTGGTCTTCGTGGTGAAGCCCGGTTGGCCCTGTCAATTTCTTCTTCAGCTCACCTGGTTGTCACCCACACAAACACACATTCATAAATGGAAGGCAGAAATTGATTTGATTGAGAATGATTCAGGAAATGAAGAATTAAGGTGGAATTATCTATCCTTACACCAATATTTGGTTGCATATCAAAGTATACTCAGACTTAGTTTTTGAGTAGTTTATTTTTATCTTCCCCAGAATGACATCACGCTAATCAGCAACCTTAATTTTCATCTACTTTATAATAACGAATTCCCAATTTCATTACTAAACAGACAAAAATCCCATTAAAATGGAACTCCTATTCCAACCGATTCCTAATTGCATACCCAGATCCATATAAGAGCCAAACACATCATTAATATTGGCAAAAATCGAGGAAGATAAAGTAAAGACCAAGTCCCCACTACCTTCACTAAACATAGAATTTGCAGTAATCCCAAAAATATTGAGCAAAATGGGCGAAATTGAAGAGGAAATTAGGAAGCGAATTAGATGGTGAAGTATTTACCGAAGGTGGCCTGAGAGTTGATACTGATTTCATGGTAAACCGACCCGTATTTGACCCGGACCATGATAGTGGGCGGAGGAGCAGCGTTGTGATCCGAATCGATTCGTTTCTGTACCAACATCCCACCGGGTCTCATCTCCCATTCAACCGTCGCTAGGTCTGCATCGGCTGCTGTGTCGGCGGTCGTAGTAGGTGGAGACAGACCGGTGAGTTTAGTCTTCAAACGCATCATATCCTATTTCCTCCGAACACGGTTGGATTATGCTCCGACACGAATACCAGAAAAGTTGGATTATGAGCTTGAAGCTAATTATTCAACAGATGAGTGGATCCATCAAATTGATGAGCTCTGGCTCCATTACTTATTCAGTTGAATCCTCCGAACCCTTGTTAATTGGACCGTCGGTCAACTTGGTTTGATTTGCTCTTCTTTCTCAAAACCCAGTTGAGCAATCAAGCGAAATCATTAAAAATGTAGAAAGAAAGGATAAAAAATTGGAAACAGAAGAACCTTGAGTGGGGGGAAAAGATCTAATACTCACAGAAAAGGAAGCAAGTACAACAAATAATTTGCTTCTTTCCTCCCTCTTCCTATTTGCTCTTGTTCGATTTGATGATTTCTTTACTTGTGGAGCAAAGGCGAACAGGGAGAGAGAGGGAGAAAGACAAGGAAGGTACGAGCAGACATTATTACCTTATAGTCTATTAAATAATTAATTTTATTATAAAATTTATGCGTACAATTTATCTTGTTTTCAAGAAACATTTCCTTTTTTCTAATTGTTCCTTTATGAAATAAAGAGAAGACAGTAAAAACACGGTTTTAACCGTATAAGCCGCCAAAAAAACCCCACGTTGGAACTTGGAACCGTGCACACTCATTCTGGTTCAGGTACTACCACGTCTACTTTTTACCTCTTGTAAATTACCAAGAGGTCAATCATCCGAAATTTTGGATGCCTCCCATCAAAACTCAATGGTTTAGGCCCTATTAGACAAGGTGAGATATTTTAGTAATTTAGGTTTTTTTTTTTTTTAGTAGCTTTAACTTTTTTTGGTGGGTTTGTTGTAGAATTTTAAAAAAAATTTTAAATTTCGAAAATCTAAAAAATAACTTAATTGATGTTTGGTAAAATTAAATTTGTGGATGGATTTGTATGATAGATTTACCAAAAAGTCAAAAAGAATAAAAAAATGTACAAATTGTTAAAAATGTAAAATAAGGGTAAAATTGTAAAAAAAAAAAATGTGATAATCTACCCAAAAGGCTATCCTAAAAAACTTTTCCGACCAAAAAGCTCTTCAAAAATCTATTATGTCAAACATCATGTTGCTTTCAAAAAATACAAAGCTCTACATTAAGCTACGCAATAATCTACGCCGAACAGGGCCTTAATTTTGAATGGCTATATTTATATACTCTATAATTTACATATCCGATATATTCAATTCGTCGGAAACCGACAATATTCAATATGGGAGTTCACGGAAAATTATCAGTAGAGTTCTATATGAGCGGCTGAATTTTGTATTTAGGATTGAGCTTTATACGGATCTACAAACTCCGGCCTCTAATTGCATGAATCTTTGTGCGTCATCACACTACGACGATAATTGATATCTTATAATTAACGTAGTGTAAATAACACTCCCCTTTACATATTCATAAAATGAAAAAATAAAATAAAAGCAATGTCACACAAATCTGATTCGGCACAAGAGATTGTCGTATGACACTCGTAATTCTATCTGATAACATGTTTTTATGCTACAATTTTAGACGCATTTAGGATTACTTTAGTGTAGTTTTGCACGAGTTTGACATCTTTACTCTTTTATGATCATATATTGCCAAATGGATGTAAACTCATCTCTTGTTGTCTTTGTAGGTGTTTTGGAGCTAAAAGACGCTCCAAAGCACGAGTCCTGGTCTCGCTCAATTGATCTCGAGTTTTACATGAGCATATCCATCCTTCCATGACAGGCATATTTTGTCCAAGGAAGCTTCAATTGATCCAAAGAACCATTCCGGCGATCTACAAGCCCCCATGAAGCATCCCACATGAGCCTACGATGAAGCCCGAAAAAGTAGGTTGAAATAATAAATTATATTTGGGTACCAAATTTGTATAACTCAAAACACCTCTAACGCATCACCATTTCACACTTTTCTCATAATTTGTACTTCTTCATGAACCATAAAAGTTTGGTCTTTGTAGCACTTGATATCTCTTTCGGGATAAACTATACTTCACTTTTGAACCAATCATTATTTATTTGTTGTTGCATACTTGGCAGGAATTTTCGTCCTCTCCACTAAACATGAAAATATCTTTGATAAGAATAATATGCATCCAAAGTCGCGCATTTACTTTTTGAGTTTACTTTGGGCTTTAAGGGAACACCTCATACTTGATTTTTTTTCATTCTCTTCTTCTATCACAACTCCAAATAGGGTCAATGAGGCTATACACGGTTGTGAGACATTTTTGAGGGGCACCAAAGAAGGAAAAATGTCACATAGGCCTATCAAATAGGGCCTAAATAATTTAAATATAAAAGCATATAAAATCAAATGAACATGTAGTTTTGAAAAAGAGTCAATCATAAGTTCTAGAAAAAACTAAACATGCTGAAAATCTCTCAAATATGAGAAAGAAAGGATACATGAAAATGCATGTCCGTAGGCTAGATCGCTTACAAGGGTTATGTTTTGGCAAACTAATCATCAATAATCATCCAATAACTCATGTGCATAAACAATAACAAGAAGTAGTAATCAAAGCATCGTTGACAAGTCAAGTGTAATAGCATAGCACATTCCATATTTTGGAAGTAAGAATGATAAGAGCTGACTCAATCTACGTTAAATGCAATATTTTTGTGATTTTTGTTTTATGAATGCACGTGAAAAGGAAAAGACTCAAGAAAAGGAAAAAATGCATAATAATATATGTGTGACATGAAAAGAGAAATATGAAATGTGAATGTGAGTATAACACCCCATACTTAAACTATACATTGTCCTCAATGTGAAAAAGAAGTAAACAAAACAAAATACTCGTAAAGTGTTGCAATGCATATGGTGGTAGTTTGGTAGGGAAGAAAAGATGGTAGAATGGTGGAATGTTATGGAAGCCTTTGATTGCTTGTATCCTTTGAATCTTCAAATATCCCTACATAAAATATAACTAGTAGCCGTCATCCTATAAAAATGGAAAAAAAAAACACCAAAAAGGAGAAAAAGGGAAAGAAAGTTCAAATGTTTGAGCTGCCACCCATGCACCGCTTGTTTTTGGTCATTAGCTCGACCCATGTGGCTTATTTCAGTGGAAAACCTTCTCCACAGCGAATGAAGGTTTAGACGAGGCGGGCATATGCGGAGCGAGGGAAGTGAGAAGGCCCAAAAATGGTCAACTTTTTCCATCAGCAGAGGCAAAATGATGATGGGCAAATGATGATGGGCTTCTATGGTTGTGTAGGAGGGAGGAGAGAGGTTTGTTAGTGAATAGTGATGGATGAGGCAAATGATGATGGGCTTCTATGGTTGTGTAGGAGGGAGGTGAGGAAGGAGTACTAAGACTATTGGAATTTAGAGTAACACGAGGATTTTCAACTTTTTCCATCAGTAGAGGCAAAATGGTCAGTAAAATGGGGTCAAATTGCTTGGCAAGCCATATGGATGCCGTCTAGAAGCCGTATGGGATGTATTTTTCGGAAACACCATCTTCTACGGCTTGTATGACTGCTTGAGAAGCCGTATTGGAAGCCGTCTCTGCCCGTGGGGATGCCGTGATACGCCCTGGATGCCGATGGCATCCATATCTTTGCCTCTCTTGGCCCGTCTAGCGGCATGCAGTGTCTTCACTACGTCATGTCATGAAGTTGACAATGTTTTGACACGTTTCCCGTATTTAGCATTTTAATGATAATAGCCTTTTTATTTTCGGAATATTAATTCCGGGACTTTATTTTTGGAACTTAATTTCCGATTTTAAGATTAGACTTTTGGTTTCGGAGTTTAATTTGAAAACTTAATTCTAAACTTCAATTCCAACCTTTCATATTTTAGGCTTTTCACTTTTGGAACTTTAATTCCGGCTTTTATTTCCGTTATTTAATTTCAGACTCTTGGTTTAGCCACAACCACTATATAAGGGATGCTTGACTCATTTGTAAAGCATGTTTATTTTAATCAAGTATATTTGAGAGAATTTTCTCATTCTTGATTGTGGGCATCAAACACTCCTTCTCTTCATAATTCTTTTTCGGATCCTTGATAAAAACTCATCCACATTCTAGGATTCTTCAAAGAATCAACTCAATCGATTCACTTCAAAGCCTGATCAATCAATCTAGATCGACTCAACCCCTCAACCTTCACCTCCATCTCTAAGCTTCCGCATCCCGTATTCAAATGTTTAAACGCATCCGCACATCAATTAAGGATTAGTTGACACCTTAGATTGATCTAGATCCGGAATTCTTCTTTGATGTGTCCAAGGACGCATCAAATTGATTAAAGCTACGTTTCTTCACAATTTTGTCTCTCTCTCTCTCTCTTGGTTGTTCTTCGGTGTTCTTTATCGTTCATCATGATCTATGACGATGATGAATCCTTTGATAAGGATGAAGATTGATTGCCTCCTCCATATCCACCAAAGACCAAACAAACCACCCGGGTGTACCGACGGTATTTAACACGGCCGACGGAGAAAATATTTTGAGGACGAGGTGTGGTTGCCTCCTCCAAATTCACCAAGGCCCAAAGAGACCATTCATGGGTACCAATGGTATCCACATGAATGCCAATAACATGTTGCCGCCTTATCCAAAGAAAACGTCACTTTAAAGCGCGCAAGATAGAAGTCTTAAGGACGGCAATACTTGCCCACACGGATAACGCCCAACGCCAAACGGCTATCGAAAGGGAGCAACACCATGTCCATGTCTCCCCAGTACAAACCAACTCTATTCAAGCCCACCAAGGACCCCAAGCGGTGGGACCACCAAAGTGCGAGTTGGTTGACAACCCATTGAATGATGATGGAAAAGAAGTAGAAGGAATTATCATCATTGAAGAGGTCAACCCCGCTAATTCCAATTAAATTGGTCAATCCGTTATATGGAAAGTTCTTTGAAGATGACACATACGAAGCCATCATTAAGAGTGAAAAGATGCCAACCCCAACAACGGAACCATTATGTTGATGGAAAAAAATTTTGTGTCATCCGATTTGAGGTTTGTCTTTATTATGTCCTCCAACTTACCTCCCGGATTGCTGTTCCATCTTTTCAGCATGCCTCCACTGTTCACAGTCAAGACCATTGACATCATAAGAGACAAATTCCACAACTTCATCACCATGTCAAACTACAAGTTTGAGCCTCCCGATCTGGAGTTTGTCCTCTTTGTGTGTAATATCCCAAATTCTCAAAACTCAAGGAGCTACTGGTTAGGTACTCACAATGGGTCTCAACCTTAGTTTGACAACAATTTTACTAGATCTTAAAACAAGACACATATAAGGAAAACCGAATATCATAAAAACAAAAGTTTTAATGTTATGATTTCAACAAAAGGCTAAAAGACAAAGAACCAACTTAGAGTTAACATCTCTAAGGACAACATGAGACAGAATGACAAACAATTAAATTAAGACTCAAACCCATCCTACTGAGTATGGAAACCCGGATGACCACTACCTTCCGGATCACTCGACATCAACTCTAACCTGTGGCAAATCTAAACAACAATATAAACAATAGTTAGCTAACTATCCAAATATTAGAAGAATAATAATAGCACAAACACACATAGAATAAACAATAAATACTCAAAATGTTGACCTACAAATCCGGTTATTATCTTATATATCAGTGATTCACTTTAATCCGTTTCAAGGTTGTGACACGAGATGTCTAAGACTCTCGCCTCCATTTCTTTATCCAGCAGGAGTGGTTCGGCGAACCTCCCCGTATACCATATGGAGTGCTTCGGTACCCTCCTCGTACACCATGTTTGGCCTAGTCCCGAAGATCTTCCTAGTCTTCCTCGGGCTACTGAGCAGTTGATGTCACCACTCATTATTTTTTGGGGCAAAATATATGTCGATAGTACTTGTGCATTAATATACTTATATATATATATATATACGTCAAACACCACTATCATGATTTACAGTAACATCCAAAAACTAGCTAAGTAAGCCCAAAGGACTTACCTGAACTGAGTCACAACTCTTGAAAACTCAAAAACTCGATCTGTAACATAAGAACTCAATTGTCTGATATAAAAGGAAAGTTGGTCAATAATATGTCCCCATATCTTATAAGTTTTCAACTTCTAAAGTACTAAAGGTTATTTTAAAGGAAATTACCAAATTACCCTTATAAGGGTAAACAAATAATTTTAACTTTGGATCTCAAAACCTTAGAAATATTCCTAAAATACTTCCAAGCTATCCTTTAGAAGCCAAAACCATAAACCAAAACTCAAAAAAAAAGTTTTCTTAAGTTGGAAGAATTTTTCCAACTTTTTAACATTCATGCCACTAAGTCCAACTTTGACCTAACTCAAAACTCTAAAACAAAAACCCAAAAATTCTAAAGAAAATATGTAAGCCTTATATGATATACACTCTACTTATAGGAGTAAAGAAATCCCAAAAACAAATAACTATTCCCAAGTTGGCTCCTCAACAGAAATTTTCATACTTAGCAAAAATCTGTGTTTTAACAAACTACATCGCTAGTTTACTTTGAGACGTTATAACCCTAGATCCAACCGCTAGATTGACCCAACTTTTATACATCAAAATATGCATATCACTCTACACTCTATCAAAATTTGAACGGTCAATTAATTTCTAAGGTATCAAAAGATCGATCCAAAGTGGACTAATCAACACAAAATCTGAAATTCAAAGGAACTAAGTTTTAAAACAGATCTACGGTCAAATTTCACCCACTACTTGCTTGTACTCAGGATTTAATTTACACGTCTCAGGTTCGATTCCTGGAAGAGAAAAAAAACGTACTATCAGTAGTGTTATTACTCCTCACATAAGCATGTATAGATAAGTTGTCCTTAACCATGGTAGAGAGAGTACCATTTGTATATATATGTTAAGGATTTAGTTGGCCTTTTGAAGATCTTCTCCTAGATTCGCTCTTTTGGTAGTTGTAGATGTGCATGTGTTCTAACGAATCCCTTAGCCGAGTCCTTCCCTTGTAATGTTTTTCAAGGCCTACACACATTTTTATAAACAAACCAAGACATGCAATCTAAAAATATAATCGATATTTATTAGTTTATAAAACCGCATTTATGTATATGTTAAGTCTTCAATCATTTAAATAAAACAATTCATAATCAAGGTGGAGTTATCACGTGTTGATCCTCAAGAGGTGCAACCGGTCCAAGTAGTGATAGCTCCTCTTGTAACTTCCTGATTGTCTCCACAACAGAAACGTCCTCAAATCCCGCCTCTAAAAAATCGTGCAATTTCTCTCTCCTCAGCACGACAGGGCAAAATATCTCTTTGATGAGACTCCTCATTTGCTCAAAACTCGTAACTTTGCTACGGGCGGTCCTCCACCAGTAATGCGCCTGCTCTCTGAACAAGGTATGTACTAACTCCACCTATTGATCCTTTCGGCATCGGATCGACTCTAATGCGGCCTTAATGTGGCCAATCTAGTGCTTCACCTCTAACCCAATCTTCCCCTCGAATGAGGGTACCCTTATGTGGTTGAAAGTCTTCAGCCACGAGTCTAGTTTCGGTGCTCTCGACTCAGTCCGAGCCCTGCCAACCTCCACTCCTCTCTTAGGTGCAGTTGGCCCCTGAGTTACTTTCTGCGATACCTCAACTAATATCGCCGGTACTGGTGGTGTTGGGGAAGGCAACCCCTGTCCTAATAACCTCCTCCACTCATAGGACATACTCTTGGTACTCAGATACTCCTATAAAGAAGCGTTCTGACTCGGTCTACCACGCTCTTTGTGCTCCAAACCTAGCAGTAGTCTCATTCCCGACCTCGGGAACTATACTCTCCACAACTTCTTCCACTCTAGCATCTACCAAACTCGCTACTAGTGGATCCTCTCGGGGAACTTGACCCCGACCTCTCGCTAGTGGAGGTCGGCCTCCATGGCCACGTCCTCTAACAATAGGAGTCCTATCACCCCTATCCCGTCCAACCGGAGAAAGAGGTGGACGACCCCTACCTCGACCCATAACTAATGTAGCCCTAGTACGTGCCATCTACACGAGGGATCATAACTAAAGTTACAATCTAACTCATTGTTCAAAAGAATTCAATTCTAATATTAACATACTAAGCATGTCGAAATCCATAGTGGTAATAGTGGTCATCCGTACTTTCTATCCCGTCCTACTGAGTACGGAAACCCAGCTGACCACTACCTTCCAATCACTTGGCATCATGTCTAACTTGTGGCAAATCTAAACAACAATATAAATAACAGATAATCCAAATATTAGAAGAATAATAATAGCACAAACACACATAAAATAAGCAATAAACACTCAACATGAAGCCTACAAATCCGGTTAATATCTTATATATTAGTGGCACGAGATGTCTAAGACTCTCGCATCCGTTTCTTTATCCAACAAGAGTGGTTTGGCATACCTCCCCGTTTACCATATGGAGTGGTTCGATACCTTCCTCGTACATCATGTTTGGCCTACTCCCGAAGATCTTCCAAGTCTCCCTCAGGCTACTGAGCAGTTGAAACCACCGCCCGTTACTCTTAGGCCAAAATATATGTCGGTAGTACTTAAGCATTAATATACTTATGAACATATAAGTCAAACACCATTGTCATCATTCGCACTAACATCCAGAAGCTAGCTAAGTAAGTCCAAAGGACTTACATGAACTGAGTCACAACTCTTGATAACTCAGAAACTCGATCCACAACGTAAGAACTCAACTGCTTGATATAAAAGGAAAGTGGGTCAATAATATGTCCCTGTCTCTTCGAAGTTTTCAACTTCTAAGGTACTAAAGGTTTTTATGGAAATTACCAAATTACCCTCATAAGGGTAAAAAGACGATTTTACCCCTGGGTCTAAAAACCCGAAATATTCCTCGAATACTTCCAAACTATCCTTTGGATGTCAAAACTGTAAACCAAAACTCAAAAGAAAGTTTCATTAAGTTGGAAGAATTTTTCCAACTTCTTAACATTCATGAAAAGCCACTAAGGTCCCACTTTGACCTAAATCAAAACTCTCAAACATAAATCTAAATATTCTAAAGAAAATATCGAAGCCTTTTATGCTATGCACTCTACTCATAGGAGCAAAGAAATCCCAAAAACAAACAACTACAACTCTTACCCAAAATTTTCAAGTTGACTCCTCAACACATAAATTTTCATACTTAGCTAAAATTTGTTTTTTCACAAATTGCATCACTAGTCTACTTGAGACGTTATAACCCTATATCCAACCGTTGGATCAGACCTAACTTTTATACATCGAAATATGTATATCACTCTACACCCTATCAAAATTTGAACGGTTAGTTAATATTCAAAGGTATCGAAAGATCGATCCAAAGTGGACTGATTAGCACAAAATCTGAAATTCAAAGAAGCTGAGATTTGCATCAGATCTAGGATTCAAATATCAGCCATGATAGATCTACGGTTTAGGTGTAGAACACCGTAAATGTTGGTGGGAGAACCACACTTGTATTCATAAATATTGAGTCAATTATATACTAACCTAATATAACTACGATATTATACGATATTATCTCTAATATCTTTAATAATATCCTAACATTCCCCCGCAATCGAAGCGTGGGTAAAACGAACGCTGAAGATTGAACAATAACACAATTATAAAATGTGGGTTACAAATTGCAATTATATAAAAAGAAGGGTGTTGATTGTAATTGCATTAGTAGGGTTTCTTCAAAACCCGCTGGATGAAAACGCAAGGGTAGCAGGGGACCATGCGCGGGGGCGGCGAGAGAGGCAAACGCAAGGTCGGTGGGTGACCTTCGGTGGCTCCAGCGAGGCTCGACTAGATTGCTTCCAAGGGATGACGATATGACGAAGAGGCGACTGCTTCCGGTTGCAGAGAAGGAGAAGGAAGAGAGATTGAAGGCGGGGCTGCAGTGCAAAGGCTGTTCGAGAGTTGTGGAAGAAGGGGTTCTCAGGCGAGGTAAGGTCATAGTTTGGCTCTTCGATTCCCGGTGGCGACGAGGGCGAAAGGCTGCGTGGATGATGAAGAGAAACAAAGGAAGAGCACCTGATGAAGTTTGGGTGGTGGTTTCCAGGGGAGAGGACGGATAAATGAGGTTGTAATTGAGGGAGAATCCTATTGCAGAGGGAGTAGGGGATGAGTTTACAGAGGGGGTGTATGTGTCAAGCCGGAGAAGAAGAGATGAGGGGATTTCTTCGGTGCTGCTTCGTTCATGAAGAATGTGGTCAAGGGAGGGATTGTGAGGAGGTTGTAGGAGAAGTTGCGGCGGATGCGAGAGGCAGCGACAGAGAGAGAGTTGGAGATAGGTGATGTGGCTGCAGAGGGTCGGTTGGTGTGTCTGCATATGGAGGCCAATGGAGATGGCGTAGTAGGAGAGTAGGATTGAGAGTTTCGTTAGGCATACGCTCTTATACTATGATAGATCTAGGGTTTAGGTGTAGGACACCGTAAACGTTGGTGGGAGAATCATCCTTGTATTCATAATAATTTGACCTTTGTATAGGGATTACAAGAGAATCATAAAGATCATAATTATGGAATGAAATGTATACTAACCAAATATAAGTACGATATTATATGATATTATCTCTAATATCTTTAATATCCTAACACTGTTTTCTTGTATTTTGGAGCTAATTTACACGTCTCAGTTCGATTCCTGGAAGAGACAAAAATGTACTATCAACAGTCCTATTACTCCTCACATAAGCATGTATCGAAAAGGAACAAGCCTCACCTACTCGACGGCTCTGTGGGCGGCTCAGGGAGGAGGAACAAGGTATGGCTGACTTGTTGTTGTGATGGCTCATGCCTAGTGAAGTAGGTAATTCCTTGGTTGCATTATCCCAAAGGTTGACGGATTTGTGGAGAAAGCAAGGATTTAAACCTCTTCCTATCACATACTAGGGTATCAAAACACTGGTTGTTTATTCACGCTTGTGAAGCCGATGTCCACGCGAACTTTCTCTTGATGGGAGTTGCAGACGAGGAGGAAAATGAGTGCCATCTAGATCGCACTAGCATGGTATGGTTTCCTAGCGTATGCATTGGGTTGTCTTAGTAAAAAAAACAAGGTAGCGTTATTGGGAGGAGATGGGAGAGGTGTGTATCTCACCTTGCAAATAGAAGACTGTTGTGTCACACACAAGGTCTGGGAGACAAGGTTACTCCGCTACTGGCGAAGAGGAAGGAGAGGGAACACGTCTGTGCTCTAGGCTGCCCTCAAGTGTGAAGAGAAGTCGATCTTATATGGTTAACGTGAGGATAACTGCGTAGGAGGAAGGAGATGTGTTTAGGGTGAGAGGGTAGAATGAGGGTGTACGAGATGAATGCAGCAATCATGGTCATGATTAGCTCGCAAAGGAAAGTGAATCGTAGGTGAAGGAAGGTAGGAGAGAATAACGGTTGAGATTCCGCCTATGATACACGGACACGGACACGAAAAACAGACATGTCAAGAAACGGGGAAGCGACAATCCTCAAAAGCATACGAAACAGGGACACGGCAAGGAGAACAAATAATATATAATTTTAAAGTAGAATTCATATATCATAATTAAGCATGTCCACGGGTCACGGGTCACCCGTGACCCGACGGGTTCGGACCCGGCGGGTACGGGTTCTCCCGGGTCACGGGTACGACTAAGGGTCGTTAGATCCTTACCCGTCGACCCGGCTGGTCGACCCGTAACGGTCACAAAATTTTAAAAAAAAATTCCAACGGCTATATAGCCGTTGGGTAGCCGTTGTAACGGCTAGATTAATAATAAAAAAAAATTAAAAAACAATATACTTTAATAAATCTAACCCAAAAATAATTCTATAAATACCCCAAACTCAATTCATTTCATCGCACACCAAATCTCATTCAATCATCTATTCACTCTCTCAATCTCTCCATAATTTCCAACTCTTACATTCAATTACTCTCCTAATCTCATATTCTCATTCTCTTATTTTTCATTTTACTACTCTTACTACATTCTATTATTTAAAAAAAAATGTCTAGCCGAGGAAGACGTTCCGTTAGCGGTGCCGGTCCTTCATCCGGCGAAGGTGTTACCCGAGGACGTCATTCCGTTAGCGGTCCTCCAATCGGTTCGGATTTAAGGCGAGACTTATTAAGTGGAGATCACGAGATCTTCGAGGAGGATATGGATTCACCTACTTTCCCCAACACCTAAGAATCCGAGACCCAATTCACGGAGGAGGCGGAGGAGCCGCCGTTGAACAACACTCAACTAACGGCGGCAGTCTTCCGATTTTGGTTCACAAAAGGTGCTCCCGATGCCAACGGGGTTTACTATGCCAAATGCAATTTTTGTGCGGCACAATACAAGCACAAAAAGGGAGAAGGCTACAGGAACTACAAGAGGCATATCCGGAACAAGCATCCCGAAAAAATGGGATTAGCACGAGGGCAAACACAACTTACCGGGTACGCATCTACTTCTAACCAACCTCCTTCTTTATTTACATATGATCATTCTTCTTCTATGAATGCATTTTCGGAAATGTTAGCCGTAGATTCTTTAGCATTTAGTTTTGCACAAAATGTTGGTTTTAATGATTGGATGCAAAATCATGCTCAACCCGCATATAAACCGATTTCTCGCCAAACCGCTAAAAGAAAAATGATGCATAAATATAAAATTTGTAAAGAAGAATTGATTAAATATTTTATGGAAAACGATGATATTCAAGTTTCTATTTGTAGTGATATTTGGACCGACGGTTTTCAAAAAAATTCATATATGGGTATTACTTGTTATTTTGTTGATAAATTTTGGATTTTAAACAAAAGAGTTTTAGCATTACGAGTTTTCAACGAACAACACACCGCCCAAAACATTGTCCGTTTGATTGCAAATGTTTTGGAAGAATATAGATTACTTTCATGAGTTTTTTCAATTGGTTTTGACAACGCCTACGCTAACACGGCTTCCATTAGAGATTTAACCAACTATTGTAAGCCGACGGTTGGAGGTAAATTTTTTCACATTAGGTGTGCCGCTAATATTTTAAATTTGTGTGTTCAAGACGGTTTAGCATACGTTGGAGATTTAGTACAACCTATTCGAAATATTCTTAATGAACTTTGGTCTAAAAAAAGTGTATGTACTAAATGGTATGCATATTGTAAACAAAATGGCGTCTATCCTAAAAAATTTCCAAAAGATGTTTGTACAAGATGGAACTCTACTTACAAAATGATTTACGAATCATATGAATATCGAGAACTTTTAAGTGGTTTTTCCGCACAACATATTGACGGTAATTTTGTTTTCGGTGAATCTTGGATTTTAGCAAAAAATGTAATGGAGGTTTTTAAATATTTTTATGATGCTACTAACACTTTTAGTTATGTTTATACACCAACTTTAAACATATTTTGTTATGTAGCAATTAATATTTCATTTGCAATTCAACAAGGTCTTTTAATTGAAAATATTTCACAAGCTATTTTTTCAATGCGAACTAAATGGTTAGATTATTATACAATCATTCCCGATGTTTTTCTTGTTGCATTTGTGTTAGAACCTAGACGTAAAATTGATGGTTTAAAACAATTTTTAGAAAGTTATTATGAATTTTTAGGTTTAGAACAACATTCCGATTGTCATGTTTCTACCATAATTGCTAAAGTTAAAAAATTATTTGATGAACTATTGCTTCAATATCGTGTTTCCAATCAAGGTCAATCTTCTCAACCCCCTCCTCGTCCTTCATCTTCAACTTCATCTAAATTTAAATCAATTGCTAGAGATTTGTTTGGCCCGAAAAGGGAAAAAACCACGTCGAGTTCCCATTTGGAACTCGACGAATATTTAACCATTTCTTTTGAGTTTGCCAATGATGAAGAAGAAGAGGATTTCAACATATTAGAATGGTGGAGCCGACCGGAGAGAATGAGGTTCCATACCCTCTCAAGGATCGCGGCACAAATTCTCGCCGTTCCCGCCTCAACGGTAGCGGTTGAGCAAACCTTTAGCCGGAGTGGAAAGGTGCTCGATCCGACGAGATCAAACATGTTGTCCGAGACGTTGGAGGCACAAATCCTCCTAACCGATTGGAGGAAAGCGGAAATGTGAACACAAAAAAACAACCTCTCGGCGGAATAAGGCGACGAAGAAGACGACGAGCGACAACAAACGCCATCGGATGTAACGGCGGGAGAGTCCCACTAAGGTAAGGGCCAATCGGGGATATAAACAAAGGTAAGAGAACTACGTGGGCATTGATTCCTCCTCCTCGAGAGGATACGTAGGCAACCGGGATTCCGGTTCAAGCCCAGTTCTTCCCCCCCCTTTTTTTTTTTCTAAGTTTAAGACTTAAACTTATAAACTAATAAAAAGAGTACTTAAACTTAAAAAAATTGGACTTAAACTTTAAGTCCAATTTTTTTAAGTTTAAATCCTCTTTTTATTAGTTTATTTTCTTCTTTTTTAAGTTTAAGTCCAATTTTTCTCTTCTCTTTATTTTCTTCTTTTTTTAAGTTTATTTCCATTATTTTTTTTAAGGTGAGGTGACCGACCCGTCGACCCGCCGGGTCTGACCCGTGACCCGGCGGGTCGCCAACCCGGCGGGTCGGCCATATATACGGGTCCGGGTCCGGGTCCGGGTCACCCTTCCTGGACCCTTGACCCGGCGGGTCGGACCCGTGGACATGCTTAATCATAATGAGATACACATATATGAAAAACTCAATGATATATGAGTTGATAAAAATATTAACATGACAACAAAATAACCGAAACAAAAGTTTAGAAAGAAACATTTTCAGCCTTCCAAAATATAGAAATAAACATATTTTGTCTTACAATCTCAAATAAACATACTTAGTTTAAAAATTGAAGAATGAACCATTCATTTTGCAAATAAACAACAACCAAACAACATGATCAACTAAGAAAAACAATAATAAAAATTTATAAATTAGAAAAAGTGAAAGAATTAGAATAACACACTCAACATTCAACAAAAAAAGATTACACATTAAATTACTAATCAAATATTCAAAATTAATTTATGAAATCATAAGAAGAATGGAGAGAAGAGTTGGCCGGCAGAACAACAACATTTCAACATTAGAACCGAAGAAGAAGATCGGTGTCTTGGTTCTGGCAACCATAATCTCGCATGTAGCCATGTGGGGCAAGGTTTAGTTAGAAAAAATGGGAGAGAAGAAAATTTTTTGTTGACCGTGTCTTGACCGGACACAATATGAGTTCTCGCCATGTCCTAGACGTGCCCTACCTCTGAAACGTGTCTTGACCGTGTCAGGTTATATTGACCGTGTCCGAGACGTGTCCTACCATGTCTCCGTGTCCGACACGGTAGAACACAGCACACACCGCCTTCTAGAAGTGTCCGTGCATCATAGGATTCTGCACATGGAATGGATGTCTGGGCTGCACGTATGCTGACGAGGCATGAAGGCACGACTGGTTTCTCCCAGGCTGGCCCCGATGGTTTTATATGCACAAGAACTGATACACGTTGGATTAAGGAGTAGGTAGCGGGCTAGTGCTTCATTATTGACTGACAAGAAGCGAGGCAAGGAAGGCCGGCTGGTGAAACGTTAATGGGCCTTGTCATGGGTCCTGTCATGACCTTGTCATGAAGGCTAAGGCTTGTCTTTGGCTTTGTCAAAAGTATGCCATGTCCTTGTCAAAAGATATATATATATATATATATATATATATATATATATATATATATATATATATATATATATATACACTAGCGTTTGCATGATTACAATTAGGTATTTTTTAATAATTTTATGTGAGTAATAGTCTCACATAAAATGATAAATTTTGTGTTGATACATAACACTAGGCACCATGTAAAAAGAGCAATGGATCGAACCACGGTTTGACTCAAAAATAAACGGAAATAGATTTCCAGATATTACATTATGTCCGACATAATACCATCCGACTTGCCACCCATCCGGTACCATCAAAGACCGACATCAATCCAGTAACGGTACCTGTTCCGGCGTCTTACCGACATATTCAACAAACTCCACAACACAACAATCTTGAGAGACTACAAGTCCAAGCCTCCCGATTCCTATGGCGTGCACCATCTTGACCACGGTGAAACGGGGATGTTTCACAACCAAGAGGAAGGGATACGCCCCTGGATGTTGTTCGCTCCAAATGGTGTGTGCAAGCTTTAAATTTATAACCCTAGATGTATGCCTAAAACAAGGATGCGAACCCGCAGTGTACGGGTCAATCGTAGTAAAAGCAAGAATTCCGGGGTGTCGATCTCAGGGACTTAGGTGAAACAAAGAAAGTATAGGTAGTTAATATCACAACTAACCACAAAAGCGATTAAAGCAATCAAAGATGATAATATAGTCAATTAAGGAAATATGCAAATTCTAGGGATTAAAGCATCTAGTTGTGGTTCCAACTCAAGATCTCAAGATAAGCGGACAAAGCTGAGGTTTTGCAAAAGGAAGATGTTACTAAAGTGTGAATAGATCACCGGATAAGTCTCACTACTCACAAATTCGAAACCAAAGAACCTATTACCGGGTAAGTCTCAAGGTATTAAAGAAAGGAACTATAATCTCAAACCAACAAACCAACTAAGGGAATAGAATCAACCTTTACCGGGTAAGTCTTAGGCTAACTCACATAGATGGAATGAAGGCACAATCAAACCCCAATAAAGGATAAACCTTTATTACCTACACTTATGATTATGGGTAAACAAACAAAGGAATTACCGGGTAACTCTCATCCTAGGCTTGCATTGAACTAAGAAAGGTGTAATAAGAATAGGATTTGGCAAACTCTAACACTTAACTCTCAGTTACGGATCAAATAAGTCACCTCGGTCAGTCAAATTCCACCCCGGCCGAGATGTTCATCGACTGAACGAGATACTCTAGGGTTAAGGATAAAGACTCGAGCTTTCAGGGTCCTACTGAAATTTAAGATTATTCTATCATTGTTTTTCCCACAACCTTCAGCCAATCACCCTAGAATCGCACAAAGAAATTAGCCACTCATCATCATGAAAGCAATAATCAAATATATGGGAAGAGAATGAATATTTGAACACAAAAACCTTAAGACCAAGGCTTCAATAACTGAATCAAATATCAAACAAATACGCGTTCCTTGGATCACAATCCAACAAGACAAATCAACAAGAAGGGAATCTAAGAAATTCTTACAAAACCCTTCACAAAAGCTATAAAAAGCTATGAACTTCCTTCCTTCAATCTTCCTTCAACCTTCCAAAAATCCTTCCAAACTGCAGCTTCATCAATCCCCAGCTGTTGTGATGGTAGCGGGTTGCCCAATTTGTGGAAAATCCAGCTCTTTATATAGGAGAATTATCTTCCTAAGATAAAATATCTTAAAAAGATAATTTTCTAATAAAATATATCTTAATCTCTAAAATAGATCTCCAAAATATATAATCTTCCATCCAGAAATCCAGCCCAAAAATATAAGATCTCTCCTTCCAAAAATAAAAGATCTCAGCCAAGAATAAACGATCTCGCCGCGTCAAGGTATTCGCCTCGGTCGGGGCACTCCTCAAGATCACCTCGGTTGAGGTGACTCTGTGGTCAACCGAGGTGACTCTAAACTGAATGTGAAATCTCTCAAATCTGGTCCAAAGTAAATCTCTAATCCATTTCCATGCTTTCTGGATTCCTCCTTAAGCTCCTGAATGTAGCTCCCATGACTCATTGGCTTCTTTAGCTCCATTTTGATGCAAAACGTGCCATTTTACCTACATTTACAACGAAACTTGGTGTAGACCTCGATTCCCGCAAAGGTAGATGAAACGACAATATAATCATATAATATACATCCAAACATGCAGATTATTGAAGATAAAACGTCTAAACAGTTCCCAAAATAGACTATAATTCATGGTATAATAATACCCCATACTTGTCCTTTGCTTGTCCCCAAGCAAGTTCCAAATCTTAAGTACAAGATAGAATGGATTATAGGTCATAAAGATCAATGAAAAGTATTCCAAAACATTTTTGGTGGTGTGCTCCAATTATAGATCACTCTAAGAAAATGCTTCATGGAGTTTAAAATCAAAACATGCTCAAAACATTTTATATATATAATAAAGTTATTCATCTTTGAATAAAATCATAGAATGCATAATAAATCATAATTATCGAAATTAATCCTGTATAATCCAGTTTAAACCACAAAGTCAATCAACAAGCTCGAGGTCTCAAGGTCTTTCAAAAGAGGTCAAGAAACGTGTGAGGGTGGGATGTATTATAGGGAATGTGGTGCTAGAATCCGGGAAAAAGATCTTTTACTTCACTTCCTTTGAACTTCAACATTTTCCACCAATAAGCTTTGCTTATTTACTTTTTACTTTACTTTTTGGGATGCATGGACAGAGGTGCACAATAACCGAAGCCTAGGAGATCAACAATCATCAATTTCTTGAGATGTCTCAAACCCTTGATGCACATACCATGACCCGTTAGGAATATCGCTCAATCCGACTTTGGCAAAATACAAACACCCGGCTATGTGAATGGTGCCGAGTTACTCATCATCATGATTGACTTCCCCAAACCTATTTATTTCTTTCTAACTTCTTGCCAACATCTCAACTTTTCCTTCACTTGCTTTTCACTTGCTTGCTTCCAAATTCCCGGATAGGTAAAGGGAGGCGAATATGTATATGAGGGGCTAAGCATGATCAAGAAGAATAAGAGAGAAGAGAATGAATTGCCTTGGTCTTTCCAGGAAGAAAGTGAGAGAACTCATCATGTGGTGTCAACCTTCAAATTCGACATAATTTTGATAAAAACAAAGTATTAAACATGCCAAAAATTTCAAACAAAGCATTTAGCAACTTAAACATATCATAAAACCTTTCAAACATATTAAGATTTCAAAACCAATCTGCAAACAAAATCATCACTGAGGTCATAGCCAGAAAGGAAGCACAAAATTGTTTTGAAAACTATTTCAGTTAAACCACCTCGGTCGAGATGTTCTAAGTCAACCGAGGTACTGTACCTCGATTGGTCAGAGTCACATCGGTCGACGTCAAAATTTTTTTTTCTTAAACTAGTTTTTGACGTTTTTCTCAATCAAATAACCTATATGCATGCATGTAGTCTCAAATAAGCACATAGAGCATAAGAAAATCATAAATATCCGAATCAAGTCATACAAGCATACATCAAATGTCAAATACATATCCGCATACCCCATACTTGGGACACATTGTCCCAATGGGTCAAATAAGTCTAAAGAAACAAGATACTCACTAGACATAAGCTGAGCTGCATAATAAATAGAGAAAGAAATCCTGCAAGCTCTAATCCTGATCTGCTGGCGGTGGTGGGTATGGCATGTACGGATGCTAAGACGGGTCGAATGGATGTCCCATCATATGCTGGAACTAGATCTCCATCATCTGGCGCTGATAGTGCTGGTTCTCCAGTATCTGATGAGTCCGGCTATCCAACTCTCGGTGAAGGTCATCCAAACGTCCGCCTAGATTGACGGTCATGGCTGCGTAGGATTCAATCATCTGATCTGTCAGATCGTCAATCCGGCGGTGAGCTACGGGATCCCTCTGCCTCCGAACTCTACGCCTGGCAGGACGTGCTGGTGTTGTAGCTGGCTCGTCCTCTGTCTCCTCGTCGTCTAGATCGACAATTGGTATATTGGGACCAGCTGTATCCGTCCTTGTCTCCATAGCGGCTCCGCCATCATCCTCCTCATCATCCTCCTCCTGGGCTGCTGTTGTTGCTGCTGCATCTCTAGCGTCCTCAATAAGAGGAATCCACGTAGTGTACCAATACTGAGGGTCAAACACTAAGAACTGAGATGACCATCTAATACCCTGAGGGGCAGTCTGTTCCCAGGGCATCGCCACATATGACGTAGTAAGTCCACGAAGAACCAGAATCCTCCTCGTAATCATCTCCTGCAGACCAAGCGGCTTGGCAGCCGCCACCATAGTACAAGCACTCAAATTCAGCCCCATCGCAGTAGCTAAATGAGTCACTAACCCTCCACAGCAGATGTTTCCCTTCGCCTTGGCCTTTATCCTGTGCAAATCCTCAGCCAACATCACTCCGAAGTCAGGAACTCCTCCAATAACCATACAATATAGACTCAGAAGCTCACCCTATCTAATCTTCTGGGGCGTCTCAGTACGTGCCAGAAGTGTCTCGCTAAAAATACGGTGAGCAAGTCTAAAGGCTAGGTGGAAGATGATCCGCTCCTTGGAATCTCCAGGTCTCCACCTGTCAGCATGCTCAACTACGTGAGCTATCTGTCCCCAAAACTCGCGAGCTACAACTCGAGAGGGGAAATCAGCAACTGTGGGGGTCGGAAAGCCAAAGACCTCTCTCCACTGGTCCATCAGTACTATGTAGTTCCGGTTCAGCAACCGGTACTTGACGGCCTGCTCTGTAGGCAAGTAGGTCACGGAGCTCAAAAACTCCAATGTGGGCTCGAGGTGGGTTGGAGCTCTGATCTCCATAAACTGCTCCAGCCCTACCATAGAAATCATACGCCTCAAATCATCAGCTACATAGAGTCAATCAAACGCAGCGACATCTAGGAACCGCGGCGCGATCACTGGACGCGCAGCAATGCGGTCATAAACTACCCGGTGACGCTCATGGATCACCGGTATGGAGCGGCGAGAAGAAGAAGGAGAAGGAGAAGGGGATCCATCCCTCAGAACCAGCTGTCTATCAGAACTCATTTTCTCTCACTATCAGACCACCTCGGTTGCCCTGACAATCCTCAAGAACACCTCGGTCGAGACGCAGGTCGACTGGACCGAGGTAGAAGGTTGTTCGATCGTAACTCTCAGAAATCCAGTTATTTTCCCCCAATATCACTACCAATTGTTCCTATGGGGTACTTAAGCTTCTTTTCAACACAATGCAAGGGCAACCAAATCCCAAATTGACCGAAACAGTGGAAGAAGAGGGAGTTAGGGTTTTTTTTATTTACCCCAGATTTGGTCGATTTGGAGCGTTTTTGTTGTAGATTGTCGCTTGCAAACTGATCCTCTACTCTTTCCTTGCAGTTTGGAAGCAGGAATCGTCGAAAACGATCGAAAATCGGAGAACGAGATGAATCTGTGCGCCGCGGTCGAGAAGGTGAGAGAGGGAAGAGAGAGAATTTGAATCCTCTTTTATACCCTTTTCTGGAACTACTGTCACCTCGGTCGAGGTGGTCCCGACTAGACCGAGGTGATACGGACCGAGGTGGATCGTCATAAACCCTAGTCGCCTCGGTTGCTCAAGAATCATCTCGGTCGAGGTGCTGTGACAGCAACCGAGATGTGTCTCAGTCAAACTCTGTCTTCTCGATTTCTCGAACTTCTGTCCTTCTAGTGTTGCTCCTGGGTTGTATTCCTTCTTTAGAGATTACCTGTTGTCTGTCTAGGATGCCAAAAACAAAGCAAAGCAAAGCAAAAGCAAACTATCTAAAGCTAGACTAAAAAAAGGGAAAAGAAAGCAATACCTTGGGTTGCCTCCCAAGAAACGCTTGGTTTAAGGTCGCTAGCTGGACCGTACGGTGTCTCTAAACAAGGTATAGTGGTGCAATCTCCTCAACCGGGACTTCCGGTTTGTATTTCTTAAGTCTATGTCCATTGACCTTGAATCTTCCACTTGTTTCTCCCCAGATCTCGACTGCACCATAAGGGAAAACATGTTTCACAAAATAAGGTCCTGTCCATCTAGATTTTAACTTACCTGGAAAGAGGCGAAGGCGGGAGTTGAAGAGTAGAACTAAATCTCCTTCCTTGAACTCCTTAAGGATGATACGCTTGTCGTGCCATTTCTTTGTCCTTTCCTTGTAGATCTTGGCATTCTCATAAGCGTTCAAACGCAGCTCCTCCAGCTCATTGATATCCAATAGCCGCTTCTCACCGGCTTCCTTGATGTCGAAGTTTAACCATTTGTTTGCCCAATACGCCTTGTGTTCTAACTCAACGGGCAAATGGCAAGACTTCCCATATACCAAATTATAAGGGGTGGTACCAATGGGAGTCTTGAATGCGGTCCTGTAGGCCCAAAGAGCGTCGTCCAACTTCATGGCCCAATCTTTCCTCGTCCTAGAGACGGTCTTCTCCAAGATTGCTTTAATTTCTCTATTAGAGATCTCGACTTGTCCACTAGTTTGAGGGTGATAAGGGGTTGCTACTTTGTGGGTTACCCCATACTTCGATAGAAGTGCCTTAAACTTCCGGTTGATCAAGTGTGTCCCTCCATCGTTGATGATGATGCGTGGAGTCCCAAAACGTGGAAAGATAGTCCTATTAAAGAACTTCACAACCACCATGGCGTCATTAGTGGGAGAGGCAATGGCTTCAACCCATCTAGAGACGTAGTCGACAGCTAGGAGGATGTAGAGGTTTCCTCCGGATGATGGGAAAGGTCCAATGAAATCTAAGCATGTCCACGGGTCACGGGTCACACGTGACCCGGCGGGTTTTGACCCGCCGGGTTACGGGTCCGGGTCCGGGTCAAGGTGATCCCTACCCGTGACCCGGCGGGTCATGACCCGGCGGGTTGACTCGTCTGACCCGGCAGGTCGACCCGCCAAACCTCAATTTTTTAAAAAAAAATAATAAAAAAATGTAAACCAATGCCTAAAAGGGTCGACCCGGCGGGTCATTTTTTTTTTTTTTTAAATGGCTTTTAAAACAAAAGGGCCGACCCGCCGGGTCTGACCCGTGACCCGGCGGGTCGCCAACCCGGCGGGTCGGCCATTTAGACGGGTCCGGGTCCGGGTCACCCTTCCCGGACCCTTGACCCGGCGGGTCGGACTCGTATACCCGGCGGGTCCGACCCGTGGACATGCTTAATGAAATCTACTCCCCATACATCAAAGATCTCAACCTCCTATATGTTATTGAGTGGCATCTCGTTTCTCCTAGATAAATTCCCTGTTCTTTGGCATGCATCACAAGAGACAACAAACGTTTGCACATCCTTAAATAATGTAGGCCAAAAGAAACCGGAACGTAATACCTTGGCGCACATTTTGTGAGTGCTAGCATGCCCTCCACAAGGAAGTGAGTGACAATACCGTATGACACTAGTAACTTCATCTTCCGGAATGCATCTTCGAAGCATCCCATCCGGATCTCTCTTAAATAGTAGAGGTTCATCCCAATAGTAATGGCGTGCATCCTTAAAGAATTTCTTCCTTTGAGCGTACGTCAATCCTGGTGGTATTTCCTGGCAAACAAGATAATTAACAATGTCAGCATACCAAGGCCCTTTATTATCAGAAGTTTGGTGGAGAAAGTGTTCCACCAACTGAGGGTGAATTTCAGAAAAGGGAGTAAGAAGTTTGTTATGCTCAGTTGACATCTCTCGCTTTCGATCTCGGTCGAGATGCAGAGAGGGTGACCGAGATGTTCTTCAGTCAAGAACACCTCGCTTGGTCCAGAAAGTGCCTCGGTCGAGGTATTGCAACTGGGACCGAAATTGGAGATCTTCTTCTCCTAGATTAGTTTTTCAATCTTAGCTCCTGGATCTTCTTCCAGTGCCTTTAAGCTCCGTATATCTGCATCACAAGAAACATCTATACCTTCCTCCATTAAGCTAAAACTAATAACTCTCTCAAGTGGATCATTAATAAGGATAGAGCTCACCAATTCTCTTGATTCTTCTTCATCATAGATGTTGAAGATATCATCTCCCAGCGGCTCTCCTTTCATTGCCGCAAGCAATGCAAACTCAACTTGATCACCGCCAATGTTGAATTGAAACTTGGCGTTCTTACAAACCACAATGCAACCCAAAGTTGCTAGAAATGGTCTCCTGAGAATGATAGGAACGGGATAATCTGCGGGAATGTCAAGCACAACAAAGTCTATAGGTAAATAGAAGTTACCTAACTTAACCGGAACGTCTTCCAAAATGCCCACGGGATGGGTAATGGAGCGGTCCTCCATGTACAACCGTATCTTTACCGGCTTGGGCTCTCCAAGTCCGATCCTCACACATAGCTCCAGTGGGATGATGCTCACACTGGCTCCTAGATCACACAATGCCTCACAAGTGACATCCCCAACTTGAATGGGAATGTAAAATGAGCCGGGATCTCTCAACTTGGGTGGCATCTTCTCCTTCATGATTTGAATGAGCTCCGAGGATTTAGATGTCATCCTTACTTCACCAAAGTCTTCCAACTTTCTCTTCCTTGATATAATTTCTTTCAAGAACTTCCCATAGGCAGGAATCCCTAGAATAGCATCAAGGAAAGGGATGTTAATATGTAGTTTATTCATCAAGTCAAGGAACTTACCAAAATGCTTGTCTAGATGTGCTCTGGCCCTTGACTGGGGAATGAAAGTGGTGGTTTATATGCAGGAGGTGGGACATAAACTTCAGTTTTGTCCGACACTCTCTGAGGCTCAACCTCGGTTGGCACCTCGGCCGAAGTGTTCTTCGACTGTACCTGGACCGAGGTGTTCTTTGTCTGTACTAGCATCGACCGAGGCACTAGATCTGCAGTTTTCAGTCCACTTCTCGTCGTTATTGCCATGATCTGTCCTTTAGGGTTGCTTGCTGTTCTTGCTGGAAGCTTTCCTGGATCTCTTGGCGCTTCATTCACCTTGTTAAAGAATTGTTGCTCTAAGGCTTTTTGTGCATTTGAAAATGAAGTCATGGACGTCTCCATAGCATTGAGCTTGATCAAGATAGCCTCCAACACTGCATCTTTCTTTTCCGGCTGGGACGAGCTTGATCCAGGCTCTTGGATCTTCAATGGAGTAGAAGAAGAAGAAGAAGAAGAAGAGAGGAAAGGATTAGAAGAGTTGTTTGAATTGGAGTTAGAGTAAGAGTTACCCGAATTTTGATTGTTTGGCCTCCAATTATTGTTGTTGGATCCTCTATTGTTGTTGTAGTTGTTGTTCCGGGAACCGTTGTTGTTGTTGTTGTTCCGATAACCGTTGTTCCTTGAGTTTTGATATCCTTCCTCTTCTTTATTGGTTTGAGCAACCAAAAGGTCTTTCAACTGCTTCACATCATTCTTCAAAGAGGTGAGTTGATCATTCTTTGGTGGAGTTTTTTGGAAGTTGACCCTTTTAACTCCACCTTCAACTCCTTGGTGGGAATATTTCTCCATGTGCAAAGCTTGCTTCTCTATGAACTCCCAAGCTTCGTCAATCGGCATATCCATGAACGTGCCGGCGGATAGTAGTTGAAGGTTGAACTGGGTGTTTCCGTCCAGTCCCTTGAAGTATATCTCCAACAACTTTATCTTTGGAATCCCATGATGTGGGCAATCCAAAAGGATGTCTTTAAATTTCTCCCATGACTTGGACAAACTCTCCTTGTCCTTCATGATGAATGCATTGATTTTCCCTCTCATTTCAGCGGTCTTAGAGGGGGGAAAGAATTTAGTCAAGAACTCCGTCGTCATCTCCTCCCAAGTGTTGATTTTTCCTGGAGGGAGAGATTGATACCAAGTAAGCGCCCTATCTTTCAAAGAGAAGTAGAAAGGCCTTAGCTTGTAATTGTTGTTTTCCAGCCTTGAAGGTCTCAAGGTCTCCATCAAGATCTCATAGTTTTGTAGATGTTGATGCGGAGATTCCCTCTCTAGCCCTCCAAACCGGCATTGGTGAATCATGGAAAGAACTTGCGGTCGAAGCCCATAATCATGGTCCGCTGGATCACCTAGGTTGACTCCTGGACGCCTCAATTGCTGGTTAGGGTCCATCCTCTGCCCTAGGGTCTGTGGAATACCTACAAAAAGAGCATCTCGGACTGGTATCCGAGGTGGAAGTATCTCGGCCGGGGCTGCTGGAGCTGGGTCCTGCCTCGGTGGAGGAGCTGGATCTGGTCGAGGTAGATATTGGTCCCGTAAAGTCGCCATATCTGCTTCGATGGCTTCCGTCCTTGCGCGAGTTTCTTCCTTTTCCAGTCGTAGTTCTTCTTTACTGAGGCGTAGTTGTTCCAATGCCTCCTTCAATTCGGCCTCAAGATCGCGATTCTCTTGATTGGCCATCTTAGCTTCTTTCAGGCGTCTTTTGTATGTCTTTTCGGGTTCGGGATCGTAAGGAACGATTTCCTTCCCAGCGCGGGTTCTTCGCATAAACCTACAAGATAGAACCTGCGAAAGTAACTCAAGTAGAGTGGTTAGTAGCAACAGGGGCAAGTGCCCCGAAAGACTACCGCAACCAGCTCGGTCTAGACCAAGTCCCCGGCAACGGTGCCAAAAACTTGTTCGCTCCAAATGGTGTGTGCAAGCTTTAAATTTATAACCCTAGATGTATGCCTAAAACAAGGATTCGAACCCGCAGTGTATGGGTCAATCGTAGTAAAAGC
The DNA here is from genome assembly GCA_033239045.1 of Fagopyrum esculentum. Classification (NCBI taxonomy): domain Eukaryota; kingdom Viridiplantae; phylum Streptophyta; class Magnoliopsida; order Caryophyllales; family Polygonaceae; genus Fagopyrum; species Fagopyrum esculentum. Next base: position 124,624,007 of record BSUD01000003.1, on the reverse strand, counting down.
AAGAATTCCGGGGTGTCGATCTCAGGGACTTAGGTGAAACAAAGCAAGTATAGGTAGTCAATATCACAACTAACCACAAAAGCGATTAAAGCAATCAAAGATGATAATATAGTCAATTAAGGAAATATGCAAATTCTAGGGATTAAAGCATCTAGTTGTGGTTCCAACTCAAGATCTCACGATAAGCGGACAAAGCTGAGGTTTTGCAAAGGGAAGATGTTACTAAAGTGTGAATAGATCACCCGGTAAGTCTCACTACTCACAAATCCCAAACCAAAGAACCTATTACCGGGTAAGTCTCAAGATATTAAGGAAAGGAACTATAATCTCAAACCAACAAACCAACTAAGGGAATAGAATCAACCTTTACCGGGTAAGTCTTAGGCTAACTCACATAGATGGAATGAAGGCACAATCAAACCCCAATAAAGGATAAACCTTTATTACCTACACTTATGATCATGGGTAAACAAACAAAGGAATTACCGGGTAAGTCTCATCCTAGGCTTGCATTGAACCAGGAAAGGTGTAATAAGAATAGGATTTGACAAACTCTAACACTTAACTCTCAGTTACGGATCAGATAAGTCACCTCGGCCAGTCAAATTTCACTCCGGCCGAGATGTTCATCCACTGAACGAGATACTCTAGGGTTAAGGATAAACACTCGAGCTTTCAGGGTCCTACTGAAATTTAAGATTATTCTATCATTGTTTTTCCCACAACCTTCAGCCAATCACCCTAGAATCGCACAAAGAAATTAGCCACTCATCATCATGAAAGCAATAATCAAATATATGGGAAGAGAATGAATATTTGAACACAAAAACCTTAAGAACAAGGCTTCAATAACTGAATCAAATATCACACAAATACGCGTTCCTTGGATCACAATCCAACAAGACAAATCAACAAGAAGGGAATCTAAGAAAGTCTTACAAAACCCTTCACAAAAGCTATAAAAAGCTATGAACTTCCTTCCTTCAATCTTCCTTCAACCTTCCAAAAATCCTTCCTAACTGCAGCTTCTTCAATCCCCAACTGTTGTGATGGTAGCGGGTTGCCCAATTTGTGGAAAATCCAGCTCTTTATATAGGAGAATTGTCTTCCTAAGATAAAATATCTTAAAAAGATAATTTCCTAATAAAATATATCTTAATCTCTAAAATAGATCTCCAAAATATATAATCTTCCTTCCAGAAATCCAGCCCTAAAATATAAGATCTCTCCTTCCAAAAATAAAAGATCTCAACCAAGAGTAAACGATCTCGCCGCGTCAGGGTATTCGCCTCGGTCGGGGCACTCCTCAAGATCACCACGGTCGAGGTGACTCTGTGATCAACCGAGGTGACTCTAAACTGAATGTGAAATCTCTCAAATCTGGTCCAAAGTAAATCTCTAATCCATTTCCATGCTTCCTAGATTCTTCCTTAAGCTCCTGAATGTAGCTCCCATGACTCCTTGGCTTCTTTAGCTCCATTTTGATGCAAAACGTGCCATTTTACCTACATTTACAACGAAACTTGGTGTAGACCTCGATTCCCACAAAGGTAGATGAAACGACAATATAATCATATAATATACATCTAAACATGCAGATTATTGAAGATAAAACGTCTAAACAGGTCCCAAAATATAGAGTATAATTCATGCTATCAGATGTCGATGACATCCGTACCTCTGCCCCTCTTGGCCTTTCTAGCGGCAGGCCTTGTCCTCACTACTTAATGACATGAGGTTGACAACGTTTGGACACGTTTCCCACATTTAGCATTTTAACGATAATAGTCTATTTATTTTTGGAATATTAATTTCGGGACTTTATTTTCGTAACTTAATTTCTGACTTTAAGATTAGACTTTTGGTTTCAGAATTTTATTCAGAAACTTAATTCCGGACTTGAATTTCATCCTTTCACATTTTAGACGTTTCATTTTCAGAACTTTAATTCCGGTTGTTATTTTCATCATTTAATTTCCGATTCTTGGTTTGGCCACATCCATTATAAGGGATGTTGGGATCGTTTGTAAAAAAAGTGTTCATTTTAATCAAGTATATTTGAGAGTATTTCCTCATTCTTGATTGTTGGCATCAAACCTTCCGTCTCTTCAAATTCTTCTTTGAATCTTCAATCAAAAGTCATCCACATTCAAGGATTCTTCAAAGAATCAACTTAATCGATTCACTTCAAGGCTTGATCAAGTTATCTAGATCGACTCAACTCCTCAACTTTCACCTCCATCTCTAAGCTTCCGCATCCCGCATCCAAACGTTCAAACGTATCCATACATCAACTAAAAAGTAGTTGATGCTTTAGCTTGGTCTAGATCCGGAATTCTTCCTTGACATGTCCAAGGACGCATCATGTCATTTGGATGTCGTTTCAAATAAATTTTTGGCTACTACTTTTTAAATTAATTTCTGGAATTTATTTGAGCGTGTCCTATACGGCTTGAGAAACGGCAACGAAACAACCTAGGATGCCGTCTCACATGCCGTCTTTGGTCGTGGTTATGCCGTCTGGATGCCGTTTTTCGGCTGCGGCTTTTTTTAATTAATTCAGATGAACAATTTAAAGTCATCCCTTTTCCATCTTTTGCAAGGACAAATTTTAGAGCATCCAACTTTTCAATAGCATCTTCTAAGGAAATTTCTAGAAGTTCTAGGTAGTTAGTGAGCTCGAGTCTAGTGTCTTGCATGGTCGCGACTTGATATTCTAGAAATTCAGGACTATCACTCATTTCTTTGAGTTCTCTCTCTCTAGAGTGATATTACTCTCAATAAGGTCATTCACATTGACATCTAATTTATGAATTGTAGTTCTCATGATTGCTTAATTCTTCAATATTTCCCTCATCAATAACTCCATGAGAGTTGAGGCTCTTGCTCCATGGTGGGGATGTGTTCCAACGTGATTTCCTACAAGGCATATATATCTAAAGAGGGGATATCCTCATTGATCATACACTCATCATCATTAACGGTGTTAGTTATAACAAATATATCATCATCAACGAGGGAACATTTAGGAAAAGTACAAAGGGTAAACTTTACTATTTTTTCATCAAAACAAAAGATGATGAATCCTCACGAACGTACATGAGAGGTATTGCAGTCGAAAGGAAAGGGTGTTTGACGTTCATAGGGGCATTAGTACCTACATCAACATCAACAACCACAAATTCTACAAGCATCTCGTGCTTGTCAGTTCTTACAACAATGTTTCAAGCATGTCGGCCGGTTTAATGACAAACTTATTGGCCAATACCAAGGTGAATTTCACTGGTGATAATTATCCTAGATCTAACTCTTTACACAATTTGAGTGAAATAACACTCACACTGGCACCTAAATCACATAAACAAGTGTGCTTCCTTCTACCAAAGGTCAATGGGATACAAAAGCTTCCAAAATCTACCTTCTTGGGTGACATCTTTATTCAACGCATTATGAGGCACTTCTTGGTGATTTCAATATAGCCTTCATAGTTGTGGAGCTTCCTGTTTGATAGAAAGCTTCCAATATCTCCCTTCTTGACTATTCCTATTCTTTGGCAACTATAGTGTTTCCCACCGATGTCGAGTGCCCTCCTCTCCCTTCATCCTCTGTCGATTCCACAGCCAGCCACCATCGAAGGCTAGTCGTCATTGTCATCCTCTCCTTCCTCGCCGTCAGCGCCATCAAGCCTCCAAAACCGCCATCATCAAAGCTGGCAGGGAAGAACACAAAAGAAAATTAAGGTTTCAAATTTGTTTTGGGTATTTACATATCCACTCCTCTATTTTGTGATATTTGTAAAATCTACCCTAGAATTTTATTTGCCGGAAACAGCTCAACTTTTTGAGATCATATTTTGCCTTGGGTTTGATGCACTAATGTTCTCCCATGGATTTTTTTGGATATGATAAGCAACCATTGTGGAATGGTTATACTAGATGGCCACTAATGCATATGATAAATGTGACCTTATTATTGAAATACTCTTGGAGATTGCAATCAAACCAAATTATCCAATATTGTTGACGTCCAATATTTTGATTTGGATGCCAATGAGATTGATTTTGATTTTGAGTCGAGGATGACTCGATGTCAAGAAGGGGAGAATGATACAATCCGAGATAGGCATATCAAGTCTTCCATGACAACTTTGCACCACCTCAATAAAACTTATATTCCCATTGTTTTTGTTCGCTTGAAAGTCCGAATCTAGTGGAAAGATGCTTGAAAATGCCAACATGCTATCAACTAAAAATCCCGCGGGTTTATTTTTGGAGCGAGTTTCTTTATCCGGTCCGCCATCCACCTTGGCCCGATGATCTACTATTACGAGGCCCATGGATCAAGATCGTGCATTCGACATGTCCACCTCCTTGGCCCGATGATTTATTATTATTATTATTATTATTATTATTATTATTATTATTATTATTATTATTATTATTATTATTATTATTATTATAAAAATAATATATAATATCGAAGGAAAACACATTACACGATGTTGGATGGGAGCCGACTAACAAGTCAGGCTCCGCATCCTTTTTGAATGGTAGAAGGAATCCTAGTCAAAATAAAGCAAGTACTCTTACTATACCCGGACAACCCTTTAGCAACCGTGCCCAATCTTTTAAGTAGCTCCACCGCGTCATCTCCTAAATCACCAAACGTGGAAAAGGAAAAGGGAAGAAAGTGATATCTCTTGGAGCTACAAATGTCAGCATACTTCTTTCTCTTATTTTCAGCAACAACCCTCACAGCTTTACTTGGGATGAAACTAGAAAGACCAGATGAAGAGAAATGAGATGAACCGGTGATGTCGACACATGTATCTTTGCCTTGAAACCAATTATAGAAAAGGATGTCGGCGGGGCGTAGCTCCCCACCATCGCCATCAACCATACTAGTAGGAACCTCCTTGCGAACAAAAATCTCAATCTTAAGACACTCAGTAAAAATGGCATCACGTACCATGTTTTGCCGGTGCTTAATGTCAACATGTGGAACACAAGCAAGAGCATGGTCTCCCCAAGTGTCCATAATGCCTTTCTCACATACAAGGCATTTGGAACCCTCTCTAAACATCTCAATACCAAGGCGATACTTAACGACTGTCCGAAAGATGGCCGGGTTCATAACTTGACCAAGACGAGAAACTGGGACAACTTTAAGCCACTGTTGAGCCAAGGGTAATCTCAAGTTTTTAATTAAGGCCTTTTGCCAATTTCTTCATTAAATAGGGGGTTGGGCGTATTACATTCACGTCCAAGTCGTAGTCTTTACAGAAGCTGACACAACAAGCAACAACCGTCTCAAAAGCAACACAATCACTGAAACACCAAAAAGTCTCAAGATTTGTAAGCCACGGGTCTGAGATATGAAGGTGAAGACCTACAATAGGGCCATCTGCCATGATGATGTGAAGCTCCTTACTCACCATCAAGGTATCACCAATCAACGTCCCATCGTCAAGATAACATGCATTAAGCTTCAACCGAAAACACTCTGAAATTTTCCGGATATGGGGATGGAGAACAAGCGAGAAAAGCAACGGGGCGAGGGGGTCCCCTTGATGGACCCCCATACAAGAATAAAGGACATGCTCTCCATAATAAAGACAAGTAGGACGGGCATAACAGAACTCAACCCAAGAAGAAATAGCAGGCATACTTGACGGACTTGAAAAATCATAGCACTACGATCAACAAGATTAAAAGCATTGCTGAAATCAAGCAGAAGCATAGAAACACTATCATCCTCTCCCTGAGACTCCAATAACCAATTGACCGCATGCAAAACCGCTTCCCTACCACCGAAAACACCAATCTTGAATTGAGCATCCTCAAAATAAGGTCCAAGGGACTTACCGATAGTAGAAGCAACAAATTTAGAAACCAGACGCCTCCAAATAGAGCCAATAATGATAGGGTAAATACCACCACCCGTTTTAATCAGAGGCGTGAGCGGAGCACTCGCAATGTATTCTCTAAGAATGGACAGACATCGTCCCCTAAGGAAAAGGTTGAAAACCCTAGAAACCGACTCAACTAGCTTGTCAGCAATAGCTACCGAAACTGACCGGCATTGGAAAGGAAGGAGGTGGGGAGGCCGGGTGCATATCCAGGAGCCCAAGCAGAGTGTCCTCAAACGGGGGGGGGGGGGGGCAACACCCGAGGAGGTAAGGATACGGATGGCTGCCGCAAAATGTCCATCACTAACCTTTCTTTTACACGGCTTCATATTAACCTCTTCTAGACTCACATCTGCATCCTTAGGGAGGGAATCAAACACGGAAAACAGAAGATCATTAACAAGACACCAAATAACTCCCGGCTTCTTCCACAACCGAGTAGCTCTAACGATACTTTCAGTCTGTAAATTCCGCTTCAAACCCGACCGGTTTCCAAAGAAGCAGCAACCACATGAGAAGGCCGCAAAATACCATGGATGAAGAAAGCGATAGATCCATCATTACAAAAAGGTGCTTCGACCAAACCATCCGGATGAAAACAATTGTTAAACACCGGGTCGGTTACGCAACATTCTCTACAGAACCATAGACTGACCTGCCTAAGGACCGCCACAAACTTATCATAAATACCTTTATCAGAACCAATAAGGGACTTAAACCCAGGCAAGGCGTCATCACAAAAGTGGATATCCCACAAGTGTCTAATGAAGTAAGTCGTGGTAAGGCCTTAACCCCCTCCATCATGCCAACCGTCACACCCAACAAAGGGGCAGTGCACAAACACGGATGGCACAATACCCGCACCTCTCATACAGTAGAGCAACAAAGCACACCACAAGAAAACACAAGAAACTAACCACTACAACAACCAAAACAGACATAGGAAATCAACTAAAACATGTGTCAAACCACAGAAGAAGCACCAGCAACCACAGACTGAACCAGAAACAAACGCAACCACCAGAAAAGACGGAAACTACCAAACACCGGCCAGGGAGAGAGGGAATCGACACCAACCACAAAGGAGAAACGGGCCCGCACCGGCTGCCTGGGAGAAGAGGCCCCGTACCGACCACAAGGGAGGAGAAGGAGAGAGGAGGGTGTGTAGGAAGGCCGGAAACCAACAGAGGGCCACTAACCAAGAGAGGACGGGAAGTGTGGAACCCACTTCAAAGACACCACGACGAAGGCAAAGAAAGGAACTCCAGAATGTAAACCCGACCACAGACGAGGCACCCAAACCCACGCCAAAATAGGGAGGAGGGACCACCGAAATAGAAAGGCCAACGAACGCGCCTAGAGAAACCGCCCCGGCAAAGAACACCATACGGAAATCGCCTTGGAATAAAAGACGGTCGCAAAAGAGGATGAGAACTAACTTGGGTAGGAGGAGAGAGGGAAGGAAAGACCGCCGACCATCAAGGAGAAGAACAAACTTGGGCACCGTTCACACCGGTTGACGGGCGGCGGAGACGAGAGACTCCATACGGAATGCTGATTGGAACGCCCAGTCGCTAGGGTTGCACGCATGTAGACCGGACTGGAAAGCGGACCGGACCGAACCTGAACCGTAATGTTCCGGTCCGGTCGGGACCGGATTTTTTATATTTTAAATATTTTATAACTCGAAGAGCATCCAGTCTGGTTCGGTCCAAACCCGGACCGAACCGGATTTAATCCAAACAGAAAATATAAATTTAACATTTTTAAAAAATAAAATTAAACGATCCGGACTTAACCGAACTGTGGTGGACCAGTCCGGACCGTTTAAACAACCTTACCTAAAAACAAATATTCTTCCTTCCCTTATTTTTCTCTTCTCCTTTTACTTAAATTTTATTGTCAGTAATATCGAATACAGACGTACTCCCTAAGAATTTGAAAAACGATATACGCATTACACTTACGAGTATTGCGTTAGCACATCAATACAATTTTAAGTAAAAGGAGAAGAGAAAAGTTAGTTGCTGAATCGGTCCTTGCGGGAGTTGACATGTTAATGCATCTCACTAGAATGCGCATCTCACTGGAATTAGGCTCTTTTACTTAAATTTTAGTTAGCTCATTTTGAGTTATTATTTTCTATCATCCTTGGATAATGTCTCTCCTTGCGGGTTCGGGCCCCTTGCATAAGGGAGACAAACAAAGATTGGGTAGAAGTAAGAGAACATACTTGCGTCGTCGCTAGCGATGGGATGACATGGACATCAATGGTGATAATCGGGTAGATGCGAGGAACACAAGAGATGTCATAATCTTTCGCCGAGCTCAAACTATCCCTACTTATATCCCTATCTAAAGTAGAACGACACCATTCAACTCCTAAGGTCAACATTACGAGACTTCAATGATGGCTAAAAGCTCATTTTTTTCATTAATCAAATTCTTTATATTAAAGAGGTTAATTTAAAGCCTGAAATTATAGAATTAACAAAATAACCTAACTAAAAGATATCTATCTAGAAGTTTTACGTGAGAAATAATTAACTAACATAATTAAAATATCTAATAATAATATCTCTAACCAGCGGGCCAAGGTAGCGGATGAGTCATCTTGAACTGTGTGTATGAAGTGGATCACGCATCATGAACCTTGTAACATCTTATTCAAATAAATCTGCAACTAATTCGTTTATGAGACATTTTCTACCATTTCTCCTTGGAATCGGACTTTTGCTCGAACTACAAAGTTGCATATATTGAAAAAACCTTTGAAAGTAGCACTAACAAGTTTTCTAGTTTTAGTGAGATGCTGAAAAGTTGTCAAAGATAGTTCGATGGACATATCTTTGATTGCATCATCCTCTGTTTCTTGAGGTTGAGTAGTCCTCTACTTAAAACAAATATGGGACGCATGGTGGAGAAGATGGTAGTGTAGGGAGCATTCCAACACAATTAACATTAACAACATGTTCATTGTTGCTTGTATACACAAGAACTTCTGTTGGAATCAAAACATTCCTCATCGGTGCCTAAAAAATTGGATCTTAATATTAATGTCAGGGTTAGGATGAGATTCATTACATTTGAAACAATGTCTCTCTTGAATCATCTTTCCCACTTGACATAATACCACATCTCATCTTCATTATAGCTAGGCACGGTAAATTATTCTTTTTGGAATTTTCGGATGATCACTCAGTATTTTTAACTTTTTCGTGGTTATAAAATGAACTACGAGATCTACAAGTACTACATTTATAGAATTTTAAAAGATCCCCAACTTTTTAGTTTACTTGAAAATCAAATTTGAAGTAGACGGAGTAAAAACAATAGATCCAACATTTTTTTATATGGATAAACATGACATAAAGAATTGCGTAATATAGTTCTTTTCGTGACCTACTACAATAATAAAGATAGAAAATATTCCATCTAATTAAGTTAATTCAAAATATAGCTCGTTTGCATAAGATATCTTTTGCCTAAAGTAATCCAACTAAAGATATCTAGCTAAAAATAATAAAAGACAATCTTAACCAAAATGATAAAACAAAATCAATTAATAAGATCTCTAACCATTGGACCAAGGTGCGAACGGACCGGATAGAACAATGTGAGTACAAAATGGATCATGGTCCGTGGGCCTTGTAACATCTTACGCAAATAGATTCGCATGTATCTGAGTTAGCAGTTTGCTAGATATTTCTACCATCTTCCCATTGGATTCAATTTTTGTGTGAACCATAAAGTTGTATATCTTCGGAAGATTTAAGGGTCTTCTAGTTCCGACCATAAAATTGGGATACGTTTTACTGAGATGTCGAAAAGTTATCAAAGATTGTTTGATGAACATTTTTCGTATAGCATCACGGGTTGCCAAATTTGGACAAGAGTCGTCATTGGCTTAGTCCATGGGTGTGGATGCCAATGGTTTAAGCAAGAGTGTCCTTGTGTTTACATCTTAGGGTAGAAATGTATCGGATAAGAGTCCTTGTGAAAATATCTTAGGGTAGAAAGGCACCATTGCACCACCATACCCTTCCCGGCATAAATTTGGGAAAATTGAGGCAAAAAAACCCCAAGAGAGTGGCACGATATGGACCAATAGGCATCGAACAAGACAACGTAGGGGTCGGGATTCGGGCAAGAACCAAATACACGTGTCAAATTGGTTCTTAGGGAGACAATTGGCATGTTGAGGCATGTATCCAAACTAGTTATCACAAAATAGCTCTACAACTCATCAAGTTGGGTTCAAAGTACTTAAAAATACAAACTACACTACATCTATATCGAATGTAACATGAAAACTACACAATGTGTTAAGTTATGGACATATGAATACATATGCAAAACAATCAAAAATCTAGATGACATCAATCTCCGTCTTCACTTAAATTATGTGGCCTTCTGTCCGAGATACCTAAGATTCAAGAACATTAAACGTAAGAAGGAAGTTGATACATTTACCTTTGAATTTATATCAATTACCCTATTCTTTTCGAAATAATAATGTTATCGTTCACTTAATATCATACAAACTCAATTAAAACTATACTAGCAAAATTTTAAAATTAAAGACATATAGACTAAAATTAAATATTAAAATAGAATTGAACATTCAGTTCACTAAAAAAAGAGCTTATGGAAAAAACAAGGTCAGACTTCAATATCAATTCACGTACTTAAAATAAAAACTGTACCTTAATTATTACGAGGAAATTAAAAAAAATTTAATATCAAAGAATTATACAGGTGAGGCTTCTTAACAAAACATGTTAATCGTAATGAGTAATACATTTTAAAACAATTTTATACCTACCATATTTGCTAATGTAACGTATCAACTACCCCAAGATTTCATACGATTGAAAATTCATTTATCATTATCAACATGTCTAATCTTCTGCCTTCAAATTATTGCAATTAATCTATATATACTACTAAAATAGAACCCTTTTTGTCCACATGTCATCACCTTAACCAGCCACCTAAAATTTTTTGTCAAATATTTACAATTTTGCCACATTTTAATTACTATTATGCCATTATTCAATAAATGTTTAAAGTCAAAATTAAAATATTTTCCATCTCATTATGTCAATTCAACAAAAATATTTCATGTCATCATTTTCAATATTTTACGGTTATAAAAATAATTTTGAAAAAATATCATATCACCTAAACGAAATTAGAGATTTCAATGGATTTTATTTGGATTCTAAATTTTACAAAACAAATCCGAACTAACATTTAAATCTTATTGGTTACAATATGAGATATAAGAATATTTTATTTGAAAAATGTGTATTATCGTAATTAAGATTTTAATAATCCTTTTATTAAATAAATTTTTTTTAAAAAAATAATCGATTTTAAAAAACAATTTTTTTTTAAAAAACTTTTATTTTTTAGTTATAGGTAATAATATTAAAAAAATAAATTAGAAATTTGTTACGTAATTTTTTTATTTAACACTTGACAATTATTATAAATTTAATAATTAATTTTTTGTTACATGATCTATTCATATTGATATTAATATATTCTTATTAACATTTAGCGCTTTTTTTAAAAAAAATTGTAAACTGTTTAGATAATAAATTTTCAATTTTTTTCCCGCACAAAAAATTGAAATAGAATACATAATTTGCATTGCACAAAAAATGTTGTGTAATATATATAGTTTTTCTCGTGACCGTACTGCAATTTAATTTTTCTTTAATATGAAAAAAGGTGCTATGTAAGGTCTTCTTTGTTAACAATTAGCTTTTGAAATATGGATCCATTACTGGTTTGGATTTTGATATAAATGATGCGACTCAAACCGTCCAATACCAAGCCATTGTTTCCTTTATTATGGCACTCTAAAACAGCGTCATTATTTAGCTATAATATGCACACACTTATTCCAGTGAAAATTTGTTTTTTATATATAACTATTATGTCTCATATTTTAATAAAACAAAAATTTTCTAAAATAATTATAATTCTTACAGTTTTTTCAATTTTGTTGTACTAGCGGTCCAAAATTATTGTTACCTTCTAGACTTGTATAAAAGCAGGCTCGGATCGGAAGGTGCAGGTTGGGCCAACTCGGCCCGCATTGTCCAGACCTCAAATGTTGCTCATCTCCACCCACGTAAAAAGAGACGGGTTGTCAGATCGGTCCGGATGGCGTGTATGTACTTGATTGCGCGTTTGTTCAAGATATATCTTTCAAAACAAGTAATATAATGTATTAACACAAATTTTCAATCCAACTATATATGCAGAGTTAATGACACGAATTATAACCTTAGTATATACATGTATATTAGTATATAAGTAGTTTTTTCCCTTTATTTTGCATGCATAGACATAAATCCATAACATTTGAGATTATATTTGTCTACTTTGTTAGAAAAGATATCTATACATAGTTTTGTTGCAATTGTAGAAATTATGGCGGATTTTGGATCAAAAGAGTGCATAAAAGGATAAGGCACCAAAAGGAGATCATACTGAAGCACATTGGAGCATAAAAGGAGAGAAAAGGTCATCATCAAGAGGATACACAACATTCAAAGAACAGCTTATAACATAGATACGGTTATACATTGAGAGATACGCAGATTACATCATTGCTAGTTACAACACATTCGAATTGAGAAAGATTTGTGAAGATTTTTGGAGAGAATACTTAGTTTTTAAATTTCATTGCTTTCGAACGCAAGGTTGGATCTTTTTTATTGCTTTTGTCACAGTTTTGGATATTGAAGACATCTTGCTAAGTACTTCTTACCCTTCTTTTAGTTATTTTGGTTTTATGTGTTTCTTGATTTCATATTGTAAGATCCCAGTTTTGACCTTCACCGCCCCCGCGGTAAAGAAGGCCGCCCCAGCGGCCTTGGTGTGTGTCACCGCCCCTCCCCTGCAGTGACAAGGGGCCACCCCTACAGCTGAGGCGATCCGCCCTTGCGGATACGTTGAAGATCGCGCCGATCTGTTTTTGTCCGTTTTATCTTCCTTCCATAGATAGAATATCCGATCTTCTATCTATGGGCCGGCTTCCATATCTTTTTCCTGACCTAGACGTCCTTCCTTTTTATCTTTCCAACCCGTCTCTATATATTCCCGTCTTTTCTTCTTTTTTCCGTTTCTTGCTTACGTCTTCTTCAACCCTAGAGTGCTACAGCCTTGCCCCTGTGTTCTTGCTGAACGTGTAAGTTCTTCCTCCCTTGTTCTTCATCAGGGTCATGTGTTTGATGCACCTTGCTTCTCTTCTGGTTCGTTTCCCTCTTCGTTTCCTCTTTTCTTCTTCTCCAAGAATCAATTTTGATCCTTGATTCTTGTGGAGCGTTCCGTTGATGATCATTTGATGTTCACAGGCTCCCTTGATTGAGTTGTGACATGGTTGTGTGTTTAGAAAGGCAAGCTTTGGCCTTTAGTGAAGTTCCTTGCTGTCGAAGGAGCAGTCGGCGTTTTTGTTGCAGAAACCGCTCCCGTGCCTCTGTTGTGCCGCCCATGCGTTTGTTCAGCCGCCCCTGCGGTTTCCTCTACAGTAGCTCCCGTCTTTGGTAAGCTTCTTCCTTCCTTGATTTCCTCGTTCCTTTCCTGGTTTCTTATGATTATTCCTTGACCCCTGAGTATGTTGTAAGGCTAGGGTTGATCCCTTAACTTGTGGAGATCTCTTAAAAATCATTGAGACTAGAAGTTATAGACTTCTAGCAACCGTTTCGTTCCTGATTCGTGATGCTTGTGTGAACAGGCTTTCCTTGGTCCTTTCCTGAGGGAAACTGAGTTGTTCTCTTATTTGTTTGTTGAGCTTTGAGTTACCTTCGAGTGAGGTAAGTCCCTTGGACTTACTTAGCTTCATTCCGTATATTAGTTTCAGTATTTTGGCTAGTTTGTATTGTTTATCATGTTTATAACGGATAACTGGAATAGGATTCACCCTTTATAACCTTAATTGACCCAAGTGTATGATAACCGGGCGGTGACCACTTGTCTAGTTCTACAAGAGACTAGAATTAATGTGCTTCTGCAACCCAGGCCCGTAGGTAACGGATAGTACGTACTGATCTATTTGTATTGGTAGACGGAAGCGGAGGCGAGTTTCGGGAGATTCTCGTGTGACAAAAGAAGTTGAATTAGTATTGGATAACTTAACGAAAGATAATAACCGGTTGGGTGCAAGCATGATATGTGTTTCTTTACCTTATGTGTGTTTGTGCCTTTACGTTCTCTCCGATATCTAGAATGTTAGCTAACGGTTTATACCGTCGTTGTAGATGTTCAGCAGGTTCAGGATGTTGTTGAGTGATCCGGATGGTCTGGTCAGCCGGGGTTCCCGTACATTACTAGACGGGATCGGCTTATGTTTATGTTGTTGCTTTTCCCTTTTGTTTTGAGCTCGGCTGCGAGTCTTTTACGCTTTCCTTTGTTTGAACCTTTGGTTTTATATGGAGTTTTGGTTTTCATTCGTATGTGCCTTGTTGTAAGATCCGTTGTGTTGTTGTTACTCTGAGGGTCGGGACCCATTGTGCGGTCCTAGCCCGTATCGCTTCGAGTTCGTAGAACTTGGGGTGTTACACATATACCTTCCTTGATTTGAATATGTGTGTTGTTGGCTAAAACCCTTATGATTCTAGGGTGATTGGGTGATGGTGGTGGTATAGATGATGATAGAATGAGCCTTTAAATTAGATTGGACCCTGAAGGTTGGTTTTAACCTACGCAAATGCCGAATCTCGGTCTATTCTCAGGAATCTCGGCCGAGATTTTAGCAAGAACAACCCAAGATTTATTGTGTTTATCCGTTCATGTTAAATCTTTATGACTAGGTTTTAAATTGCCCAAATTCTAGCCTTGTTGAACCTTTCAAGCTTATATCCAAGCTTGGGAAGCGACTTACCCGGTAATTCTCTTTCTTGGTTGCCAAAGATGATGAGTTCTAAGTAATAAAGGATTCAAAACCCTTTATTAGGTTTGACTGTGCCTTCTTCTTGCCCGAGTGAGCTAGTCTGAGACATACCTGGTAAAGGTTAGTTCTTGACCCTTAGGTTGAGTTGTTGGTTTGAGTTTATAGTTCCTTTCCTTAGATAATTGAGTCTTATCTGGTAATAGGAGCTTTGGTTTGAGATAGTGGATAGTGAGACCTCCCACGTGATCTTTTCCACCTTAGAAACATCTTTCCTTAGCAATCCCAGCTTTATCTACAGATCTTTAAAAGTCTTGAATCGAAAACCACAACCGGATACTTTGATCTCTAGAATCTGCATTTTCCTGATTATCATATATTGCTTTTGTTCTTTTCAGTCATTGATATTTGCAATAATCTTTTCCAGATTTGATTCATTACCGCTTGATTTCACTATAGTCCCTTTTGTTGCGATTGATCCGTACATTGTGGGTTTGCTTATTTGCTTTGGCTTTTATTTCAAGTATAAATTAAAGTTGTTTTCGTTCATATTTCACACACATCTGGATTAGTTGTTCTTGCAGAATTTCCTTTTGTTTTTAGGTTTATGTGAAAATCTCGTGCCGATAAAGAGTTAGTTCCATACGATCCTGAACCGGAGAAAACATACAAAGAAGACAAAGGGAAGCTAAGATAGCCTTGGTTGAACGAGATCTTAAAGCCGAACTAGAAGATGCTTTGGAACAAGTAAGTCTTAGAGATGAAGCCTTTGTAGAAGAAAGAGCAACATTACGGGAAAGAGAACATGCGATTAGAGAGGAAATTGATGAGATACAAGCTAATATGAGGTAATTGATCCTTGAAAGAAAAGGCAATTCTCGAGTAGAGATACCTCCACCCGTCGCACCAGCAGTTGCACCTTACCAACCGGTGAGGAATGTTAGAGTTGACCCGTTTGTTGGAGAGCAACAAACGCTTGGGAAAAGGATGGATCCAGCCGCACATGATTATGAGCTCCGTCCTCAAGTTCTTCAAATAATCCATCAGAATGAATTGGAGGATTCGAGGGGAAACTCCACGCCAACACTTGCAGAATTATGAGATACTTATGGAGACATTGAGGCCTCCAAGACTAGAGAACAATAATCACAAGTTGAGGGGATTTTTCTTTTCTGAAGGATAAGTCTCTTTCTTGGTATCAATCTTTACCTTTTGGAAGAGTTGACACTTGGGAGAAGATGACTATTAAATTCCTCACCAAATTCTTTCCACTGTCAAAGACAACGAAACTTAGAGGTAAAATTAACGCTTTTGTGATGAAGGATAAGGAAAGCTTGTTCAAGTCATGGAAAAGGTTCAAGGACCTTTTACTAGATTGTCATCATCATGGCATTCCAAAGATCGAGCTTCGTGAGATTTATTTTAAGGGTTTGGATGTGAAAACTCAATTCAAGCTTCAATCCCTTTCTAGAGGAACCTTCATGGAGAAGCCGGATGATGAAGCATGAGAATTTATGGAGAAGCAAGCGTCAGTCATTGAGAAATATTCCCATAGAAGAGTTGATGAGAGACTCCGGAGACCCGGAGTCTATGAGGTAAGTCCTAGTACTACTACTAATAATGCTAAATTTGATCTCATTAACAATGAAATTAAAGTTTTGAAGGAATTATTGAGAACTCAAATGCAAAAGCCGGCACGAGCTAGATTGCCACCTAAGGAGCAAGGCGCGAATTTCATGGGTAGAGGAAATTACCAAGGGCCGAGGCTTTTAAACAAAAACATAATTTTTCATGGAGAAAATAATTGGCGCCCTAAACATAATCATACGGGATTCTCTTATTCAAATCCGGATGGTGCACTAAATCCATCCGCATCTACTAGTCAAACTCCACTACCAAAGGCTCAAGAAGCTCCACTGATATTTAATAAAACGTCCCAAGGATCGCACATAATGTTCGAGTAGTTGATGGGGAGATTAAGCGGATTGGAGAGCACCGTCACATCTTTTCAAATGCTCAAAAGGCTTTGGAAAATCAGGTGCTCATCAAAGCAGAAAGATGCTCCTAGAGATCCAAGAAAACTTCCTGGGAAGACTGAGAATATTCTTAAGAGGCAAGTTATGGATATTACCACTAAAAGCGGATTGAAGACTAAAGAGCGATTGCCCAAGAATGTTGATAAAGGAAAGAAAACTATGGTTGAGGAAGATCCGAAGCCAATTGAGGAGGAAAAGGAAAAAGAAATAGTTTATGTACCTCCTCCAACATACAAACCGCAACTTCCATTCCCACAATCTAGAACTAGAGCATGTTTAGACAAACATTTTGGTAAGTTCCTTGAACATATTGAGTAAATTGCATATTAATATTCCGTTCATGGATGTCATTGTAGGTATGTCCGCTTGTGGGAAGTGCTTAAAGAAAAATCCTCTCTAACAAGAGGAAATTAGAAGATGTTGGAGAATTAAGGATGACTAAAAGGTCATCCGAACTCATCCAAACTACGAAGGAAGAGATGCCACCAAAGCTAAGGGATCTGGAATCCTTTTGCGTTCCTATTGGCGTTAAAGAGGTGACTTATGAGGCCTTATGTGACCTCGGAGCAAGCATAAGCATCATAACACTTGCATTGTGTGAGAAAATTGGACTTGGAGAGTGAGACCCGTCAAGATGACACTTTACATGGCGGATATGTCAATAACAAGTCCGGTGGAAATCCTTGAAGATATTTCCGTACAACTTGGTAAGTTCCATATTCCTATTGATTTTGTGGTATTAGACATTCCTACAGATTATCCGGTTCCAATTATCATTGGAAGACCATTCCTTGCAACTTCCGGATGCATGGTTGTTTATAAGAACGTCACGCTCTCCTTCAACATAGGCGAGGAGAGTATTGAATTCACATTGTCCGCCATGGTAAAAGGGTCAGCTCTTGGAGAAGGTATTTTCAACATTCATGATGAAGAGGAATCAAGGGAAGTAATGAGCTCAATTTTGCTCAAGGATCCACTTGAAATAGTCTTAAGTATGAGCATTATGGAGGAAGAAATAGAAGTGGACTACAATAATGAGTTCCAAGCTTTAAAAGCCTTAGAAGAAGCTTTCTAGGACATACAGGTTTTTACAGAAGGTTCATTAAAGACTTTTCTAAGATTTCTAAACCATTGACTAACCTACTAATGAAGGATGTGGTTTTTGAGTTTTCGAAGCAATGTCTAGATGCTTTTTACAGGTTTAAGGAAGCATTGATATCCGCTCCCATCATTCAACCTCCGGATTGGAGTCTTCCGTTTGAAATTATGTGCGATGATAGTGATGTGGCCGTAGGAGCCGTACTTGGATAAAAGAAGGATGGACGCACTCATGCCATCGATTATGCTAGCAAGACATTAGATGAAGCTCAACTAAACTACGCTACAACGGAAAAGGAGTTAGTAGTGGTGGTCTACGCTTTCGAGAAGTTTCGTTCCTGCCATGTAGGAGCGAAAGTCATTGTCTACACCGACCACGTAGCAATCCGGTATTTTCTCACAAAGAAAGATGCAAAATCGCGGCTCATTAGATGGATCCAGCTTCTACAAGAGTTCGACTTAGAGATTCGGGAAAAAAGGATACGAGAACTCGGTGACGGACCATCTTATCCGGATACCTCCTATTGCAATTGAGAAGGATGACATGCCCATAGATGACTCATATCCGGATCAGCAGCTTCATGAAATAGAGGATTGCCTTCTCCAAATCTCAAAAGGTAATGAATCATGGTTTGTTGATATTGTTAAATATTTGGTTTGTTAGGAAATACCTTCAGGATTGGCCTACGCACAAAGGAAGAATTTCTTCAAGGATGAGCGACACTACTATTGGAATGAGCCTCTTCTCTTCAAGAGAGATCCGGATGGGATGTTCAGAAGTTGCATTTTGGAGAATAAAGTGAAGAGCGTCATTAGACATTGTCATTCATTGCCTTGTGGTGGACATGCTAGTTCCAACAATACATGTGCTAATGTACTTCAATCCAGTTTCTTTTGGCCTAAGTTATTCAAGGATGTGCAAAAATTTGTTGTTTCTTGTAATGCTTGTCAAAGAACAGGAAATATTCCTAGGAGGAATGAGATGCCTCTAAACAACATCCAAGAAGTAGAGATCTTTGACGTATGAGGAGTGGATTTTATGGGACCATTCCCATCATCTTGTGGGAACTTATACATACTATTGGCGGTATACTATGTTTCTAGATGGGTGGAAGCCATTGTTTCTCCTACTAATGATGCCAAGGTGGTAGTGAAATTCTTTAATAGGACTATTTTCCCAAGATTTGGGACGCCCCAAATCATCATTAGTGATGGAGAAACACACTTCACCTCCCGGAAATTTGAAGCACTTTTATCCAAGTATGGGGTAACTCACAAGGTAGCTGCACCATACAATCCTCAGACTAGTGGCCAAGAGAAAATATCAAATAGAAAAATCAAGGGAGTTCTAGAGAAAACTATCTCTAGAACAAAGAAGGATTGGTCAATGAAGTTGGATGATGCAGTATGGGCCTACATAACAGCTTTCAAGACTCACATAGGAATTACACCATACAATCTAGTTTATGGGAAGTCTTGTCATCTTCCGGTGAATCTAGAGCATAGAACATATTGGACAATCAAATTGCTCAACATTGATATGAAAGAAGCTGGAGAGAAACGGCTCTTGGACATCAATGAGCTAGAGGAAATCCGTTTGAATGCTTATGAGAATGCACGGATCTGCAAGGAGAAGATCAAGAGGTGGCATGACAAGCACATCATTCCGAAGGAGTTGAAAGAAGGAGACATTGCCCTTCTTTTCAACTCTAGACTTCGCCTCTTTCCACGTAAGCTTAAATCTAGATGGACAAGACCTTATATTGTGAAACATATTTTTTCCCATTGTGTAGTTGAAGTATGAGGTGAGCATTGCGGAAGCTTTAAAGTCAATGGATATAGGTTGAAGAAGTATACAACAGAAGCTCCGATAGAGATGATTGCTCCTCCTCACCTTACATGATCATTAAGGACTTAAGTCTGGCTAACGACCTTAAACCAAGCACTTCTTGGGATGAAACCAAAGGTATTTCTTTATCTTTGTCTTTTTCTTAGATAGTTAGTAAGTTTTTTGGTACGTTTTCGGTTTTTTGTGTCTTTGGATGACATGACCTAGGTATTTCTCAAAAAGAATGAATCAAAGAGATACGTTGAGATTGTTAAGAGATCGAAATTTTGATGAAAAAGGGATGCTAAAACCATTACCAAGAGAATTGAAGACCGGAATCCAAAAATCAAGACCAATAAGGGAAAATTTAGGTCTAGATTTTCATTCACAAGAGTCAAGTAATCCGAGATTTCCAATGTAGTGACCAACTTCGACTCAAATCTTGGCCTCATCAGAAATCTCGTCCGACATTCTTTGAGAAGTGACGATCAAGTAAAATTTCCCGGACCAACAAAAATCTTGTGTGACATGAAATCTCGGCCGAGATTTTTCAAATTTCAAAGGGATATATAAGCGCCGAACCACTACATCTTCTTCACAAACCTTCTCCTCATACGAAAACTCGGCCGACTCAACCTTAGATTTAGCAAATCCATATCCTTAACCGATTCAGTCCGTTCTTGCTCCCAAACTCAAGATCTCTCCACCAGAAAGCAGATTCTAGGCTCAACCAACACTACAAATCGCTAAATCGAGCCAAATTCGGATTCCTTCTTAAAAAAACCCTAAAATTTTCGCCCTACCTCCAATCAGTCAATTTCGGCTCGTTTGGTTTAAGGAGAAGCATCATTAAGGTTAGAAAGAAGCAAAGGAAGCTAGTGGAGGCACTAATTTGGAAGCATCTTTGCAAATTTGCCAACTTCGATTGAACCAGCAAAAATCTCGGGTTCTTGGTAGATTTCTCGGCCGAGATTTTGGGAAGAACTACTTGAGATTTCTATTGTGATGAATTTTGTTCGAAGATCTTCAAGGGCAATTGTTCCATGGAAGGGTTCCTCCTCTTCTCAACAAGCTCCACCACCTCCGGGACTCCCAGTCATCCAAGAAAAACATAAAACGAGGTATGATCGAATCCGAGAACGCCCTATTTGTAACACCCTAAATCCGCGGGATATCGGGATGCTACGGGCGAGACCTCACAATGGGTTCGGACCCTTAGCTTGACAACAATTTCACCGGACCTTTCTAACATGGCACAAATAAAGGCAAAAACTCAAATCATTTATAATGTATGCGAGAAACTGAATGTAAAAGTACAAAGTGGAAACTCAGCCGAGTCCTCAAAACGACACAATCCCAAAACATAAATCCGAAACCATATATGCAAAATCCATAAATTCAAACATAATAAGAATAAACCCAAAAACGCCCCCGTCCTATAATGTACGGCGACCCTCAGCTGTCCACTCCTCCACCACACTCGGCGGCGTCCCTAACCTACAGGGCATCTACACAAACGGTTTAAAACCGTTAGCTCATATTCTAAGCATTAGAAACGGGGTGAGAAGCACAATCACAATCAACCATCATAAACACACATCATACTCCAAGGCATACAAATCCAGCGTATTATCTTTATTATTATTAAGTCATATCCCGTTCTAGTTCAACTTCTTTTGTGACACGAGAATCTCCCGGAACTCGCCTCGGTCGCGACTTACCGGCATGGAACGGTGTGGATGCCTCCGACCATCTAACCAGCACGGGCTAGTCGCCGAGAACCCCCTAGCTCTCGCAAGAGCTAGACAGTGATGTCACCGCCCGTTATCATACACTTGAGCCAGATAATATAAAGTCGGTGGTCCTATTACCGGTTTAGTTGTTTATAAACAATAAACAATAACACACACACACCACCACCTTACACACACCGATGCTAATACGAAAAATACAAACTAAGTAAGTCCGGAGACTTACCTCTCTCAAGGTAACTCGAATAAACCACTCTCAACTTCCCGCAGGAAAACGGTCAAAGCCTGACCAAACAAGGAACTATCAATAACCAACTAAAAAGCTAGAAGTTCTCGGACTTCTACTCTCCAACATATATATATGAGGTCCTATATCTAGCATGCTAGGTCCAATCTATAATCTCGTTGATCATCCTAAGATCGTAAAGAAGATAATTCAACAAGTTCAATATCCAATCACTAATACCTACGGTTCATGGCCACTACATGAAATTTGCTCTACGTTATTTTAAATTCACCTAGCATGTTATACTACTATTACCGAACTAACGAAGGAGAAGTACTCACACGAGATCCAAGGTGAAGCACGGTCTACGGAGTCAAGAACAGGTTCAATGGCCTTTATCGGGCGCTTCCGGTCCTAAGAACAAAACTAAGCAAAATTAGCTCCAACGCTAATTTTGAGAGGTAGTTTAGCGCATAAAGATATTCCAATGAAAATACCGTTTTCCAAAACTGAGGTTAGGGCGTGTTTGGTTGGAGATTAAAGGAGGTTCATTTAGATTAAATTTAGGAGATTAAATTTGTGCAAGTGTTTGGATGAAGATGGAGATTATAAAAAAAAATATATAAGAGATTAATTGAGATTAAAAATTGCCAAAAAATAACCTTATATTACCAAGGTTAAATGAGATTAATCTCCAACCATCAATTAGGATTTCACTCATGCCCCTTATTTAAGGTTAAAATAAGGATAAATTGTAAATCAATTTCAATTAAACCTATTAAAAGATCTTCAACCAAACAACTTGCCGTAGATTATTTTATATCAAATAATCCCTAATAAATCTCATATAAAATTTAACCTCTTTTAAATTTCATCTAGATTAATCTTCAAAATAACCTCCATCTCTTACCAAACACACCCTAAACTCGTTAAGACCATTTCCGGGCAAAATATCCAAAATGGAAAGTTGATTGTAAAACCGAAATTCTAATTTAGCCATCAATCGGATTTAAACATCAAAGGCACCAAATTAATTTGCAAAGGAGTTTGATCACAATTACCACAAAAATTTAAGGGTTCAATAACTATAATAATCTACTGTAGGGGCATAAAAGTTCCTTTTTCAAAGTTATTGGGTCACAAATTCAATTATCAACAAATTGGGGCCAAAACCGAATTAATTACAAAGAAAGGGCCACATTTGCAATATATATAAAATCCTCTCTTCAGTCTTCACCCTCTGTTGAAGCGCGACAGAAGAGGTTAGGCCAAAGCCCTGGCGGCTGGCGCAAGCGGCGGAGAGCAGGTGGCCGGAGTCGGTGCAGGCGGAGGCTCCACGGCGGCGTCTCCGACTGCGGCTTTTACTACACAAAACCAGGGCGGTTGAGTTACGCAGGGAAGGAGAGGAAAAGAGAAAGGAGGGAGAGAGAGAGGCGTCCACTCACCGTGCCGGCAGCCCAAGCGGCTCGAGGCGGGGCGAGGAGGCTTCTGCTCTTCCCGGCGGGCTCCTAGCGACGTTGCAAGCAGTTGTGGCTCAGATCGAGAATAGAAGAGAGGAGGAGAGTGAGTTGAGAGAAGGGAGAGGTGCAAAGCGAGGCTATGCAGAAAGAGAGATAGGTGAGGGAAAGTGTGAGGAAGGGTTAGGGAGATGGCTGCTAGGGGGGTCATCACCCGAAGGAGGGAGGTCGAGGGATCGCTGGGGACAGTAGGCGCGGAGGGCGAAGGGTCGGCCGGCCCTAGCCCTGGCGGGGAGGCTGCAGCAGCTCTCACCAATGCACAAGTGACGCAGCAGAAAAAGACAAGGATGAGAAAAGAAAGAAAGAGAGAAAAAAAAAAAAATAAGAATAAGAAAAGGGAATCGGGCAACTCGATTAAACGATCGGAACGGGATTTTCCGGATCGGTAAATCTCGACTTTCCGACAAAATTAAATTAATAAAATACAGAAGTACATACATGTATCCCCAAATTAATAAAATACGGAAAAGATATTTTTATTATATATAAAAATATTTTTGTTAATAATTCAAGCTACTAACGAATCGATGAGAGGGAGAAGAAAACGAAGTCGGAACGCCTCCAAATAAACGGGGTGTTACACTATTATTTCACCTTGTTATTTAGTTATTGAAAAACAGAGTATATGAATATTCTAGGGGAAGACTTAGATTTGATGATTGCATGTGCTAGACTTGTTCTTGTTGTGGGAATTAGAGAGAATGCTTTTCAGGAGATTACCTTAGAATTTTTGAGTTCCGTTAAACATGATTCAAAGACTAGGACTATTAAGTTTAGATTGCTGAACAGGAATTCCGAAATGTATGTGGATGATATGTTTGGAGATATCTTTGATTTTCCTAAAGCTAGTGTAGGAACGTTTTCAAGGAAGGTTAAGCCTCAAAGTTTTTGGGAGGATATTACTTTGGTTGAGGGCAGTTTAGACCGTTGGGTTGCTGGTGATTCTAAGGACAAAAACATCTACAATCTGTCCTTTAAGTTAGCTCATAGGATCTTGAGCGAAACTATGTTTGCTAGGATTGAGACTCCGTAAATAAATGAAGGAAGATATTCATTCTATGGTGCATGGTTACTGATATTATGCCAGATACTGCTCCATTATTGGCTGACAGTTTGGGTAAGATTGCCAACAAGTCTAACGGTGAAATCTGAGTTGGAGGCTTAATGACTCATTGATGGCATGATTTATGACATTAGTTTAGGCACTCATCTAGGTAGTTTTTCCCCTTGTTTATGCATGATCTAGCATTAGTTCGTGGCATTTACACTTATTCGAGTCGTATCGTTAGAAAAGATGTCTACATGAGCTTTTGTCGGTTTTTCAGGTATTTTGGCGATCTTTAGGACGTTATCGACATTCTCGAGGATCAAGCCTCGTGGTGGTTCGAATTTGAAGTTCCGAAGGAATCGAGCTTGGAGCATAGAAGAAGACAAGAACCCTAGTTAGTGCAAGTTTTGCACCAATTCATGGTTCAATGAAGAATCTTGGTCCACTCAGGAATCCGAATCTCGGCCAAGATTTTAGACTAGGATTCTTGTTCTAGCAGCTTCGACACTTGTCACACGTTCTCTATGCTTGACCCTTGCTTTCCCTTTGGTAGAGTGTGTCCTTGGGGAGCAGTTTGTCACTTTGGAGGGGGGATTCCCAAAATTGTAAGGAGGAGAGACAAAAACAATCTCATTTTGAGAGGAAGAATAACATCATTTTTAGATTGGTGAGGGAGAATTGAGAGTATTTGAGCGGAAATTATTGAAGGTTATTGTAGATCCGACTTGAACCAACTGTTTGGAGTATTTTAAGACTTGTTATTGAACAACAATCAGATAAGATCTTTCTCTCTTTCTATCTCTTTTTCACCCTGAAATGCATGTATGCCTCTTTGTTGATATTTGATCCAGAAATGCATGTTGTAGGCTAAGTATTTGGGATTCTAGTATGATAGATTGATGGTTATGGTTTGGATGATGATAGTATGAACTTGCATGTTAGTTTAGGATGACTTGGTTGCCTGAAACCTAGCTCTTAGGAATCTCGACCTGTTCTTCATGGTATCTCGGCCGAGATTTTGCATGATCCACTCGAGATTTTCCTATGTTGCTCGTAATTGACAAATCTCTATGTTAGGGTGTTACATTGTTTAAATCCTAGTGTTATTGAGTTGAATCTAGCTTAGGTTTACCTAATGGTAGCAAACTAAGTGAGGAATGAGACTTACCCGGTAATTTCCGCTCTTAGATATTATTGATGATGAACTCTAGGTAGTAGAGTTATAAGAACCTCTATTGGATTGTGTATGCTAGGATTGTTGCATAAGTCAAACCTATTCCGAGACTTACCCGGTAAGGATTTATTTAAGCCTTAGGTAGTGAGCCGGTTAGAGTTGAATTTCCAACCTTAGATCCTTGAGGTTTACCTGGTAACAGGAACCTTGGCGCGGGATTAATGGAATATGAGACCTCCCCCGTAGTTATTTCCATTGAAGAAACACCTCTCCCATAGCAACCGCAACCTTGTCCTATATGATTAAAAGACTTGAGTCCAATTCCACAATCAGAAATCTTGAACTCTAGAGTCCGCTTTCTCCCATTATCCACATATCTTGTATTGTATTGTTTGTTTGATAACCTTGCATATGCTTGATCTTCGATAGATCACCACCAAAACCAAAAAAAATATCATGAATTTTATTTCTTTATTCATTTCTCTTTTCTTAGTTTAGATTTTCCCTATTCATGATCACTAGTTTGATTTAATTTCACCTTAATCTTTGTGTTCGACCTCGGAATACTAGCCTTGCTACGAAACGACCCATACACTGTGGGTTCTCTAGGTAGAATTAGGAGATTATTACGAGTTATAAATTTAAGACATTGTGTGCACCTCTTTTGGAGCGAACACTCATGTTGCTAGGACTTTAGGAGTAGACTATTCAGCATGTACCTTAGTTATAAAGGCTTGACCTCTAGGTCTTCAGCAGTTCATTTCTCGAGGTATTTTGATTCCCCGAGGTCGTGGCGCTCCTTATGTTGCCATGCCTTAGGAGAAGAAGAATGTTAGAGGAATCCCTTGGAAGAGTGCATACACCATTAGAGATCAGAGGAATTGGAGCGATAGATTTGAGGAGATGCGGAATGGTTCTGATGATACACCAACTGAGATT
Organism: Fagopyrum esculentum; assembly: GCA_033239045.1. NCBI lineage: Eukaryota > Viridiplantae > Streptophyta > Magnoliopsida > Caryophyllales > Polygonaceae > Fagopyrum > Fagopyrum esculentum. The sequence goes on along the minus strand of BSUD01000003.1, from coordinate 124,597,577 downwards.
GACAATGATGATGATGTTGATGGCGTTGCCGCCATGGACACTAGATTAGATGTTGCTGGTCCTAGTGGTGTTACTGACGATGATGATAATGAGGCGACAAATGAGGATCCTATCATTGGGGACGCTGATGGGACTTAGACGGTAGGAGGTGTCAGTGAGGAGAGTGAGACATTCGACCTCCCATCCACCTCGGTGTGGGTCCCGATATAAATCAGATATAGATGAGCTCCCAAATATGATGAGGAGTTTTTGTACGAGGATGGAGACCATGGAGACATTAGCCAGGGCTATTCTGGGTGATATTAGGCGTATCGACCAAGACCTCAACACTTTTGAGGCACAACGCATTAGACATGCCCGGATGTTGGAGGATCTCTACCACGATTCGTTAGGCCAACCATTTGATCCAACTGTTCACCTCAAAGCGTGCGTGCAAATAAGTTTTAATTTATAAAACTAGAATAAAAGAAAGTGAACCCGCAGTGTACGGGGCGGCGTAGATTAGCAAGTATTCTAGAGTATCGAACACAGGGATTTGGTGAAACAAAATCAGATTCAAGTAATCGAGCAATCAAAAGTGTAGAAGCTTTGCAAATAATTGGGAAAACAATAACCCTAAACATCCAGGTATCCAATTGTGGCAATCGATTCAAGATATACTATATATATATATGGACAGAGTTGAGAATCGCAAAGGTATACTAAAGTAAGGTAATGTACGGCGAAGTTCCAAAACCCTATATGTCTAACTAAAAGACTCTCTCTATAAAGGTTGTTGAGGCTGCAGTATAGAAAGGATCTAAATATAAGAATTAATCTCAAATACCCATGCCCAAACCCAAGGAATCAAAGATAAACTAAAATGGATAAGGTTGTGACACTCGAAACCGAAATAGAGGATGTTGAGTCTCACTACTACCTAGAAAAGGCAAGCCAAGGCTAGGTTAAAGCAAATCTTTAACTTTGGATCAAAGCAAAAGCAAAGTTCGTAAACCAGGGGAAATCATGGCTAGATCTTGAGATCACGGCCATGGAACTCAAGAACAGCCCATGATTTATGGTGTCGACAATGCTTCTCACACTCTCAGGGTCCAATCAAATTACGATCGATCTATCATCATCTAAGCCACAACTATCAACCCTTCACCTTAGAATTGCTAAAGGGTTTTAGCCAATAGTCATCATCATGATATAAATAATCAAATTAAGAAGAATGAAAGATGAAAATCTTCGAAAACTCAAATAAAACTCAAAGTCATTCTCGAAATCCAAACACAAAGTAGTATGTTTATGAATTTAGAAGAATAGGAATAGAAACCCTCACAAAGATCTAGAGAAACCACAAAGAACGGGATGTCAATCCGTCCTTCGATGAAAACCCTAAGATATCTCGAAAAGCACACAATCTCCGAAAATACGTCCTTCATAAATCTCCAATCCTTAAGGTTGAAATGAAACCCTAAGGCCGTCTCCAAACTCTAAGCGGTGCTAAGCAGCGATAAGCGAGGATCCCGAAAACTCATTTCTCAAGCCTTTTTATAGGGCGAGATAGGGTTACGAGAAAGCCCAATGACGTGGAAAATATGACACGCCACATGATCACCCAAATCACGGTCATGAACAACTTTCCACGACCGTAATTCAGGGCGTGGAACTAGATTACGGCACAATATGATTTCCACGGTCATGGTTTAGACCGTGTAACTCTCTGTTGTGCTCCAAACTCACTTCCACGATCATGTTGCTAGATCCACGGCCGTAATTTAGAGCGTGGACTTCAAAATCCTCTTCCACGACCGTAATTCAGGGCGTGGTTCTTCAAACTCCTTGTTTTTGCCTTTGTTTCGTGACATCCTTCATCTATGCTCCTTCCTTAGCCTCTCCAATGCATCTCCTTGCCATCAAACATGGTCAAACACTCCTTTCCTTCCTCATTTTGCTCCAATCCAAGCCTTTATTCACCTAAAAACAAAACGAAGCTAGTGTAGATCTCTATATCGACAAAGTGGGTGAACTAGCTCACAATTGCTTCAAACTCATATCTAAGAACACTATAAAGAGGGAAAAACAACTAAAACAAATGCCTAAAATATAGTCATATTTCATGCTAACAAAATGCCCCATACTTGCCACTTGCTTGTCCCCAAGCAAGGTTTTCAAAAGCTTAGAACATAAGGTAGAATGAAATATAAATGCAAAATAAAGCAAAATAATCTTTTTGGTTAATGTGCTTCTAGTCAAGAGATCATCCTCAAACCTTGCTTCATTCATCCTTGAAAACGCTTATATACACAAACTAAAGTATGCAAAGCAAAGAAACTTCATAAATTGCAAATACTTCAAGACAAACATCATAAACTTCAAGCATTGTCAAAATCAAGCATGTGAAACTTCAATTTAGATCACCAAGTCAAATAACATTCTTATGATCTCAAGGACTTTCAAATAAGGCCAAGAATGCGGAAAAGGTGGGAAACTTGTAAAGGAATGTGGTGTATGAATCCGGGAAGAAGGGACAACACAAACTCTTTTCTTTTTACCATTTGAACTTCCACCAACTTAGAGCTTTGCTCTAGACTTTTTGCACATAATTTTTCGACTTTACTTTTGGAGTTATGTACAGCGGTGCACAATAACCGAAGCCTAGGAGATTGGCGTTTCTCAATTTCGAGATGCCTCAAACCCTTGATACACATACCATAATCCGTTAGGAATATCGCTCAATCCGACTTTGGCAAGACACAAACACCCGGCTATGTGAATAGTGCCGAGTTACCCATCGTCATGATTGACTTCCCCAAACCTAGAATTTTCCTACACTTTGAAAACAATTGCTTTCATGGCCCTCCCACATCAAACATGCCAAATTCTACTCTTCCTAAATCCCGGATAGGTTAAGGAGGCAAATATTTTCTTTGAGGGGCTAAATGATCAAAGAAAGAAGTAAGAAAATCGAGGTGCCTTAATCATTTCATAAAGAAGTATAAGAACTTATATTGTGATTTCAACCTTTGTTTCTCATTATGATTTAGATAAAACCTTCACATTATGAAACTTGCAAGAAAGGATAAACAACATACTCAATCTCTTCACAATTCATAATTCAATTTAAGCATACAATTGTCATCAAAAACTCATTCCACAAGTAGTTTTCATCATAGAATGCATCTCTAATCTTAGAAGCACAAAATCTTTTCAAAATTTTCAAATTTTTATGGGTTTTTCAAAGCCTTTTTCATGCAATGCAATAATGAAACGTGTGACAATGAAAGGAAACATGAAAGTGTTCATAGTCATGCAAAGCAAAGTGAGTAGAGTTATTACAAACGATAGTCACACCCCACCCCATACTTGAAACATACATTGTCCTCAATGTTCAAAAGAAATAAAGAAAAGAAAGAAAAGCAAAAGGAACTTACTAATGGCGGTGTGGTGGCTCAAACCGGCGGTCAATCTACATCATCACTGTGGAGGAGGTGGTGGTGGATATGGGAAGAAATTCGAGCTAAAAGGCCGCCCAAACTGCTGGCGGTAGATGTCCCTCAAGATGAGATCGTGCTCCTGGCTCCGGGTGCCATGAGTCTCTTGTCGGATCTCTAGATCTCCCACTCTCCTGGAAAGATCGGTGGCCCATTCCGGAAGCTGCGAGTACCAATCCGGCGGCTGTCTGTACCAAGCTGGAGCGTCCTGAGGAGGAGGAGTCGGTGCTACCGGTGCCTGCTCATACCATGGAGGAGGAGCTCCCATCCATGATGGCTGCGCTCCATACCAAGTGGGAGGAGTCTCTATCCAAGTCGGTCTCTCACTCACGCTAGCCCGACGTGAAGAAGAGGAACCGGAAGGTCTAGAAGGGCGGGGAGAACGTCTAGGTGGCTCCGGGAAGGCGTCCGGCTGATCCAGGAATGTACAAAAGGTATGCTCATCACCTCCTATATCATGATCATCACCTCCTCCCATCCCCTCATCATAATCCCCAGCTGGGATATCATCCGGTACATACGGAGGAGCTACAAGTCGATTGGCGTGCATGACCGCAAAAGTCTCCCTCCAATTATGGCGTCCGGAAATAATGGAGTACTCAGGAAGCCAAGGGATACCTCTACCACCTCTCTCCTCCCATGGCATGGCTACGGTAGGTGGGGCTTTGTGGCGGGGAAAGATAATGCCTCTAGTCATGAGCCCGTTGAGGCCTAAAGGTCTCGCCGCTATCCTAGTGCAATTGGAGTAATCTATCCCTAGTTGGTTGGCTATATGAGTTACCATACCACCATAACTAATGTTCCCGGCTTTCTTGTTCTTCAACTTACTCATGGTGGAGGCAAGGAGGGTGGCACAATCGGTGGATCTACCATAAAGCATACAATAAAGGAGGAAGAGCTCATCGGTCTTAATCTTTTGTGGGGTCTCGGTCCTAGGGAAGAGACACTCGGAAAGGACCCTATGAGCTATCTTCAAGGCTAAGTGGTAGATGAGCTTAGCCTTGGTGTCGGCCGGTAGCCAACGATCCTCACTAGCATATATCATGGCAATCTCCTCCCAAAAGTCCTTAGGATACACACCACTAGGAAACCTCCCATTGAAGCTCTCATGGAACCCAAAGAAGGTTCCAAACTGAACAATGGAGAACTCATAGTCTTGCTCCATTAACCTAAAAGAGACCGTTCGGTTCATATGGCTATGCTCAAAGGAGGTGACAAACTCCCTTGTTGTTATCTCCTCATAGACGTCCTCTCTAATAGCAGAGAAGACGATCAATCCAGCTCTATCTAAGAGCCATGTCAAATCATTCACAACATTTAGCGGCTCAAGCTCCTCAAGGACTAGGTATCAAGGTCATATGATCGGCCTCTTCTCGATCCTTTCTAAGGCTCCTAGGTGATCTTCATGGATAATTGGGATCCTAGGAGGTGGTGGTGATGGTGTTTTGCTAGGAGGGGGTTGAGAAGAGAAGGAACTATCATCCTTTCTCTTCTTGTTCTTGCTAGACTTTCTCCTAAACATTTTCTTAGCAACAGCGAAAATTACGGCCTGTTCTTGGTAAACCACGGCCTTGGAACGTACACAGACCGTGGTTTTGGTTTGTTTTTCTCAAATCACAGCAAATCAACACCAAACTCAGTAATCACTGTCCTAGACTATTTCCAATTCCAATTCTATTCATTTCTCCTAAATTCTTGCGAAGCAATTGAACCGAATTGACAAAGTAGAAAAAAGGGAGAAAAACCTAGGGTTTGGATTTTTCAAATCCAAATTCCGTCTCCAGCTTGGATTGTTCACTTGGTTTGTTGCTTGGATCTTGTAGATGGTTGAAAATGCTCCACTTTAGGCTCAAGAATCGATCAAATCGGAGTTCGAACGAACAATTGCGAGATGAAGAAGGGTGTCGGCGATTTGGGCGTTGAACTGGGCGTGGAATTGGGTTTTTGTGGTGTTTGTGTGAAGGAAGGTGATTTATATAGTGCCCGTAAAATTTTTGAAAATCACGGTCACTTGGGTCATTCCACGGCCGTGGAAATGTACGGAACCCGTGGTTTTGATGAATTTTGCTAGAGTTTGGGGAATTACGGTCACCTGTTACTTCCACGACCGTGGTTTAGGCCGTGGAAGTCTCTGTTGTGTGCCAACATCCAAGATTTGTCAATTCCTTCCGACTTTTTCTTCTTTCCTTTGCCCAATCCTTATTCCTACATCCAAAAACATAACATACCGGGAGATATCGAGGGAAAAACAAAGCAAAAACAACTAAACTAAACTATTCTAAGAAGGAAAAACAAAAATGTAAGTGCAATACCTTGGGTTGCCTCCCAAGAAGCGCTTGTTTTGGGTCCGTAGCTAGACCGTTCTTGTGTTTATTTGAGGACAATCGGAGCAATTTCCTCTACCGGGAGTTCCGGTGAATACTTCTTAAGACGTTGGCCATTCACCTTGAAGCTTCCGCTCTTTTCACCCTATACTTCAACTGCGCTATGGGGAAAAACACGTTTGATTAGATAAGGTCCAGTCCAACGAGATTTAAGCTTACCAGGAAAGAGAAGAAGTCTCGAATTGAAGAGGAGAACTTGATCTCCTTCTTTGAGATCCTTTGGAATGATATGCTTATCATGCCAACGCTTCGCCCTTTCTTTGTAGATCTTGGCGTTTTCATAGGCGTTCAAGCGGAGTTTTTCAAGCTCATTGAGGTCTAAGAGGCGCTTCTCACCCGCTTCCTTCATGCCGAAGTTCAACCACTTCACAACCCAGTACGCCTTGTGTTCTAGCTCAACAGGGAGATGACAAGACTTCCCATACACAAGGTTGTATGGTGTTGTACCTATGGGAGTCTTGTATGCAGTCCTATATGCCCATAATGCATCATCCAGCTTCAAAGATCAATCCTTCCTTGTCTTTGAGATCATCTTCTCAAGGTTTCCCTTGATCTCTCTATTCGAAATCTCCACTTGTCCACTCGTTTGTGGATGGTAGGGGTGGCGATCTTGTGAGTCACCCCATACTTAGCTAGTAGAGCTTCGAATCATCGGACAATAAATTGTGAACCTCCATCACTAATGATGGTCCGTGGTGTCCCAAACCTTGGGAAAATAGTTCTATTAAAGAACTTGACAACAACCATGACATCATTAGTTGGAGAGGCAATAACTTCAACCCATCTCGAAACATAATCTACAGCTAGAAGTATGTATTGGTTTCCACAAGATGATGGGAAAGGTCCCATGAAGTCTACTCCCCAAACGTCAAAGATTTCCACCTCCTGAATGTTGTTGAGGGGCATCTCGTTTCTCCTAGAGATATTTCCTGTTCTTTGACAATCATCGCAACACGAAACAAAGGTTTTCACATCCTTAAATAAAGTAGGCCAAAAGAATTCAGATTGCAATATCTTAGCGCTAGTTTTATTGGAACTAGCGTGTCCTCCACAAGGTAGTGAATGACAATGACGAATGACACTTTGCATTTCGTCTTCCGGCACACATCTCCTAATGATGCCGTCGGGACCTCTCTTGAAGAGTAGAGGTTCATTCCAAAAGTATTGCCGGAGATCCCTAAAGAACTTCTTCTTTTGTGCGTAGGATAATCCGGGAGGTATTTCCTGACAAACCAAGTAATTTACAAAATCAGCAAACCAAGGTTCGTTACCTCTAGATATCTTGTCGATGCACTCCTCTATGATGTGTAAGTGCTCATCCGGAAAGGAGTCATCTATGGGTAGATCGTCATCTTCAATGTGTGGTAGACGACTCAAATGATCCGCAACCGAATTTTCCGAGCCTTTCTTGTCACGGATTTCTAGATCGAATTCTTGTAGGAGAAGAATCCATCTAATCAGCCTCGGTTTCGCGTCCTTCTTGGCAAGTAAATACCGGATCGCAAAATGGTCCGTGTATACAATCACCTTTGCGCCTACAAGATAAGAACGAAACTTTTCAAAGGCATATACAATAGCTAAGAATTCCTTTTCAGTTGTGGCGTAGTTGAGGTGCGCTTCATCTAGCGTCTTGCTAGCATAACAAATAGCATGGGTTCGGCCTTCTTTCTTTTGCCCCAGCACCGCTCCAACAGCTACGTCACTTGCATCACACATAACCTCAAACGGGAGATTCCAGTCCGGAGGTTGGATGATCGGGGCTGAGATGAGAGCTTCCTGGATCTTATAGAATGCATCTAAACAATCCTGCGAAAAATCAAAAATTGCATCCTTCATCAATAGATTAGTAAGCGGTTTTGATGTCTTAGAAAAGTCCTTGATAAATCGTCTATAAAATCCAGCATGTCCTAGGAAACTTCTTATCCCCTTCACCAAAGACGGAGGGGGAAGTTTCTCTATGGTCTCTATCTTAGCCTTGTCTACTTCAATCCCTCTACTTGAGATCAAGTGTCCTAATACAATGCCTTCCTTAACCATGAATTGACACTTCTCCCAATTAAGAACTAGGTTAGTGTCTTCACACCTTTGCAACACAAGAGAGAGGTTAGAAAGACAATTATCAAATGAAGAAATATAAACAGAAAAATCGTCCATAAAAACCTCCATTATCTCCTCAATGTACTTCGAGAAGATGGCCATCATGCACCTTTGAAAGGTGGCTGGGGCGTTGCAAAGCCCGAATGGCATCCTCCTATAGGCAAGCGTCCCCCATGGGCACGTGAATGTGGTCTTCTCTTGATCATCCGGATGGATCGGGATCTGGAAGAAACCACTATAACCGTCAAGATAGCAAAAATAGGAGTGTTGTGCTAACCTTTCAAGTATTTGATCAATGAATGGTAGCGGAAAGTGATCCTTCCTAGTTGCATTGTTCAGCTTGCGGTAGTCAATGCACATCCTCCATCCCGTCACGGTTCTTGTAGGAATGAGTTCGTTGTTCTTGTTAGTGATAACTGTCATTCCTCCTTTCTTCGGGGCAGCTTGAACGGGGCTCACCCACTTGCTATCGGAGATAGGATAGATGATACGTGCGTCAAGTAACTTAAGAATTTCCTTCTTAACAACCTCCTTCATGATCGGATTTAACCGTCTTTAAGGTTGTCTCGAAGGCTTAAAATCTTCCTCCATTAGAATCATGTGCATGCATAATGATGGTTTAATTCCTACAAGATCCTCTATGGTATAACCTAAGGCTTTCCTATGTTTCCTTAGAACAACCATTAGTTTCTCATGTTCATCTTCACTTAATTCGGAACTAACAATTACAGGGAAAGTAGAATTAGTTCCAAGAAATGCATACTGAAGATGTGTGGGAAGTGACTTCAATTCCATAGCTATTGATGCCTTTGATGAGTCTTGATATGTGTCTGATGCTTCCTTAGAAGTCTCTAAGGGTGTAGAAGTGGTTGAAGAAGACTCAAGAGAATTTGTGGAAAGAACAAAATTGTTCTCAGAAATACCCAAAATTACGGCACCATTGTTACTTCCACAGCCGTGGTTTAGGGCGTGGTTCTCAATTACGGCACTAATATGAAGTCCACGGCCGTGGTTTAGGCCGTGTTACTTACTGGTGCTCTCCGAATAGCTGGTTACGGTCATCTTGGGGGAAACCACAGCCGTGGTATAGCACGACTGACCGTGGTTTCTCACATTTTCTGAGCCATCGTAGAGTTTTTGAAACTCTTCCTCTTGCACTTCTTTTAGCTCCTCCAAGGCTTCAATCTCCTCATTGCAATACTCTTCCTCTCCTTTCTCCATGATGTTCATGGTAATGACCTTTTGCAATGGATCTTTGAATAGAATCGAGCTCACTTCCTCTCTAGACGCTTCCTCGTCATAGATATTGAACATGTCCTCTCCAAGAGCTGGCTCTTTCACCAAAGTTGAGAGAACAAACTCAACCTTCTCTTCTCCTATGTCGAAAGCCAATCTAGCATTCTTGCAATCCACTATACAACCGGATGTTGCAAGAAATGGTCTTCCGAGAATGATCGGAACCGGACAATCTGCAGGAATGTCAAGCACAATGAAATCAATTGGAATGTAAAACTTACCGAGCTTGACTAGGACGTCTTCAATGATACCGATGGGTCGAGTTATGGATCGATCCGCCATGTATAACGTCATCTTCACCAGTTTAGGTTCACCTAAACCGATCTTCCTACACAAAGCAAGCGGAATAATGCTTACGCTTGGTCCCAAGTCACAAAGCGCGTCACATGTGACTTCCCCTACTCCAATTGGAATGCAAAATGACCATGGATCTCTCAGCTTTAGGGCATCTTTTCAATCATTGTTTTGATGAGCTCCAAAGATTCCGAACTCATCTTGACTTCTCCAAAGTCCTCTAGCTTTCTCTTGTTAGAGAGGAGATCTTTCAAGAACTTCCCATAAGAGGGCATACCTACAATAGCATCAATGAAAGGTATATTAATGTGCAGTTTGCTCATGAGTTCAATGAACTTACCGAATTGATTGTCTAGACGCGCTCTTGCTCTAGACTGCGGGAATGGTAAAGGAGGTTTGTAAGCTGGAGGAGGTACATAGACATCTTCCTTCTCCTTCTCCTTATCTTTCTCTTTCTCAGCTGAGACTTCCACAAACTTGGGTTGCGGGTCGGTGGTTGTTACGCCACTTCTAGTAGTGATAGCCATCACCCTTCCTTTTGGGTTGTCCTCCGTCTTCTTGGGAAGCTTTCCTTGATCTCTAGGAACTTCTCCGGCCTTGCTAAACATATGGTTTTCTAAAGCTTTGTGAGCTTTATCAACCGAAGTTATGTAACTCTCCAACCCTTGGAGCTTTCCTAAGATCGTCTCGAACATAGGATCAGGCTTTTCCTTCTCCTTATTGTTCGAACCATTTGATGATTGTCCCTGGCTTTTCAAAGGAGTAGAAGAAGAGGGAGATGTTAGTGAATTTCCAGAATTTGAATAGGGATTACCGGAATTTTGTTGTTGGTTGGAACGCCAATTGTTGTTGGAATTTCGGTTATTGTTGTTATTCCAATTGTTGTTATTCCAATTGTTGTTCCGGTTGTTGTTCCTATTCCCTTGGTGGTTGTTGTTGTTCTTGTTGTTGTTGTTGTTGTTGCCTAAGTAGCCAACATCTTGCTCCTTTGGCTTTTGAAGGCCAGCTCTAATAATTTCCTTCAACTCTTTGATTTCGTTGTTGAGGGAGAATATTTGAGTTTGTGCAGCTTGTGTTAGCTTGACTCCTAGCTCTACCTTCCGGTGGGAATACTTCTCAATCACTTGGGCTTGCTTCTCAATGAAGTCCCAAGCGTCATCCTCTCTCATAACCATGAATGTACCACAAGAGAGAGATTGGAGGTTGAATTTTGTGTTTACATCCAACCCCTTGTAGTAAATCTCCAATAGCTCCAGCTTTGAAATGCCATGGTGCGGACAATCCAATAAGAGATCCTGAAATCTTTCCCATGATTGAAACAAACTTTCGTTAGCTTTCATAGAAAATGCATTAATTTTACCTCTCAATTCCGCCGTCTTAGATGGCGGAAAGAACTTGGTGAGGAACTCCGAAGATAGATCCTCCCATGTGTTAAGCCTTCCAGCTAGAAGAGCTTGATACCAAGCCAAAGCTTTGTCCTTCAAAGAGAAGAAGAACGGCTTGATATTGTAGTTGTTGTTGGTAGCCCTTTTCGGCTTCAATGTCTCCATGAAAATCTCAAAATTCTGTAAATGTTGGTGTGGAGATTCAGCACTAGTTCCACCAAATTGACTTTGGCGAACCATGGTGATAACTTGCGGGCTAAAACTGAATTCCTGGATGTCCTCAGCTCCAAAATTCACACCTAGACGGCGTGGTTGCTGAATTGGATCCATCCTTTGCCCAAGAGTCCGTGGTTCATCCCCTCCATGAGCAACTCTCACATCTCCAGCGGGAATGCGAGGCACAACCGGAGGTCGTGGGTCATTACGGACGGGATGGATCACCGGATCAATGTCCTCTAGTTCCGGCATATCAGCATCCTCATCATCGGATGATTCAGCTCTAGTAGACTTAGTTGGTTTCTTGACCTTCTTCTTCTTCTTAGCGTCATTTAGCTCCAACTTCATGTCCAACATCGTAGCCTTGAGTTCATCAATTTGGAATTGATGTCTCGTTATATCGTCCAAACGAGTTTTCTCACTCAACTTAAGTTGAAGTTGAGCTTCATCCAACTCCACTTGGATGTTTCTCTCGTTATTTTCAGCCATCTTTTTCTCCTTCAACTTTCTTCTCAAAGTTTTCTCAAGTTCTGGATCAAAAGGAATTAGATCTTTGGTACATCTAGTCTTTCGCATATACCTAAAGAATCTGCAAAAATCACACAGAAAGAGATATCAAATAACAAGAGCAAAGCTCCCAAGCTCAATAACCGAAAACCAGAATTGGTTTAGACTAAATCCCCGGCAACGGCGCCAAAAACTTGTTTGCCTCAAAGTGTGTGTGCAAATAAGTTTTAATTTATAAAAATATAATAAAAGCAAGCGAACCCGCAGTGTACGGATCGGCGTAGATTAGTAAGTAATTCAGAGTATCGAACTCAGGGATTTGGTGAAACAAAATCAGTTTAAAGTAATCGAGCAATCAAAAGTGTAGAAGCTTTGCAAATAATTGGGAAAACAGCAACCCTAATGATCCAGGTATCCAATTGTGGCAATCGATTCAAGATATACTATATATATATATATATATATATATATATATATATATATATATATATATATATATATATATATATATATATATATATATATATATATATATATATATATATACGGACATAGTTGAGAATTGTAAAGGTATACTAAAGTAAGGTAATGTACGGCGAAGTTCCAAAACCCTATATGTCTAACCAAAAGACTCTCTCTATAAAGGTTGTTGAGGCTGCAGTATAGAAAGGATCTAAAGATAAGAATTAATCTCAAATACCCATGTCCAAACCCAAGGAATCAAAGATAAACTAAAACGGTTAAGGTTGTGACACTCGAAACCGAAATAGAGGATGTTGAGTCTCACTACTACCTAGAAAAGGCAAGCCAAGGCTAGGTTAAAGCAAATCTTTAACTTTGAATCAAAGCAAAAGCAAAGTTCGTAAACCAGGGGAAATCACGGCTAGATCTTGAGAATCACGGCCGTGGAACTCAAGAACAGGCCGTGATTTATGGTGTCGACGATGTTTCTCACACTCTCAGGGTCCAATCAAATTACGATCGATCTATCATCATCTAAGCCACAACTATCAACCCTTCACCTTAGAATTGCTAAAGGGTTTTAGCCAATAGTCATCATCATGATATCAATAATCAAATTAAGAAGAATGAAAGATGAAAATCCTCGAAAACTCATATAAAACTCAAAGTCAATCTCGAAATCCAAACACAAAGTAGTATGTTTATGAATTTATAAGAATAGGAATAGAAACCCTCACAAAGATCTAGAGAAACCACAAAGAACGGGATGTCAATCCGTCATTCGATGAAAACCCTAAGATATCTCGAAAAGTACACAATCTCCGAAAATACGTCCTTCACGAATCTCCAATCCTTAAGGTTGAAATGAAACTCTAAGGCTGTCTCCAAACTCTAAGCGGTGCTAAGCAGAGATGTGATTAGTTGCTTCCGCGATATTTTATTATCCTTTTATGAGACATTGTGAGTTGTCTTTCTTTTTCTTTTTTTTTTCACATCAGGGACAATGTGTATTTTAAGTATGGGGTAGAAATGTATGTAATAACTGATTCCATTATGATACACTGCTCCTTTATGTCTATTGTTTTGCATTTGATTTTATGCCACACGATTATGTTTTATATCTTGCATATGTATTTCTTCAAAAATCCAAAAAACTGAAAATTTGAAATTTTTTTGTGATTCTAGGATGGATATGATCTCTATGACGACATTGTTTGTGGAATAGCTATGATGATCTTTATATGCTTGAATTGGTTTATGACATATGTGGGATTTGAATACTTTGCTAGAAGTCATGCATGAACAGTAATTTGCTTTTATCTAAATCATGTTGCGTGTTGATTGTTGAAACCGCATGATAAGTTCTTACACATCTTTTTGGAATGATTAAGGCAATTTGTTTTCTTTACTTTCTTCATCTTGATCATGCTTAGCACCTCTTGAAATTTATATATATTTGTCTCCCTTTACCCCTCCGAGAATTAGGAAGCATGTTAGTGAAAAAGCAATGTGAAGGTGAAGTTGAAAAAGTGGAGTGTGTAGAAAAATAGGTTTGGGGGCATTGATCATGATGATGAGTAACTCCGTACCATTCACATAGGTGGGTATTTGTATCTTTCCAAAGTCTAATTGATTGATAGTCCGAACGGGCCATGGTAAGTGCATCCGGTTTGAGGCACTTCGATAAAATCTGAGGATCACTGATCACCAAGGTTTCGGGTTTTGTGCACCTATGTCATGTTCTCAAGTAAAAAAAAAAGTGAATAAGTATTTATTTTTGGTGGATATTGAGTTATTATTGTTATTGTGGAGTTATTTTCCTTTTTCCGGATATGCACCACATATCAAAAATGCATCTCACCCATAACACGTTTCTTGGCCTCTATTTGTTAAGTCCTTAAAACCTTTTAGCACATGTGTTTTGGCTTGGTGGTTTAAATTGGATTCCTCATGATTGATTTTGATAAATTGTATGTTGCTATGCAGTTATGATTTCAGTTAAAATGTGAAATCCTTTCCATGCATATATTTTTGTTTGATAATATGATGACTATTATGAGCTATGAAGCATTCTTTGAGGGTGATCTATGAATAGAAGCACAACCAAAAAATTGTGGTTTTTCTTTTTGTTTTTGCATATGAATAATCCATATCATCTTGTTTCTTAAGTTTGAACTTTGCTTTGGGACAAGCAAGAGGCAAGTATGAGGTATTTTGATGACATGAATTATAACCTTAGTATAGGCATGCATATAAGTAGTTTTTCCCATTGTTTTGCATGCAAAGACATAAATCCATACCATTTGAGCTTATATGTGCCTACTTTATTAGAAAATATGTCTACACATAGTTTTGTTGCAATTGTAGGAATTAATGGTGGATTTTTTATCAAAAGAGAGCATAAAAGGATAAGGTACCAAAAAGAGATCATACTAGAGTACATTGGAGCATAAAAGGAGAGCAAAGGTCATCATCAAGAGGATACACAATATTCAAAGAACATATTACAACATAGATATGGTTATACATTGAGAGATATGCAGATTACATCATTGTTAGTTGCAACACATTCGGATTGAGAAAGATTTGTTAAGATTATTGGAGAGAATACTTAGTTTTTAGACTTCATTGCTTTCGAAGACAAGATTGGATCTTTTTTATTGCTTTTGTCACAGTTTTGCATATTGAAGACATCTTGCTAAGTATTTCTTACCCTTCTTTTAATTACTTTGGTTTTATGAGTTTCTTGATTTCATATACCTTCCTTGATTTGGATATGTGTGTTGTTAGATAAAAACCCTTGCGATTCTAGGATGATTGGTTGATAGTAGTGGTATAGATGATGATAGAATGAGCCTTTAAGTTAGATTGGACCCTGAAGGTTAGTTTTAACCTACGCAGATGCCGAATCTTGGTTTGTTCTCAGGAATCTCGGCCGAGATTTTAGCAAGAACAACCGAGATTTCTTCTATTTATCCGTTAATGTTATATCTTTATGCCTAGGTTTTAGATTGCCGAAATCCTAGCCTTGTCGAGCTTTTTAAGTACAAAGGAAAGGTAAACATAAGGGAGTGCATTATATATGGAAATGTCAAATCTTGCGGGAAAACTAAAGGCACTAAAGTTAGAGATAAATAATGACTTACTGGTGCATTTAGTTCTCTTTTCTCTTCCCATGCAATTCAGTCAATTTAAGGTGAGTGATAATACTCATAAGGATAAATGGACTCTTAATGAGTTCATTTCACAATGTGTGCAAGAAGAGGACATGGTAAAATTAGATAAGATAGAAAGTGCTCACTTTGCATAAATCTCTCAAAACAGATCAAAGAAAAGGGCTAAGCATACTACAATTGGTACACACTTGTAGAAAAAGGCAAAGAAGCAAAGTGATGAACTCACTTGTTTTTCTACAAAGGGGAAGAACGTATGAAGAAAGCATGTCCTCAGTATGCTAGTTGGCGTGAAAATAAGGGTAAGATTCTCACTCTAGTTTGTTTTGATTCTAATTTAGCTTATATACCTATTGGCATGTGGTGGGTAGATTTTGGTAATACTACTCACATTTGTGTGTCAATGCAAAATTGCCTTTAGAGTCGACCACCAAGTGATGTTGAAAGATTCATCTATGTTGGCGATAACAATAAAGTTCTTGTGGAAGCAATAGGGCATTTTAGATTAAATTTAAGTACTACATGTTATTTGGATTTGAAGGGTACTTTATTTCTCCGTTATTTAAACGGAATTTGATTTCTACTTCTTATCTAGACAAAGGTGGATACCTTTGTAGTTTTGGAAATGGAAATTTTAGTATTTCCTTAAATTAAATTCTTGTTGGTATCGGTATTTTGATTGATCGTCTTTATATGATATAAACGGTTGCTCCCCATAATGAAATCTCGCACACAAGTGCTAAAGGTACAAAACAAAATTTGGATAAAGATTTTGAATTCTTATGGCATAATCATTTAGGTCACATCTTTAAACAAAGAATTCAAAGGCTTGTATTAGACAGAATTCTTGATTCCCTTGATTTGACAAACTTTCAAGTTTAAGTTGAGTGCGTTAATGGAAAATTAACAAACAATAGGAAGTTAGGTGCCAATTATGAGTACATAAGTCTTAGAACTAATACATATGGATATTTTTATTCCGTTCCCTACAACTATGTGGAATGGTCAACAATACTTTATTACATTCATAGAAGACTACTCTAGATATGTGTACCTTTACTTGATATGTGAGAAGTCACAATCCGTGGATATTTTCAAGGATTACAAACCTGAAGTTTAGCTTCAACTTGGTAAGAAGATTAAAGCCTTTAAATCTGACTAAGGTGGAGAATATTATGGCGGATACGATGGATCGTGAGAAGAACGTCCAAGGCCCTTTGTTAACTTCCTAAGGAGTGTGGTATTGTCCCTCTATACACTATGCCGGACAAACCCAACATGAATGGTGTTGATGAGAGGCGTAATAAACACTATTGGATATGGTAAGAAGTATGATTATTTACTCTTCTCTACCCGAATCACTTTGTGGAGATCATTAAAAGTTGTAGTATATATCTTTAATAGAGTACCCAATAAATTGGTAGTTAAAACCCCATATTAAATGTGGACTAGGAAAAGGCCCAGCATAAGGCACTTAAACATTTGGGGATGTCCAACTGAAGCAAGGCCTTACAAGCCTAAGGAAAGAAAATTGGACTATAATACAACTAGTTGCTACTTTGTTGGATATACAGAGCGTTCTTGTGGGTTTAAATTTTATGATCCCACTACCTGATCAATTTTTGAGTCAGAAAATGCCAAATTTGTTGAGGATGTAGAACTTGGAGAGGAATGCTTAAGGAACATCACCCTTGACAAAGTTGTCTCTCCGGAAGAAGATAATTTTTCTCTTCCAATATTGTTATTGAAAGTGATCAGAATTCAACTCTTGACACTCTTCAAGAAAAAAACTCTGATTTTAGACAACAATAAAGTGCTTTTCATAGAGAAAAATCAGCAGCCTTTGCCTTTAAGAAGATCGGGTAGAGAAAGAACATATGCAATTCCAGAAGACTAGATTGTATATATGGTAGAACAAGAAATCCTATGGGAGAGATACTTGATGATTACATAGCATATCTTCTGGAAAAAGAAAATATTGTAGAGGATGGTCCATTTAATCTTCTTGAGACCCTTCAATGTTCTAACTCTCAATAGTGGATTAAAGTCATGCAAGAGGAGATGAAATCCATGAACGACGATGACGTATGAGATCTTTCCGAGTTGCTAAAAGATGCAAAACCCATTGGTTTTAAATGGATATTTAAAGTCGAAAGGGATGCAAAAGTTATTATCGAAAGATATAAGGCTCATCTAGTTGCAAATGGATCTGCTTAAAAGGATGTTATTGACTTTAAAGAGACCTTTTCTCCGGTTTCATCTAAGGACTCTCTTAGAACAATAATGACACTAGTAGCTCATTTTGATTTAGAGTTACATCAGATGGATGTGAAAACAACGTTTCTTAATGGAATCATTACTGAAACCATTTATATGGTTCAATCAGAACATTTTGAATCCAAAGATTATAAATCTATGGCTTGTAAATTAAAGAAATTAATCTATGGACTTAAATAGGCATCAAGGCAATGGAATAATAAATTTCATCAAGTGATTACCTCCTTTGGATTTGAGGTGAATAAAGTTGAAGATTGTGTGTATCACAAATTTAGTGAGATCGAGTCTATCTTTCTAGTATTGTATATTGATGACATACTATTGGCTTCTAACGATATAAGCTTATTGCACGAAACCAAAAAGGTACTAAGAGATCGAGTCTATCTTTCTCATTGGGAATTTTTAGATGAAAGATCTTGGAGATGCCTCTTTTGTCTTAGGAATTTAGATACTAAGAGATCGATCTCAAGGTATCCTCAAGTTATCACAAAATGGATATATCAAAAAGGTACTAATTAAGCAGATTTAACATAAAAGATTGTTCGGTTGGAGATACACCAATAGCTAAAGAAGACAAGTTTAGTCTCAAGCAGTGCCCCAAAACTGATCTTGAAATAAAAGGAGATGCAAAATGTTCCTTATTCTTTAGTGGTATGGAGTTTGACGTATGCTCCAGTTTGCACCCGTCCCGACATAGCATTCATTGTGGAAATTTTGGGCAGATTCTTAAGTAATCCTAGATCGGATCATTGAAAAGTAGAAAAAAGGGTACTCCGGTATTTGCAAAGAACGAAGAATTACATGTTGACCTACAAGAAATCAAATAGATTGGAGATCGTTGGATATTTTGATTCTGATTTCTCCGGTTGTATTGATAGTATACGATCCAACCCATGCTATATCTTTATGTTGGCTGAAGGGGCTATATCTTAGAAAAGTGTCAAATCAAAACATTGATAGCTACCTCTACTATGGATGCAAAGTTCATGGCGTGCTTCGGAACATCCATTCATGGGATATGTGTAAGAGCCTAGTTGCTGAGTTGCTGAGAGAGTGAGCAAAGGGCCAAGAATTAGCCTGCACCGTCCCTGCGTGACCCTGCGGGCGCCCCTGCGGGTTGCCTGGGCTGCCCTTGCGGCTCACAGAGTCCGCCCCTGCGGCTCTGTGTGCTGCAGCCATCTTCTTTGACCCTTTGACCTGTGCTTTACTCTTTTTACCCCTTTATAATCTTCATCTCTTCCTCCTGATGAGAGTTTACCATTCTCAGCTCCATCTCTCTCTCCTTACGTACATCTTCTCCTCTCTTCTCCCTTGGATCATCTTTGTTGATCTTCTCTTGAGTTTTGTGAGAGTTTTGGATAGCTTGCTTGGCTTTGCTTGTTGTTGTTGAGAGTTGTTGTTGTTGAGCCATATGAGCCAGCTTGTGGTGATGTTGGTATTGTGCTGATCTCCTGGAGAGCTTGGTTGGTAAGCTTCCATGGATTCTCTACTTTCTTTCTTCTTTTCTTCTTCTTTCCTCCTCTTTCCTTAGCCTAGCTTAGTTCCCTTAGGTTTGGATCATGTCTCAACCATGTTTGGCTTATGTTGATGTATATATATGTATGTCTATATGTATGTTGCTGTTGGAGTGAAGAAGGAGTAAAGAATCGAAGGAAGAAGTGAATAAAGGACTAAGGTGGTGTCTTTAGCTGTCCAGCCGCCCCTGCGCCACCTTGCAGCCGCCCCTGTGCCACTAGTGAGCTGCCCCTGCGCCACCTGCATCAACAAGGGTCTTCTCTTGGTTTTGCAGGTGTGTGTGTGCTTCTAGAATTTCCTTAGGATGCCTTTGTTCCCTCCTTTCCTAATGTGAGAGTATAGGATCATGCTAGAGGGGTGAGGATGTGTTTAGTTTAGGTTATGATCGATTTATGCCTTGTATGGCCTTTGAGGTTCGTTAGGTTGTGAGTTTAGGTTGAGGATAATAATATGGCTCCCTTTGGGTCTAGGTGTTACCCTTGTGTTGTTAGGAGATTGATATATCTCTTTATACCCTGTTTATAGGTTATGTTGTCCCTCCAGTGTAGAGGTGATCGTGGTTGAGTTGATCGAGGCTGAGGTAAGTCCGTAGGACTTACTTAGCTGTCATCCTTATATTGGGTGTTTGCATGAGTGGTGTGTGATTTATATGTTTGCTATGATAGCATGAGATGTCGTTTATACGGACCTATGTTTTATTGATAAAATGGGTAAATGTGTGAAAGCATGCTGATGTGGTGATCTTTCCTTGGTTGTGATTGTGCTTATTCATTACTCTATATATATGTGAATGGTTAGCTAATGGTTTATCACCATGTTGTAGATGCCCCATAGGATAGGCACGTTGCTGGGTGATCTAGCAGAGTGGCAGGTTGAGGACGTCTCGTACATAGGTTTTTGTGGGCTTTTGGTTTTGTTTACCTTTTCCCTCATGCGTGAGGATGATCTTTTGTTACCTCCTGTGTAAGGGTGTTGGTTTATATACTCGGCTATGTTGTCTTACCTTTTGGATGTACAGTTTATACAGTTTTATGTATTTGTTTTTATATCTGTCAGTGTCATGTTGTAAGGTCCAGTGAACTTGTTGTCAGGCTAGGGTCAGGATCCATTGTGAGATCCTAGCCCAATGTGGCACTCCGAGTCCCGCGGATTCGGGGTGTTACAAAGTTGGCATCAGAGCCTTAGGTTGACAATAGTGGCACTCGCTACCTACATTGAGGTTTGATAGGTTAAATAAACAGAACCCACATGGGGTCTGACGTTTTCAAAGGTTTTTGGTTTTTAGTATGGTTTTGGGCTAGATGTGTATATATGTGTTATGGTTTATGTATGTGTATGTGTTATGTGTTAAGTATATATATATATGGCCTGTATAGAGCCTTATACGGGGTGTGCATACCCCGCAGATGGCTCGGACTAGAGCTACTGCCGCTGTAGGCAGAGGTAGAGGTAGACCACCCCGTCCTCCGGGTGTGGTAGGTGAGGGACCAGTTCCCGCTACTGATCCACCAGTGGTGGAAGAGATACATGAGGAGGTTGCAAAGAGCGTCATCCCAAAGACGATGAGCGGTGGATCTAGGAGACATCATTCACACCGAGCTCAATCTGATGACGCTGATCGTGTCTCCATAGAAGGACCGGAGTTTAGAGAGTACCTCAGACGTTTTGAGGAGGATATTAGAGTTGGCAGACGGGTCCCAGATTTACCAGTACATGAGGGATCTTCTGAGCCAATTGCCAGCTGCACCTGCACCTGTTGCTGAGCCTGTTCGAGTTCCAAAGGAGATCAGAGGGCCTCGACCAGATGCCTGGTTGAAGGCATTTCATCAGCAGGGAGTACCACCCTTCTCAGGAGAGAATGGGTTACAGACTGAGGTGTGGATAGGACATGTAGACTCAGCTTTAGAGTCTATCCGTCTTGAGGAGAGACGGATAGAGCTGATCCAGTCTCTATTCCGTGACCTTCCACACTAGTGGTGGAGGATTGTACAGACTAGAGCCACCAGTTATGATCATATGAGGAGCATGATTAGAGAGCAGTTCTATCCTGCCTCACTGAGGAGGGAGAAGCTGCAGGACTTCGTGGAGGCTCGTTTTGAGGATGTACCTATTGCAGATGTCATCCACCGCTTCCAGACTAAGTTAGCTTTGCTGGGTCCAGCTGCACCATCTGAGGACCAGCATGTGTATCTGTTCTCTCGTCGTCTGAGGGAGAGCACGCATTCATACATGGCGAGATTCCATTGTGAGTCCCTAGTTGATTATCAAGACCGGGCTTTTGCTTTTGAGAGGGAGCGAGCCAGTCAGAGGAGAGCTTCTCATATAGGATGGTTTGAGAAGAGGCAGCGCACTGGGAAAACCAGTGGAGTTGGAGGAGCATCTGGTTCCAGACGAGACCAAAGACGTCAGAGTTACCCCTCGTCTGTACTGGCTGCAGCTAAGGGACGACAGTGTTACAACTGTGGTGACCTTGGCCATCTGAGGCCAGATTATCCCAGACCAGTTGTGACTTGCTTTACTTGTGGTAGACCAGGACATCGAGCTGCCTTTTGTAGGCAGGGTGGAGTTGCACCTCAACAGGATTCTTCCCCTGCCAATGTAGCAGGAGGTGGTCAGAAGACACCTCAACAGTAGACACAGGGACAACAGTGAGTCCCAAAGCGTCCATCTACTCAGGGTTCTGCTTCAGGACCGAGTAGAGGCAGAGGTAGAGATGTTGGCACCAGTGATGCCAGAGGAGCCCGAGGGCGAGCTTTTGAGTTGAGGAGTGTAGAGGATCCACTTGTACCGGCTGCTACATGTACCATTTTGCTCATGGTTTACTTGTTAGAGTTTTGTTTGATACTGGTACTACGCATTCATTTATTTCTGATACATGTGTTGAGCGTTTGAGTTTAGCTACCATAGAGGGGATACCCTTTACTATAGGGTTACCTGATGGTAGTCGGGTAAGAGATACCCGTGAGATACGTAGTTGTCCCCTTCGTTTAGGGACTCATGGTTTGCTTGTTGACTTCTTAGTCATGCCATTGATGCATGAAGAAGTCATATTAGGCATGGATTGGATGCGTAGACACCATGTGGTTTAGATGTCGATAGACGGACTATTACAGTCTCTACCGAGGTTGGTCAGATTGAGGTCTTCCGGGGTTGGGACCTTGGGAAGACAAGTTCTGTTATTAGTGTCATACGAGTAGCTAGACTGATTGCACAAGGATGTGATGCCTTCTGGTGCTACGCCATGAAGGATGGAGAGATTCCAACTTTGGAGGATATTCCAATGGTCTGCGAGTTTGCAGACGTATTTTTTGAGCCGTCGAGCTTGCCGCCTCAGAGGAGTGTGGACTTCAGTATAGAGCTGGAGCCTGGTACGAGACCCATCTCGAAGGCCCCATATCGTATGGCACCTGTCGAGATGTTGGAGCTGAAGAAGCAACTCGAGGAGTTGGCTGACAAGGGCTTCATACGCCCTAGTGTTTCACCATGGGGTGCACCTGTCCTCTTCGTGCGGAAGAAGGACGGATCTTTAAGGTTATGCATTGGTTATAGAGAACTAAACAAGGTGACCATCAAGAACAGGTATCCATTGCCTCGTATTGATGATCTACTTGATCAGCTTCAGGGAGCAACAATTTTCTCCCGGATTGACTTGCACTCAGGATATCACCAGCTGAGGGTGAGAGAGCAAGATGTACATAGGACGGCATTTCGTACCCGTTATGGACACTATGAGTTTGTAGTGATGACATTCGGGTTGACGAATGCCCCAGCAGTCTTCATGGAGTTGATGAACAGTATATTCATCGACTTCTTGGATCAATTTGTTGTAGTCTTCATTGATGACAACTGGTATACTCTCGTAGCAGAGAGGAGCATGTCGGTCATCTGATGACGGTTTTGCAGATTTTGAGGGATAGAGAGTTGTATGCTAAGCTCTCTAAGTGCGAGTTCTGGATGTCTAAGGTTGCTTTCCTTGGACACATCGTCTCCGCCAACGGGATTATGGTTGATCCGGCGAAGATCGAGTCTGTTGCTGCATGGACGACACCAACGAACGTCAAGGAAGTACGTAGCTTTCTTGGCCTAGCCGGTATTTACAGACGCTTTGTGGAGGGATTTTCTGTGATTTCCCGCCCACTGACGAGTCTTCTGAGGAAGACTACCATGTTTGTGTGGATCGACCAGTTTTCCCAGAGTTTTGAGAAGTTGAAGAGACGTTTGACTTCTGCTCCTGTCTTGGCACAACAAGAAGGTTCTGATGATTTTGTGGTCTACAGTGATGCATCCAAGCTAGGCTTGGGATTTGTGTTGATGTAGAGAGGCAAAATGATTGCTTATAAGACTAGATAGTTGAAAACGTATGAGGAGAACTACCCGACCCATGATCTGGAGTTGGCAGCGGTAGTTAATGCTTTAAAGATCTGGAGACTGTATGGTGCTACATGTCAGATCTTCACAGACCATAAGAGTCTGAAGTATATTTTCACGCAGCGGGAGTTGAATATCCGCCAGCGTCGATGGCTGGAGTTCATCAAGGACTTTGACCTTGAGATTTTGTATCATCTTGAAAAGGCGAATTTTGTAGGTGACGGTTTGAGCAGGAAGACTCCTCGATGATGCTTACACTCGCTCCAAGATCACAAAGCGCTTCATACTTCACATCTCCCACTCCAATTGGGACACAAAAGGAACCCGGATCTCTTAGCTTGGGAGGCATCTCCTCCTTCATCGTTTGGATTAATTCCGAGGATCTCTTGGTCATTCTTATCTCCCCATACTCCTCCAACTTCCTCTTGTTGGAGAGTATCTCTTTCAAGAACTTGCCATATGCCGGCATTCCTAAAATAGCATCCATGAACGGAATGTTAATATGCAATTTAGACATTAGTTCAAGGAACTTACCAAAATGATTGTCCAAGCGAGCTCTTGCTCGTGATTGAGGGAACGGTAGTGGTGGCTTGTATGGAGGCGGTGCCACATAGGTTGGCTCTACATCCTTGCTCTTGCCTCCATCTCCTTGCAAAGTCTCTTCTTCATTCACCACTTGCTTCCCTTTAGCATTGTCCTTAGGCAAAGGATCTTTCATGCTCAACCCACTCCTTGTTGTAATGGCCAACACTTGGCCTCTTGGGTTGTCTTCGATCCTTCCGGGAAGTTTTCCCGGATCTCTATGGGCTTCACCCGCTTTTTGGAACACTTGTGCTTCCAACACTTTTTGAGCTTTGGAAATAGAAGTCACGGTGCTCTCAAGACCACTCAACCTTCCAAGCAATTTCTCAAACATCATTTCGGTTCTATCTTTTGGAGGTTGAGTGAATCCGGGTGGAGGTTCCTGTGAAGCTTTTGGTGGTGGAGTTGTGCTTGTGGAAGCGGGAGGGTTCAAGGCTCCATCCGGGTTAGAGTAAGAAAACCCGGGATGGTTGTGGTTGGGCCGGTAATTGTTGAATTGCCGGTTGTTGTTGAAGTTCCTTGGGCCTTGGTAGTTGTTGTAGTTGCCCCTTCCCATGTAGTTCACATCCTCCTCCTTTGAAGACAAGTTGGCTTGTGGAAGCACTTGAGGAGTTGCTTGGTTCTTCAAAGTTGTAGCACACAACTCCCTCAAGGACTTCAATTCATTGTTGATGGCGTCAAGCTTGAAATTGCTCATGGTGACTTCACTCACCTCATATGCTCCCGCCTTCCTCCCTTCACTCTTTCTATGGGAGTATTTCTCAATCACTAGAGCTTGCTTCTCCACAAACTCCCAAGCTTCATCTACATGCTTTTCCATAAATGTCCCACCGGAAAGAGATTGGAGCTTGAATTGGCTATCTTCATCAAGTCCTTTGAAGTAGATCTCCAATAGCTCAATTTTTGGTATGCCATGGTGTGGACAATCTAAGAGAAGATCTTTGAACCTCTCCCAAGACTTGAACAAACTCTCTCTATCCTTCATCACGAAGGCATTGATCTTCCCTCTTAACTCGGTAGTCTTGGAAGGTGGGAAGAACTTAGTCAAAAACTCGGTTGTCATCTCCTCCCAAGTACCAACTCGCCCTTGTGGAATAGATTGATAACAAGCTAAGGCTTTGTCCTTAAGAGAGAAGGAGAAATCCCTAAGCTTGTGGTTGTTGCTCTCCAATCTTGGCGGTCTAAGAGTCTCCATCAAGATCTCATAATTCATCAAGTGTTGATGAGGAGACTCTCCTTCCATCCCTCCAAATTGGTTGTGCCGGATCATTTGTAGAACTTGAGGGCGGAGCTCATAATTGTGGGTAGCGGGATCTCCTAAGTTCACACCTGGACGGTGTGCTCTTTGTGCCGGATCCATAAGTCTCCCTAGGGTTTGCGGCTCTTCAATAGAAATGGGGACAACCCTAATATTCGCCGCCGGCTGCGGTTGTGGTGGAGGAGGTGGAGGTTGTTGACGATTAAGCTCCCCTTGTACAAGGGCTTGCCTAATCTCATCAATCTCCCTCCTAGTTGCTTCTTGCCTCTCATTGGCAAGTCTCCTTTCTTCCTCTAAAAGCTCATCTCTTAGCCTTATTTGCTCTAAGGCTTCATCCAATTAAGCTTGGAGGTCTCTTCCGGCCATCTCCTTTCCCTTTTTAATGCTCTTGGATCTAGATCTAAGGGTTTTCTCCGGTTCGGGATCGAATGGAGCTAAATCCTTGCCACGAGATCTTCGCATACACCTAAAGAGTAAGAGATATCCTGAAAAGCGAAGACACACACCAAAAAGAGATCAAAAGCAACAAGAAAGATCTACACTATAAACAATCACAAAATAGACTCAATCTAGACCTAGTCCCCGGCAACGGCGCCAAAAACTTGTCACGCTTAGGATGTGTGCACAATAAGTCTTAAATTTATACTCGTTATATTTCTCCTAACTCCTAGCGCACCCGCAGTGTACGGGACGTTCGTAGTGTGGATAGTATTCCGAGGTCGAACACAAAGACTAAGGTGAGATTGATTCGGTTTATGATTGAGTTTAGTGAAGATCTAGGTTAAGAAAAGAAAGAAATAAAGAAATGAAAATCTCAATTGTTTTTGGTTGGTTTTTAGGTGATCAATCAAGGATCACAATTCATGCAAAAGTAAGCAATCAACTAAGCTAACGAATCAACACAGAGAAACAAGCTAAACACGAGATATGAATCAAAAGAGAGAAACGGATTCTAGGGGTTGGAAATTCCGATTATGGCATAGGACTCAAGCTATCTAATCGTTCCTTGGATGATCTATGATATGTCGGGAGTAAGTGTTTCTAGGGCGGGATCAATCATCGGGTAAGTCTCATGGTCCACTAATCCATTCCTAAGATCTCATTACCGGGTAAGTCTCTAAGAACCTAAGGATTGGAATTCTACACAAACCGGATTATTGCCTAGAGGTCTAACCTATCCTTACCGGGTAAGTCTCGAAAAGGGAAGGTCTAAGCAACTATCCTAGCACACTTAGTCCAATGGCGGCTTGTGAGGCTCACCACTACCTAGGGTTTTGTAATCTTCGAAATCTAAGGGTAAGAATCACCGGGTAGGTCTCTTCTAACACTTAGTAGCTAACACTAGGTCACCCTAGGCTAGATTAACTCAACAAACACCTAGGATTCCAACAATCTAAAGCCAGATTCATCGAACCAGGAGAAAACACGGGTTGTTCTACACATCCACGGCCGTGGAATGGGAAGATCCACCCGTGATCTTCAACAGAGAGTTCGTTCTTGTAAGTTACTCATCCAAAGGTAAATCTAAATGCATACTATCATAGTCCTAGCCACAATCATCCTTTCCTTACCCTAGAATCGCATCTATTTAGCCTAAAACATTCATAATAGAAATCGAAACAATCAAACATGAAATCATGGCATCCATTTGCAAAACAATGAAGAGAGAAAGATGAACAAGTGAACTAAAACGAAACCAAGCTGAAGTGGAATTAGAATAACTCACAATCCTTCTTAAAGAAGGTTCAAATGGTTCTTACAACCCTAGAAATTGAATCCGAAATTCTTCACTACAAAAGCTATCAAAGTGTGGCAATGGTGTGTTCTTCTTCTTCTCCTACAAGCTCCTCTCCAATGGTGGCTTCCTTCTACTTCCTTCTTCTTAAGAGAGTATTTTTGATTGGATGATGTTGGATAATGGAGAGCTGCTCCAAGATGCTTCTCTCAGCCAATAAAGGACCACTTTTATAACAAATTTTGCATGAGCTGGCCATGAGAGTCGTGGCACAGCTGTCACAAGAATCTGCTAAAATCCACGGGCTAAAATCACGGCCGTGGAATGTGCCAGTGAACCGTGATTTGCTCCAGAAACTTCGCCTTGGATCATTAAGCTGTGATTTGGTGCATGGCTTGTGTTGGCAAGGCTCCATGAGTCTTCCTTAGCCTCTAGTTTGCATCTTAATGAGCCCGGAGGTGTGTCATCTCGAGGATTGATTCTCGAATGCATCAATTAAGCTCCTAAATCTCCCAAAATACCTATAAAACACGCACAAGTCCGTGTAGACGTCTATCTCGACAAAACACATGAATTGAGTGCAAAACGTCGTGAACTAATGCTAAACCATGCATGAATGAGTGAGAAATCTATCTAAATGACTACTTAAACTTAGCTCATAAATCGTGTTATCAGGGGTTTGCATAATCCTTTGCATGATGAGCATCTAGGATAGTTTAACATTTTTACATGTCTTGCATTGTATATATTTATTTCGAAAAACCCATAAAAAATTCAGAAAATTTAAAAAATTTTGTGCTTTCTAGGTTTGGATATGACCCTAATGATGAATCTTGTCTTGTGGATTGGCTATGGATGGCCTTATGTGTTAAATTGATGATAGCATATGTGGACTTGAAGTACTTTTGAAACCATGAATGATTTGTGATCATGATGTTTGCCTAGAATAAATTGAGTATTGAAGGTCGAAATTACATGATAGTTCTTGCATACCATCTAGGAATGAATGAGGCAATTCATCTTTCCCTACTTCTCATCTTGATCATGATTGCTTGAGCACCTCAATTGAGATAAATTTGACCTCTTTTGACCCATCCGGGAATAGGAGCATGTTAGTGTGTTGATGTGTGTAAAAAGCAAGTGTGGGGTGAAGATGTTGATGAAAGAATGTCATAAATTAAAAATGCTGAATTTGTTGTGGAAGTGTAGCCAAAAACATAGGTTTGGGGACGTTGGTTTAGATGACAAGTAACTCGGTACACTTCACATAATCGGGTGTTGGTGCCTTGCCAAAGTCAAATAAACCGATAGTCCTAACGAGCTTTGGTATGTGTGCCCGGTGTGGATGCACCTCGAAAAATAGAAAAAGCCCGAGGATGGTAATCACCAAGGTTTCGGCTTTTGTACACCAATGCCATTGTCTCAAAAATAAGAAAAAGGAAAGAAAGAAAAGATAGAGAAAAAATATACACTTGAGGGAAGTTGATCGAGGACAAGGAAGTGGAGTTAGTTCCATTCCCGGATTAGCACCACATAGCCTAGAAAAACCCCCACCTAGTCACAACGTTTCTTGGCCTTTGAGTTCATAAGACCTTATGACCTACTTGCATGTTTGTAAGACTTAGTAATTTAGATTGGATATGCTCTTGATCTTCTTGACTTCTTCATCTTTACATTTCATGCATACCTTCAAGCTAAGTACAATTGTCTTTCCATGCTTTCACTTGTTTGATGCATGATTGATTATCCATTACCATGAAGCATGACTATGAAGGTGATCCAATAATAGAAGCACAAACCAAAAAAGATTTTGCCATTTTTCTGCATACATATATCATGTTATCTCTTAGTCTATAGTTGGGAATTTGCTCGGTGACGAGCAAACCTTAAGTATGGGGTATTTTGATAACACGATTTATGAGCTAAGTTTAAGTAGTGATTTAGATAGATTTCTCACTCATTCATGCATGGTTTAGCATTAGTTCACGACGTTTTGCACTCAATTCATGTGTTTTGTCGAGATAGACGTCTATACGGACTTGTGCGTGTTTTATAGGTATTTTGGGAGATTTAGGAGCTTAATTGATGCATTCGAGAATCAATCCTCGAGATGACACACCTCCGGGCTCATTAAGATGCAAACTAGAGGCTAAGGAAGACTCATGGAGCCTTGCCAACACAAGCCATGCACCAAATCACAGCTTAATGATCCAAGGCGAAGTTTCTGGAGCAAATCACGGTTCACTAGCACATTCCACGGCCGTGATTTTAGCCCGTGGATTTTGCCAGATTCTTGTGACAGCTGTGCCACGACTCTCATGGCCAGCTCATGCAAAATTTGTTATAAAAGTGGTCCTTTATTGGCTGAGAGAAGCATCTTGGAGCAGCTCTCCATTATCCAACATCATCCAATCAAAAATACTCTCTCAAGAAGAAGGAAGTAGAAGGAAGCCACCATTGGAGAGGAGCTTGTAGGAGAAGAAGAAGAGCACACCATTGCCACACTTTGATAGCTTTTGTAGTGAAGAATTTCGGATTCAATTTCTAGGGTTGTAAGAACCATTTGAACCTTCTTTAAGAAGGATTGTGAGTTATTCTAATTCCACTTCAGCTTGGTTTCGTTTTAGTTCACTTGTTCATCTTTCTCTCTTCATTGTTTTGCAAATGGATGCCATGATTTCATGTTTGATTGTTTCGATTTCTATTATGAATGTTTTAGGCTAAATAGATGCGATTCTAGGGTAAGGAAAGGATGATTGTGGCTAGGACTATGATAGTATGCATTTAGATTTACCTTTGGATGAGTAACTTACAAGAACGAACTCTCTGTTGAAGATCACGGGTGGATCTTCCCATTCCACGGCCGTGGATGTGTAGAAAAACCCGTGTTTTCTCCTGGTTCGATGAATCTGGCTTTAGATTGTTGGAATCCTAGGTGTTTGTTGAGTTAATCTAGCCTAGGGTGACCTAGTGTTAGCTACTAAGTGTTAGAAGAGACCTACCCGGTGATTCTTACCCTTAGATTTCGAAGATTACAAATCCCTAGGTAGTGATGAGCCTCACAAGCCGCCATTGGACTAAGTGTGCTAGGATAGTTGCTTAGACCTTCCCTTTTCGAGACTTACCCGGTAAGGATAGGTTAGACCTCTAAGCAATAATCCGGTTTGTGTAGAATTCCAATCCTTAGGTTCTTAGAGACTTACCCGGTAATGAGATCTTAGGAATGGATTAGTGGACCATGAGACTTACCCGGTGATTGATCCCGCCCTAGAAACACTTACTCCCGACATATCATAGATCATCCAAGGAACGATTAGATAGCTTGAGTCCTATGCCATAATCGGAATTTCCAACCCCTAGAATCCGTTTCTCTCTTTTGATTCATATCTCGTGTTTAGCTTGTTTCTCTGTGTTGATTCGTTAGCTTAGTTGATTGCTTACTTTTGCATGAATTGTGATCCTTGATTGATCACCTAAAAACCAACCAAAAACAATTGAGATTTTCATTTCTTTATTTCTTTCTTTTCTTAACCTAGATCTTCACTAAACTCAATCATAAACCGAATCAATCTCACCTTAGTCTTTGTGTTCGACCTCGGAATACTATCCACACTACGAACGTCCCGTACACTGCGGGTGCGCTAGGAGTTAGGAGAAATATAACGAGTATAAATTTAGGACTTATTGTGCACACATCCTAAGCGTGACAAAGGCGATTTCCAAATTGACAGTTCAGCCTCAACTTCAGAGGGATCTAGCTTGGCTAGAGCTGGACATCCATTTTCCTAATGAGGATGCCCAGTCATATGCTTTAGAGGTTTTACCTGGTCTGTTGGATGAGATCCAGCAGAAGCAGGGGACCTGCCCGATCTTGATGAGGATCAGAGAGAGGATGTCTCGTGGAGAGGCACCACCGTTTTACATTGGAGCTGATGGAGTGATGAGGCGTCATGACCGCATCTGTGTTCCTGCTAATGCAGAGTTGAGACAGAGGATCTTACAGGAGGCTCACTTTACACCTTACTCTGTACATCGAGGTACGAGTAAGATGTACCATGATGTGAGACATTCATATTGGTGGGGAGGGCTAAAGCCCGATGTAGCCAGATTTGTGGCTTAGTGTGCGACCTGTCAGCAGGTCAAGATAGAGCATTGCAAACTTGGAGGTGAGCTCCATCCACTGCCAGTTCCGTAGTAGAAGTAGGAGAACGTCTCCATGGATTTTGTGACCGGTTTGAGACCCAATAGGAGTTTTGATGCTATCTGGGTTGTGGTTGATAGACTGACGAAGACGGCACGTTTCATTCCTATCAGAGAGACGTGGCCAGTGAGCAGATTGGCTAAGGAGCACACTAGACAGATAGTGAGACTCCATGGTGTACCGAGGACAATCGTCTCTCATCTAGATGGACGATTTACCTCGAGGTTTTGGCAGCTGATTCAGACTGCTTTGGGGACGAGTCTACACTTCACGACTGCGTTTCACCCTCAACCCGATGGTCAGTCTGAGAGGACCATCCAAACCTTAGAGGATATGTTGCGAGCTTGTGTGTTGGATCGGGGACAAGGATGGTCTAATTACCTCCCACTTGTTGAGTTCTCATACAACAACAGCTGGCATGCATCTATAGGGATGGCTCCTTATGAGGCACTGTATGGACGTAGGTGTCATACACCTTTATACTGGGATGAGCCTAGCAATATCAGTGGGATAGCGCCAGAGCATATTCAGGATAATTTGGCTCGAGTAGCGCTGATCAAAGAGAGGATGTTGGCTGCACAGAGTCGCCAGAAGTCATATGCAAACAAGAGGTGTCGCCCTCTAGAGTTCAGGGTAGGAGCTCATGTCTGGTTGAGAGTATCTCCGACACGTGGCGTCAGAGGTTTTGGCATAAAGGGGAAGCTAAATAGAGTTGGGAGAGCAGCCTACAGGTTAGCATTGCCTCCGAAATTAGAGGGTGTTCACCCTGTGTTCCATGTGTCTCAGCTGAGGGAGTATATACCAGGTCCGAGGCACATTGTGAGTTATGATGATTTGGTGGTGGAGCCAAACCACACCTTTGTTGAGCATCTTATTGCAGTCCTAGAGCGAGGTGTGAGACGCGTGAGTTCAAAGGGCATTCCTATGATGAGGATACAGTGGTCTAGACGTGGACCGGAGGAGGCTACATGGGAGACTGAAAATAGTATCCAGAGGAACTATCCAGAGTTTTATGCCGAGATAGATGCACCTAGGGTCGATGAATAGATCTTAGTGCTATCTTGGTGAGTATGTGATTATGTGCTTGCATGCCTTGATGTGTTTACTCCATGCTAGTTATGATGTATTTTAAGGTCTTATTAGATCTTGCTATGCTAGCACGATGTATGTTATAGTTGGAGATGATTATTCCCTCCATGCTATTTGAGTATGATATATGTTTATAGTTGGAGATGGTTCTTTCCTCCATGCTATCTGAGTGTGATTAGGATTAAGCTGGAGATGGTTCTTTCCTCCATGCTACCTTGATGGACATAGTTCCAGTGGAGATGTTATTCCTCCATGCGATGTATATGATTATGTTTGGCTAGAGATGTGCTTCCTCTATGCCTTGTGTTGTGATATGGCGAGAGATGTGATTCCTTTACGCCTTTGGGTAGCGTTATGGCCCTGTTTTCTGGAGTTGATGATTCCTCCATGTTTACGTTTGAGGCTATAGATTGTATAGGTTCTGACCTTATGAGCGGAGATATGATACCTCCGATAGAGAGAGAGAGAGAGAGAGAGAGAGAGAGAGAGTTATAACCTCGGCTTATGGGTCCGAGAGGATTTGAGATTTTGCAAGTTTCGGAACAAAACTTGTTTTTAGGGGGGGATGAGATGTAAGAGCCTAGTTGTTGAGTTGCTGAGAGAGTGAGCAGAGGGCCAGGAATTAGCCTGGAGCGCCCCTGCGTGACCCTGAGAGCGCCCTTGCGGGTTGCTTGGGCCGCCCCTGCGACTCACAGAGTCCGCCCCTGCGGCTCTGTGTGTTGCAGCCGTCTTCTTTGACCCTTTGACCCATGCCTTACTCTTTTTACCCCTTTATAATCTTAATCTCTTCCTCCTGATGAGGGTTTACCATTCTTAGCTCCATCTCTCTCTCCTTACGTACATCTTCTCCTCTCTTCTCCCTTGGATCATCTTTGTTGATCTTCTCTTGAGTTTTGTGAGTTTGTGAGAGTTTTAGATAGCTTGCTTGGCTTTGCTTGCTATTGTTGAGAGTTGTTGTTGCTGAGCCATATGAGCTAGCTTGTGGTGATGTTGGTGTTGTGCTGATCTCCTAGAGAGCTTGGCTGGTAAGCTTTCATGGCTTCTCTTATTTCTTTCTTCTTTTCTTCTTTTTTCTTCCTCTTTCCTTAGCCTAGCTTAGATCCCTTACGTTTGGATCATGTCTCATCCATGTCTGGCTTGTGTTAATGTATATATATGTATGTTGTTGTTGGAGTGAAGAAGGAGTAAAGAATCGAAGGAAGAAGTGAAGAAAGGACTAAGGTGGTGTCTTCTGTTGTCCAGCCGCCCATGCGCCACCTTGCAGCCGCCCCTGCCCCGGCCAGGAAGTAAGACCCAAGGTCTTAGGGACGCTTTCCCCATGCCAACCATGCTCGCACTGAAAACTTTCCAGGAGGTCACCCATCCTGAAATTGCTCCCGTGCGAGCACGCTTAACTCTAGAGTTATTTGTCCTCACTTTACGACTGGAAAAGAAGAATTCTTGTTGACATGGGTAGCAACTCATCCTTATAAGTCAATCACAAATCCCCATTCAAATGATGCGGGATGACAATTTTATGGGATGTTACAATCTCCCCCACTTAAACTCATGACGTCCACGTCAGGCCAATGACCGTCCACCGAGCCGAGTGACCGCCTACTAGGGCGAGCACACTCGTAACTCAGGGTTAGCTCTAATACCATTAGTAAGACCCGAGTTCTTAGGGACATTGTCCCCAGGCAAACCATGCTCGCGCTGAAAACTTCCCAAGAGGTCACCCATCTTGAAACTGCTCCCGTGCGAGCACGCTTAACTCTAGAGTTATTTGTCCTCACTCTACCACTGGAAAAGAAGAATTTTTGTTGACATGGGTAGCAAACCATCATTATAAGTCAATCACAAATCCCCATTCAAATGATGCGGGATGACAATTTTACGGGGTGTTACACAGGATCCGCCCCTGCGCCACCAGTGAGCCGCCCTTGCGCCACCTGCATCAACAAGGGTCTTCTCTTGTTTCTGCAGGTGTGTGTGTGCTTCTAGAATTTCCTTAGGATGCCTTTGTTCCCTCCTTTCCTAGTGTGAGATATAGGATCATGCTAGAGGTGTGATGATGTGTTTGGTTGAGGTTATGATCGGTTTATGCCTTATATGGCCTTTGAGGTTCGTTAGGTTGTGAGTTTAGGTTGAGGATGATCCTATGGATCCCTTTGGGTCTAGGTGTGACCTTGTGTTGTTAGGAGATTGATATATCTCTTTATGCCCTGTTTATTGGTTGTGTTGTCCCTCCAATGTAGAGGTGATCGTGGTTGAGTTGATCGAGGTTGAGGTAAGTCCGTAGGACTTACTTAGCTGTCATCCTTATATTGGGTGTTTGCATGAGTGGTGTGTGATTTATATGTTTGCTATGATAGCATGAGATGTCGTTTATACCGACCTATGCTTTATTGATTGCCCCGTATGCGTGGCTGTGATAACCTTTCCCTTTCATCCCGCCGTGGAGTCTGGGAGGTTCTCTGATGTCAGGCCAGACTGACTTTACAGGAAGGCACAATCCACTCCCATAGGGTACGCGGATTGTGTGACCGATACTTGTGCAGCTGGCTAACAAGCTCAGAGGCGAGGATGTATCCGTCCTCGTGTCACATAGTTTCATATATATTTATATATACGATTTGAGTGAATGACCATTATATTGAGATGATAAAATGGGTAAATGTGTGAAAGCATGTTGATGTGGTGATATTTCCTTGGTTGTGATTGTGCTTATGCATTACTCTATATATATGTGAATGGTTAGCTAATGGTTTATTACCATGTTGTAGATGCCCCATAGGATAGGCACGCTGCTGGGTGATCTAGCAGAGTGGCAGGCTGAGGACGTCTCGTACATATGTTTTTGTGGGCTTTTGGGTTTGTTTACCTTTTCCCTCATGCGTGAGGATGATCTTTTGTTACCTCCCGTGTGAGGGTGTTGGTTTATATACTCGGCTATGTTGTCTTACCTTTTGGATGTACAGTTTATACAGTCTCATGTATTTGTTTTTATATTTGTCAGTGTCATGTTGTAAGGTCCGGTGAACTTGTTGTCAGGCTAGGGTCAGGATCCATTGTGAGATCCTAGCCCAATGTGGCACTCCGAGTCCCGCGGATTCAGGGTGTTACAATATGGTCGCGTAACTTTGTCATAGACCTATGTGTGGTTAATAGAATTGAAAGACTATTGTAATTATTTTGTGACAATAAGGTTGTAGTATTGTTCTCCAATAACAATAAGAGCTTTGTAATTGAGAAGCACATTGGCATCAAGTTCTTGTGATTGAAGCACATAAAGCACAAACTCCATGATTGTAGATCCATATACTAAGGGGTTACCTCCTAAGGTTTTTTATGAGCACACTACTCGTATGGGGATTGTCAATTGTGCAATCCTTTGACTTAGTGGGAGTTTGTTTAGATGTTCTATGTTTAATAATTTATGCATATTAAAGTTGTTATGATTTACAATTTGAACTAAAGGTTTTTTTTATTGATCTCCGAATAAAGTAGGACCAATTGGAAATAGACATGTTTATGAGATCACATTACATGTAATTTTCATAAGGAGGTTTAGTCACGATGATTGTAACAGCCCGAATCCGCGGGATATCGGAATGCTACGGGCGAGATCACACATTGGGTCCCGACCCTTAGCCTGACAACAACTCCACCGGACCTTTCCAACAAGGCACAAATTAAAGGCATAAAACTCAAAAGTAGTTTATAATGTATGCAAGAAAAGAAAGGAATGGATACAAGTTGAAAACTCAGCCGAGTCCTCAAAATGACATAACGTAAAGGAAACCAAACGTACAACAAGACATAATCCGACAAAACAAAGAAACCCCCAAAAACGTCCCCGTGCTATAATGTGCGGAGACCACTCGGCTGTCCACTCCTCCGCCTCACTCGGCGGCGTCTCTAACCTGCAAGGCATCTACACAAAACGGTTTTAAACCGTTAGCTCACATTCTATGCATTATAAGAATAATATGGCACAAGCACACACATGAAAACACAAAGCATACAATATAAACATTCATTACATAATATCTTTTTAGGTTGTTCCATATCTAATTCATTTGTTTCAAGTGTGACACGAGAGTCTTATAACTCTTGCCTCTGTCCCCGTGTAACCAACAGGAGTGTGGTGGCGCCCAACCCATATACCCTGTGGGAGTGATGAAGAAGCCCGCCCGTATACCGTGTATGGTCTGGTCGCAGAGATCCCCCCAGTCTCCCTCGGGAAGCTGAGCGGTGGTCAAGAAAATCCTAACCATTTTCATGCTTAAAAGCAGTAAACACACACCACCATATACATCCAAATAAGGCATAAAAGCGGCTAAGTAAGTCCGAGGACTTACCATGTCTCAAGCTAATCAAACCAACGATCACACTTTCCGGAAAGAAAAACCAAAGCCTGACCAACAAGATATACATGTCAACAACAACTCACAACACACTCCAAGTCTCTCCAAAGCTAAAACCAAGCAAGGGGTTCAACAACTAGAAGCTAGGAAGACTCTCTTGAACCTTTAGGAGGTCAAGGACAAGAGAGGCAAGGGTAGGAGGGAACAACATCCCACAACCCAAGAGAGATTAAGTACACAACCAAGCTGGACTAAGAGGGTAAGATGGAAGAGAGACCACAAGGCCTTCACACACACAAGATCACTAAAGATTCAAGGGCACCTAGGTTCAAGCCACTAAATGGCATTCTCATAAGTCCTAGGTCCAACCTAATCATGCTTCTATCTAGGTAACAACATAAGGTCTAAGGAAGGAACGAAGAGGAAATGAGGAAGGAACCTACTGGTGAAGAAAACGCAGCCGCGGAAGCAAGCTGGCGCCCCCGGAGGAACCTGTCGCCGCCCCTGCGGATCCCTGGCGCCGCCCCTGCGCCTCTGGTGGCCGCCCCTGCGGTGGCTCTGGCCGCCCATGCGGTGGCCTCATTCCGCCCCTGCGCCTCAAGCAATCCGCCCCGCGGTCGAACAGCAGAAGGTCCGTTTTCTTCGTTTCTTCGACTGGTTCTTTGCTCCTAGTGCCTCCTTCTCTTGTTGGGCTTCCTCCAAACCTTCACCACAGGTCTTAACCTCCTCACCACGACCTAAACGAGCTAAGGAAAGGGACATGCAAGGGTTTACTAGATTTCTCTTCAAAAGTTTCCTCCATGGCTATGGAGGTGAAGAGAAGAGAAAGAAGAGATAACCAGCAGCAAGAGGAAGGGAAGAGAGAGTTTACCTACCACAGCAGATCCAAAAGTTTCAAGTTGCAGCTCCTACCAATCTCTTCCAAGTCCAAAGGAGAAGAGAGCAAACAAGAAGGAAGGATGGAGTGGAGAGAAGTGAAAGAGCGTAAGAAAGGATGTGGGAAAAAGAGGAGAGAGTAAAGGCTGACAAAAGAGGTGGGATATCCCAAGGGTTAGCTCACTCTTTCACTCCTCTTCCCAAGGTCGGAAATTAAAAAGTGCCCCCCTCCCCGCGTTAAAATCCAAACTCAGAAAACGTGACTGCGGGATAATAAGCCGCAAACGCGTAAAAGTCGGAAACAACTCGACTTCCGGAAATAGAATTTCCGAATGTTACAATGATTGTGACGAATGCTGCCGTGATCTCATATTAATATATCAGATGGACCAAATAGATATGAAGAATAAGTCTGCATATAATTAGTCATTACGTGTACACATAAAGAATTTGGATAATATAGTTGTTTGTTTCATATGTAGCTCAAGTGGAAGAATGCAAGATTTTATTTATTAATTTTATTATTATTAGTGGGCTTACATATTATAATTGTTAATTATATTATATGATTAAATAACAGCGGGCTAATAAAAATGATTCAATCAAGTAAAACCCTAGGCTTAAACTAAACGCTATGGGCTTAATGGGTGGATACATAAATTTGACTCAATGGATTTGATGAGATTTTATTAGGTAATGATCCTCAATGTATCAAATCAATTAGTCCTTTTATATTCTCGACCCATCAAATACAAAACCTAAAGAAACCCTAAGGAGGTTTGACTGAGGAAGACTATATATCCGCGACGCTCATTTGGATCATAGATTTCACACTAAGTTTTAATCGGATTACTATTATGGAACCGTGTATGCAATTCTAGATTCCTTGATAACTTAACGTGATTAATACTTATGTTTATGGTATAAGTAATTTTATTATTGGGCGTTTATGGTTTAAGTAATTGAACTATTCCAACATGTATTACAAATCGTTCGATAACTTTGAACCTTTGCAATCGGAACTTTGTTGATGGATGCAACTTCCAAAAGAGAATTAAGTCTATGGTTGGGCTTTTTGGACTCAAATTGGGATATCATAAAAAAGGTGGAAGAGGTAAGGAATAGGGTTTATGGTGCAAAAAGGTAAAAGTTTGGGTTGTAATAAGTAATTAAGTTCCGAAATGAAGGCGTAGTAGGTGGATGCTTTCAGTGTATGACAATGGGACAGCCTTCTACAATGGTACAGTGAATGAAGGTGATGGACAAGGCAACTACTACCACGAATACAAGTGACTTTTAAGCAAAACCATAAACCAACCAAACAAAACTTCAACTTCAACATCGAAGAAAGTTCAGAATAGCTAATCAAAAAGGGGAACTACTTATATATATGAATAGTACACGTACATTGTAGCTTTTCACTTGATAATGATTATAATAAATTCTATTTAAATATGGTCGAGAAAATTAAAGTTAGTATTTTTAAAATAATTTATTTCTCGACATTGATTTACAAAAATGATATGTAATATGTACTTTGATTTGTTAGTCAAAATTTTTGTTTGATTCTTTCAAATTTTGTATATTATCGACTTTAATATTTTTTATTATTAGTTCATATATTTCTTTCCTATTTATATTACATTTTTTATGCATTTTTTTAGTTGTATATTTTCAAACTAATAAAACATAATGTTAAAACCTAAAAAACCTAATAACACAACATTTGAACCAATATTATAAAAAAGATCAAAAGATGTAATAATAATTATATATAAAATATAACTACCAAATTTACAAAGCATGAATTAACTATATATAGTGATTGACGTAATGTAACACTCAATATGAACTAATAATATGAAAGTTTTCTACAATAAAGGTTGTGTTTCATAAATATTATTTGAGAATAGTATAAACAGTATGAACAGATAATGTAAAATGGGTGAACCAAATAAATAAAAACTTTGTATTGTTCGTAGAACAAAATAGAACTAAATTTGTGACAATTATGATTTTTTTTCAGGGGATAAAATTATTGTACAAAAATTATAAAGACAATTATAAAAAAAAGTATACTTTTTATTGGAATATTATCTTAGTACATGTTTTGTGTTCTAATAACATTTGATTCATATTTTGTTAACTAATAATTCATATTTTACCATCGTACGATTCATCTCTCCGTAGTTTCATACTCTCAAATATATACATTGTCTCAAAAAGTCGTCTTGACTTATTAATTCATAATTTAAAAAATCATATTTTATAAGTTTTTAGACATTATATTTCAATAAGATTTAGCTTATTCTTATAATAATCTATATTTTGTACCATTTTAGTTTACTTTTTAAAACTAACAGCTTTTATTTTTGAATTATAGAACTTTGATAGACACAACCCTTTTTGAATTTGAGTTTATCAAAGCTTATATACTCGGCAACAGCCACAACAACCCTAATCAAGGGGAAATACATTTGCCCTAATCCCCAAGGTCTAGCACTGAGACAATGTCTGAGAAACCTTGTCCACACTTGTCTCATCTATTCAATCTCTGATTGTTATGGGAGGTGACTTCGATGTAATTAAAAGCTTGGACAAACGTTAAGGTGGCTCCAAAAGACTATGGCCCCGTTTGGTTCCAACTCCGAAATCGGAAACGGAATGGAAACGAATCTAGTCAATACGTATACCCTTGTTCATTAAAATTTTTGGAATCATTCCTTGTGTTTGTAGTAATTTGATGAGAGTTTGATTACTTTTGATACCCTATAGAGTAACAAAATGTGAGGAAGCAAGTGCATTTTTCATAAAATCATGGGGAATGATTCCATCAAATTTCATGAATATGAATGTGAATATAAACTAAATTCGTTTCCATTCCGTTTCCGTTTCCGGATTGGAACCAAACGGGCCCTATATATCTAGGGAATCGATTGACTTTGCTAAGTGGATCAATTACAATAGTCTAGTGGATATGGACTTTTAAGGTTCACCATTTACGTGGGGTAGGGGGAGAGAGGTGCAAACCAGAATCTCCAAGCGGTTGGACAAGGTTTTCATGTCACCAAGTGGTAGGATACGATGGCTTGAAGCATCTGTGAGACATCTTCCTATGATGTCTTCGGATCACAATCCTTTGCTTCTTTCTTTCGAAAGGGCTAGTTCTTTTGATCATAGAAGACGGCATTTCCGTTTTAGGCCGCATGGTTAACCCATCCGGAGTTCTCTAGTCTTATTGAGAGTTCATGGGATGGGGTAACTCATCTTCCGAGAGCTTTAGAGAAACTTCAATCGGCCCTGAGGAAGTGGGACAAGGAGATTTTCTGGAATATTCAGCTAAGAAAGGAGGCCCTGATTCGACAAATTGAGGAGATCAACACCGACATTGCTCAGCCAGTTACATGCCCATTACTTTCTAGAGAGATCGAAGCTAAGCAACAACTGGATAGGGTTCTTGAACAAGAGGAAATTGTATGGTGTCAGAGAGCGAGGCAAGATTGGTTGAAGTTTGGGGATAGAAATCCATCTTTCTTCCACCTTTCAACTATAATACGGAGGCAACACAACCGTATTGATGCTTTAAAGTTGGAAGGAGGAGAGTGGTGCGTGGATAAGGCTACTCTCGGAAGGCATGCCTCTGATTACTTCAGAGGTTTGTATGGTCCGAGTAATCTCCCAAGCCTGGGTCGGATCCTAATGGGGGGCTTCCCATACCTGGATCCGGCGCAACAAGAGGCTTTGATCAAGCCATGCAATAGGGAGGAAGTGTATCAGGCAGTTATGGCGATGGGCTTGCTGAAGGCACCCGGACTTGACAATTTCCAACCCATTTTCTACAAATAGCTCTGGACTACAGTGAGGCTCTTCCTAGTCAACCTTGTTCAAGGATTCTTTCGCGGTGGGGAGTTGTCTAGAACGGTCAATGAGACTCTTATCTTTCTTATTGGGAAAATTGCTAGCCTGAGTTGATTAGTCAATTCAGACCGATTAGACTTTGTAACGTCAACTGTGATAACGAAGATCCTCGTCTCCCGGCTCAAAGGCATTATGGACTACCTTGTATCCCCAACGTAGTCCAGCTTCATTTCAGGTAGGTTAATCACTGACAATGTTGTTATTGCCCAGGAACTCATTCTCTTAATGAAGCGTAAGAAGGGTAATAAAAGGTGAATGGTACTAAAGCTCAAACTTGAGAAGGCTTATGATATGCTTAGATGGGAATTTGTTATTGAGAACATGGTTGATGTTGGTCTGCCTACTCGGTGGGTCAAGTGGATCTCTACTTGCCTATCAACGGCTTCAATGAAAGTCCTCTGGAATGGAGAGGCGATGGGTGGGTTCTTTATGACAAGGGGCTTAAGATAGGGTGACCCATTATCGCCATATTTATTTGTGATTTGCCTAGAGAGGTTGGGTCACTTGATAGATCGAGCGGTGGAAGAAGGTCAGTGGAAACCCATGAAGATGTCAAGAGGGGGACCTTCTATATCTCATTTGATGTTTGCGGATGACATATTATTGTTTGCGGAAGCCTCAATATCACAAGTGAATATCATTAAAACGATTTTGGAGGAATTTTGCGGTGCTTCTGGTCAAAAGATATAAGTCATGCAAAAACTCGTCTTTTTGTTTCTAAGAATGCCCAAGGGCCTCTGAAAAATGTGTTGAGCGAGTTGTGTGGAATACCCTCGACTCGTCATCTAAGAAAGTACCTTGGGATCCCACTATTCCACGGCCGGGTGTCGAAATCTACGTTCAATCCTTTGGTTGAGAGAATTAATGGTAGACTATCGGGATGGAAGGCACACACTCTCTTTTTCGCATGACAGGAAACGCTGGTGAAGTCGGTTCTTTCGGCCCTTCTAGTTTACCATATGAACTCCGTGTTTCTCCGTAAGAGTGTGTTAGGTACATTTGATCGACTAT
This sequence comes from Fagopyrum esculentum, assembly GCA_033239045.1. Taxonomy (NCBI): domain Eukaryota; kingdom Viridiplantae; phylum Streptophyta; class Magnoliopsida; order Caryophyllales; family Polygonaceae; genus Fagopyrum; species Fagopyrum esculentum. The sequence goes on along the minus strand of BSUD01000003.1, from coordinate 124,555,105 downwards.
GCAGAAACTTTCTGTAGGGTAGTATTCCACGGAATCGGAAAATTTATCTGATAGGATGGGATAAGGTTTGTCCAGATAAACTGTCGGGGGGCCTTGGGATTATAAGGGCGGAGGATTCAAACATGGTTCTGTTAGCAAAGCTTAGGTGGCGCCTTTTCATGAATAGAGACAGTCTTTGGGCTCGTGTCTTGCTCAAGAAATACTTAGTACCGGAAAACGGATGGCCTAGGGGTCTTGTGTACCGTGGAGGTAACTCATATGTATGGAAATGTATTGTTTACACATATAATCAGATTGTGGTGCCTAATTTGGGTTGGAGTGTCATTAATGGGCGAAGGACTCTTTTTTGGCTGGACTGCCGGTTGGGTGATACCCCCTGGATGCGTTTTGCCCTATTTCGCTTAGTATTGCAAAGAAGAAGCTAATCGTTAGGGACCTGTGGTTAGAGTCTAGAACGTGGAATTAGGCGTACTTGTCCAGCCGCCTTAGCAACGCGGGGTTGCTGAGATTAGCTGCTATAGTTCTTCTCTTCTGGAGGTTGATAGAGGGGAGGACTCAATTAGATGGGTTGGTTCCAGAGATGGGATCTTCGCTACATCCTTTGCCATTAAGTATGTGCGTAGCAAATGTGAATGTTCTCAAGTGCGTGAATCTCTTTTCAAAAGGATTTGACGGACTGATGTTAGTGAACAAAATCGGTACTTCATGTGGCTCTTAGTGTGGGATCTACCGCTAACCAATGCAGAAAGGTTTAGACATCATATGACCATGGATGCGTTATGCCCTGGTTGTCTCTCTGCGGAGGATTCTCTTCTCCATCTGCTGCGTGACTGCCCTATTACGAGTTGTGTATGGAATCGATTGGTTTCAGAGTCTTATAGGGCCATTTTCTTCAGCCTAGATTGGAAAGAGTGGTTGTTTGAGAATGTTAGCTTTAGCGGAAAATCGCCCCTGAGTGGTGCATGGAACGTTACCTTTGCGTGTACAGTTTGGTGGAGTTGGAAATGGAGGAATGCAAGGGTTTTTCAGGGTAAAGATATTGTGATGGATAGAGTCAATTTTTTAAAATTGAAAGTGCAGGAGTTGGTGGAGTCTAGGAGCAGTCTGGATGTGACTAGATTGCCCCTAAAAATGGATAAACGTGTCCATTGGCATAAGCCTAGAGTGAACTGGGTAAAGGTAAATGCGGATGGGGCTATGAGGAGCCCAGATAACTGATCCACGGCAGGAGCCATCATCAAAGATGAGAACAGAGAGTGGCGGGGTGGTGTTGATTTGAATTTGGGGTGTGCATATGTTCCTGAAGCTGAGTTGTGGGAGGTAGCCCATGGCTTAAACCTTGCATGAGACAATGGTTTTAGGAGAGTTTACATGGAGGTTGACTCGTTGACTACGGTCAACTTTATTAAGAATAAGATTTGTTCTTTGCACCCACTTTCTAGCCTGGTCATCCGGTGCCAGGGCTTCTTTACCCGGAATTGGGTGATTGATTTCGGTCATGTTTTTAGGGAAGAAAATAGAGCAGCGGATGTGCTTGCTACTTTCGCATTCACGTGCGAGGTAGGAGTTCATTGTCATACTTTCCCTCCTCCATGTGTTTCCGCTATTCTTTTGGACGATATTCATGGGGTTTGTCTCCCTCGCATGTCTCGCTTGTAGTTCTGTTTCTTCAATAATACACGAAAGTATGGAGTAGTGCACTCCTTTCCACCCAAAAAAAGGGGGAATACTTAATAACTAATTGACATTATTAACCCTGAGGAATAAGTGATAACATAAAGTTGCACATGACATCAAGGAGAAAATGGCGGGAGAAGATATCGGAAGTGTGTGAACAATGTTGCAACTTGAACAATGGAGTCCGGTCTCAGGTTCCTCAACGAAGGTGATTTGGAAGAGAAGGAGAAAGAGAGCCAACATGCGACTGGGCTGGTTGGTCCCTCAAAGACAAGTTAGGACCGGATTTTGTTGGTGCTTGTCTTTTGAGACTTGGAAACTTGTCCCACATTGATTAAGGAGCACTAAAGAGGTTTCCTTATAAAGGGGATCTCTCCTATTATTAATTGATTAATTATTATTTTAGGATATGAGTTTAATATTTTATATTAAATATATATTATATTAAATCAAAGACTTGGGACCTTTGGGGACCTTGGTATCTTGGGTCATGATCATTGGTGAACGGTTTTGGTTCACAATTATTTACCCGCCAACTGTTTTTCCGTCGAATAACTACTTTCGAAAAACTCTATAAATTCATAACAACTTCACAGAATTTGGTATGTTGATCGATTTTCAGATTGCTGTCTTAATCGATCATTATCTTTGTTGTATCCTTAGAAGTGATTTTCTTGAAACCCAACAATATTCGATAGGGAGCATATATCACTTAACAGATAGTGATTCCACGTCTCAAAGCCTCGAATTAATCAAATTGTTTCAACACGTGTTGTAGTGATGATGCAATGGAAGTCTAGATTGATCTTCCCCTAACTTAGGAGGACGACTAGACAATAGGAGAAGAAAAAGTAGGTGTATCATACACTAAAGGATAAGGTAGGATGGAGGAAGGGGTTACAAGTTCCGTTGTAGTACTAGAAGGAAGTGGTGCTCAGTAAAATAACATCACGAGAGGTGATTTAGTCTTGAGTATCGAGATAAAAAAAAATACACATCCGACCTCTATGTGTAAACATGTCGGATTTGTCAAGGACTTTGATAAGCATGGCATAAATACCACAAACATTAATAGTTGTCTTCTATCAACCCTTCTTTTAGCTGAATTCCATGATCATAACCGTATCTACCACATCTTCTCCATCCTTTGTGAGAGCCTTGAATTATTATTTTTTTTTCGAAAGCAATGGCATAGATATAGGTATCCCCCCTAAATGATTTAGTGGTGTCATCAATCAGTTTAGAAACATTTTTCACCATGTTTCTTTGGGCAACAACAAAAATATTGTAAGTTTCTCTCTCCCTCATTTCTATTTTGAGGATCTCTTTCTTGAGGGCATGTATCCTCTTTTTCAGTTCCTTGTCTCCTTGGTCTTGGTTATTATTGCTCGTACATTGGGATAAGAGTCTCTTGTACGTTTTATCTTGCCCTTGGTGAGCTCGGCTTTATTTGATACCTCGAGCAAAGTAAATTGTCTTCTTTCCACGACAACAGTTTCTTCATGTAATTTAGTTAGGTGTTGGTAGAGGCGACACAAGACTTGACCTTCTTTAGTTGGTTGAGATGTAAAGTCTTTGGTACGGGTTTCACTAGAGAACATAGAGTGAAAAGAGGGTTCTTTCTTTGGTGTTGGTGGTTGGACAACCTTATTTGGTGTTGCATCACTCTCTTCCACAATGTCTGCCGAGAAGCCTTCAAAGGAGATTGAAATTTCAATAGGACTCTAAACAGATCCCTCCAAGTTGTTTGTGGTCATTTCTTCCCTTAAAATACTCATAAACTCGCCAGGCTTGGAACGGAGTGGAAGTCATGACTTTCTTGTGGTCAATTTAGTTTTAACCATGGCAATAAAAAAATATTTTGAAATCAGACAAACCTAAAAAAGAAGAGATAAGAGATAAGTGAAAAAAAGACTAAAGCATAAATCTTGTTTTGAAATTAAATAAGTCAAAGTAATTCTTTAGGAATAAAATCATTTTTAATAATGAGCTCATTGGTCCCATCAATGGTTTGATTCCATTTATCAAAAATCAAATCAATAATTGGAAAAATATTATCATTGATGAGGATGATTACAATATCAAACCGCCAACAAAAGATAACAATACAACCAAACGAAAAAACAACATTAAGTGGAAGAAATCAAGACATGGATTCCACAAACTTAATTTATATGGATCCAAACTCGATTCAAGAGAAACATCCACTTGTTTTGTGATTCGGAATCACAATGGTGAGGTAATAATTAGCTTTGATGCTCAAAAATATAATTTCAACTCGGTAATAAAAGTTGAAGTTTTTTACTCCTAAATTTGGCTTGCAAGAAGCTATCAGATTACTGATAAAAAAAGATCGAAATTGAGGGTGATAATTTGTGTGTTATCAAGGCACTCAAAGGTTTGTGTAGTTGGCCATGGGAGGTCGAGAAGATTTTATCCGATTTCAAACTAGATCTTCTCTTCTTTAACGATGTCCATATCAGACATGTTTTCAAAGAAATTAATTGTGTTGTTGATCGACTGACCCATCTAAGAATCTCGACAACCAACACCAATTTTTCTGGTGATACCAAACTTTGTGTTCTCATCCGCAAGGATGTTTTAGGTTGGACTACCTCTACAAGGTAGACCAGTCTTGATTAAAAAATAACTTAAACTCAGTAACAAAATTAATGTTGAAAACAAAGCCAAATATCAGTTCTTGATTAAAAACGTCATTAAGGCTCTTTTCAACTCTAAATAACATTGACGAGGAGGTTTTTGACGTCTCACCAACTATTCATGACCTTGACCTTCTCTCCTTTGAGATCGTACCTACTCATCCCAACTTTGTCAACTCTACCGTGAAGGATGATAGGTCGATCAAGCTCAAAACCTCCTCTAATGACATCCTTATCGCCGAGCAGTTGATGAGTATCAAAGTTGACACTTTTTAGACGTTAGATTCATGCATTTCATACCTTTTTTCTCTCTCATACATCACTATTTGTAAAAAAACGTTCACTTTTGGATTTCGGTATCTACCTTGGCCTTTTCTACGTTTCAAACATTTGTGACATCAATTGTGCCAGAAATACAAGGGAAGACTTTATGTGACTGATGAACTACAACACGAAATCCCTTGAATATGCCTTAAAGTGAAGATCCATGATTTAAAGCAACAAACAAGCCAAATGGCTAGATGAAATGGCCTTGAAGACCGTATGGTGACCGTTTTGATGGCATCATCGTCGTAGAAGCGAATTTCGAAGTCCAACCCAAACTTTCCATTACGACTTGGTGAAACGGCTTGCTTACAGCTTGCTTACGGTCGTTGGCTTGCCGTTTGGAAGCCGTTCGGTGACCGTTTCGACTGCCGCATCGAAGAAAATCAAATCTTCCAATTTTAACCCTAGAATGGTTATATTTTGTGTAACCCTATACTCCGAGATTTCCCCTATATATTCATACATCAACCGTAGGCTCATTGGCGTTGATTCATCCCGAATGAGGCATTACTCGGATTTCTCCTTACCTTAAGTTCGCTCCAAACGGTGTGTGCAAGCTTTAAATTTATAACCCTAGATGTAAGCTTAAAACAAGGATGTGAACCCGCAGTGTACGGGTCAATCGTAGTAAAAAGCAAGAAATTCCAGGGGTCGATCACAGGGACTTAGTGAAACAAAACAGGTATAGGTTGTCAATGCAACTACTAACCACAAAGGTGATCAAAGCAATCAAAGATGATAAAAAGTCAATTAAGGAAATATGCAATTCTAGGGATTAAAGCATCTAGTTGTGGTTCCAACTCAAGATCTAAAGATAAGTGGACAAAGCTGAGATTTTGCAAAGGGAAGGTGTTACTAAAGTGGAATAGATCACCGGGTAAGTCTCACTACTCACTAATCCCAAACCGTAACTCCTATTACCGGGTAAGTCTCAAGGAATTAAGGAAAAGAACTATAATCTCAAACCAACACACCACCTAAGGGAATAGAATCAACCTTTACCGGGTAAGTCTCAGGCTAACTCACAAAGATGGAATGAAAGCACACTCGAACCCCAATAAAGGATAAACCTTTATTACCTACACTTATGATCTTAGGTAAACAAACTAAGGAATTACCGGGTAAGTCTCATCCTAGACTTGCATTGAACCAAGAAAGGTATAATAAGAATAGGATTTGGCAAACTCTAACACTTAACTCTCAGTTTCGGATCAAAAAGTCACCTCGGTCAGACGAATTCCATCCCGACGGAGATGTTCATCGACTGAGCGAGATGTTCTAGGGTTAAGGATAAAGACTCGAGCTTTCAGGGTCCTACTGGAATTTAAGATTATTCTATCATTGTTTTTCCCACAACCTTCAGCCAATCACCCTAGAATCACACAAGAAAATTAGCCAATCATCATCATAAAAGCAATAATCAAATATATGGGAAGAAGGTGAATAATTGAACACAAAAACCTTAAGAAAAAGGCTTCAATAACTGAATCAATTATCAATCAAACAAGCGTTCTTTGGATCACAATCCAACAAGACAATCAACAAAGAAGGGAATCTAAGAAAGTCTTACAAAACCCTTCACAAAAGCTATAAAAGCTATCAACTTTCTTCCTTCAATCTTCCTTCAACCTTCAAAAAGGTTCTTCAAATCTCCCAACTGTAGTGGGATGTAACGGCTGTCTAAGCACTATTCTTAAGCACGGTTCTAAGCATTATTCTTCAGCCCTAAGAGGGTGTTGGATTTGTGGAAAATCCAACCCTTTTTATATGAAAATTCCCTCCCAAAGATAAGATATCTTAGAAAGATATTTTCCCATAAAAATAGGTAAAATATATGGGCTAAATTATCTTCTTCCTTCCAGGAATCCAGCCTAAAAATATAAGATCATCTTTCCAAAAACAAAAGATCTCAGCCAAGAATAAAATATCTCTCGCCGCGTCCAAGGTGTTCGCCTCGGTCGAGCAGCTCCTCTGGATCACCTCGGTCGAGATGGTACTGTAGCTGACCGAGGTGAATCACAACTGAATGTGAAATCTCTCAAATCTGGTCCAAAGTAAATCTTCAATCCATTTTCATGCTTCTTGGGTTCTTCCTTAAGCTCCTGAATGTAGCTCCGATGACTCCTTAGCTCCTTTTGCCCCATTTTAGTCCAAAATGTGCCATTTTACCTACGATTACAACAAAACTTGGTGTAGACCTCGATTTCCGCAAAGGTAGATGAAACGACAATATAATCACATAATATACATTCAAACATGTAGATTATTGAAGATAAAACGTCTAAACAGGTCCCAAAATATAGACTATAATTCATGCTATCACCTTAGCCGTCAAGTAGTAGTTAGACGCCCTACTGGAACCAAACAATTGTGAGTTTATGTTTTTTTAATTATTTTACATATTGTATTTCCTTTATATCTGGTCATGTATGGTTAATCTCCCTAGCTCCTTATTTAAGGATTGGATGATACCTATATTGGTTTAATTTATTATTTGCATATATATATTTATGAATTGAGATTGTGATATTGCTTCTTTTCAAAGCGTTTCATTCCTACATCTATTTTCCTTCGAAAGAAGTGTTGTTTAAAATTGTTTTAGATAAAATAATGAAGAGTCACAAGCGAAGGACTTTTTATTGGATTTATTGAAAAGAACTTGGTTTTTGAGAGTACTATATTATCAAAGCTTCAATAATTTCTAACTATCAAAGAATGTTCCGGTCTTTGTACCTTTTTCTTACTGAAGAGCCAAAATCCTTTTCTGGATTTCTATTTTTTTAATGGGTTTTCCTATACTTGTTGAACCGTTGATTGAGAGCTACGCGAGTTGGAAAACACAATCTTTGTTTGCATATGTCAAAGGCTATTTAGATGGTTATGTGCAGTTATTCATATATCAATGTCCATAAGTTATATATTTGCAGCAATATCGTAATTCATTAGAGTGGATATTCTTGTTTCCTTATATCACTTCCATCATATACTTATTTACAGTTATCATTGCTTTTGCAAGTTACCATTGCCTTACTTCTTTCTTTTACTTAAAATAATTAATTATTAGTATTCACCAAATTAGACGCGGTCCTTGAGAATTCGCGACCCGAATATGCTACATTGGATCTCATGATACTTCCGGAGGAGGTTATTGTTACCATTTGATAAAAGTTCCACAACCGTTTATTGACGCCCCAGATTTACCAAATGATGGTAAGGGTGTCAAGACTGGGCTAAAACCGCTACCTATTGTTTTAGGGTATGCCTTTTTAAGACCTAGAAAAGAGTCCTCGACATTTTGAACTCCGAGCTCTATGATGAACAAGCATTTAAGGTTGTTAATGTTGTCCGCAAGTATAAAAAGGCTTTAGGATATACGGTTGGTGATCTTAAAGGGATATCCCCATATATGTGTATACATTGTACTTTGATAAAGTCATGATACTAAACCTCAATTTAGTACCAACACATGTTAATTCCTAACATGAAAGAGGTTGTGAATATGAATTGCTTAAGCTACTCGATGTCAAGATCATTTACCTCATTTCTAATAGTAAGTGGGTACGCCCGTCCGTGTTCTCCCCAAAAAAGGTGGTTTCACAATAGTTGAAAACGAGAAAGGGGAACTTGTTCCCACAAGAATGGTGGCCGGTTGGTGGATGTGCAATGACTACAAAAAAACTCAACACTACTTCACGATCTCTTACATTGGAAAAAGTTCTCGAAAGGTTAATTAACAACTCTTTGTTTTGCTATCTTGATGGTTTTAGTGGTTTTTAGCAAATTTATAACCACCTTAATGATTAGGAGAAGACCATCCAATGGACTACAATGTACCTGCTACCTTTCAACGATGCATGGTCGCCATTTTATCTAATTTAATTGAAGACCGGTGAAAGTATTTATGAACGATTCCTCAGTTTATGGAAAGACGTTCCACTTTTCTCTTGCCAACCTCGCAAAGGTTATGAAAAGATGCAAAGAGACCAACCGTGTTCTCAATTAGGAAAAATATCATTTCATGTTTAATAAAGACGTCGTCCTTGAGCATCTTGTCTCAAAAAGTGGCATTAACGTTGATAAAGTAACAGTGGAGCTCAAGTTGGGTATTATAAACGTTTTATTAAAGTTTTTCTTAAGATCGCGCCCCTTTAACTAACCTCCTACACAAGGAGACTCATTTTGTTTTCTTCCCTGAATGTCTTGCTTGCTTCAAAAAAACTCATAAAGCTGAATTGACAAAATGCCCCAGCGATATAATCATCGGACTGGTTGTTGCCCTTCGTCTCAATGTGCGAAGCCTCGAACTTTGCAATTGGAGTCGTGCTTGGACAAATACATGAAAAAAGTGTCATGTCATCACCAACAAAACTTTTTATGAAGCGCAATAAAACTATGGTACGACCGAAAAGGAGTTCTTAATGGTAATATTTGCTTTAGACAATTTTAGAACTCATAATGTAAAATATGTTAAATAAATTAACGAAAAACTTTGAACATGTATAAAATTTTTGAACTAAAATTATAACAACAATAAACTTAATAAGAAAATTATTCTACAATATTAAAAAAATGCTCTACGAGAGTATCACATTTCATCTTTTTGTGTACTAGCCGTTTATTTTAGATTCATTTTTATTAAAAATTGATTTATATTTTTACAAGTTGTGTGAGATAATTCGGAATTGGATATGAAGATGTGTAAGTAACGTGTTAACGAATTGGAATCCAACAAGGCAAGAACCGAAAGACAAAAATGGGGCCACGCTGGAAATAAGAGCACTATCACTAGTGATAAAAAAAAAATTTCCTCTCCACTCTCTCTCTTTATTTATCACTCCTCCACATCATCTTTTTTCACTCTCAATTTTTTTCATCCCACCAACAATAAACTTAAAAATTTCCTCTCAACCTTCTCTCCTACTTTTTTTACCTACCCCACCACATTTTATTATATTTTTTAACTTTTTATTTGTTACTTCATAAATAATTATTAATCAAATAATAATTATTAAGCTAATTAAATTAATCATAATTATTAATGTTATGACATGTGAAACAATTAATTAAATAATATAATAATTAATAAGTCGTAAAATATGGAAAGAAAACATTAAAATAAAACATGAAATACATTACATTAGTGAGATAAAACTACAATACATGATGTAAAAACATGATTCAATAAGATTAAAGCACCGTAAAAACTAAACGAACGTACAAACACGATAATGAAATTGCGAAACTCAATCATGAAATCATAGAGATGCCAATAGATTTTAAGGACTACTAACACCAAACTTTTGCCAAATATGCTCCATTAAGTCATCTTTAAGGGATTGATGAGTTCGTCTATCACGCATAGCGTCCCTTCTCTCCAAGTATTTGTTAATGTCGACCGGACGTCCCGTCTGAAATTGGAAAGCTTCATCATTGTTGACGATGGCACTTGCACTCGCTTCACCTCTACGACGTGAATGTTGATTAGGATGATCTGTTTCGTAAAATCTTCTTATTACTTCGGCATTCTTATAAGTGTCTCGTTCATCCTCCACTATCATGTTATGAATAATGATACAAGCCTTCATTATATCGGCTAATATATCTTCATCATAAGCGAGAGCCGGTTGTCGTACAATTGCGAACCTCGCTTGTAGAACTCCAAATGCACGTTCAACATCCTTACGTGCACCAGCTTGACAATCAGCGAAAAGACTTTGCTTAGGAGTTTGAGGATGGGTAAATCCTTGTACAAAAGTAGCCCAACTAGGGTAAATACCATCAGCTAGGTAGTACGCCATGTTGTATTCATGACCATTGACTGTAAACTTCACAGGAGGTGCCCGACCTTGCAAAACATCACTAAATACAGGAGAACGGTAAAGTACATTAAGGTCATTACACGAACCTGGAATACCGAAAAAAGAATGCCAAATCCATAGATCTTCATCCGCAACAGCTTCTAAAATGAGGGTTGCGTTCTTGTTTCGTCCACAGTATTGGCCTTTCCATGCATTAGGACAATTCTTCCACTCCCAATGCATACAATCAATACTGCCTATCATGCCTGGAAATCCTCGTTGCTCATTTTTGTAGAGGATCCTTCGTAGGTCTTCATCCGTCGGACTTCGTAAATACTCAGCTTCAAATATCTTGATTACGCCTTCACAAAATTTTTGAAGGCATTTCCGTGCAGTTGTTTGACCCATCCTCAAGTATTCATCAACCGCGTCGGGAGCCAACCCATATGCTAACATTCTCATTGCTGCAGTGCATTTTTGGAGTCCAGATAACCCCAACTTCCCAGCTGCATTTCGCCTTTGTTGGAAAAACTCATCATTTTCCACCACCTTATTCACTATCTTGCAAAACAAAGGTCTTTTCATTCGAAACCTCCTCCGAAATTGATTCTCATTATACACTGGAGGATCCGCAAAGTAGTCTCTGAATAACTGGTTGTGTCCTTCTTCACGGTTCCTATCCATTAGAACCACAACTTCAACATCTTCATTATTGTGTTGCCTTTGGTGTGGTGCTGCAGGAAACAATATAGATGGTAAGTGATTATTGACAAAGTTGTCAATAATTTTAGGGATTTCTTCATCACTGTGTGATGAAGAACTTGAGCTTGAAGAGCTTCTTTGAAACAACATTATTTTTATCTCTGAATTTTCAATGGATATTTTGAGTTGGCATTGAAACTCATTCATGTTGTGTTCTTATATTGGATGAATTGAGCAATGTATACATTTAGAAATGACAATACAATGTCATCGTTTGACATTAGATGAATATGACAATACAAGATCATGCTTGTCATAACTTGGTCAATGTCATTATTATAAAAACTATGACATAGATGTGACCATTCATTGACACACAATTCATTGTGATAAAGTGACAATGACATTTCAATGATACAAGAAAACAAATTTCAATTAACATAGAAAAATCATTACACAAACATGACATTGAAAAAAGATTTCAAACAAAATACTCATAACCATGATATTGAAAAAAAGACTTCAAATTACAAGACACTTAAACGATGACTAATACTTAAAACAAACATCAAATAAAACTTAAGTAAATAATTAAAATTACTCCGTGAGTAATTTCTCCTTCAACTTGTCTCATAGTAGTTAGATGTAATCGTCAAAATCCATGAGTAATTTCTCCTTCAACTTGTCTTCTCTTGGGGTCAGCGATGCCTTAGACAACAACACTTGTAGCATATCAAATTTCTGCTTCTGCTTCTCAGCCTTCATTCGATTTTCTTGAACATCAAGATTTCTCGTCTCTAATTCCAATTGTCTCTGCTTTCTTATTTCCTTCTGCCTCTCAATCTCCAATTTCTCTTGTTTTAGAGCCATCTCAGAACCTCGTTGATCATTATAAGCCCTAATTTGCTCACTCATATTGGATATATCTTCTGTTGCAACCCCTTTGCCTTTTCTTCTAGCCTTGGCTTTCTTCACACCATCTGGACGACTTATACCTGCAGATACAAAACTACCACTAGCATCGTCTCTACTTCTCTTGCCACTACCGCTGCTATTTTCAAGATCAGTTTCCGCCGTGTGTTTAGCATCAACTTTCCTCCTTTCTTCTTTATTCATACCCCACCTCATGAACTTCCTCCACTTTGGATACTTGTTCACCATCTCCCAAGCACTTTGATATTTGAAATTCCTTGGTGCACCTTGACAAGACCTTCGAAATAATTGATGGGCATTTTTTGTAACATCAGCTTCATTGTACCCACTTCCCGTTATTTGACCAGCTTCTTCCAAAGCACCGGCCCAAATGAGTAAATCTGCAGCCATCCTTTTCCAGTGAGTCTCCAACATGTTCTTGTTCCGCTCTGGAATCTCATGTGGTCGATATTGACGAGCCGCTTCATATGATTGATGTATATCTCTCCAAAGATCAGCAAATTTCTTATCTTTGCCAATAATGGAGTCTGTGCAGTTGGTGAAATAGGCCTCAATTAGAGCTTCTTCTTCTTTGACAGACCAATCACGGTTGTTTGTTACGACCGGAATTGACTGATTTCGATTGACTGGCAATGGAGGTGGCACACCTGATTGCGGAGGGAATTGTTGTGTTTCCGGAACATTATCTTCTTCATCACTGATCATTTGGGTGTTGCTTCCTTGAAAAACTAGTGGAGAACTCTCGTAATTTTGAGAGTTAGGAAAAAAGTTTTGGTAAGTGGGTGGAGGAGTCATTTCTTGTGGATGTGGTTGTTGTGGAGGAAAATTTCTTCCTAAGCTTGCAAGAAACTGAGAAAAATGAGGATGATTGATAAAAGAAGGATCGAATTCGTTGAAATTCATGGACGAGTTGTGAGGATTATTAGGATCCATTTTTTCAGAAAGTGAACAAAATAACACACTCCAACTACGAGTTTAAGTGATAATTGAGAAAAATGAGGATTTTTGAAGTGTGTCAAAATATGTCGAAATGGGTGTCTACTTATAGAGAAAAAAAAAAATATGACCGTTGGTATAATTTATTTATTTTTTATAATTATTGAAATCAAAATATTACCGTTGATATAGTTATAACGGTAATATTTTTTAAACCTATAAAAATGTGGGTCCTACTTATAAAAAAATAACCTTCTCTCCTACAAAAGAAAAAAAAAAAGAAAAAAGGGTAAAAAATTGAAAAAAAGCTGCAAAAGGTAAGTAAAAGCACGGATGAAAAAAAACTTCCTGCCAAAATTTTTTTACCAAAGTTCTAGATTTTTTTTGTGAAACTTTGCTGATGGGAGTACATTTTGGCAAAAAAAAAAATTCAAAATGAAAATTTTTTCACTGCTGGTGATGCTCTAAGGGCTTTATATGGACATGTGAGCAGCTACCGACATGCATTCAATAAATGCCCACTAAATCACTTTTCTTCTTTTATTGTATTTTCTTGTATAAGGTCAACTTTACACCAGCTCCTATTTTGTATTAAACTAATAATCAAATTAGATTCTTCATCGCGCGGTTAGCTTTTCGAGTCCAATTTTAAATCCAGCCATTTAACTACGCATCTGCCTTGCGTAACTACACATGTATTACACAAAAAAAAAAAA
>BSUD01000003.1:124408079-124541106 GCA_033239045.1 Fagopyrum esculentum | reverse complement strand
AAAAAAAAAAAAAAAAAAAAGTTTTAACTCGGCAGATTGATAATAGGGCGGGAGAGATTCTTTGTACTAAAGTTCAAAACTCTAGAGCTACATTTTTAAATGCTTGTTCACGAAAAATACAAGTAACGAACGTGTTTCTATTTCTAAACAAGGATTTGCGCCGGGTGTTCATGTAAATAAATCATATGGTTAATATAGGGTCAGACTCTGCTAATAACGTGTTTTACGGTAAGATTTAAGAACAACTAAGGATCGTAAGATCAATCCACAGATGACTAAGAGTTTACGTCTAAATAAGGTATGGTCATATGTAGATTTATTATGGTATCTACGTAAGGTAAATAACATATTCAACAATCGTACAAGATTTATTAGACGGTAATTAAGATAATCAACTTATGTGTTTATGGAAAGAAATTGTTTAATACACTGTTGCACAATTAAAAAGAATATACTCGTGTCATCGGAGCTTAATTACTCGTACATCTTATGGTCGGCGATTCTATTGAAGCTTCGAAAGAGTACATGTTATACACGTTTAGTCGTGCATGTGCCTAGTCGTGCTCAAGTTAACTTAAACGCTTGCGAGTGATTGGAATGTAATTTTAAACAAAATTTGGCATTTTTCGAAAAATATTAAAACATAAGGACACTATCCGAACTAAAAAAGCCTTTGGACAAAATCGAAAATACCCCAAACCACTGGGCCTTCTCAAAACTATTTAATGATTTTTTTTATTTAAAATAACTACGATGTTTTGTTGTAAAAAAAATTACAAACCCGTGGGTAGAACAGTCCAATATATACAAGATTGCTATTTACCCAACCCTTATTCAAAGCACATGCATTGACTTTGCACTTGGAAAGGAGCTCATGCGCACTCTAGATGCGTCCCACATGCACAAGAAGATTGCGCCCCAACTATGACGGATTCAGACGTCGTAAGTTCTAACAATAATCATTTTGATTCATGGCGTATCCGGAAGAAGTTGTATACGGTTTCTAGATGACAATGGCGTACGTGTATGGCTGTAATATAAAACAAGCTATTTGGGTTCGGCTCGCGCTCTACTCGTCAAAATATTGACTCGAGCTCGTTCATTTTCTAAAATAGTTTAATACGAACATATTTTAAAGCTTTTACAAAAATTAGGCTCGGGTCAGGCTCGACTCGTTTATAAATGACCTGAACTTGAGCATGTCAATGCTCAGCTCGTTCAGCTAAAATAACACTATAGGAGAATTATTTTAGCCTCTACTCAGACTCGACTCGTCAAAATCTCGGTCCGAGCTTGTTCACTTTCTAAACAAGCCAAATATGAACACATTTTAAAGCTCGTATAAAATTTAGACTAGTCTCGTTTGTAAACGAGTCGAGCTTGAGCATGTCGATTCTCGGCTCGTATTACACCCCTCAGTTCGTGTGACAACTGACAAATGGGCCATTATACTGTTTATTGGATCTGAAGGATGATAGATTCTCAGTTGGGCCTATTTTTTGGGTACATACACTTTAGGAAAATGAGCCTACATATCCAAAACGCTCTTCACTGTCAATCTGTCATACAATCAAAGGATTTATTTCATATATTAGCGTAGGCACTTTAAGTTATATGCCAACTAAATTAATAAAGTTACATCAGTTTTTTTTTTAAATATTTAAATTTATATTTGATTTAGGCTTGTCACTAAAATTCATTCGTACTTTTAAAGTTACTAATAAGTTTCTATGTAGTAAGATCTATCTATAGTTAAAACGAGACACTTCAATATTAAAATACAACTTATTTACGAGTAGTAGCAAAAATTTTGGTGATCATAAAATACTTCTTAAATCAAGGCAAAATTATTATCTTTCTTTAAACATCATACTATATATATATATATATATATATATATATATATATATATATATATATATATATATATATATATTATATATAATGGTAACATATTTTTTAAACGTCAAAAGATGCACGCAATAACATAGTAATTAAAATATGATCATACTCCTATAAAAACGCTCATAAGTACTTGACTCAGTATTAAGTCATACATAATGGCTTTTTAAGCCAAATTGACATCCGTCGTCTCTATCGTCAAATAACCTAAATAAGTTTAACACGTAATCAACACACAAACTATATACTATATATCGTAATACCATCTAATAGGTGTAAGAGTGACTTACCTAATCCCGACTTAAGTTTCGGTTTTACTTCTCTTAGGGTTTGTCCACAACGAGTACGAACCTAGAATTTCACACCGTGCATACTACGTTCTAATATTCCAACTCATATGTTAATATACAATAATCACTTTCGAGGGTAACGAGAACACTTGCGTAGCGTCAAAAGATGAAAGCTGATCGACGGTTGTCGGACTTTGGCTAGATAGATCTTTTCGGAAGGCGTTTCCGAACCTAATACCACAACTAAACAAATTTAGGTTTTGAAGTTACACTTGGACATTATATATATATATATATATATTTCAATTTCAAAAGCTTGGGTCATATTATGTAATATAAAATTCAGTCCACTTTTTGTAATTATCCAACTCAGGAAAAATTGAAAATTCAGAAAGTATAGTTTATAAACTGTAAATTTAATTTTGGCCATATTTAGTAATTAAACCTACAAGGACATAAGTGTAAAATCCCAAAATGTGGGTCATACACTCAAATACAAAATAGTGGCTACATTATGAAATTACACCAGAAATAAAGGGGGCCCGATTTAATTAATGCAAAAGGGCTTTCTTTAACCTGACATGTTGATGGCGGCGAGGAGTAGTGTTGGAACTAATTTAATGAAAATAAGAAATAAAACATGTTTTAACACATGTGTGCGCCGGACACTTTTCCGGGCACATTTCCGGTGGGCTCCGGCCATTATCAACACCTGAAAGTGGGAGCGTTGGCTTCGTCTCCGCGAGCTCTTGCTCGTGGTATATTCATACATTAAATTTGAGTTCCGTTTGAATGAGAAATGGATGTCCAAAGTTGGTTGCATGTTAGACAATAACTTGGGAAAATAGTCAAAAATTGGGTGAATCCCACATCGACTATATGGAGGTAAAAGGGAGTAGGATATAAGGGGCAAATATGCACTAAGGCATGTGCTTGTACTTGTGCTTGTGCTCGGGCTTGTGCCGTGTCGCGCCGTGTCCGAGTCCGTGTCGTGCCGTGTTGCGGGGCGGGTGGACCTAATTATAATCTGGGCTGGCCACCTATATTATTTTTGGGCCGACCCAACTCGAAGTCCAACAGCCTTGGGCCAGGCCCATCTGTGCAAAACGGATCAGCGGACCGGGCTGGATAACCGAATATCCAGTCAAACGGATCAGCCAACAACCCCTACAATAAGTGGGCGGTTATGGTCTTCCGTTGACTCCTAAAATCGTGCGGGACACGTGTCAGCTTCCTATTGGCTCCGGTTTTGGGCTGGGCTTCGAGGCCCATAGCCCAATTCAGCTCCTCCAGCTCCTATAAATAGAGAGCTCTTCATTCATTCCAAAATGCACCATCAATCGTTCTCTCTTCTCTCTCTCAAGCTTGCGAGCTTTTCTTATCTCAAGAGTGCGACGCACTACTGGTTCGTAGGCTTCCGGTTCTATTACGAAGAACGGATTCGAACAGCAGTTGTATCCTGGGATTCTTAAACACCGGTAACCGTCGTAATACAGGGTGTTTTTAGAATTAAGGAAAGAGATTTCGATCTCGACTCTGCTCAACATACGCACTGCGGTGGTATGAAATTCTGAACCTTATTGTTATACTGCATACAGTTTAACTATCGTATTACAGGTTCCTACAAGTACTACTGGCGGCCCTCCTTGGCGGCGTTGCAAGGCTCCAGCGACAGCGAAGGCGCGGCAATGAACGTGGGCGACAAGCGCGAGCTCTCCGGCGGTGTTGTTGGCGGAGGCAAGGGTTGACAACTCTTTGTTTTTTGGCGACAACTGTAACAAACGAAAGGGAAGGGGAATCGAGAGTAAGCGGCGGTTGTAGTGGCGGGGAGATGGTGGTTCTTCCCGGAAGTGGCGAGGCTCGACAGAGGAGGGCTCGAGTGAGTTGCTGTAGAAGGTTTGAGGGCCGGTTGTAGAGGGGAAGAGCAACAGGTTGGAAGGAAGGAGATAGAGGTAGAGGCTGTTGGTGTGTGTAAGGTGAAGAGGAAAGAAACAGAAGGGAGTGCTGGGAGAGGTGGTGCTCAAGCGAGGTTGCAGGTTCCAAAGGGGGAGGGAGTTCGAGATTGTGAGTAAGAGAGAAGGCTGTCACGAGGGAGGAGAGGAGATGAGGAGCTTCAATTGTGAGAGGGAAAGACAACATATAAGGCTCCAGAGGATCTGACTGGAAAGACAGGCGCGCTATGGCTGAGAGTTGAGACATGGTTGGATAATTATATATACTCGTAAAAAAATAAAATTTGTGATGGGAATACTCTCGGAAAATATTTATGGCACTAAAATATTGATAAAAATACGAAAAAATATTTATATAAAACGTGTCTTATTTTTGGGCGTTTCAATTATTACTCGGATCCAACGGGCGGAATTTCCACGCTTAAGACAATGCCTTATTTTGTGACAGGGTTGGATGAGCATCTCCATGCTATCAAACTTATTGAAGCTCTCGTGGAATTAATAATAGAGTCGGGTATTAAAAATGTGCCCACGATGAAACTATTGTTGTCATGAAAAATATCCTTGGTGAAGTTAAATATTTCCGTGCAACGTATTTGAGATTCCCACACCGGTCTTTCGGTAGTATCTAATGATTTAATTTTATGTGATTGATAATGTAACACCCCAAATGCGTGGGACTCGGGGCGCTACTGGGTTAGGATCTCACAGTGGATCTTGTCCATAACCTGACGACAAGTTCACTGGATCTTACAACAAGACACATAGGTTTACAAACACCGCTGAGTACAAAACCACAACACATATCCATACATATACAAAAACATCCCAATATCCCTCGCACAACCTAGTGTACGGAAGTCCTCAGCGGATCACCCATCTGGCTCACTCTGCAGTCCTCCTATCCTGCAGAATATCTACAACACGATATGAACCGTTAGCTAACAAAAATGAATAAGAATGAAGTAATAACACATACACATATCAACACATCACAATATACAATGCCACACACACAACCGTCTATTATCTTTAATTACATTATTCCATTACTAATTTAACTTCTTTTGTGGCACGAGGAGCCTCAAAGAACCTCCCCTCTTCCCTCTTTATCACAGATTTTGCATGGGGAGCTACGTCCCCCCCGTGCTACTGGCTTTCGAGCACCTTCTCCACTCTCGACGAGCTTTGACAGGTAGTCACCGCCCGGTTATAATACACTTGGGCCAATTACGTATATATGGTAGTCATCCTAGTCCGGTTTAAGTTATAAATGCATCAATCATATGCACACACACACACACCCACCCACCACCACCATCACAAACACTCAAATCCACAACTGCTCGCTAAGTAAGTCCTACGGACTTACCTGAAATACTCGTAAACTCATACCACGTCACAGTTTCCCCTCGAGGAAATGATAACGCCTGCATAACAAGGCATACACAATATCAAACGATGTCATGGTTAGGAGACTCATCTCCTACACCCCGTAACCATAACCTACTATAACTCGCATCTAAACATCGATACCTCAACATACACACAAGTGCCTAAGGAACATTCCCATCAAGCTTATCATGAACCATTCTAGCATAGCTATACTCTAAGGCCAAGGCCAAAGGAAAGGAAGAAGCATATCAATCTTGGTATGTCCTGGACACGCACTTGCGGAAGCAAGAAGGTGGAGGAGCGCAGCACACCGCAAGGGCGGAGACACTCATCCGTGGGGCGGAGACGCTGGTCTGACCGCAGGGGCGGCAACTCCAATCCGCGGGGGCGGTCGAACAGCAGAGGGACACCTCTAAGACTTCTCTTCGATCTTCTCTTGATCCCCTTCACTTCTTCATTGTCCCGAAGGCAATCAACAACATATATACATACAACTAACATCAGAATGGTCCAGGAAGATCATCACAAGCATAGCTTGTGGGAATTCCTAACTAAAGAAGAGGAATGGAAGAAAAGAAGAAAGAAGAGGATAAAAGCTTACCACAACAGCTAAGGAAAGGAAGGACGTCCACACCACTACTCAAACACAACTTAACCACCTCAACATCTCAACATCATCCTCAAACTTCAACCAACACAACAAGCCAAGATTCACTCTTGAAGAATCTCCAAAGATACACCAAGGAAGAAGAAAGAAGAAAGAAGAAGGATGAAGAACGTGAGAGAAAGGAAAGCTGAAGGAAGAAGGAAACCCTCATTAGAAGGTAGAGGAAGAAACTTATAGGAGAAGAGACGCAAAAGCACGGTCAAGAGGTCAAAGAAAGCGGATGAGGCCGCCATAGCTGCAGGAACGGGTCCTCAGTTCCGTTGGGGCGGCTAGCCGCACTTGCGGCCAAGACCACCGCAGGGGCGGGTGCCCTAAGAACACTAAGGATATTACATTAGATCCCCCTAAAAATAAGTTTCGTTCCGAAACTTGAACAAATCCCAAATCCTCTTGGACCCATACGCCGAGGTATAAACACTCTCTCTATCGGAGGTATCACATCTCCGTTCATAAGGTATCAACCTATAACATTCTAAATCCTCAAATCACAACATGGAGGAATCATCACTCCAGCAACACCAATCACAACACTATCCTAAGGCATAGAGGAAACCGTCTCTAGCCAACTCATAACCACATCACAAGGCATGGAGGAAAACTATCTCCAGCCAAACTGTACTCATAACACGGGGCGTGGAGGAAAATCATCTCCACTCAAACTATGTGTTCGCTCCAAACGGTGTGTGCAAGCTTTAAATTTATAACCCTAGACTTAAGCTTAAAACAAGGATGCGAACCCGCAGTGTACGGGTCAATCGTAGTAAAAGCAAGAAAATTCCAGGGGTCGATCACAGGGACTTAGTGAAACAAAGTCCAATACGGTATGCTAGTGTTAATGCTAACCACAAGAGCAAGTATACAATCAAAGATGAATAAGATGTCAAATAAGCAAACATGCAATTCTAGGGATTAAAGCATCTAGTTGTGGTTCCAACTCAAGATCTATAGATAAGCGGACAAAGCTGAGGTTTTTGCATGGGGAAGGTGTTTCTAAAGTGGAGTAGATCACCGGGTAAGTCTCACTACACACTAATCCCAAACCGTAACTCCTATTACCGGGTAAGTCTCAAGGAATTAAGATAAAGAACTATTGCCTCAAACTAACACACCATCTAAGGGAATAGAATCAACCTTTACCGGGTAAGTCTCAGGCTAACTCACAAAGATGGGATGGAAGCACACTCAAACCCCAATAAAGGACAAGCCTTTATTACCTAAACTTATGATCGTTGGTATACAAACTAAGGAATTACCGGGTAAGTCTCATCCTAAGCTTGCTTTGAACCAGAAAGGTATAATAAGAATAGGATTTGGCAAACTCTAACACATTAACTCTCAGTTAAGGATCGGATAAGCCACCTCGGTCAGCCAGTTTCCACCCCGGCCGAGATGTTCATCGACTGAACGAGATGCTTAGGGTTAAGGTTAAAGACTCGAACTTTCAGGATCCTACTGTGATTAAGATCATTCTATCATTGTTTTTCCCACAACCTTCAGCCAATCACCCTAGAATCACACAAGGAAATTAGCCACTCATCATCATAATGAAAGTATTAAATATATGGGAAGAAGGTGAATATTTGAACAAAGAAGAATTTAATGAAAACACTCCAATAACTGAATCAAATATCACACAAAATCGTTCCTTGGATAATAATCCAACAAGACAAGACAATCAAGGAAAGGAATTGAAGACAATCTTACAAAACCCTCCAAAAAGCTATAAAGCTATAGTCTTCAAATCTTCCTTCAACCTTCAAAAAGGTTCTTCGAATCTCCCAAATTGGAGTAGGATGCGGCTGCTGCGCTGATAGCGGGTGTGCTGCGTCGTATTTCGGTGTAAGCGGGCTTCTAAGCATGATCGGATTTGTGGAAAATCCAATCCTTTTTATAGGAAAAATAACCCTCCAAAGATAAGAAATCTTAAGAAGATATTATCCCATAAATATAGGTAAAATATATGATTCTGCATATCTCCTTCCTTCTAGAAGCTCAGCCCAAAAATATAAGATCACTTTCCAATTTTAAAAGATCTCAGCCAAGAATAAAATATTCTCGCCGCGTCCTAGGTGTTCGCCTCGGTCGAGTCGGTGTCTCTGGATCGCCTCGGTCGAGATGAATCTCTGGTCAACCGAGGTGACTCATAACTGAGTGTAGAATCTCTCAAAACTGGTCCAAAGTAAATCTTTAATCCATGGCTATGCTTCCTGAAGGATTCCTTTTTGCTCCTCAATGTAGCTCCAAATGACTCTTGACTCCTTTTGCTCCTTTTTGATGCAAAACGTACCATATTACCTGCAATTACAACGAAACTAGGTGTAGACCTCGATTCTCGCAAAGGTAGATGAAATGGTAGTAAAATCACATAATGTACATACAAACATGCAGATTATGAAAGATAAAACGTCCAAACAAACCCCAAAATATAGACTATAATTCATGCTATCAAAATACCCCATACTTAGCCCTTGCTTGTCCCTAAGCAAGTTCCTCATATAGAAATCAAGATAGAATGGATTATAAGTCATGAAAATCAATGAAAAGTCTTTCAAAAACATTTTATGGTGTGCAACTATCATAGATCACTCTAAGAGAGTACTTCCTGGAAATTAAAAACTCAATATGATCAAAACATTTTATAAATATAGGAAAGTTGTTCATCTTTGCATAAAATCATAGAATGCATAATAAATCATAATTATCAAAATTAATCATGTATAATCCGATTTAAACCGCTAAGTCAATCAACAAGCTCAAGGTCTCAAGGGCTTCCCAAAAGAAAGGTCAAGAAACGTGTAGGGTAGGGATGTATGTAAGGTAATGTGGTGCTAGAATCCGGGAAAAGGATGAACTTCACTTTCACTTTGACTTGCAACATCTTCCACCAATAAGCTTTGCTTATTTCACACTTTTTCTTTTTACTTTACTTTTTGGGATGCATGGACAGAGGTGCACAATAACCGAAGCCTAGGAAATCCGCAATCATCAATTTCTCGAGATGCGTCAAACCCTTGATGCACATACCATGACCCGTTAGGAATATCGCTCAATCCGACTTTGGCAAGACACAAACACCCGGCTATGTGAATGGTGCCGAGTTACTCATCTTCATGATTGACTTCCCCAAACCTATTATTGCTTTCTAACACTTTCACTTTCAGCCACTTCTCAACTTTTGACTTGCTTTCACCACTTTGCTTGCTTCCAAATTCCCGGATAGGTAAAGGGAGGCAAAATGTATATGAGGGGCTAAGCATGATCAAGAAGAAGAAGAAGAAGAAGAATGAATTGCCTTGGTCTTTCCAAGAAGAACGTGAGAGAACTTATGCTGCGGTGTCAACCTTCAAATTCAACATAATTTGGATAAAAATAAAGTATTAAACATGCTAATAATTTCAAACAAAGCATTTAGCAACTTAAACATATCATAAAACATTTCAAACATATAAAGAATTTAAAACCAGTCAGTAAACAAGATCTTCACTGAGATCATATCCAGATAAGTAACACAAAATCGTTTTCGAAAACTCTCAGTTAACCCACCTCGGTCGAGGTGTTCTTGGTTCAACCGAGGTGAAACACCTCGTTTTGCCAGAACTGTCCCGGTCGAGGTCAAAAATTTTTTTTAAAACCATTTTTTTTTTTTCGGTTTCGACGTTTTTCTCAATCAAATAACCTGTAAGTATTTAGCAACTTAAACAAAGCATTTAGCAACTTAAACATATCAGAACTGTCCCCGGCAACGGCGCCAAAAACTTGTTCGCTCCAAACGGTGTGTGCAAGCTTTAAATTTATAACCCTAGACTTAAGCTTAAAACAAGGATGCGAACCCGCAGTGTACGGGTCAATCGTAGTAAAAGCAAGAAAATTCCAGGGGTCGATCACAGGGACTTAGTGAAACAAAGTCCAATACGGTATGCTAGTGTTAATGCTAACCACAAGAGCAAGTATACAATCAAAGATGAATAAGATGTCAAATAAGCAAACATGCAATTCTAGGGATTAAAGCATCTAGTTGTGGTTCCAACTCAAGATCTATAGATAAGCGGACAAAGCTGAGGTTTTTGCATGGGGAAGGTGTTTCTAAAGTGGAGTAGATCACCGGGTAAGTCTCACTACACACTAATCCCAAACCGTAACTCCTATTACCGGGTAAGTCTCAAGGAATTAAGATAAAGAACTATTGCCTCAAACTAACACACCATCTAAGGGAATAGAATCAACCTTTACCGGGTAAGTCTCAGGCTAACTCACAAAGATGGGATGGAAGCACACTCAAACCCCAATAAAGGACAAGCCTTTATTACCTAAACTTATGATCGTTGGTATACAAACTAAGGAATTACCGGGTAAGTCTCATCCTAAGCTTGCTTTGAACCAGAAAGGTATAATAAGAATAGGATTTGGCAAACTCTAACACATTAACTCTCAGTTAAGGATCGGATAAGCCACCTCGGTCAGCCAGTTTCCACCCCGGCCGAGATGTTCATCGACTGAACGAGATGCTTAGGGTTAAGGTTAAAGACTCGAACTTTCAGGATCCTACTGTGATTAAGATCATTCTATCATTGTTTTTCCCACAACCTTCAGCCAATCACCCTAGAATCACACAAGGAAATTAGCCACTCATCATCATAATGAAAGTATTAAATATATGGGAAGAAGGTGAATATTTGAACAAAGAAGAATTTAATGAAAACACTCCAATAACTGAATCAAATATCACACAAAATCGTTCCTTGGATAATAATCCAACAAGACAAGACAATCAAGGAAAGGAATTGAAGACAATCTTACAAAACCCTCCAAAAAGCTATAAAGCTATAGTCTTCAAATCTTCCTTCAACCTTCAAAAAGGTTCTTCGAATCTCCCAAATTGGAGTAGGATGCGGCTGCTGCGCTGATAGCGGGTGTGCTGCGTCGTATTTCGGTGTAAGCGGGCTTCTAAGCATGATCGGATTTGTGGAAAATCCAATCCTTTTTATAGGAAAAATAACCCTCCAAAGATAAGAAATCTTAAGAAGATATTATCCCATAAATATAGGTAAAATATATGATTCTGCATATCTCCTTCCTTCTAGAAGCTCAGCCCAAAAATATAAGATCACTTTCCAATTTTAAAAGATCTCAGCCAAGAATAAAATATTCTCGCCGCGTCCTAGGTGTTCGCCTCGGTCGAGTCGGTGTCTCTGGATCGCCTCGGTCGAGATGAATCTCTGGTCAACCGAGGTGACTCATAACTGAGTGTAGAATCTCTCAAAACTGGTCCAAAGTAAATCTTTAATCCATGGCTATGCTTCCTGAATGTAGCTCCAAATGACTCTTGACTCCTTTTGCTCCTTTTTGATGCAAAACGTACCATATTACCTGCAATTACAACGAAACTAGGTGTAGACCTCGATTCTCGCAAAGGTAGATGAAATGGTAGTAAAATCACATAATGTACATACAAACATGCAGATTATGAAAGATAAAACGTCCAAACAAACCCCAAAATATAGACTATAATTCATGCTATCAAAATACCCCATACTTAGCCCTTGCTTGTCCCTAAGCAAGTTCCTCATATAGAAATCAAGATAGAATGGATTATAAGTCATGAAAATCAATGAAAAGTCTTTCAAAAACATTTTATGGTGTGCAACTATCATAGATCACTCTAAGAGAGTACTTCCTGGAAATTAAAAACTCAATATGATCAAAACATTTTATAAATATAGGAAAGTTGTTCATCTTTGCATAAAATCATAGAATGCATAATAAATCATAATTATCAAAATTAATCATGTATAATCCGATTTAAACCGCTAAGTCAATCAACAAGCTCAAGGTCTCAAGGGCTTCCCAAAAGAAAGGTCAAGAAACGTGTAGGGTAGGGATGTATGTAAGGTAATGTGGTGCTAGAATCCGGGAAAAGGATGAACTTCACTTTCACTTTGACTTGCAACATCTTCCACCAATAAGCTTTGCTTATTTCACACTTTTTCTTTTTACTTTACTTTTTGGGATGCATGGACAGAGGTGCACAATAACCGAAGCCTAGGAAATCCGCAATCATCAATTTCTCGAGATGCGTCAAACCCTTGATGCACATACCATGACCCGTTAGGAATATCGCTCAATCCGACTTTGGCAAGACACAAACACCCGGCTATGTGAATGGTGCCGAGTTACTCATCTTCATGATTGACTTCCCCAAACCTATTATTGCTTTCTAACACTTTCACTTTCAGCCACTTCTCAACTTTTGACTTGCTTTCACCACTTTGCTTGCTTCCAAATTCCCGGATAGGTAAAGGGAGGCAAAATGTATATGAGGGGCTAAGCATGATCAAGAAGAAGAAGAAGAAGAAGAATGAATTGCCTTGGTCTTTCCAAGAAGAACGTGAGAGAACTTATGCTGCGGTGTCAACCTTCAAATTCAACATAATTTGGATAAAAATAAAGTATTAAACATGCTAATAATTTCAAACAAAGCATTTAGCAACTTAAACATATCATAAAACATTTCAAACATATAAAGAATTTAAAACCAGTCAGTAAACAAGATCTTCACTGAGATCATATCCAGATAAGTAACACAAAATCGTTTTCGAAAACTCTCAGTTAACCCACCTCGGTCGAGGTGTTCTTGGTTCAACCGAGGTGAAACACCTCGTTTTGCCAGAACTGTCCCGGTCGAGGTCAAAAATTTTTTTTAAAACCATTTTTTTTTTTTCGGTTTCGACGTTTTTCTCAATCAAATAACCTGTAAGTATGCATGCAATCTCAGATAATCATATAAATGCAGAAGTGAAGCATAAATAAAATATCCGATGAAATAGAATGTCATACATCAAAAGTAGTCAAATAACGTCAAGTAGTCAAATAAGTACAAACACCCCATACTTGGGACACACTGTCCCAGTGGGTCAGAATAAGTCTAAGGACAGGATACTCACCGAACATAGCTAAACTGCATGAAGAAGTAAGAAACAGCTCCCAGATAAGACCATCTCGGTTGGCGAAGCACATATCGGTCGAGGTGTTCTGACAGTACCCGAGATGTATCTCAGTAAAGCTCGTTTCCTCAACTTCTCGAAATTTTGTTCTTCCAGTGTAGCTCCTGAACTGTGATCCTTCCTAGATATTCCCTGTTGTCTGTCCAGAACGCCAAAAACAAAGCAAAGCAAAGCAAAAACAAAAACTATCTAAACTAGACTAGAAAACGGGAAAAGAAAGCAATACCTTGGGTTGCCTCCCAAGAAGCGCTCGATTTAAGGTCGCTAGCTGGACCATACGGCATGTGATTGCTTAATGCACTTCGAACGTCGTGGAGT
This sequence comes from Fagopyrum esculentum, assembly GCA_033239045.1. NCBI lineage: Eukaryota > Viridiplantae > Streptophyta > Magnoliopsida > Caryophyllales > Polygonaceae > Fagopyrum > Fagopyrum esculentum. The sequence goes on along the minus strand of BSUD01000003.1, from coordinate 124,527,581 downwards.
GCTCATCACATCCATCATAAGAATCTTCCAAAAAGGTTCCGGTTACTAATTTCACCGGCAAATGGTAAGATCTCCCACGTACAAGCTTGTACGGTTTGATTCTCACCGGAATCCTTCTGAATTTCCTGTACCTCAATGGGACATAATCTACCTTCATGTCCCATCCTTTCCTCGATCGAGACAACAGTTTCTCGAGAATCATAGTAGCTTCCCCATCTATAGCTTGGGGATGGTACAGGGTCCTGAGCATGCGAGGGACCCCATACTTGAACAAATAACACTTCGTTGCCTTAGCGGTGAAGCGCTTGTTAACTTCACTCCTTATAGTCCAAGGAGCATCTTCCTCCAACAATTTCAAGAGAGGTTTCATCTTGATCTTAGGAGGTTCTTTCGGAAGAGACCTCCAACTCTCCGGTGCCTTCCTGAAAAATTCAGAAATTTTAATAGGGAATTCGAATGGAGTAAGAGAATGTACCTTGCAAAGTTCTCCAAAGCTTGAGACAAGTTTCGTGTTGGGTTGATAATCCACCCACGAAATCTCTCTCAGTTCTGCTGGTCTTTCTTCCACCTTGACCACAATCCCAGTAATTTGGCCAAGCTTCTCTGCATCTTCCATTTCTGGTTTTGCAGATTCTTCTTCCATCTCGGTCGAGATCTCTTCCACCTCGGCCGAGGTCTCAACAGTCAGATCGAGATCTTCCACATCGAGATCTTCCACATCTTCTCCCTCAAAAGCTTCAGGAGAAACTTCTGTTTTGACTGGAGGTATGCTCGAAACGTGCAACACTTCCTTATGCTCCTCTTCTGGCTTAGCATAGGATAGGGTGCTTTCCTTGAGCTCCGTCACCTTCTTCATCAACTTCTCCAATCTTGATTCGAGAGAGTCTTCGAAAGGTTGCTCATAAATGTTTTTAGGGACATTCTTCTCATCCCATATCGCAAGTTCATGCTGAATGGCCTCTTCTCTTTCCCATTCATTGTTGAACCAATAGAAGGAGTACTTCTCCTCCAAGTATTCATAATGGTCCGCCCTAGCACTTTGCCTTGCTATCCAGGCTGGATCAAACATGGCCATCAAAAATCCTGAAAACTACAAAACTCATAGAAAGAGTAGTTAGTAGCAACAGGGGCAAGTGCCCCGAAAGCAAACCGTACCGGCTCGGTCTAGACCAAGTCCCCGGCAACGGCGCCAAAAACTTGTTCGCTCCAAACGGTGTGTGCAAGCTTTAAATTTATAACCCTAGACTTAAGCTTAAAACAAGGATGCGAACCCGCAGTGTACGGGTCAATCGTAGTAAAAGCAAGAAAATTCCAGGGGTCGATCACAGGGACTTAGTGAAACAAAGTCCAATACGGTATGCTAGTGTTAATGCTAACCACAAGAGCAAGTATACAATCAAAGATGAATAAGATGTCAAATAAGCAAACATGCAATTCTAGGGATTAAAGCATCTAGTTGTGGTTCCAACTCAAGATCTATAGATAAGCGGACAAAGCTGAGGTTTTTGCATGGGGAAGGTGTTTCTAAAGTGGAGTAGATCACCGGGTAAGTCTCACTACACACTAATCCCAAACCGTAACTCCTATTACCGGGTAAGTCTCAAGGAATTAAGATAAAGAACTATTGCCTCAAACTAACACACCATCTAAGGGAATAGAATCAACCTTTACCGGGTAAGTCTCAGGCTAACTCACAAAGATGGGATGGAAGCACACTCAAACCCCAATAAAGGACAAGCCTTTATTACCTAAACTTATGATCGTTGGTATACAAACTAAGGAATTACCGGGTAAGTCTCATCCTAAGCTTGCTTTGAACCAGAAAGGTATAATAAGAATAGGATTTGGCAAACTCTAACACATTAACTCTCAGTTAAGGATCGGATAAGCCACCTCGGTCAGCCAGTTTCCACCCCGGCCGAGATGTTCATCGACTGAACGAGATGCTTAGGGTTAAGGTTAAAGACTCGAACTTTCAGGATCCTACTGTGATTAAGATCATTCTATCATTGTTTTTCCCACAACCTTCAGCCAATCACCCTAGAATCACACAAGGAAATTAGCCACTCATCATCATAATGAAAGTATTAAATATATGGGAAGAAGGTGAATATTTGAACAAAGAAGAATTTAATGAAAACACTCCAATAACTGAATCAAATATCACACAAAATCGTTCCTTGGATAATAATCCAACAAGACAAGACAATCAAGGAAAGGAATTGAAGACAATCTTACAAAACCCTCCAAAAAGCTATAAAGCTATAGTCTTCAAATCTTCCTTCAACCTTCAAAAAGGTTCTTCGAATCTCCCAAATTGGAGTAGGATGCGGCTGCTGCGCTGATAGCGGGTGTGCTGCGTCGTATTTCGGTGTAAGCTTCTAAGCATGATCGGATTTGTGGAAAATCCAATCCTTTTTATAGGAAAAATAACCCTCCAAAGATAAGAAATCTTAAGAAGATATTATCCCATAAATATAGGTAAAATATATGATTCTGCATATCTCCTTCCTTCTAGAAGCTCAGCCCAAAAATATAAGATCACTTTCCAATTTTAAAAGATCTCAGCCAAGAATAAAATATTCTCGCCGCGTCCTAGGTGTTCGCCTCGGTCGAGTCGGTGTCTCTGGATCGCCTCGGTCGAGATGAATCTCTGGTCAACCGAGGTGACTCATAACTGAGTGTAGAATCTCTCAAAACTGGTCCAAAGTAAATCTTTAATCCATGGCTATGCTTCCTGAAGGATTCCTTTTTGCTCCTCAATGTAGCTCCAAATGACTCTTGACTCCTTTTGCTCCTTTTTGATGCAAAACGTACCATATTACCTGCAATTACAACGAAACTAGGTGTAGACCTCGATTCTCGCAAAGGTAGATGAAATGGTAGTAAAATCACATAATGTACATACAAACATGCAGATTATGAAAGATAAAACGTCCAAACAAACCCCAAAATATAGACTATAATTCATGCTATCACTATGTCCATAAACAATAGCATGGAGGAATAACCATCTCCATCTAAACCCTAATCGCATCGTAATAGCATGAAGGAAAGAACCATCTCCAACTATAATCACGTCTCGCTAGCAAACAAGATCTAAAGAGATCATATACACATATCACAGATAGCACGGAAACACATCATATCACATAAGCACATAATCATAACACTCACCAAGATGACACTAAGATCTACTCGTGGATCCTACAAGTGCATCTATCTCGGCATAGAACTTTGGATAGTTCCTCTGGATACTATCCTTTGTCTCCCATGTGACCTCATCAGGTCCTTGTCACGTCCATTATATCCTCAAAATGGGAATGTCCTTCGAACGCAGGTGTCTCACACCTCGCTCTAGGACTGCAATCGGGTGCTCAATAAAAGTGTGGTCCGGCTCAACCACTAAGTCATCATAACTAACTATGTGTCTCGGATCTGGTATATAAACACAGGGTGAACACCCTCCAACCTCGGTGTTAAAGCCAATCTGTATACTGCTCTCCCAACTCTATCTAGTATCTCAAAAGGACCAACATATCGGGGACTCAAGTTCCCCTTTTTGTGAAAACATCTAACGCCTCGCGTCGGAGATACTGTCAGTCAAACATGAGCTCGAATTCTGAACTAGAGGCAGACGTCTCTTGTCTGCATACGACTTCTAACGACTCTGTGCAGCCAGCATCCTCTCTCTGATTAGCGCTACTCGAGCCATAGCATCCTGAATCTGCTCCGGCACTATACCACTGACACTACTAGGCTCATCTTAACATAACGGCTTACGACATCTACGCCCATATAGTGTCTCATATGGGGACATCCCAACCGATGCATGACATCTGTTGTTGTACGAGAACTCAACTAGTGGGAGGTGATCTGACCATCCCTGTCCCCAATCCAACACACAAGCTCGCAACATATTCTCTAATGTCTGAATGGTCCTCTCTGACTGACCATTGTCTAAGGATGAAACGCAATCGTGAAATGAAAATTCGTCCCCTGGGGAGTCTGAATCTGCTACCAAAATCTCGAGGTAAATCGTCCATCTCGATTTGAGACGATCGTCCTCAGTACACCATGGAGTCTCACTATCTGTCTAGTGAACTCCTCATCTAGTTTGCTCATTGGCCACGTTTCCTTAATAGGAAGGAAACGTGCAGTCTTCGTCAGTCTGTCAACCACAATCCAGATAGCATCAAAACTCTTGCTCAACTTCAATCCTTTCACAAAGTCCATGGAGATGTCCTCCCACTTCCACTATGATACTAGCAGTGGATGCAACTCTCCTCCTAGTTTACAATGCTCTATCTTAACCTACTGATAGGTCGCACACTGTGCCACAAATCTGGTTACATCGGGCTTCAACCCTCCCCACCAGTATGAACGCCTCACGTCCTGATACATCTTACTCACACATGGTGTACTGCATAAGGTGTGGAGTGAGCCTCATGCAGAATCCTTTGTCTCAGCTCCGCGTCAGCAGGTACATAGACGCGATCGCGGCGTCTCATCACTCCATCTATTTCTATGGAGAACCGTGGGGCATCACCATGAGATATCCTATCTCGTATCCTCATCAGCGCCGGGTAGGTCTCATATTTCTGTTGGATCTCACCCAACAAATCAGGAAGAACCTCTAAAGTGCTCAACTGTGCATCCTCATTAGGAAACTGGATGTCCATCTCTAGTCACGTTAGATTCCTCTACAACTAAGGCTGAACTGCCAGTCGCGCAATCACCTTCTCTTGAGGCGTCTTCCTATTCACGGCATCGGCGACAACATTCGCTTTCCTTGGATGGTACAAGATCTCAAGGTCAAAGTCCTTGATCAGCTCAAGCCATCTACGCTGGTGGTTATTCAATTCCCACTGCGTGAAAATATAATTCAGACTCTTATGGTCTGTGAAGATCTTACATGTAGCGCCATATAGGTAATGTCTGAGATCTTCAAAGCATGAACTACCGATGTCAGCTCCAAATCATGAGTTGAATAGTTCTCCTCATACGTCTTCAACTTTTTAGATGCATATGCAATCACTCTACCTCGCTGCATCAGAACACATCCCAAGCCTAGCTTGGATACGTCAATGTAGACTACAAAGTCCTATGTGCCATCTGGCTGCGCTAAGATGGGAGCGGAAGTCAGGCGTCTCTTCAACTCCTCAAAACTCTGAGTACACGGCTCGGACCATACAAGTCGGGTAGTCTTCCTCAACAGGCTGGTAAGTGGACGTGCAATCACAGAGAATCCCTCCAAAAACCATCGGTAATAACCGGCTAAGCCAAGGAAGCTGTGCACTTCCTTGACGTTTGTCGGTGTCGTCCATGCTTCTACAGACTCGATCTTCGCCGGATCAACCTTGATCCCATCGGCGGAGATAACATGACCCAAAAATGTTACCTCTGGCATCAAAAACTCGCACTTAGAGAACTTAGCATAAAGTTCTCAATCCCTCAAAACTCGCAACACCGTCCTCAGATGTCCTGCATGTTCCTCTTTACTACAAGAGTACACCAGGATATCGTCTATGAAGACCACCACAAACTGATCCAGGAAGTCAATGAATATGCCATTCATCAACTCCATAAAGACGAAGGGGGCATTCATGAGCCCGAATGGCATCACTAAAAACTCGTAGTGGCCATACCGAGTCCGAAATGCCGTCTTATGCGTATTCTTCTCTCTCACCCTCAACTGGTGATATCCCAAGCGCAAGTCAATCTTGGAGAACACAATCGCTCCCTGAAGCTGATCTAAAAAGTCATCAATGTGGGGCAAAGGATACTTCTTCTTGATGGTCACCTTGTTTAGCTCTTTGTAGTCGATGCACAATCTCAACGATCCATCCTTCTTCTACACGAAGAGGACAGGTGCTCCCCACGGGGAAACGCTAGGGCAGATGAAGCCCTTCTCAGCCAACTCTTCGAGTTGCTTCTTCAGCTTTAACAACTCGATAAGCTTCATATGGAACGGGGCCTTCCAGATCGGTCTCGTCCCCGACTTCAAGTCTATGCCGAAATCTACGCTCCTTTGAGGCGGCAAACTGGATGGCTTGGCAAATACATCTAGAAACTCGCAAACCACTAGAATGTCCTCTAAAGGTAGACTCTCGCCTTCCTTCATGGAATAACACCAGAAGGCATCACATGCTTGTGCGATCAATATATCGTTGCTCGTACTGCTCTAATAACCATACCCAACTTTTCAAGGTCCCAACATCGGAAAAACTCAATCTGACCCGACTCGTTAGAGACCGTCACGGTCCTCCTACCAATATCTAACACATAACATTGTCTATCCATCCAATCCATACCCAAAAGGACTTCCTCATGCACCAGCAGCATGACAAAGAAGTTCACAACCAAATCGCGGTTTCCTAAATGTATAGGACAAGTGTGTACCTCTCGGGTACCTCTACCCTGACCCCCATCTGGTAACCCTATCTAGAAAGGTCTACTCTCTATCGTATCTAAGGTCAGTCTATCAACGCATACATCAGAAATGAAAGAGTGTGTGGCACCCGTATTAAACAAAACTCTAATAGGTAAACCATTAATCAGAATGGTACTTATAGCAGATGGCGCTGGCGGCTCCTCAACTCAAATACTCGACCTCGAGCTCCTCTAGTATCTGTAGTACCTCCTTCTCGACCTCTACCTCTACTTTGTCCTAGAGCAGAACCTTGAGTAGCAGGTAGGTTTGGGATTCTCTATTGTCCTTGAACCTGATGCTGAGACGGCCTTTGCCCACCATCTGCTGCACCAGCGGTGGAAGAACCCTGCTGTGATGATGCTTTGCCCTGAAGGCAAAACTTTGCCCGTGTCCTGGCTTCCCGCAAGAGAAGCAAGTCAGTGGTGCTCTCGGGCAATCAGTCCTCACATGTCCTTACTCTCCGTAGTTGTAACATTGTCGGCCCCTCTCAAAAGTCTATGCATACACTGGATAACTCGAGCGGCCTTGAGACTGGCCTTGCCCGTACCCACATGCTCCTGTACTAGTCTGCCAAGTACGTTGTCTCTTCTCAGACCGTCCCGTCTGAGAAGTCCTCCTCTGACTAGCCCGCTCACGCTCGTGAGCTGAGGCTTTGTCATGATAGTCTATCAAAGACTCGTAATGAAAACCCGTCATATGGGAGCATGTACTCTCCTCAGTTGACGGGAGAATAAATACACGTGCTGGTCCTCAAAAGGTGCAGCTGGACCCAGTTATTCCAGTTCCTCCTGGAAACGACTGATGGCATCAACTATCGGCACATCCTTGTAGCGTGCCTCAATAAAATCTTGTAATTTCTCCCTCCTCAGAGAGGTAGGGTATAAACGCTCTCTGATCATGGTCTGCATCTAACCATAGCTAGTGGCTCAAACGTGCATGGTACTCCACCATTGTTGAGCTAGGTCACGGAACAGAGTCTGGACCAACTCTACCCGTCTGTTCTCTGGACATCTAATGGACTCAAGTGTTGAGTCCACATGTCCAATCCAAATCTCAGTCTCTAATCCCACCTTCCCAAAGAAAGTTGGTACTCCTATCTCATGGAATGCCTTCAACCAAGTGTCTAGTTGAGGCCCTTTATACTCCTCTAGAGCTCTAGCAATCTCAACAGCATGTGCTGGTATCTCTAGCACTTGAGTAGCTCCTTGGGACATCTCAAAAGATCCCACCTATGTTGGCAGATCCGGGGCATGTCTACCCGCTCTCACAGCCTCTCGACTCTACGGATGTAAGCGCGGAACTCTGGTCCCCTCATCGAGACATGATCTGAGTCATTTGACTGGACTCGTTGTGATCTTTGTCTCCATGCTATACCGCTCCTAGTCTCAGGAACAAAACTCTCAGTAATCTCCTAGTATACATCCTCCGCTGCAGACGGATCAGCAATGGGAACTCGTCCCTCACCTATCACTACTAGAGGAAGAGGGGGTCTAACCCTACCTTGTCCAACTGCAAATGTCGCTCTAGTCCGAGCCAACTTTGTAACACCTCAAATCTTTTCGAAAAGTCATCTCTAAAATAGTTGTACTCATCTCCCAAAACAATTGTACTCATCTCCAAAGCAAAACCTTTTGAAAAGTCACACCTCTTGCGGGTTCTGTTTATTTATCTATTTGACCTTTATCACAAATTGCAAGTGACATTGTTGTCAACCTAAGGCTCTGATACCAACTTTGTAACACCCCAAATCCGTGGGACTCGGGGCGCTATTGGGTTAGGATCTCACAATGGATCCTGACCCTAGCCTAACAACAACTTCATTGGATCTTACAAAAAGGCACAAATAAATTATAACCAAATACATCAACTGTATAAATATATACAAACAAAGGTTTACAAACACTGCTGAGTACAAAACCACAACACATATCCATACATATACGAAAACATCCCAATTGCCTCGCACAACCTAGTGTACGGAAGTCCTCAACGGATCACCCATCTTGCTCACTCTGCAGTCCTCCTATCCTGCAGAATATCTATAACACGGTATAAACCGTTAGCTAATAGAAATGAATATGAATGAAGTAATAGCAGATACACATATCAACACATCACAATATGCAATGTCACACACAACCATTTATTATCTTTAATTACGTTATTCCATTATTAATTCAACTTCTTTTGTGGCACAAGGAGCCTTAAGAACCTCTCCTCTTTCCCCTTTAACACAGATTTTGCATGGGGAGCTACGCCCCCGGTGCTACTAGCTTCTGAGCACCTTCTCCACTCTCGAAGAGCTTTGACAGGTGGTCACCACCCAGTTATAATACACTTAGGCCAATTACGTATATATGGTCGTCATCCTAGTCCGGTTTAGGTTATAAATGTATCAATCATATGCACACACACTACTATCACAAACACTCAAATCCACAACCGCTCGCTAAGTAAGTCCTACAGACATACCTAATATACTCGTAAACCCGTACAACATCACATTTTTCCCTCGAGGAAACGATCAACGCCTGCATAAGCAAGGCATACTCAATATCAAACGTTGTCCAGGTTAGGTGACTCGTCTCCTACACCCCGTAACCATAACCAACTATAACTCGCATCTAAACCTCGAGACCTCAACATACACACAAGTGCCTAAGGCACATTTCCACCATATATCTCATCAAGCTCATCATGAACCATTTTTGCCTAGCTATACTCTAAAGCCAAGGCCAAAGGAAAGAAGAAGCATCAATCTTCGTATGTCGTGGACACGCACTTGCGGAACCAAGAAGGCGCAGGAGCGCAACACACCGCAGGGGCAGTGACACTCAGCCGCGGGGCGACGACACTGGTCTGGCCACAGCGGCGGCGACTCCAATCCGCGGGGACGGTCGAACAACAAAGGGACACCTCTGAGGCTTCTCTTTAATCTTCTCTTGATCCCCTTCACTTCTTCATTACCCCAAAGGCAATCAAAAACATATATACATACATCTAACATCAAAATGGTCCAGGAAGATCATCACAAACATAGCTTGTGGGAATTCCTAACTAAAGAAGAGGAATAAAGAAAAGAAGAAAGAAGAGGATAGAAGCTTACCACAACCACTAAGGAAAGGAAGGGTGTCCACACCACTACTCAAATACAACTCAACCACAACAACCACCTCAACATCTCAACATCATCCTCAAAACTTCAGCCAACACAACAAGCCAAGATCCACTCTTGAAGAATCTCCAAAGATACACCAAGGAAAAAGAAAGAAGAAGGATGAAGAACGTGAGAGAAAGGAAAGCTGAATGAAGAAGGAATCCCTAATAAGAAGGTAGAGGAAGAAACTTATAGAAGAAGAGACGCAGAATCTCCAAAGATACACCAAGGAACAACAAAGAAGAAGGATGAAGAACGTAAGAGAAAGGAAAGCTGAATGAAGAAGGAATCCCTGACAAGAAGGTAGAGGAAGAAACTTATAGGAGAAGAGACGCAAAAGCACGGTCAAGAGGTCAAAGAAAGCGGTTAAGGCCGCTATTGCCACAAGGGCGGGTCCTCAGTACCGCTCCTGCGGCCAAGACCACCGTAAGGGCGGGTTTCCTAAGAACACTTAGGATATTACAGATAGTGTGCAAAAACATTTAGAAATCAAGACTAAATTTGATGTCCAAGGAAATTTTTTGAGAAAAATTGAGGAAAGGGGAGAATTAATTATTTTAGAAGAATAAAACAAAAAAGCCATAGCTTGAAAAGTTTATGAGACGGTGTCCAAACGAGTAGAGGCGGGGAGCCTAATGGGCAACATGTTCGTCTCCATGCCGACTCATTCAGGCAAATGGTTGTTATATTGGGTAAATTGGTTTTCAAATTGGGGGAAGTGGATTATACAAGTTTTAAAATTGGACAAGTTGGTTTTCAAATTAGGGTTTGTAGATAAGAAGTTACGACGGCTCGATTCTGATTCAGATTCCAATCCCAATTCAATTGGTATGAAGCGCAATAGAGGAGGAACCGTCTTTGAGTGTTTGGCCTAAAACACAACACTCAGAAGTAGATTTGCACTACGCCAAGATCAATTTTGCAATCTGAGGTTAGATTTTTAATTTAGGTCTGAGCCATGGTTTAGATCATCTCTCAGTTCTACTTGATAAGATTCTCATCTTTCTTCTTCATTATAGTTTTGATGCCCGCCAATTGTTTGTTTGTTTGACCCCAAGAGAAAACATGGAGATTATGATGCATTTAGTAGATTGTTTGACAAATTGCCGCAACAAAATGTATATATTTTGTCTATGATGGTGAACTAAGGCTTCATATGACGACGGAGGGTAATGACTTTCTCCATTGTCCGTTTAGCTCCTTTCATGGGTGTGGTGGTGGTGGGAGGGAAGTAGAGGTTTCTCTTGTTTGATATGTCATTTGAAAAGACAACACCTATTTGCGGTTGAGTGCATGAATGAAGTTTAGGACATCCTTGATTGTGACCTTGATGTTTTTGTGGCGTTTGTGGAGGTTTTGGCCGCTATCAAGATGTGGTTGTGTGCCGGTGTATGGGTTTTCATGCTTTGAGTAGTGAGTGTCATCACACTGATGGTTTTGTTTAAGCTTTTGGTGAAGATGGTGGATACCTTGTGGGTATCTCAAGGCCAATTGTTGTAGAGCGGATTGTAGTTTATGGTGCGGGTATAGTGTTTGATGCAAGTATGTTGGATAGGGTTATGCGCGTTCCTATTTCTACTATAAAAAGCTTCTCTTATCGTTGTCGTCTTGGCTTCTCCCAAGCATTATTAGGTACTCTTATGAAGGTGACTGATAATCCAGGTTATGTGGCTTCTTGGGTTAGGTGGTTTTAGCTTCCTCGTTGCATTTTTCAAGTGTTTAGGCCTATGAGTATGCGAGAAAAAAGATCGGGAAGTAGAATTTTGATCCGGCATTAGCGGATTTTGAAGGCCTTGTCTACTTGGAGAGAGGATGATGGTGTTTCTAGTCTTATGCGGGCGTTGACAAATTGTTCAGAGCATATGACTATTGTGAGGGTTGATGGCGAGTCATGGAATGGAGATGGTCTAGAGAGAAACCCATACATCAAGTACTGTCTTCATAAGGTTTCGGATGGGCATTTTACGGCCGTAGTAAATGTTTTGTGCTCCTCTGGAGTAGCCCCTTATAGCGATGATAATTTAAAGGCGTAGGAGGCTAAACATCCCTACAAGCCCCCTTCTTTTAAGCCTCGTACTATATTTTATAAACCACCCCTCATTGGTGACGTTCATTTGATCTTTAAATGCATCAAGTCTTTTTCTAAAGGTACGTCTTGTGGTAGAGATGGTTTGAGAGCACAAAACCTTTTAGATAGTATGTGTGGTGAGGGTTATGCGGTTGTCACGGGTCTTTTGAGAGCGCTTTCATCATCGATTAATTTATTGTTGGGAGGTAAATGACCGTTGAGTTTGGCTGAGTTTGTTGTTTCAGTACTTCTTACACCATTGTTGAAGCCCGATAATGGGGTTCGACCCATTGTAGTGGAACTGTATGGAGACGTTTGGTGTCTAAAGTTGTCATGAAGGAATGGGTAAAGATATGAGAGATTATCTTGGAGATTTTCAATTAGAGTCAGGGTCCTAAGTGGTGTAGAGGCTATAATACATAGTGTTAACAAGCTATAATATACAGTGGATTTTTCGAATGCCTCCAATATGGTTGATAAAATTGTTTTTCTTAGGAATTAAGGGAATGACGTCCGTTTATATCTTTATGGGTCGACATCTTCTATGGTCAGGCTTTGATAGGTGATGGAATCATTATCATTTAGGATAGTTATTAGAGTCTTTTGATTGCATTTGCGTCGGTTTATGCTACTAACTCCTTAGTCCAGAAGAAGAAGACTAAAAGAAGCTAAGGAAGGAGTTATAAGCACTTAGGAGTGAAGATCGTTCACGAAGCAAAGCTTATGTTGCCTCACTGCCCCTGCGGAGCCCTGCCACCGCCCCTGCGGGTGACGCCTTACACCGGAGCGCTCCCTGCGCCTTCACCAGTGCCAACCATTAAGTGTGTCACCGCCCCTACGCCACCCTTTGGCGCCCCTACGGTGACCTACCCTGAAGAAACAAAGACCAGCTCCCCTGCGTCTCTCACTGCGCCCCTGCTTGCGCCTCAACCTGGGAGCTGGAATGCAAAGAGGCTGTGTCACCGCCTCTGTGTCGACATAGGGACGCCCCGGCGGCTTGGCATCAGAAACGTCAAGAAGTCAAAGGGTCAGACGTTTGAAGAGCATTGAAGATCCGCCCCAGCGGAATTGCCTAGCCGCCCCTGCGGCCTTGAAGAAGATCAAGATTTTTTGCCTTCACCGCCCCTGCGGAGCTGAAGGGCGCCCCTACGGCTTAACGTCAGAAGCTTTACTCCGGCTGTTTACACCATCTTTATGGCATTAAAGGTGGATGTTTTGGGCCGTCCATTTACTCCTATTTAGTGCCTTTTGTAGTATAAATAGTCCTTGGTTGATTGCTAGAATGATCCATCTAATCATCTTGTTAGCCAACAAATTATCCACTTAGATTGTCTTGCTACCTTGTAATGAGTTGCTAACTCCCTTGCTACATTGGGTTGGGTTGAAGCTGCATTGTTACTTTGGTTGTAAGTTCTTTATAATATAAGTTTTCATTCAGTAATACTTTGTGTCTCCTTGATCTCCATTGTCTAATTGCATGTTTACTATTGCTTGAGATTGATCACCTTAGGTTCTAAAGTGCATGTAAACAACTAGGATTAATAGGTTCCGGGTTCGGGTCTTTAATCTAGTAGCAACTTTAAGTAATAACGGGTTGTCATTACTTAAAGAAAAGGAACACAAATATAAAGATAAGTTTAACGGTTTTAATCTTCTCTTTATATCACTTAGTCTTTGTTTGAAAGCTAACTTGTTATTTGTTCTTGTAGGTTTACGGAACTCTAACCTGTTAAGTTGTGTTGATGCCGGTTGGCTCAACACATATATATGATCGAGACGGGAGATTACTTGAAAACTTGTAAAAGGAACTCACCAAAGTAGCAATTGCATGCTTAGAATCAACCTAGTGTAGATTCATCCATTATTGTCTTACTTGTCGCACTAATCGTTTTCATAAATTTTTGTGCATCAATTCAACCCCCCCCCTTGTGTTACTTGTCACTATAATCGTTAATCGCACCTAAAACACCTTAACTCTCTTGGGTTCGACCCTTACTTAATCACTATACTTGTTCTTAGTGCTAAGTCGGGATTTACTTTTGACTGGGTATAGACGACCACAAAAATACCATCGGTTAGGCTTCCGGATTGTACATTGGTGATAGATTTATTTGGTTGGCTACTAGTGTGCAACAAGGGGACCCTTTAGAGCCGCTTCTTTTTTCCCTTGCCTTGCACCCGCTTCTTTATAGGATCAAAGACAGTTGCACACTTCTTTTACATGCTTGGTATCATGATTATACTACTATTATTGTCCGGTCAGAGGAAGTGGCTCGAGTGCTTGACATCATTCGAGACATTGGTCCAAGTTTTGGCCTTGAGTTGAAAGTTTGCAAGACTAGGCTCTTTTGGCCTTCGTGCAATGGATCGAAGCTTAGAGATGGACTATTCCCTCATGGAATTGCGAGGTGGTGTTGGGTGTTAAGTTGTTGGGTGAGGCAATGAGTAAAGACGATGGGTTTGTTAGAGAGTTAGTCATGAAGAGAGTTGTTAAGATGATTGAGTTGATGCACCTTCATACACAATTGAGGGACCTAGAATGCGAGATTATTTTGCTTCGTTCTTATATGGGTGTTGTTAAGATGTATTTTAGCTTGAGGACTTGTCTCCTGGAGTATGGTGAGTGTGCTGCAACTTATTTTGATTTTAGGCTTTGTGGATCGGTCGAGGATATTCTAGTTTGTGGGGGACCTTTTTTTGATGATCATCAGTGACGGCTTGCTTCTTTGCGTATTCGGTATGGGGGATTCTTCTTTTGCATTTGTGGCCTCCAAGGCTTAGTCTTGGACCTTTCAAGACCACATATTGCGGGACATTGGAGTAGTTTATATGGATTTCGAGTTTTTTTGGAGTGTCGAGCAAACTGCAAACTTCTATTCATAGTTTCAATCTTTTTGGTTTTACCGTCAAGAACACCATCCCCCCAATTCCAACATTCTTTGGCGAGTGTTCTTGTCGGTAAGACAATGCAAGCGATGGAAGAGGCTTTTGATTTGACCCTTAGACAAAAAGCAATTTTTAAGTGCTTACAGTCAGCGCATAGCTAAGACTTCCTTCTTGCCATACCCATTGATGGGCTTGGACAGTGTATGTCTCTTGTTGAGTATTGCACGATCCTTAAGCATCGGCTTATGATTCCATTGATCCACGTGAAGAAAGGTCTACGTTGAGGCCAACGAATGTGTTAGTGTTTGGATGGGTAGGTGAAAAACATGCTTGTATTGATGTGACGGGGTCTTTCCATTAGTTAGTTTGTTTGGGTAAAGTTCATTTATCCCTTGACCCCTGTTACACCCTATGTAAAGACCTCATGATTCAGATATTAAATTTTAGTCTCATTTCAAGTGGTGGAGTTTAATAACGTATTGACAAGATTATGGTAAAATCTTTGCTTGATTATTGAGTTTGAGTTATCATTAACACATGCCTAAACACATTAAAGGAGATTGGGTGAAACTCATTTTTCTTTGAGCAATATGAAGAGTTACAATTCATCTTCCATCCTTTGACAATGATTATTGCTATGATGACATGGTTTGAAAAGTTATTTTATTCTTATTTGAGGCTTGCCTTTTATTTGTACATAGTGTTCCGTATGTCACGATCTTACTCGGGGACAAGTAGGGGTGAGCATAGGTCCAAAACCGAACCGCTAAAAACCAAAACGAACCTAAAACTGATTTTTCAAAAACCTTGGCCCGAAAATCAAACCTATAAAAGTAGGTTCGGTTTTTGTTTGGACCTAAAACTTGAAATATTGGAACCTAAAACCGAACCTATTAGATCGTTTTCGGTTCGATTTAGGTTTTGGACCTAAGAAATAAAACTTACAAAACTCGATAAACTAACAATAAAATGATGAAGTTTAAAACTCTAACAATTTTTGTATAAAGAGTTAAAACCTAGAAAAATAACAATATCATTTAAGAAATAAGGTACATTACCCACTTTCCAACTATATTTTGACCGTTTTTTTATTAAATACAAATTCGGTTTTTGTTTTTTTTATCGGTTTTAAGGTTTTGGAACGAAACCGATCCAAAACCGAAATCATAAAAAACAAGGACCTAAGATCGGACCTAAGTTGTCGGTTTAGGTTCGGTATGGACCGAAATTACTCGGTTCGGTTGCTCCGCCCTACGGACGAGTCGGGTTTATGTAAGGGGTATTTTAATGATGGCTATTCATGCATCATTTAGTTGTTAGATTCATGATAGCATGTATTATAGTCTATATTTTGGGACTTGTTTAGACGTTTTATCTTCAATAATCTGCATGTATGGATGTATATTATGTGATTATATTGTCGTTTCATCTACCTTTACGGGAATCGAGTTCTACACCAAGTTTCGTTGTAATCGTATGTAAAATGGCACGTTTTGGATCGAAATGGAGCTATGGAGCAAAGGAGTCATAGGAGCTACATTTTGGAGCTTAAAAGAGAACTCAGGGAGCAAGGAATTAATGAAGAAGATTTACTTTGGACCAGATTTGAGAGATTTCACATTCAGCAGAGATTCACCTCGGTTAGCTACAGTGTCACCTCGACCGAGGTGATCTTGAGGAGCATCCCGACCGAGGCGAGCACCCTGGCGCGGCGAGATCATAACTTTTGGCTGAGATCTTTTAATTATGGAAAGAAGATATCTTATATTTTTGGGCTGGATTTCTAGAAGGGAGATTTTATTTTAGAGAGATCTATTTTAGAGATATGATATATTTTATAGGAAATTATCTTTTTAAGATATTATTATCTTTAGAAGATAATTCTCATATATAAAGGGTTGGATTTTCCACAATTCAATCATCTTTTGATCAACAATATTCACCCCACAACAGTTAGAGGATTTTATGGAAATTTGAAGGAAGTTTTGAAGATTGAAGGAAGGAAGTTGATAGCTTTGTGATAGCTTTTGAGGGGATTTGTAAGATTTTCTTAGATTCCCTTTGGTTTTATTGTCTTGTTGGATTTGTGATCAAGGAACGTTGATTTGTTGAATATTTGATTCAGTTATTGAAGCCTTGTTCTTAAGGTTTTTGTGTTCAAATATTCATTACCTTCTCATATTTTTGATTATTGTTATCATGATGATGAGTGACTAATTTCCTTGTGCGATTCTAGGGTGATTGGCTGAAAGTTGTGGGAAAGACGATGATAGAATGATCTTAATCCAAGTAGGACCCTGAAAGTTCGAGTCTTTAACCTTAATCCTAGAACATCTCGCTTAGTCGATGAACATCTCGGCCGGGATGGAACTTGATTGAACGAGGTGACCTTTTCTGATCCGAAACTGAGAGTTAAGTGTTAGAGTTTGCCAAATCCTATTCTTATTATACCTTTCCTGGTTCAATGCAAGCCTAGGATGAGACTTACCCGGTGATTCCTTAGTTTGTTTACCCAAGATTATAAATGTAGGTAATAAAGGTTTATCCTTTATTGGGGTTTGAGTGTGCTTTCATCCCATCTTTGTGAGTTAGCCTGAGACTTACTCGGTAAAGGTTGATTCTATTCCCTTAGTTGGTATGTTGGTTTGAGATTATAGTTCCTTTCCTTAGTACCTTGAGACTTACCCGGTGATAGGAACTTTGGTTTGGGATAGTGAGTAATGAGACTTACCCGGTAATCTATTCCGCTTTAGAAACACCTTCCCTTTGCAAAATCTCAGCTTTGTCCGCTTTATCTTGAGATCTTGAGTCGGAACCACAACTAGATGCCTTAATCCCTAGAATTTGCATATTTCCTTTATTTGACCTTATTATCATCTTTGATTGCTTTAATCGCTTTTGTGGTTATTAGTTGCATTGGCAACCTATACTTTGTTAGTTTCACCTAAGTCCCTGAGATCGACACCCCGGAATTCTTGCTTTTTACTATAATTGATCCGTACACTGCGGGTTCACATCCTTGTTTTAAGCATATTTCTTGGGATATAAATTTAAAGCTTGCACACACCATTTGGAGCGAACAAGTTTTTGGCGCCGTTGCCGGGGACTTCGTCTAGACCGAGCCAGTTGCGTTTTTCATTCGTGGCAATTTGCCCCTGTTGCTACTAACCACTCTACTTGAGTGACTTTCGCATGTTCTTTCTTTTAGGTTTATGCGAAGAACCTGTGCTGGGAAGGAAATCGTTCTTTACGATCCCGAACCCGAGAAGACATACAAAAGACGCTTGAAAGAAGCAAAAATGGCTAACCAAGACAATCGCGATCTTGAGGCCGAATTGAAGGAGGTGATGGTACAACTGCGCCTCAATAGGGAAGAACTGCAGCGCGAGAGGGAGTAGACTCGTACCAGAACTGCAGAGATTGAAGCAGATATGGCTGATCTACGAGCCCAGATTCTGCATCGACCGAGGCAGGTACCCGCTCTAGTTTCCGCGGCCGAGATACATCCACCTCGTATGCCTGTCCGAGATGTTCTTTTTGCAGGAATTCCACAAACCCTAGGACAGAGGATGGACCCAAACCAGCAAGTGAGGTGTCTAGGAGTCAGCCTAGGTGATCCAGCGGAGCATGATTATGAACTTCGACCACAAGTTCTATCCATGATCCGCTAATGCCAGTTTGGAGGTTTAGAGAGGGAGTCTCCGCATCAACATTTGCAAAACTACGAGATTTTGATGGAGACCTTGAGACCTTCAAGGCTGGAAAATAATAATTACAAGCTAAGGCCTTTTTACTTTTCTTTGAAGGACAAAGAGCTTACTTGATATCAGTCTCTTCCTCCCGAAAAGATCAACACTTGGGAGGAAATGACAACGGAGTTCTTAACAAAATTCTTTCCCCCTTCCAAAACCGCTGAAATGATAGGGAAGATCAATGCATTCATCATGAAGGATAAGGAAAGTTTGTCCAAGTCATGAGAGAGATTTAAAGATGTTCTATTGGATTGCTCACATCATGGGATTCCAAAGATAAAGTTGATGGAGATATACTTCAAGGGATTGGATGGAGCTACCCAATTCAATCTTCAACTACTCTCCGCCGGCACATTCATGGACATGCCTATTGACGAAGCTTGGGAGTTCATTGAGAAACAAGCTTTGCACATGGAGAAATACTCCCACCAAGGAGCTGAAAATGGAGTTAAGAGAGTTAATTTCCAAGAAGCTCCATCAAATGATAATCAACTCATCTCCCTCAAGAATGATGTGAAGCAATTGAAGGACCTTTTGGTTGCGCACACAAAGAAGGAAGAGGGAGGAGGATATCAAGGCTCAAGGAACAACAATCATGGTTCCCGGAACAACAATTACAACAACAATAGAGGCTCCAACAACAACAATTGGAGATCTAAAAATCAAAATTCGGGTAACCATTATTCTAATTCCAATTCTAATAATTCTTTTAATCCCTCTTCTTCTTCTTATACTCCATTGAAGAGCCATGAGCCTGGATCAAGTTTGTCCCAGCCAAAGAAGAAAGATGCAGTGCTGGAGGCCATCTTGATCAAGCTCAATGCTATGGAGACGTCCATGACTTCATTTTCAAAGGCACAAAAAGCCTTAGAGCAACAATTCTTTAATAAGGCGAATGAAGCGCCAAGAGACCCAGGGAAGCTCCCAGCAAGGACAAAGAGCAACCCTAAAGGACATATTATGGCAATAACGACGAGAAGTGGACTGAAAATTGCAGATCCAATGCCTCGGTCGATGCCAGTGCAGACGAAGAACGCCTCGGTCGAGGTGCTACCCGAGGTGGAGTCCCAGAAAGCGACGGACAAAACTGAAGTTTATGTCCCACCTCCTGCATATAAACCATCACTTCCATTCCCTCAGTTAATGGCTAGAGGACATCTAGACAAGCACTTTGGTAAGTTCTTTGACTTGATGAATAAACTACATATTAACATCCCTTTCCTTGATGCTATTCTAGGGATGCCCGCCTATGGGAAGTTCTTAAAAGAGATTCTATCAAGGAAGAGGAAGTTGGAAGATTTTGGTGAAGTAAGGATGATATCTAAATCCTCGGAGCTCATTCAAATCATGAAGGAGAAGATGCCACCCAAGTTAAGAGATCCCGGCTCATTTTGCATTCCCATTCAAGTTGGGGATGTAACTTGTGAGGCGTTGTGTGTTCTAGGAGCCAGCGTGAGCATCATCCCGCTGGAGCTATGTGTGAAGATCGGACTTGGAGAGCCCAAGCCGGTGAAGATAAGGTTATACATGGCGGACCACTCCATTACCCATCCCGTGGACATTTTGGAAGATGTTCTGGTTAAGTTAGGTAACTTCTACTTACCTATAGACTTTGTTGTGCTTGATATACCCGCAGATTATCCCGTTCCTATCATTCTCGGGAGACCATTTCTAGCAACTTCGGGTTGCAATGTGGATTGTAAGAACGCCAAGTTGAAATTCAACATTGGCGGAGATCAAGTGGAGTTTGCATTGCTTGTTGCAATGAAAGGAGAGTCGCTGGAGGATGACATCTTCAACATCTATGATGAAGAAGAATCAAGAGAATTGGTGAGCTCTATCCTTATTAATGACCCACTTGAAAGAGTTATTAGTTTTAGCTTAATGGAGGAAGGTATAGATGCTTCTTGTGATGCAGATATACGGAGCTTAAAGGCACTAGAAGAAGATCCAGGAGCTAAGATTGAAAAACTAATCCAGGAGAAGAGAATCTCTTGTTTCGGTCCCAGTTCCAGTACCTCGACCGAGACACTTTCTGGACCAAGCGAGGTGTTCTTATCTGAAGAACATCTCGGTCACCCACTCTGGACCTCGACCGAGGTCGCAAGCGAGATGATGTCAACTGAGACTTCTGAAAGTCTAGTTCTTCGATCTAAGTCTACTCCACTGGAAGGAGGAAGCAAGGATCCCCCTCAAAAAGCACCCCCAGTTGTGGAGCTTAAACCGCTTCCAAGTCACTTGAGGTATGTTTTCCTTGGACCGGATTTTACATATCCCATTATTGTAAGCGCTTCTTTTCGAAACTGAATTATCTAAACTGATGCATGTCCTGAGAAAACATCAAAAGGCTTTGGGTTATACTATTGATGATCTTATTGGTATTAAGCCTTCTTTCTGCATGCATAGAATACTAATGGAGGATGATCATAAGACTTCACAGGAACCTCAAAGACGGTTAAATCCGATCATGAAAGATGTTGTGAAGAAGGAGATTCTTAAATTGTTGGATGCAGGTATCATATTTCCTATCTCGGACAGCAAGTGGGTGAGCTCAATACATGTAGTTCCGAAGAAAGGAGGGATGACCGTTGTGACGAATAAGAACAACGAGTTGATCCCAACTAGGACCGTTACGGGCTGGAGGGTGTGTATCGATTACAGAAAGATGAACGTGGCCACTCGAAAGGATCATTTTCCACTTCCCTTCATCGATCAAATGCTCGAACGGTTAGCCCATCATTCACATTTTTGCTATTTAGATGGTTATAGTGGCTTCTTTCATATTCCTATCCATCTGGACGATCAAGAGAAGACCACTTTCACTTGTACATGGGGGGCATTCGCTTATAGGAGGATGCCATTTGGATTTATAATGCACTCGCTACCTTCCAGCGCTGCATGATGGCTATCTTTTCCGAGTATATAGAGGAGATCATGGAGGTATTTATGGATGATTTTTCGGTATATGGTTCCTCTTTTGATGATTGCCTATCTAACCTTTCTCTAGTACTACAAAGATGTGAAGACACTAATCTCATTTTAAATTAGGAGAAGTGTCATTTTATGGTTAATGAAGGCATTGTGCTAGGACACCTCGTTTCCAACCGAGGTATTGAGGTCGATCGAGCTAAGATCGAGACTATAGAGAAACTTCCTCCCCCTTGTTCTGTTAAGGGTGTGCGGAGTTTTCTCGGGCATGCAGGTTTCTATAGGAGGTTCATCAAGGATTTCTCGAAAATTTCTAAACCACTCACTAAACTCTTGAATAAGGATGTTGTTTTTGAGTTTTCGCAGGAATGTCTTGATGCATTTTACAGGATAAAGGAAGCGTTGATCTCCGCTCCCATTATTCAACCTCCGGATTGGACCTTGCCCTTTGAGATCATGTGTGATGCGAGTGACATGGCCGTAGGAGCGGTGCTTGGACAAAAGAAGGATGGCCGGACCAACGCCATTTACTATGCTAGCAAGACGCTAGATGAAGCCCAACTAAACTACGCCACCACTGAAAAGGAGCTTTTGGCGGTTGTATATGCTTTTGAGAAATTTCGCTCTTACTTAGTAGGAGCGGAAGTTATTGTTTACTCTGACCATGCAGCTATTCATTACTTACTTGCTAAGAAAGATGTAAAGCCGCATCTTATTCGATGAATTCTCTTGCTTCAAGAGTTTGACCTAGAGATTCGCGATAAGAAGGGATCCGAAAATTCTGTTGAGGATCACCTCATTCGGCTACCTCCCTCTTCACGCGAGAAGGAGGACCCACATATAGACGATTCATTCCCCGATGAACACTTGCATTTGCTGGAACGTTTGATAGACTTCTTTATCTCACCCCATGATGAAGGCGAAGTATGGGGTGAGGATATCTTCCAGCATGTTTAGGGATGTAGTACGGTCCAGCTAGCGACCTTAAATCAAGCGCTTCTTGGGAGGAAACCCAAGGTATTGCTTTCTTTTCCCTTTTTCTAGTCTAGTTATAGATAGTTTGCTTTTGCTTTGCTTTGCTTTGTTTTTGGCGTCCTAGACAGAAACCAAGTACTTTCTAAGGAAGGATTACAACTCAGGAGCAACACTGGAAAGACAGAAGTTCGAGAATTCGAGAAGACGGAGTTTGACTGAGATGCATCTCGGTTGCTGTTGTTACGATAAGATTATGACGCGCAAAAGTCTTAAATTTATAACTCGATATATTTTTCCTAACTCCTAGCGAACCCACAATGTATGGGTCGTTTTGTAGTAAGGATAGTATTCCGAGGTCGAACACAAAGACTAAGGTGAAATTGAATCAATAGTGACTAAGGATAGTGTAGACCTAGGCTAAGAAAAGAGAAAGAAATAAAAAAATGAAAATCTCAATGTTTTTGGTTTGGTTTTGTGGTGATCAATCGAGGATCACTAATCATGCAAGATTAACAAACAACTAAACTAGCAACGCAAATAAACAAACCCAAACACGAGATAGGTAATGAAAGAGAGAAAAGCGGATTTTAGGGGTTAGAAATTCCGGTTATGACATAGGACTCAAGCTATCTAGTCATTCTTTGGATCAACTATAGTATGTTGGGAGTGGGTGTTTCTAGATTGGGATCAAACACCGGGTAGGTCTCATGGTCCACTAGTCCGTTCCTAAGGTCTCATCACCGGGTAAGTCTCAAAGAACCTAAGGTTAGGAATTCCACACAACCGGATTGCTATCTAGGGATCTAACCTCTCCTTACCGGGTAGGTCTCGGGAAGGCAAGTCCTAAACATAAATCCTAGCACACTCAGTCCAATAGCGGCTTGTGAGGCTCACTACTACCTAGAGTTCATCATCTTCGGTACCTAAGAGCAAGAATCACCGGGTAGGTCTCTTCTCACACTTAGTTGCTAACACTAGGTCACCCTAGGATAGATCTAGCTCAACAAACACTAGGATTTCAACAATCTAACAACCTAACACTTAGATTTATCAATACAAGCAAGTCAGACAAAGTCACGGGCAGTTCATCACTTCCACGGCCGTGGAACCTACTAGAACAGGCCGTGATTTACAATAGAGACTAGGTTCGAGCAAACAAATCATCCAAAGGTACGTTTAAGTCTATCCTATCATAGTCCAAGCCATAACCATCATTTCCTTACCCTAGAATCACATCTATTTAGCCAACAACATGCATCTCAACAAATCAAACTCATCAAGCATAAAATCATGGAGTCCATATCAAGAGGATGAAATGAAAGAGAGATGAAACAAGTAGAACAAGAAAAACGAGCTGAATAAATGTTAAAAGAGAGACTTACAACCCTTTAAAAGAAGGTTCGAATCGTTCTTACAACCCTAGAAAATGTTTCCAACAAACTTCACTCTAAAAACTATGAAACTCTAAGAATGGTGTGTTCTTCTCCTCTTCTCCACAATGAGAGTGCTTCTTCTCCTCCAAGAGTAGCTCCAATCCAAATGTCCAATGAGAGAATGTGGGAGAAGGTGTGTGTGGTCAGGTCTCCTTTAGAATCAGCCTGCAAGAGTACTAATAGCCTTCATCATTTGCAAGAATCGGTTATGGAGATCGTGGGACAGTTGTCCGAGCTGTGTAGAGGGAATCACGGTCCATTCCACGGCCATGGAACTCCTAGTGACCGTGATTCTGGTGCTTTAGCTTTCTTTTGATCGTTGACCCATGATTTAATGCAAGGCATGCACCAACATGGTCCCCCATGTGTTCTCCTTTGCTCCTAACTTTCTTCCCAACGAGCTCGGATACGTGTCATCATGAGGAACGATCCTCGGATGTATCGATTAGGCTCCAAAAGCTCCCAAAATACCTACAAAACATGCAAGGGTCCGTGTAGACGTCTATCTCGACAAATTTACATGTATTAAATGTGAACGTCATGAACTAATGCTAAATTATGCATGAATAGCGGGAAAAACTATTTAATAGGATGCCTAAATGTTCGCTCAAAAGGATGTGCGTCAAAGTCTTAAATTTATATCTAGAACTCAAAAGCAAAGCGAACCCGCAGTGTACGGATCGGCTGTAGAAAGGTAAGAATTCCAGAGTCGAACTCAGGGATTTGGTGAGAATAGTTCCAATTTCATTTATCTAGCGAAAAGTGCAAAAAGCTTTTGTGATCAAATAAGAGGGGAATGATTCCAAGGATTCAAGTATCCTGATAGCATGAATTATAGTCTATATTTTGGGGTTTGTTTAGACGTTTTATCTTTCATAATCTGCATGTTTGTGTGTACATTATGTGATTTTACTACCATTTCATCTACCTTCGCGAGAATCGAGGTCTACACCTAGTTTTGTTGTAATTGCAGGTAAAATGGTACGTTTTGCATCAAAAAGGAGCAAAAGGAGTCATGAGTCATTTGGAGCTACATCCAGGGAGCATAGCCATGGATTAAAGATTTACTTTGGAGCAGATTCGAGAGATTTCACATTCAGTTGTGATTCACCTCGGTTGACCATTGATTCACCTCGACCGAGGTGATCCAGAGATGCCGACTCGACCGAGGCGAACACCTAGGACGCGGCGGGATATATTTTCTTTTTGGCTGAGATCTTTTATTTTTGGAAGGAGAGATCTTATATTTTTGGGCTGGATTTCTAGAAGGAAGATCATATATTTAGGAGATCTATTTTAGATATATTTTATTAGGAAATTATCTTTTAAGATATTTCCTATAAGATTATCTTAGGAAGATATTTATCTTAGGAGATAAGATATATTTTTATTAGGAAATTATCTTTTAAGATATGTTATCTTTGGAAGATAATTCTCCTATATAAAGGGTTGGATTTTCCACAATTCAACCATCTTCGGATCATCGACATCCGCATAGAGGCCGCTATCATCCGCTGACAGCTGGAAATCACGCTATACCGTCGATCAAGGTTTATAACAACGCAGCAGCAACAGCATACTCCAAGTTGGGAGTTTTGAAGAACCTTTTTGAAGGTTGAAGGAAGATTGAAGTCCATAGCTTTTATAGCTTTATTGAAGGGTTTTGTAAGATTGTCTTCAATTCCCTCAATTGTTGTCTTGTCTTTTTGGATTATTATCCAAGGAACGCTTTGTTGTGATATTTTATTCAGTTATTGAAGTCTTTTCCTTAAATTCTTCTTTGTTCAAATATTCACTTTCTTCCCATACATTTAATACTTTCATTATGATGATGAGTGGCTAATTTCCTTGTGTGATTCTAGGGTGATTGGCTGAAGGTTGTGGGAAAAACAATGATAGAATAATCTTAGATTCCAGTAGGATCCTGAAAGTTCGAGTCTTTAACCTTAACCCTAAGCATCTCGTTCAGTCGATGAACATCTCGGCCGGGGTGGAATTCTTCTGTCCGAGGTGACTTATCCTATCCGAAACTGAGAGTTAAGTGTTAGAGTTTGCCAAATCGTATTCTTATTACACCTTTCTGGTTCAATGCAAGCTTAGGATGAGACTTACCCGGTAATTCCTTAGTTTGTGTATTAACGATCATAAGTGTAGGTAATAAAGGTTTATCCTTTATTGGGGTTTGAGTGTGCTTCCATCCCATCTTTGTGAGTTAGCCTGAGACTTACCTGGTAATGGTTGATTCTATTCCCTTAGATGGTGTGCTAGTTTGAGGTTATAGTTCTTTATCTTGATTCCTTGACTTACCCGGTAATAGGAGTTACGGTTTAGGATTAGTATGTAGTGAGACTTACCCGGTGATCTACTCCACTTTAGAAACACCTTCCCCACGCAAAAATCTCAGCTTTGTCCGCTTATCTATAGATCT
Organism: Fagopyrum esculentum; assembly: GCA_033239045.1. Classification (NCBI taxonomy): domain Eukaryota; kingdom Viridiplantae; phylum Streptophyta; class Magnoliopsida; order Caryophyllales; family Polygonaceae; genus Fagopyrum; species Fagopyrum esculentum. Next base: position 124,501,521 of record BSUD01000003.1, on the reverse strand, counting down.
TGAGTTGGAACCACAACTTGATGCTTTAATCCCTAGAATTGCATGTTTGCTTTATTGACTTCTTATTCATCTTTGATCGTATTAATTGCTCTTGTGGTTAGCATTGACATTAGCACACCGTATTGACTCTGTTTCACCGAGTCCCTGTGATCGACCCCTGGAATTTTCTTGCTTTTACTACGATTGACCCGTACACTGCGGGTTCGCATCCTTGTTTTAAGCTTAAGTCTAGGGTTATAAATTTAAAGCTTGCACACACCGTTTGGAGCGAACAAGTTTTTGGCGCCGTTGCCGGGGACTTGGTCTAGACCGAGCCGGTTGCGGTTTGCTTTCAGGGCACTTGCCCCTGTTGCTACTAACTACTCTTTCTATGAGTTTTGTAGTTTTCAGGATTTCCGATGACTACATTTGATCCAGCCTGGATAGCAAGACAAAGTGCTAGGGCGGACCATTATGAATACTTGGAGGAGAAGTACTCCTTCTATTGGTTCAACAATGAATGGGAAAGAGAAGAAGCCATTCAGCGTGAACTTGCGATGTGGGATGAACTGAATGTCCCTAAAAAGATTTGTGAGCAACCTCTTGAAGATTCTCTTGAATCAAGATGGGAGAGGTTGATGAAGAAGGTGGAGGAGCTCAAGGAAAGCACCCTATCCTATGCTAAGCTGGAAGAGGAGCATAAGGAAGTACTGCAAGTTCCCAGCACCCCTCCAACCAAACCAGAAGTTTCTCCTAAAGATTTTGAGGGAGAAGAATATGTGGAAGTTTTCGATCTAACTGTTGAGACCTCGGTCGAGGTGGAAGAGACCTCGACCGAGATGGAAGAAGAATCTGCAGAACCGGAAGAGGAAGATGCAGAGAACTTTGGCCAAATTACTGAGATTGCGGCCAAGGCGGATGACAGATCAACTGAGTTGAGAGAGATTTCATGTGTTGATTATCGACCTAACATGAAACTTGACCCAAGCTTTGGGGAACTTTACAAGGTAATCTCTCTTACTCCATTTGAATTCCCTATTAAAATTTCTGAATTTTTCAGGAAAGCACCGGAGAGTTGGAGGTCTCTTCCGAAAGAACCTCCAAAGATCAAGATGAAGTCTTCCTTAAAGTTGTTGGAAGAAGATGCTCCTTGGATCATGAGGAGTGGAGTTTGCAAGCACTACACCGTTAAGGCGATGAAGTGTCTTTTGTTCAAGTATGGGGTCCCTCGCATGCTAAGGACCTTGTACCATCCCCAAGCTATAGAAGGGGAAGCTACTAGGATTCTCGAGAAGCTGTTTTCTCGATCAAGGAAAGGATGGGATGAAAGACTGAGTTATGTCCCATGGACAAAGAGGAAGACCGGTAGGATTCCGGTGAGAACCAAATCGTACAAGCTTGTACGTAGGAAATCCTACCATTTGCCGGTGAAATTAGGAACCGGAACCTTTTTGGAAGAATTTTCTGATGGATGTGATGAGCACTCCATGGTGTTCAAGGTACATTGAGTAATTCTATGGAGAAGGGTCCAGCTAGCGACCTTAAACCAAGCGCTTCTTGGGAGGCAACCCAAGGTATTGCTTTCTTTTCCCTTTCTAGTTTAGATAGTTGCTTTGTTTTTGTTTTCCTCTAGACAACAACCAGGTATTCCAAAAGGAAGGATCACAGTTCAGGAGCTACATTGGAAGAACAAAATTTCGAGAAGTTGAGGAAACGAGCTTTACTGACATACATCTCGGGTACTGCCAGAACACCTCGACCGAGATGTGCTTCGCCAACCGAGATGGTCTTATCTGGGAGCTGTTTCTTACTTCTTCATGCAGTTTAGCTATATCCGGTGAGTACTCTCATTTCTAGACTTATATTGACCCACTGGGACAGTGTGTCCCAAGTATGGGGTGTTTGTATTTATTTGACTACTTGATGTACTTATTCGACTACTTTTGATGTATGATATTCCATTTTATCGGATATTTTATTTATGCTTCACTTCTGCATTTATATGATTATCTGATATTACATGCATACCTACAGGTTATTTGATTGAGAAAAACGTCGAAACCGAAAAAAATATGGTTTTAAAAAAAATTTTGACCTCGACCGGGGGAGATTCTGGCCGAACGAGGCATTTCACCTCGGTTGACCCAAGAACACCTCGACCGAGGTGCGTAACAGAAAGTTTTTGAAAACGATTTTTGTGTTATTTATCTGGATATGATCTCAGTGAAGATTTTGTTTACCTACTGGTTTTAAATTCTTTATGTGTTTGAAAGGTTTTATGATATTTTTAAGTTGCTAAATGCTTTGTTTGAAATTATTGGCATGTTTAGTACTTTCTTTTATCCAAATTATGTTGAATTTGAAGGTTGACACCGCAGGTTAAGTTCTATCACGTTCTTCTTGGAAAGACCAAGGCAATTCATTCTCTTCTCTCTTCTTCTTCTTGATCATGCTTAGCCCCTCATGTACATTTTGCCTCCCTTCACCTATCCGGGAATTTGGAAGCAAGCGAAGTGGTGAAAGCAAGTTAAAGTTGAGAAGTGGGCTGGAAGTGAAAGTGTTAGAAAGCAATAATAGGTTTGGGGAAGTCAATCATGAAGATGAGTAACTCGGCACCATTCACATAGCCGGGTGTTTGTGTCTTGCCAAAGTCGGATTGAGCGATATTCCTATCGGGTCATGGTATGTGCATCAAGGGTTTGATGCATCTCAAGAAATTGATGATTGCTGATTTCCTAGGCTTCGGTTATTGTGCACCTCTGTCCATGCATCCCAAAAAGTAAAGTAAAAACAAGAAGAAAAAGTGTGAGATAAGCGAAGCTTATTGGTGGAAGATGTTGCAAGTCAAAGTGAAAGTGAAGTTTATCCTTTTCCCGGATTCTAGCACCACATTACCTTACATACATCCCTACCCTACACGTTTCTTGACCTTTCTTTTGGGAAGCCCTTGAGACCTTGAGCTTGTTGATTGACTTAGTGGTTTAAACTAGATTATACATGATTAATTTTGATAATTATGATTTATTATGGATTCTATGATTTTATGCAAAGATGAACAACTTTCCTATATTTATAAAATGTTTTGAGCATATTGAGTTTTTAAATTCCATGAAGTACTCTCTTAGAGTGATCTATGATAGTTGCACACCATAAAATGTTTTTGAAAGACTTTTTCATTGATTTTCTTGACTTATAATCCATTCTATCTTGTCTTTTATATGAGGAACTTGCTTGGGGACAAGCAAGGGCTAAGTATGGGGTATTTTGATAGCATGAATTATAGTCTATATTTTGGGGTTTGTTTGGACGTTTTATCTTTCATAATCTGCATGTTTGTATGTACATTATGTGATTTTACTACCATTTCATCTACCTTTGCGAGAATCGAGGTCTACACCTAGTTTTGTTGTAATCGTAGGTAAAATGGCACGTTTTGCATCAAAAAGGAGCAAAAGGAGTCATGAGTCATTTGGAGCTACAAACAGGGAGCATAGCCATGGATTAAAGATTTACTTTGGAGCAGATTCGAGAGATTTCACATTCAGTTGTGATTCACCTCGGTTGACCATTGATTCACCTCGACCGAGGTGATCCAGAGATGCCAACTCGACCGAGGCGAACACCTAGGACGCGGCGGGATATATTTTATTCTTGGCTGAGATCTTTTATTTTTGGAAGGAGAGATCTTATATTTTTCGGCTGGATTTCTAGAAGGAAGATCATATATTTAGGAGATCTATTTTAGATATATTTTATTAGGAAATTATCTTTTAAGATATTTCCTATAAGATTATCTTAGGAAGATATTTATCTTAGGAGATAAGATATATTTTTATTAGGAAATTATCTTTTAAGATATGTTATCTTTGGAAGATAATTCTCCTATATAAAGGGTTGGATTTTCCACAATTCAACCATCTTCGGATCATCGACATCCGCATAGAGGCCGCTATCATCCGCTGACAGCTGGAAATCACGCTATACCGTCGATCAAGGTTTATAACAACGCAGCAGCAACAGCATACTCCAAGTTGGGAGTTTTGAAGAACCTTTTTGAAGGTTGAAGGAAGATTGAAGTCCATAGCTTTTATAGCTTTATTGAAGGGTTTTGTAAGATTTTCTTCAATTCCCTCAATTGTTGTCTTGTCTTTTTGGATTATTATCCAAGGAACGCTTTGTTGTGATATTTTATTCAGTTATTGAAGTCTTTTCCTTAAATTCTTCTTTGTTCAAATATTCACTTTCTTCCCATACATTTAATACTTTCATTATGATGATGAGTGGCTAATTTCCTTGTGTGATTCTAGGGTGATTGGCTGAAGGTTGTGGGAAAAACAATGATAGAATAATCTTAGATTCCAGTAGGATCCTGAAAGTTCGAGTCTTTAACCTTAACCCTAAGCATCTCGTTCAGTCGATGAACATCTCGGCCGGGGTGGAATTCTTCTGTCCGAGGTGACTTATCCTATCCGAAACTGAGAGTTAAGTGTTAGAGTTTGCCAAATCCTATTCTTATTACACCTTTCTGGTTCAATGCAAGCTTAGGATGAGACTTACCCGGTAATTCCTTAGTTTGTATATTAACGATCATAAGTGTAGGTAATAAAGGTTTATCCTTTATTGGGGTTTGAGTGTGCTTCCATCCCATCTTTGTGAGTTAGCCTGAGACTTACCCGGTAATGGTTGATTCTATTCCCTTAGATGGTGTGTTAGTTTGAGGTTATAGTTCTTTATCTTGATTCCTTGAGACTTACCCGGTAATAAGAGTTACGGTTTAGGATTAGTATGTAGTGAGACTTACCCGGTGATCTACTCCACTTTAGAAACACCTTCCCCACGCAAAAATCTCAGCTTTGTCCGCTTATCTATAGATCTTGAGTTGGAACCACAACTTGATGCTTTAATCCCTAGAATTGCATGTTTGCTTTATTGACTTCTTATTCATCTTTGATCGTATTAATTGCTCTTGTGTTTAGCATTGACATTAGCACACCGTATTGACTCTGTTTCACCGAGTCCCTGTGATCGACCCCTGGAATTTTCTTGCTTTTACTACGATTGACCCGTACACTGCGGGTTCGCATCCTTGTTTTAAGCTTAAGTCTAGGGTTATAAATTTAAAGCTTTCACACACCGTTTGGAGCGAACATATGCGATTTAGGCTTTCGATTCAAGACACTTCTATAGGTTTAGGACAGAATTCATATTGCCAAGATTAAACGTTCAAAAGTAGGATTCGTACGATGAAGTTCCGAAACCTATATGACTAATCTATAGATTCTCTCTATAAGGGTTGTTGAGGCTGCAATATAGAAAGATCTAAAAATAAGAATTATGTTCAAACTAACTATCTAAAACTCCAGGATATGACTCTCCAAAGTAAAGATTAGAAAGCACATTTAATTTCTTAATAAAGGATGATGAATCTCCTTATTACCCAAAATCTTGCGATCTTAATCTATTAAATGTAGAAACAGGTTTGAAGTGCCTTCATACATTCAATTAGAGGATAGATAGGTTAATCAAGATTTGGATTTAGGCAAGGATTAGTTTTGATTAAAGATCAATTCAATTAAAGTTCGTCGGAAGAATAAATCGCCCTGTTCATAAGAAAATCGGCCGATTTTCCTCAAGAACAGTCCGATTTTCCTGTTTGTCGCAAAACTAAAATCTAAACTCTCAGGGTCCTAATGTTTGAATGAGTTCAGTCTATCATCATCTAAGCCTTAATTATCAACTATTCTCCCCAGAATCACAATGGTTTTAGCCAACCATTTTCAAAATCGAATCAAATTAATTCTTGAGTGAAAAATCGCAAAGAAACCGAATCTTGAAAGAAAAATTCAATAACTTGTCAAATCTGTAAACAATTGTCAAATCTACTCAATGTATTTCTCAAACAACTCAATATCGTGTTCACAAACCACAAACAATGCAATGGATCAAGAAATCTCACAATCAAAGATCAAGAATGACTTTCCGGCAAAAGCTCCTCAATCTCTCTCCAAGAATCGTTGATTTCTCCCAAACGTGTAAAGATCTTGCAGTCCGAAGTCCTCGTCTTCGTTCCTAGGGTTCTCCTCTATACTTTCTTGCAGATGGGCCGTTTGGCAAAACTCTCCTCTAGCCCAAAATAATTGGGCTTTGTATCGTCTTTCCATTTGGCCGGTTTGTGAAGAAAATCGACCCAGTCGATTTAGGTGCAAAACCGTTCGATTTCAGGGTATGAAAATCGTCCGATTTATCTATATATTGGCACGATTTTCTTCAACAGAAAGTGCTCTTTCTTTGGTTCGTCTTCTATGCTTCTCCTTTGCAATTCCTTGACTCCTTGTGATCTTTTTAAGACTCCTTTAGCTTCCTTAACATCCTTAGATACTTCTTGCTCCATTTTTGCTTCCAATTCAACTCTATTCTGCAATTCATCCAAAACTCGTGTAGACCTCTATTTCCGACAATTAATTGAATAGAACATAAAAAGCACGCCAAATCTCTTCTAAATGCAAGGTAAACTGAGGTAATCTTCTACAATATGCATGAATATGATGGTACATAATTCATGTCATCAAAATACCCCATACTTGCCCCTTGCTTGTCCCTAAGCAAGACTCAAATTTAGAATATAAGAAGTCATGGATTATGTATGTATGAAAACTCAAAAACTTTTCTTTTGGTGGTGCTTCTTCTTATTGGATCACCCCCAAAGTGATGTTTCAAGACATAAAAAGGGCAAGGCATATATCAATGATAACTATAGTATGAATTAATTTCCTTTTCTTCCTTGAAAGCAAGAATAAAGAACATGATAAAGGTGTAGAGATAATCAAAATCAAACAAATCTAGGCCATTAAGTCTTAAACATATGCACAAAAGTCTCAAGGTCTTCTAATCAAATGAAAGGTTCAAGAAACGTATTAAGGGAAGGAGTTCTTTTTGGTAATTGTGGTGCTAATCCGGGAAAAAGGAACACATATCACTTTCAAGAATATTCTTCACCGCACATGCTTTGCATGTAGAAAGCTTTGCTTTCTTTTTACTTTACTTTTTGAGAGTATGGACAGCGGTGCACAAAAACCGAAGCCTAGGAGATCAGCGTTTCTCAATTTCGAGATGCCTCAAACCCTTGATGCACATACCATATCCCGTTAGGACTTGTCGTTCAATCGGACTTTGGCAAGACACAAACAACCGGCTATGTGAATGGTGCCGAGTTACTCATCCTCATGTTCAACGTCCCCAAACTTATGAATTTCTAACTTTCTTTTTAATACTTTTTCTTTGGCCCTCCCACATCAAACATGCCTTTTTTTCAATCGCCTATCCTAATTCCCGGATGGTAAGAGGAGGGTTACATATTTCATTGAGGAGCTAGCATGATCAAGGTATGAGAAAAGAAAAGAAGTGAATTGCCTTAGTCATCCTTAAATGATGTAAAAGAACTTGCAATATAGCTTCGACTATTATTTCATTCTCTTATCAAAACAACTAGATCATATAATTTATTCATGTGTTCAAGTAACAAAAGTAAAATTCGTTCAATGTTATGATTAACATCTCAATATGGCTAAGCCATCTTTTTGACTATCCACATACACATTTTTCATTATAGAGGTCATTTCCATCATAAGAAGCACAAAATTTTTTTGACAATTCATAAAATTTGAAAAAGATCATGCAAATGCAAGTGTCATAGTGGAAAGCAAGTAGTGCAAGAGTTATTACAAGCCAAGATGTCAAGAGTAGTGGAAAGTATATGAAGTGCTAAGATGAAACATAAGGTATTGTAAGTACCCCCACCCCATACTTAACATCCACATTGTCCCCAATGTGAAAATTAAGCATAAGAAGGAGAAAAATACTTACAATGTAAAAGATGTAGACGCTCAATCCTCTGTCGGAGGTGGAGGTGGTGGATATGGATACATCGGTGCGGAGGGATCGTAGAAGGGGCCGAACTGGTGGTAGTACATGTCCCTCATCTGGCCATCATAGGATGAATGCCTAGCGTCCGTCTCCTCTCTATAGTTCCTGAACTGGGTGTTCAGGGTCTCGTAATCGGTGTGGAGGGTGTGGTAGTCCGTGCTGAGGCTCTGGAAGCTAGTGACTAACTCCCTGAAGTGGCGTGGAGCTCGGCGTCCTCGTCTAGGGCCTGGAGCATGTGCATAAGAGTGTCGAGGTGGCTGCATGTCATCCTCCGTCTCCTCATCCTGCCTACTAGTCCTGCTCGGTCCTGCTCCATGAGTATCAGTGTCCATGGCATCCGTAGCATGCCCGCTATGAGTATCACTCTCGAACTCGAGCATGGTCTCCTGTCCTCCATCCTCATCCTCCTCGTCTGAATCACCTGCATCATCATCATAGTAAGTAGGAGGTGAGAACTCCTCAAGCATCGCCTCAAAGGTCTCCTTCCAGTTCCTCTTGTTCCGAATGGTGTATTCGGATTTCCATATGATCTCGGATGGCTTCTTCTTCGGATCCCTGTGCCATGGCATCGGCACATGAAGAGTTCCTCTCCCTCGAGGAATCAAGACCTGTCGAACCACCAACCTCTGTGAGCCTAAAGGAAGGGCACTCTCAGCTAGAGTGCATCCCGAAAAGTCGTAACCTAGAGTCCTGGCCACATGAGTGACTAAACCTCCTGCACATATGTCACCCTTGGCTTTGTTGGCTATCTTTCCTAGATAGTCAGCAAGCATGGTGGAGATGTCGGGTGTGGTGGTGGATGTCATGCAATAGAGGATAAAAAGCTCATCAGCCTTGAGCTTCTGCGGAGTCTCCGTCCGGGCAAACAAACTCTCGCTAAGTATCCTATGCACTACCTTAAAGGAAAGGTTGTACATACTTGTCTCCTTGGAGTTTCCGGGTCTCCATTTATCCCCTCCGTACTCACCTACGGAAATAGCCTCCCAAAAATCACTAGCATTGAGACCTCTAGCAAATGTGCCTGCATCGGAATAGGAGAAACCAAACAAATCGCCAAAAGTGTCTATGGACATAGTATGGTCTTGGCTCATGAGGCGGAAGGTAACCATCCTTTCCCTAGGGTCGTGCTCAAACGTGCTAAGGAATTCTAGGGTGATCTCTTTGTATGCATCCTCCCTAATTGTAGCAAACTGTCTCAACCCAGCTCTGTCTAGCATCATATCAACATCCTCTCGCACATACAATGAATCAAGGTCATCAAGCACTATGTAACGAGGAGGGGTGAATGGACGATCTACAATGCGTTCATAGCGTTTCTTGTGTTTGGATAGGGGAGGGGGGAGTTTAGGGATGTTGGTAGGTGGTGGTGGAGGTGGGGCAGGGGCTTTGGAAGAAGATCCCTTCTTCTTCCCCGTGTTTCTAGTTATCCTCTTTACGAGATCCATTCTAAGTCCTAAAAATCGACCTGTTCTTCCCAAAAATCGGCCGATTTAACTGGGTTGGGTCGATTTTTATCTCGATTTCAATGATTCTCTCAACTTTGTAAAGTTCTATTCAATCTATCACCATACACAGTTCTCTACAATGATTTCTAAGCAAATTCCTCTATTAATTCCAACAACCAAACACTCCTAAGCAAACTTCAAATTCGAATGAGAAACTTAGGTTTTGGAAAGAAAAACCTGAATTCCTTATGGAGGAGTCGATTGCCGTGCGTGTTGTTGTTAGATCCTTGTTCCTTGTTGAAAATGCTTCAGTTTGGAGCCAAGAATCACTGAAAATGGTTAAGGAATGAGGATTTGAGGGGTGTGGCGATTTTCGGCTTCTTTGAGAGAGGGAAATCGAGAGTTGGGGATTTTGGAATGAAGAAGATCGAGTGTGAAGTCTTTATATAGGGTCGACGATTTCTGAAGAAAATCGGCCGATTTTTCAGGTCGATTTATTTGTCGGGGCGATTTTTCTTTCCGTCGAAAAAAATCGGACGATTTATTTTGACAGGTCGATCTCCAGGTCGATTTATGTTTCTGTTGTAAAAAATCGCCTTGCTCTGTTACTGAATCGGACGATCTTCTTATGGTAGGTCGATTTTCTCCCTTGTTTTCTTGTATCTCGATGATATAACTCAATTATGCTCCATTCTCCTTGAATCTCTCACATTTGAACCTAGTTTCCTGCGATTAATGACACGACAAACCAAGAGTGCATCGAGGAACATATAAAAAAAAAGAAAGACGAAGAAACAAAGCGATTAATCTATTCTAACTAAGCGAGGGAAAGAAGGGAACACTATACTATCATTGGGTTGCCTCCCAAGAAGCGCTTTATTTATCGTCTTTAGCTGGACGGTGTATGATGTTGTGTTCAATGGAGGAGGATAGGAGCTATCTCCTCGACTTGAGCTTCCGGTGTGTATTTCTTCAATCGTTGGCCATTAACTTTAAAACTTCCACTTTGTTCACCCCATACTTCAACTGCACCATGGGGGAAAATTCTTTTAATTACAAAAGGTCCTGTCCAACGGGATTTGAGCTTACCTGGAAATAGACGTAGCCTTGAGTTGAATAGGAGGACTTGGTCTCCCTCCTTCAAGTCTTTTGGAATGATGTGCTTATCATGTCAGCGCTTTGTCCGTTCCTTGTAAATCCTTGCGTTCTCGTACGCATTTAGCCGGATCTCATCCAGCTCGTTGATGTCTAAGAGCCGCTTTTCTCCGGCTTCTTTCATGTCGAAGTTGAGCCACTTGATAGCCCAATAAGCCTTGTGCTCTAGCTCTACAGGAAGATGACATGATTTACCATAAATAAGATTATAGGGAGTTGTACCTATTGGTGTCTTGAAGGCTGTCCTGTATGCCCATAGTGCATCGTCAAGCTTCATTGACCAATCTTTCCTTGTTTTAGAGACGGTTTTCTCTAAAATCCCTTTAATCTCTCTATTGGATATCTCGACTTGTCCGCTGGTTTGCGGGTGGTAAGGTGTAGCTATCTTATGGGTCACCCCATACTTAGCCAATAGAGTCTCAAATCGACGGGCTGTGAAATGCGTTCCTCCGTCACTAATGATGGTTCGGGGAGTTCCGAACCTTGGAAAGATCGTTTTGTTGAGGAACTTCACCACTACCATTGCATCATTAGTGGGAGAAGCGATTGCCTCCACCCACCTTGAGACATAGTCTACGGCGAGAAGTATATAATGGTTGCCGCATGAAGATGGGAAAGGTCCCATAAAGTCGATGCCCCATACATCAAAGATCTCTACTTCTTGTATGTTGTTGAGAGGCATCTCATTCCTCCTGGATATATTACCTGTCCTTTGACAAGCATCACAAGAAACGACAAACTTTTGCACATCATTGAAAAGTGTAGGCCAATAAAAGCCGGAGCGAAGTACCTTAGCACAAGTCTTGTGGGAACTAGCATGTCCGCCACATGGTAGAGAATGGCAGTGTCGGATGACGCTATCTATCTCATCTTCGGGAATACATCTCCTGTAGATGCCATCTGGACCTCTTTTGAATAGAAGAGGTTCGTTCCAATAGAATTGCCGGACGTCTCTAAAGAACTTCTTCTTTTGAGCATATGAAAGTCCGGGTGGAATCTCCTGACAAACAAGGTAATTTACAATGTCAGCAAACCATGGATCATTACCTTGCGATATGTGTTGAAGACACTCTTCAATCTCGTGCAGCTGCTCGTCAGGGAAGGAGTCGTCTATCGGAAGTCCATCCGACTCGCCGGTGAGTTGTGGAAGACGACTTAGGTGATCAGCGACGGAGTTCTCCGATCCTTTCTTATCACGGATCTCTAAATCGAACTCTTGCAAGAGTAAGATCCATCTTAGAAGCCTTGGCTTCGCATCCTTCTTCGTGAATAAGTATCGAATTGCTGAATGGTCCGTGTATACTATCACCTTTGCGCCTACAAGATAGGAACGAAATTTCTCAAAAGCGTATACTACGGCTAAAAGTTCTTTTTCCATAGTTGCATAATTATGTTGAGCCTCATCTAGCGTTTTGCTGGCGTAGTAGATGGCATGAGTGCGACCATCTTTCTTCTGTCCGAGAACGACTCCTATAGCGACATCGCTTGCGTCGCACATGACCTCGAAAGGAAGAGTCCAATCGGGTGGTTGAATGATTGGTGCCGAAATCAAAGCTTCTTTGATCCTGCAAAAAGCATCTAAACAATCTTTCGAGAATTCGAAAGTCGCATCTTTCATCAAAAGATTAGTCAAAGGTTTTGAAATCTTAGAAAAATCTTTTATGAATCTCCTATAGAAGCCTGCATGTCCTAAGAAGCTTCTAATTCCTTTTACCGATGAAGGGGGAGGTAACTTCTCAATGGTTTCTATCTTTGATCGATCCACCTCTATTCCCCTTTTTGACACTAAGTGACCTAACACAATTCCTTCGGTGACCATGAAGTGACACTTTTCCCAGTTTAAGACTAAGTTAGTGTCCTCACATCTCTTAAGAACTAGTGAAAGGTTATAGAGACAGTTATCAAAGGAAGAACCATATACCGAAAAGTCGTCCATGAAGACTTCCATGATATTCTCTACATATTCGGAGAAGATTGCCATCATACACCTTTGGAAGGTGGCTGGAGCGTTGCATAAGCCGAATGGCATTCTTCTATAAGCGAACGTACCCCATGGGCACGTAAAGGTTGTCTTCTCTTGATCATCCGGATGAATTGGGATCTGAAAGAAACCGCTATATCCATCTAAATAACAAAAGTAGGCATGTTAGGCTAACCTTTCCAACATTTGATCGATGAAAGGAAGGGGGAAGTGGTCCTTCCTTGTGGCCACGTTCAGTTTGCGGTAGTCGATGCACATTTGCCACCCTGTAACTGTCCGTGTAGGGATGAGTTCGTTGTTTTTGTTGGCAACAACGGTAATGCCTCCCTTCTTGGGTACTACTTGTACTGGACTCACCCATTTGCTATCAAAAATAGGGAAGATGATACCTGCATCAAGTAGCTTAAGGATTTCTTTCTTCACGACCTCTTTCATTGCCGGGTTTAACCGTCTTTGAGGTTGGTGTGAAGGTTTATAATCCTCTTCCATTAAAATTTTATGCATACATAGAGAAGGCTTTATTCCTACTAAATCATCAATGGTGTAACCTAGTGCTCTCCTATGTTGCTTCAGAACATGCATGAGTTTCCCTAATTCATCATCATTCAAGTTTGCATTGACTATAACTGGATATGTAGAGTTAGTGCCAAGGAATGCGTACCTTAAATGCGTGGGAAGTTGCTTCAATTCTAGTGATGGAGGTACCTTGGTTGGTGATGAATCGTGACTTTCGGGTGTTGTGGAAGAGGTCTCTACAGATGGGGGTACTTCATCATTAGATTCGGAAGCGGCTGCGGTGAAGTTTGGAGAATCCAGAGAATTACTCATCGAATCGACCTCCTCTGTAATAAATCGGTCGATCTGCTGCACGATTTTTCTTTCTGTCGGAAAAAATCGGGTTACCTCTTCATGAATCGGACGATTTATTGTTGTCAGGTCGATTTTAGTTTCTGTCGAGAAAAATCGGACTGCATCTTCATAAATCGGACGATTTATTTCTGGCAGGTCGATTTTCTTCACAGTTTCCGGAGTCAATTCTAATTCTTCAATCTTTACTCCTTGTTCTTCTTCCAGATCATTTAATGCTCTCACATCTTCATTGCAATCATGCTTCACTCCTTCTTCCATGATGCTCATACTAAGAACCTTTTGGAGAGAGTCTTTCATTAGGATCGAACTTACTACCTCTCTAGACTCTTCTTCTTCAACAATTTCAAAAACGTCGTCTTTCAAGGCTGGCTCCTTGATCAAGGAAGATAGTATGAATTCTATCTTTTCTTCACCAATATGGAAGGATAGCTGGCCGTTCTTGCAATCTACCATGCATCCAGATGTGGCGAGGAATGGTCTCCCAAGGATGATGGGAACCGGGTAATCTGCAGGTATGTCAAGAACGACAAAATCTATAGGGATGTAAAACTTACCTAGCTTTACCGGAATGTCTTCTAATATTCCCACCGGCTTAGTTGTAGAACGATCAGCCATGTAGAGTGTGATCTTCACCGGTCTAGGCTCTCCTAGACCAACCGTCTTGCATAGAGCGAGAGGTATGATACTCACACTCGCTCCAAGGTCACAAAGAGCATCATAGGTAGCTTCTCCCAAGGTGATGGGTATGCAAAAGGATCCTGGATCGCGGAGCTTGGGTGGCATGTTCTCCGTCATAGTCTTGATGAGTTCGGATGACTCCATACTCATCTTGACTTCTCCTATATCTTCCAACTTCCTCTTGTTAGAGAGGATCTCCTTGAGGAATTTCTCGTAAGCCGGCATACCTAAAATCGCATCCATAAAAGGTATGTTAATATGGAGCTTACTCATAAGTTCAACAAACTTACCGAAATGTTTATCTAGGCGTGCTCACGCTCTAGATTGAGGAAAAGGTAGAGGTGGTTTATAAGCGGGAGGAGGAACATAGACTTCTTCCTTCTCTTTTGCCTCTCCTTCTTTTGTGGCGGTATCAACTACTTTGGGTTGAGGATCGGTGGTTGTCTTGCCGCTCCTAGTAGTTATTGCCATAACCCTTCCTTTTGGGTTATCTTCCGTCTTCCCGGGAAGTTTCCCTTGGTCTCTTGGAACTTCTCCGGCTTTGTTGAATACTTGGTTTTCTAGAGCTTTGTGAGCTTTGTCAACCGAAGTTATGTAACTCTCCAATCCTTGTAGCTTGCCTAGGATCGTCTCTAGCATGGGATCGGGTTTACTTGATCCGCTTGATTGTCCCTGGCTTGTTAAAGGAGTAGAAGAAGATGGAGGTGTTAGATCCTTTTCAGCATGAGAGTAAGGATTATCTGAATTTTGCTGATTTGACCTCCAATTGTTGTTATTCGAGTTCCTATTGTTGTTGTTACCCCAATTGGAATTTCGGTTGTTATTGTTGTTGTTATTCCAATTGGAATTCCTGTTATCATTCCTTTGATTGTTGTCCCGCCCCATGTAGTTGGCTTCTTGCTCTTTAGTCTTTTGAAGACTTGTTTTGAGCACTTCCCTCAATTCTTTGATGTCATCTTTAAGGGAGAATATTTGTGTTTGAGCCGCTTGATTCAGCTTGGCTCCCGGATCGCCTTGATTCCGGCTATTTGATTCCACCTTCCGATGCGAATACTTCTCAATCACTTGGGCTTGCTTCTCAATGAAGTCCCAAGCATCATCCTCTCTCATATCCATGAATGTGCCGCAAGATAGAGATTGGAGGTTGAATTGCGTCTCCACATCCAACCCTTTGTAGTAGATCTCCAATAATTCCAGCTTGGAAATGCCATGGTGTGGGCAATCCAACAAGAGATCTTGAAACCTTTCCCAAGATTGAAACAAACTTTCGTTAGGTTTCATAGAAAAAGCATTTATTTTACCTCTTAATTCCGCCATTTTGGATGGCGGAAAGAACTTGGTGAGGAATTCCGAAGACAATTCCTCCCATGTGGCTAACTTCGCAGCCGGAAGTGTTTGGTACCAAGCTAGAGCCTTGTCCTTCAAAGAAAAGAAGAACGGTTTGATCTTGTAGTTGCTTGTAGTAGCCTTCTTCGGCTTCATAGTTTCCATGAGAATTTCAAAATTCTGCAAGTGTTGATGCAGAGATTCAGTACTTGCTCCGCCATATTGACTTTGGCGAACCATAGTGATGACTTGTGGTGAGAAGCTAAACTCTTGGATGTCTTCAGCTCCGAAATCCACACCTAGACGGCGTGGTTGTTGAATTGGATCCATCCGTTGCCCCAAAGTTCGGGGTCTAACTTCGTTATTTACAGCTCTAACGCTCCTACGTAATGCGAGGGACGACCTTAGGTGTTGGGGTGTTTCGGGTAGGATGAAGTGATGGATCAATCACTTCAAGTTCCGGCATGTCCGGATCAATCTCTTCATCATTGGATGAGTCATTTCGAATGGATTTAGTTGGTGTCTTGACTTTCTTCTTCTTCTTGGAGTCGTTCAACTCCAACTTCATGTCCAACATCATAGCTCTCAATTCATCAATCTGAAATTGATGACTTATTTCAGCTTCCTTTCGAGCTTTCTCACTCAACTGGAGTTGGCATTGAGCTTCGTTCAGTTCAGCCTTGTAGTTTCTCTCATCATTTTCAGCCATTTTCTTCTCCTTCAAGTTTCTCCTCAAAGTTCTTTCTAATTCGGGGTCGAAAGGAATTAGATCTTTAGTGGATCTAGTCTTTCGCATATACCTAAAGAACCTGCGAAAATCACTCAAGTAGACAAATCAAATCACAAGAGCAAGAGCTCTCAAGCTAGACAACCGAAAACCGGATTTGATCTAGACCAAATTCCCGGCAACGGCGCCAAAAACTTGTTCGCTCAAAAGGGTGTACGTCAAAGTCTTAAATTTATATCTAGAACTCAAAAGCAAAGCGAACCCGCAGTGTACGGATCGGCTGTAGAAAGGTAAGAATTCCAGAGTCGAACTCAGGGATTTGGTGAGAATAATTCCAATTTCAATTATCTAGCGAAAAGTGCAAAAAGCTTTTGTGATCAAATAAGAGGGGAATGATTCCAAGGATTCAAGTATCCGATTTAGGCTTTCGATTCAAGACACTTCTATAGGTTTAGGACATAATTCATATTGCCAAGATTAAACGTTCAAAAGTAGGATTCGTACGATGAAGTTCCGAAACCTATATGACTAATCTATAGATTCTCTCTATAAGGGTTGTTGAGGCTGCAATATAGAAAGATCTAAAAATAAGAATTATGTTCAAACTAACTATCTAAAACTCCAGGATATGACTCTCCAAAGTAAAGATTAGAAAGCACATTTAATTTCTTAATAAAGGATGATGAATCTCCTTATTACCCAAAATCTTGCGATCTTAATCTATTAAATGTAGAAACAGGTTTGAAGTGCCTTCATACATTCAATTAGAGGGTAGATAGGTTAATCAAGATTTGGATTTAGGCAAGGATTAGTTTTGATTAAAGATCAATTCAATTAAAGTTCGTCAGAAGAATAAATCGCCCTGTTCATAAGAAAATCGGCCGATTTTCCTCAAGAACAGTCCGATTTTCCTATTTGTCGCAAAACTAAAATCTAAACTCTCAGGGTCCTAATGTTTGAATGAGTTCAGTCTATCATCATCTAAGCCTTAATCATCAACTATTCTCCCCAGAATCACAATGGTTTTAGCCAACCATTTTCAAAATCGAATCAAATTAATTCTTGAGTGAAAAATCGCAAAGAAACCGAATCTTGAACGAAAAATTCAATAACTTGTCAAATCTGTAAACAATTGTCAAATCTACTCAATGTATTTCTCAAACAACTCAATATCGTGTTCACAAACCACAAACAATGCAATGGATCAAGAAATCTCACAATCAAAGATCAAGAATGACTTTCCGGCAAAAGCTCCTCAATCTCTCTCCAAGAATCGTTGATTTCTCCCAAACGTGTAAAGATCTTGCAGTCCGAAGTCCTCGTCTTCGTTCCTAGGGTTCTCCTCTATACTTTCTTGCAGATGGGCCGTTTGGCAAAACTCTCCTCTAGCCCAAAATAATTGGGCTTTGTATCGTCTTTCCATTTGGCCGGTTTGTGAAGAAAATCGACCCAGTCGATTTAGGTGCAAAACCGTTCGATTTCAGGGTATGAAAATCGTCCGATTTATCTATATATTGGCACGATTTTCTTCAACAAAAAGTGCTCTTTCTTTGGTTCGTCTTCTATGCTTCTCCTTTGCAATTCCTTGACTCCTTGTGATCTTTTTAAGACTCCTTTAGCTTCCTTAACATCCTTAGATACTTCTTGCTCCATTTTTGCTTCCAATTCAACTCTATTTGCCTGCAATTCATCCAAAACTCGTGTAGACCTCTATTTCCGACAATTAATTGAATAGAACATAAAAAGCACGCCAAATCTCTTCTAAATGCAAGGTAAACTGAGGTAATCTTCTACAATATGCATGAATATGATGGTACATAATTCATGTCATCACTAAACTAACGTCGTAAATCGTGTTATCAGCTATCATAGCACCTCGACCGAGATTATTCTTGAGCAACCGAGGCGACTAGGGCTGACAAAGATCCACCTCGGTCCAAACACCTCGGTCCAGTCGGGACCACCTCGACCGAGGTGACAGCAGAATCGGCCGAGGTGTTCTTCAGCCTTGTTAGAGCAACCGAGGTGTCCTTGTCAGCAAAAATTATGACTTCTCGTTCCGACCTTCAGCTTGTCCTGAGAGATACCCCCAGTAGTTCTTCCCCTTCCCCTTCCTCTAGACCTTCTGTCCCGGTGATCCATGAGCGTTATCAGGCAGACTTTGACCGTACATGCGCGCACCCTGTGATTGCGCCGCGTGTTTTGAATATTCCGGCCTTCGAGTGCCTCCACGTGGTGGAGGACTTGAAGAAGATGATTTCCATGATTGGGTTGGAGCAGTTCATGGAGATCAGAGCTCCAGCCTACCTCGAGCCCACCCTAGAGTTTGTGAGTTATGTTACTCACCTACCTGAGAGGAAAGCCATCAAGTACCGGTTGCTAAACTGGAACTACATTGTCCCCATGGACCATTTTAAGATATTTTTGGCTTCCCGACTCCTATAGTTCCCGACTTTCCTTCTCTAGCCGTAGCTCGATAGTTCTGGGGACAGATTGCTCATGTAGTGGAGCACGTTGACAGATGGAGATCTGGAGACTCCAGGGAGCGCATCATTTTCCACCTTGCATTCCGTCTTGCCCACCGGATCTTTAGCGAGACCCTTTTAGCGTGTACTGAGACGCCCCAGAAGGTTAGACAGGGAGAGCTGCTCAGTTTATTTTGTATGGTGACTGGAGGAGTACCTGATTTTGGGGCTATGTTAGCTGAGGATCTGCATCAGATCAAGGCTAAGGGGAAGGGAGACATCTGTTGTGGATTACTAGTGACTCATATCGCTACAACAATGGATCTTGATCTGAGTGCTTGTACGTTGGTGGCGACTGCAAAGCCGCTTGGTCTTTAGGAGATGATCACGAGGAGGATCATGGTTCCTCATGGACTCACTATACCGTACGTGGCTATGCCTTGGGAGCAGACTGCCCCTCAAGGTATCCTATGGTCTGATCAGTTCTCAGTTTTCGATCCACAATACTGTTATTTATGATCTTCCTTATGCTCTATGTGCTTATCTGAGACTACATGCATGCATACAAGTTATTTGACTGAGAAAAACGTCAAAAACTAGTTAAGAAAAAAAATTTATGACCTCGACCGGGATGATTCTGGCAAAACGAGGTCAAGTACCTCGGTTGACTCAGAACATCTCGACCGAGGCGGTTTAACTGAAAGATTTTTCGAACAATTTTTGTGCTTCTTTTCTTGATATGACCTCAGTGATGATTTTGTTTGCGGATTGGTTTTGGAATCTTTATATGTTTGAAAGGTTTTATGATATGTTTTAGTTGCTAAATGCTTTGTTCGAAATTTTGGCATGTTTAATACTTTATTTTTATCCAAATTATGTTAAATTTGAAGGTTGACACCACATGATGAGTTCTCTCACTTTCTTCCTGAGATGATTAAGGCAACTCATTCTCTTCTCTTCTTCTTCTTGATCATGCTTTAGCCCCTCATATACATATTTGCCTTCCTTTACCTATCCGGGAATTTGGAAGGAAGCAAGTGAAAAGCAAGTGAAGGTGAAGGTGAAGGTGAGATGTTGGCTGGAAGTTTTTAGAAAGAAACAAAATAGGTTTAGGGAAGTCAATCATGATGATGAGTAACTCGGCACCATTCACATAGCCGGGTGTTTGTGTCTTGCCAAAGTCGGATTGAGAGATATTTCTAACGGGTCATGGTATGTGCATCAAGGGTTTGAGGCATCTCGAGAAATTGATGATTGCTGATTTCCTAGGCTTCGGTTATTGTGCACCTCTGTCCATGCATCACAAAAAGTAAAAGTAAAATAAGCAAAGCTTTTTAGTGGAAGATGTTGAAGTTCAAAGCAAGTGAAGTGAAGATCCTTTTTTCCGGATTCTAACACCACATTCCCTATATACATCCCACCCTCACACGTTTCTTGACCCTTCTTTTGAAAAGCCCTTGAGACCTCGAGCTTGTTGATTGACTTGGTGGTTTAAACTGGATTATACATGATTAATTTCGATAATTATGATTTATTATGCATTCTATGATTTTATGCAAAGATGAACAACTTTCTTATATTTATAAAATTTTTTGATCATATTTTGATTTTAATTGCCATGAAGCATTCTCTTAGAGTGATCTATGAGTGGAGCACACCACTAAAATGCCTTGAAATACTTTTCATTGATCTTTATGACTTATAATCCATTCTATCTTGTACTTAAGATTTGGAACTTGCTTGGGGACAAGCAAGGGACAAGTATGGGGTATTTTGATAGCATGTATAATAGTCTATATTTTGGGACTTTTTTAGACGTTTTATCTTCAATAATCTGCATGTGTGTATGTATATTATGTGATTATATTGCCGTTTCATCTACCTTTACGGGAATTGAGGTCTACACCAAGTTTCGTTGTAATCGTAGGTAAAATGGCACGTTTTGGATCGACATGGAGCTATGGAGCAAAAGAGTCATAGGAGCTACATTTTGGAGCTTAAAAGAGAACTCAGGGAGCAAGGAATTAATGAAGAAGAATTACTTTGGACCAGATTTGAGAGATTTTACATTCAGCAGAGATTCAACTCGGTCAGCTACAGTGTCACCTCGACCGAGGTGATCTTGAGGAGCGTCCCGACCGAGGCGAACACCCTGGCGCGGCGAGATCATATCTTTTGGCTGAGATCTTTTAATTATGGAAAAAAGATATCTTATATTTTTGGGCTGGATTTCTGGATGGAAGATTTTATTTTAGGGAGATCTATTTTAGAGATATGATATATTTTATAGGAAGTTATCTTTTTAAGATATTATTATCTTTGGAAGATAATTCTCCTATATAAAGGGTTGGATTTTCCACAATTCAATCATCTTTTGATCAACAATATTCTCCGCACAACAGTTAGAGGATTTTCTGGAAGTTTGAAGGAAGTTTTGAAGATTGAAGGAAGGAAGTTGATAGCTTTGTGATAGCTTTTAAGGGGATTTGTAAGATTTTCTTAGATTCCCTTTGATTTTATTGTCTTGTTGGATTTGTGATCAAGGAACCTTGATTTATTTGATATTTGATTCAGTTATTGAAGCCTTATTCTTAAGGTTTTTGTGTTCAAATATTCATTACCTTTTCATATTTTTTATTATTGTTATCATGATGATGAGTGGCTAATTTCCTTGTGCGATTCTAGGGTGATTGGCTGAAAGTTGTGGGAAAGACGATGATAGAATGATCTTAATCCAAGTAGGACCCTGAAAGTTCGAGTCTTTAACCTTAACCCTAGAACATCTCGCTCAGTCGATGAACATCTCGGCCGGGGTGGAACTTGATTGAACGAGGTGACCTTTTCTGATCCGAAACTGAGAGTTAAGTGTTAGAGTTTGCCAAATCCTATTCTTATTACACCTATCATGGTTCAATGTAAGCCTAGGATGAGACTTACCCGGTGATCCCTTAGTTTGTTTACCTAAGATCATAAGTGTAGGTAATAAAGGTTTATCCTTTATTGGGGTTTGAGTATGCTCATCCCATCTTTGTGAGTTAGCCTGAGACTTACCCGGTAAAGGTTGATTCTATTCCATTAGTTGGTATGTTGGTTTGAGATTATAGTTCCTTTCCTTAGTACCTTGAGACTTACCCGGTGATAGGAGCTTTGGTTTGGGATAGTGAGTTGTGACACTTACTCGGTAATCTATTCCGCTTTAGAAACACCTTCCCTTTGCAAAATCTCAGCTTTGTCCACTTTATCTTGAGATCTTGAGTCGGAACCACAACTAGATGCCTTAATCCCTAGAATTTGCATATTTCCTTTATTTGACCTTATTATCATCTTTGATTGCTTTAATCGCTTTTGTGGTTATTAGTTGCATTGACAACCTATACTTGCTTAGTTTCACCTAAGTCCCTGAGATCGACACCCCGGAATTCTTGCTTTTTACTATCATTGATCCGTACACTGCGGGTTTGCATCCTTGTTTTAAGCATATTTCTTGGGATATAAATTAAAAGCTTGCACACACCATTTGGAGCGAACAATTCATGCATTTCATAATCTCATTTTGCATGATTTGTGTTTATATAGAGTAGAAACCCTTCAAATTGCGTATTATGATATCTACTTCGGTTTGTTTCGTATTTCGGGTACTCAAGGCCATTTATGGAGCATAATTATATGGAAATACCTAAACACAAGGTTTCAATCTTCATTGGAGTCGGAAAGTGCATGGAAACAACAAGATTGACTGAAGATTGAAGAACCAAGTAGAGGTCAATGGAGTTGGATGTTGATTTTTGAATATCTCTTATAGATCCCCGTTTTTGACCATCCTCACTTTGAAATTTGACGTTTGTGTTGTAACACCCCAAATCTCATACTCGGGGCACTACGGGCTAGGACCTAACAATGGGTCCCGACCCTAGCTCGACAGCAATATAACTGGATCTTACAACAAGGCACAAACGATAAATCATAGATCTAATTTAAAAGTATGCAATGTCAAATAAGATAACCGACCCTCGGCCGAGGTACAAAGGACATAACCGAAATCCTTAGGTAAACTATCAAAATCTACTAAACATAACAAGTAAAACCCACACCCATCCTATCACGTAAGGGAACCCCGGCTGACTACCTCCTCCAAATCACTCGGCAACTTCCCTATCCTACAATGCATCTAACAACATTGACAAACCGTTAGCTAACTATAACACAAAGGGAAATGCCAAAGCACAAACATAAACAAGGAAAACGGTAAACATAGATCATGCTATCATAGAAACTCCGTTATTATTATCTTTATTAAAGTCATTCCCATTATTCAATAATAAGTGTGACACGATAAGTCTTAGACTCTCGCCCTCGGACTTTTATCCAGCCGGAGTGGTTCGTTGCACCGATCTGTATACCACATGGAGTGGATCGGTACCCTCCCCGTGTATCCAAATTTGGTCCAGTCTTGAAGCACCTCCTAAAATCCCTCGGTAGAACTAGACAAGTGATCACCGCCCGTTACCCGTGTGCCAATATATAGGTTGGTATATGCATGATACCAAAGGTCACAACACAACAACATACACCACTGAAGCATCAACCAATATCTCATAGAAGCAAAGTAAGTCCTTTGGACTTACTAGAAATCGACTACTCTCGGCTATCTTCATAACTCGATCTGAACTCACTCCACAAAGCGTGATATAGGTCAAGACAATGTGTTACAACCACAACACATCCATATGAAGCTGCATACTAACAAATCCCTATCTATAACAATCCTCAACGCAAATCGGAAACAAACCTAAAACTAACCCACTACATGGGATTTTCTCTGCTAAGCCACCTATCATGACACTATATCATGCTCAAAGGGTACAAGGAAGGAGAGAGCACATACCACAAGAACACACATAAGTCAAAAGAACGACTTAAGTGTCTCACTGGAGGAAAACCGCAGCCGTGGTGGTGAAGATGCGCATGGGCGGTAAAGACACATCGGTCAGCCCCGCGGCAGGAGCAAGGTGCGGGGGTGGTGAGGCGTGGTCGCGGGGGATGCATGTGCGGTCGCGGCATTGGCGACTGCAAACTCCGTCTTTTCTTCTTCGAGTCCAACCTTCATTCTTCACCAAACTTTCTGTAACCCTAGGTAGATTCAGAACCATCTTGGTATAGCCTTATGGAAATCAAAGGAAGTAATGGAAGCCAACTTACCCTTACTCAACAACACACTCGAAGGAGATGAGCGGTTCTTCCGGAATTTACACGGACGGCCTGCACAAGGGCAACTCGCTGTAGTCCTGTGAAGGTGAGCAGTACACGCTGCTGTGACAGAAATCCAGAAGCGAAGGAAACGATGAAGGAAGGAAGGGAGTGTTAGCATGAACTATTGTGATATTTTAGGCACGTTTTCTAATCGAATTTGATTCATATTGATAGTCTTTGATTGAACTTTGCTGCATATGTGAGTTAGTATTACCTATATTATCGATATGGATGTCTACACTAGCTCTATGTTGATTATAGGTGATTTGGAGCTATTTCCGATCGGAATCGAGCAAAAGAAGAGTTGATTGAGTTGTCCATAGATTGAGGACACTCTTTGGAAGCAAATTGGAGCTTTTGCTTAAGGAATGCACGAGGCTAGGGAAGAATCACGTTCTTGCCCTAAATTACGCCCTAAAATACGGCTGGAATCCAAACCACGTTCAGAATTACGGCCGTGGATTCATAGTCAGAAATTGAAGTTCATTCCAGAGGATATTACGGCCGTGGAACATATGGTGCAAACCGTATTTGTTTCCACGCTCTAGAATTACGGTCGTGGAAACTTCCACGACCGTGATCTTGGCGAATCTTTTCGCCACACTTCGAAGCCACGATCTTTTGAAGATTTGAGCCGGGCCGACATTTTGCCCTACATTATAAAAAGACGGAAGAAAGGAGATTCCGTCATGCATGCTTACAATCATCGCATATCCTCGCATACCACACACATCTCCGCTTAGCAACGCAAAACCCTCGTTTAGAGGTATCTTGGAGATCTCATTGGAAATCGAAGTTCGCATCGGAGAATTGCCCTAATCTCGCACTTTTGGTGGAGATTGCTGTTGAGATCTTCGGATTGGTGGAAGATCGGAATTTCTGGAAGATTTTGCAAGAAGATCTCTTTTCTTGTTTAGGTTCGATTTGGAAAACGGATTGACATCCCGTTTCCTTTCTTCCTTAAGGTTGTGATTGTTCACTTATTTTGAATCTTTTGACAAACACTCGTTCTTGATTGTGATCTTGAGATTTGTTTGAAGATTATTGATAGTTCTTGAAAGTTTTCATCTTTTTATCCTCTAAATCTTGAATTAATATCAATATGACTGTTATTGGCTAGAAACCCTTAACAATTCTAAGGTGAAGGGTTGATAGTTGTGGCTTAGATGATGATAGATCGATCGTAAACAGATTAGACCCTGAGAGTTAGAGAGAACCGTCGACGAACCCTAAATTACGGGCTGTTCTTGAGTTCCACGACCGTGGAATCTCAAGATCCAACCGTAATTTCCCTCTAGTTTACGACCCTGCTTTTACTTTAATCCAAAGTTAAAGATTTGCTTTAACTTAGTTTAGACTTGTCTTATCTAGGTGGTAGTGAGCCTCAACAACCTCTACCTCGATTGTGAGCCTCAACAACCTCAATCGGTTAAGTTAGTCTTGATCTTTAGGTTATAAGTTTGGGTATTTGACACTAATTCTCATCTTTAGAATCTTTCTATATTGAGCCTCAACAACCTGTATAGAGAGTGCCTTTTAGGTGGGTTACATAAGGTTTTTGGAACTTCACCGTACGATTACCTTACATTAGTATACCTTTGCATATCTCAACTCTGTCTTTATATCATTAGTATATCTTGAATCGATTGCCACAACTGGATATCTGGATCTTTAGGATTGTTGTTTTCCCAATATTTGCAAAACTCTCATATTTATCCGCTTGACAACCTATAACTAAATTTGTTCCCACCCAAATCCCTGTGTTCGATAATCTGGAATTCTTGCTTAGCTACGTCGATCCGTACACTGCGGGTTCGCTGCTTGATTCTAGTTTTATAAATTTAAAGCTTATTTGCACACACCTTTAGGGGCGAACAAGTTTTTGGCGCCGTTGCCGGGGATTTGGTTTCGGCCGAATTCGGTAACCGGTTGTCAAGCTTGGGAGCTTGCTCTCGTTATTTGATATTGTTTTGAGTGTATGCGCAGGTCTAGGAACACCGAAGATCTCTTACCTCTTGATCAAGAGCTAGAGAAAACCTTGAGGCAAAAGCGCAAGGAAAAGAAGATGGCCGAAGGAAACGAACGTAATTTTCAGGCGGAGTTAACGGAGAAGGAAGCTCAACTCCGATGGAATGAGAATCTTCGCCGGGATGAGATGGAGCGCCATCAATCCCAAGTTAACACTCTACAGGATCAGATGTTCCAAATGAGATTAGAAATAAGCGACCTTAAGAATAAAGGAATCAAGAAATCCTCAAGAAGGACATCAAGATCTAGAAGAAGAAGAAGTCATTCATCCGCTGACGATAGTGACTCTTCCATGCCACCGTTAGAAGAGATTGATCCTACGGTCAATATAAATCCTTTCAATCCACAAGAGGCTGCTAATCGTCGTGCTCCACCTAGGAATGTGAGGGTCGAACGTGTGGATAATGAGCCAAGAACTCTTGGCCAACGAATGGATCCAACGCAACAACCACGCCGTTTGGGCGTGAACTTTGATGCTGAAGATGTACAAAGGGTTTAGCTTCAACCCTCAAGTTATTACTCTTGTTCGCCAAAACCAGTTTGGCGGTACAAGCGCCGAATCTCCACACCAGCACTTGCAGAACTTTGAGTGTATGATGGAGACAATGAGACCGAAGAGCGCTACTACCAACAGCTACAAGCTTAAACCTTTCTTCTTCTCTTTGAAAGGGAAAGCGTTGTCTTGGTATCAAGCTCTTCCTAATGGGAAACTAGACACGTGGGAAGACCTTTCCGCAGAGTTTCTCACCAAATTCTTTCCGCCTTCCAAAACGGCGGAACTTAGAGGTAAGATTAATGCTTTTTCCATGAGACCTAACGAAAGTTTGTTTCAATCTTGGGAAAGGTTTCAGGATTTGCTCTTGGATTGCCCTCATCATGGCATATCCAAGCTTGCCTTGCTGGAGATTTACTACAAGGGGCTGGATGCGGGAACGCAATTCAACCTCCAATCCCTCTCATGTGGAACATTCATGGACATGAGAGAAGATGACGCTTGGGACTTCATTGAGAAACAAGCAAGAGTCATAGAGAAGTATTCCCACCGAAAAGTGGAGGGAAATCGTGTGGAGCAAGGAGCAAAGCTCACACATGAAGCTCAAAATCAGATTTTCTCCCTCAACAATGAGATCAAAGAGTTGAAGGAGACTATCAAGACCAACTTCCCAAAGCAACAAGGGAAGGATGTTGGTTATTTGGGCAATAATAATGGCGGCAACAACAATAACCGGAACAACAACTGGAATGGAAACAACAACAACCGGAACAACGATTGGAACAACAATAGGGGTTCAAACAACAACAATTGGCGCCCCAATCAACAAAATTCCTGTAACTCTTATCCTTCCAATTCTAATTCACAAACTCCACCTTCCTCTTCCTCTACTCCTTTGAAAAGCCAGGGGCAATCATCTAATGGAGGAAACACTTCGGGGAAGGAGAAGCCCGATCCCATATTAGAAACGATTTTGGGAAAGCTTCAAGGGTTGGAGAACCGCCTCATCAAGGTTGATGATCAAGTCTCTAAGGTTGATAAAGCTCAAAAGGTTCTAGAAAACCAAATGTTCAACCACGCGGAGGAAGTTCCTAGAAATCAAGGGAAACTTCCAGGCAAGACGGAGGACAACCCTAAGGGAAGGGTAATGGCGATAACAACTAGGAGCGGAGTGACTACCACCGATCCGCAGCCTACGTTCATTGAAGTCCCCGTAGAGAAGGACAAGGAAAAGGGGAAGGAGAAGGAAGACGTCTATGTTCCTCCTCCAGCTTACAAACCTCCCCTACCATTCCCTTAATCTAGAGCGCGAGCGCGCCTAGACAAACAATTCGGTAAGTTTATAGAACTCATGAGTAAGTTGCATATTAATATACCATTTATTGATGCTATTGTAGGTATGCCAGCTTATGGCAAGTTCTTGAAGGAGCTCCTCTCTAACAAGAGGAAGCTAGAGGATTTCGGAGAGGTCAAGATGAGTTCGGATTCTTCGGATCTCATCAAGACCATGAAGGAGAAAATGCCCCCAAAGTTGAAAGATCCGGGGTCATTTTGCATTCCCATTGGTGTGGGAGAGGTCACATATGACGCTTTATGTGACTTAGGAGCAAGTGTGAGCATCATACCACTTGCGTTGTGCAGGAAGATCGGTTTAGGCGACCCTAAACCGGTGAAGATGACGTTATACATGGCGGATCGATCCATCACTCGCCCCGTCGGTATTGTAGAAGACGTCCCGGTCAAGCTAGGTAAATTCTTTGTCCCCATTGATTTTGTCGTGCTTGACATTCCTGCAGATAGCCCGGTCCCGATCATACTCGGAAGACCGTTTCTTGCAACTTCCGGCTGCATGGTCGATTGCAAGAATGGAAGACTCGCTTTTGATATTGGAGAAGAGAAAGTAGAGTTCGTTCTTTCCACTCTAGTGAAGGAACCAATCTTCGATGAGGATATTTACGATATCCAAGATGAAGAAGGTTTATCTAGGGAGGAGGTAAGTGCGATTCTCTTTAACGATCCTTTACAAAAAGTAATTACTATGAGTCTAACAGATGTAGGGGAAGAAGAAGAGTGCAAAGAGGAAATTGAAGCCTTGGAGGCACAAGAGGAGATGCATGAAGTGGAGTTTGAGAAACTCCACGATGAGGCTGAGAACACTAGAATCCACGGTCATACCCTGTATTCCACGACCGTGGATTTCACAACCAAAATCAACCTCCATTCCAGGGGATTACACGGCCGTGGAACACATAGGGAGGCCGTAATTCTTACCGTGGAAGAGGGTGACCGGCATACTTCTTCAACTTCTTCTAATTCTTCTCCAACTCACTCAACATCCTTAGAAACTTCTAAGGAAACATCGGATGCTCCTCAAGGATCATTGGAAGCTCCGAAAGTGATGGAACTCAAACCACTTCCTACTCATCTAAGGTACGCTTTTCTTGGATCTAATTATGCCTTTCCGGTTATCGTTAGTTCCTAACTAAGCATAGATGAACATGAACAGCTCATGATTGTCCTTAGGAAACATAGGAAAGTTATAGGCTATACTATTGAGGACTTAGTAGGAATTAAACCCTCCCTATGCATGCATAAGATACTAATGGAGGAGGACTTTAGAACTTCAAGACAACCTCAAAGGCGGTTAAACCCGACCATGAAGGAGGTTGTCAAGAAGGAAATTCTTAAACTTCTTGATGCACGTATCATCTACCCTATCTCCGATAGCAAGTGGGTGAGTCCGGTTCAAGTAGTTCCGAAGAAGGGAGGAATGACGGTCATCACCAACAAGAACAACTAACTCATTCCTACCCGAACCGTGACTGGATGGCGAATGTGCATAGACTACCGCAAGCTCAACAACGCAACGCGGAAGGATCACTTTCCATTGCCATTCATCGATCAGATGCTTGAAAGGTTAGCACAACATTCACATTTTTGCTACCTTGACGGTTATAGTGGCTTCTTTCAGATTCCGATACATCCGGATGATCAAGAGAAGACCACATTCACGTGCCCTTGGGGTACGTTCGCCTATAGGAGAATGCCGTTCGGGCTTTGCAACGCCCAGCCACCTTTCAACGGTGCATGATGGCCATCTTCTCCGAATACGTAGAGGAAATCATGGAAGTCTTCATGGACGACTTCTCCGTTTACGGTTCCTCTTTTAACGATTGTCTTTCTAACCTTTCTCTTGTTTTGCAAAGATGTGAAGACACTAACCTAGTTCTTAATTGGGAGAAGTGTCAATTTATGGTTAAGGAAGGAATCGTGTTAGGTCACTTAGTCTCTAGTAGAGGGATAGAGGTAGACAAGGCTAAGATAGAGACCATAGAGAAACTTCCTCCCCCAATTTCAGTGAAAGGGATAAGAAGTTTCCTAGGACATGCTGGATTTTATAGACGTTTCATTAAAGACTTTTCTAAGATATCAAAACCCCTCACTAATCTATTGATGAAAGATGCGGTTTTTGAGTTTTCGCAGGAATGTTTGGATGCGTTTAACACCATTCGGCAAGCTCTAATTTCAGCACCTATTATCCAACCTCCGGATTGGACTCTCCCCTTCGAGATTATGTACGATGCTAGTGACGTAGCTATTGGAGCTGTTCTTGGACAACGAAAGGAGGGACGAACCCATGCCATATACTACGCTAGCAAGACGCTAGACGAAGCACAGCTCAACTACGCCACTACAGAGAAAGAATTTTTAGCTATTGTCTACGCTATTGACAAGTTTCGCTCTTATCTTGTAGGTGCAAAGGTGATTGTCTACACGGATCATGCTGCGATCCGGTACCTCCTTGCGAAGAAAGACGCGAAGCCAAGGCTAATTAGATGGATTCTTCTCCTACAAGAATTCGATCTTGAGATCCGCGACAAGAAAGGCTCGGAAAATTCTGTTGCGGATCATTTGAGTCGCCTAACACATCTAGAGGACGACCATTTGCCCATTGATGACTCCTTTCCGGACGAACACCTACATATCATAGAGGAGTGCATCAAGGTAGTCTCCAAAGGTAACGAATCATGGTTTGCTGATTTTGTTAACTATTTGGTTTGCCAGGAGATACCGCCCGGACTATCATACGCACAAAAGAAGAAGTTCTTCAAGGACGTCCGGGAATACTATTGGAACGAGCCTCTCCTCTTTAAGAGAGGCCCGGATGGCATCATTCGGCGATGTGTGCCGGAAGATGAGATGCAAAGTGTCATCCGCCATTGTCATTCACTACCTTGTGGAGGACATGCTAGTTCGAACAAGACTAGCGCAAAGGTATTGCAATCTGGATTCTATTGGCCTACTTTATTTAAAGATGTGCAATCCTTTGTTTCTTGCTGCGATGCTTGTCAAAGAACAGGCAATATTTCTAGAAGGAACGAGATGCCCCTCAACAACATCCAAGAGGTGGAGATTTTCGACGTATGGGGAGTAGATTTCATGGGACCATTCTCATCTTCTTGTGGAAACCAATACATACTATTGGCGGTAGATTACGTCTCTAGATGGGTGGAAGCAATTGCCTCTCCCACAAATGACGCCATGGTGGTGGTTAAGTTCTTTAACAAGACCATCTTTCCGCGATTCGGGACGCCAAGGACGATCATTAGTGATGGAGGTTCTCACTTCATAGCCCGTCGTTGTGAAGCTCTTCTAGCTAAGTATGGGGTTACTCACAAGATTGCTACCCCTTACCATCCACAAACGAGTGGACAAGTTGAGATCTCAAATAGGGAGATCAAAGGCATTCTGGAGAAGACGGTTTCAAGGACTAGGAAGGATTGGTCTTTGAAACTTGACGATGCATTATGGGCATACTGGACTGCGTACAAGACTCCCATAGGAACCACACCATACAACCTTGTGTATGGGAAGTCTTGTCACTTACCGGTGGAGCTAGAGCATAAAGCGTTTTGGGCTATCAAATGGCTGAATTTCGGCATGAAAGAAGCGGGAGAGAAGCGTCTCCTGGACATCAACAAGCTGGATGAACTCTGTTTGAACGCCTACGAAAACGCTAAGATCTACAAAGAGAGAGCAAAGCGTTGGCATGATAAGCATATCATTCCAAAAGACTTCAAAGAAGGAGATCAAGTTCTCCTCTTCAATTCAAGACTTCGCCTCTTTCCAGGTAAGCTAAAATCTCGTTGGAATGGACCTTTTCTAATTAAGCGTATTTTCCCCCATGGTGCAGTTGAAGTATGGGGTGAAGCTAGCGGAAGTTTTAAGGTGAACGGCCAACGACTCAAGAAGTATACGCCAGAACTCCAAGCTGAGGAGTTTGCACCTACCGCACTCGAATAAGTGCAAGATTGGTCTAGCTACGGACCTTAAACAAAGCGCTTCTTGGGAGGCAACCCAAGGTATTGCATTTTCGTTTTTGTTTTCGATTCATAGTTTAGTCTAGAATAGACGTTTTTCGCTTTATTTTGCCTCGATTTCTTCCGGTATGTTCGTGTTTTTGGTTGTAGGATCGATGGAAAAGGAGAAAGGGAGAATAATGTCGAAGAAGAGTGACGAAATTTGGACTTTGAAGCTTTACAGAAGGTTCCACGGTCCAAATTACGGTCGTCATAGCTACAGTGACCGTAATTTCCAAACGCCTTTGAAAAATCACAAAAACCACGGTTCCGTACATTTCCACGGCCGTGGAACCCCCCGATGGACCGTAATTTTTGGAAATTTTGCCGGCCACTATATAAGCCACATTCTTCACAAACTTACCCAAAAACTTACCCCTTTCCACGACCTAGACACCGAAACCCCACGACCTCCTCCAAATCTTCATTTTCTAATCGTTTTCAACGATTCTTCATCCTAAACTGCAGCAAATCCAACCACGAACAAGATCCAAGCGACAAACCGAGCGGAAATCCATCAACAAACGCGCATTTCGGGTTTTTCAATCCGAAAAAGAGGTTTATTCTTTCTTCTTGATTTTCGCGGATTTGGTTCGTTTTTGCTATAGATTTTTAGGAATAACTGACAAAGACCGGAAGGAATTAGATTAGGACTGCTTGTTGTGGTGATTGTTGGTGAATTTGCTGAGATTCGCGAAATTCTGAGACGAATCACGGTCTTTGGGTAAACCACGGCCGTAATTTTTCAAGAACAGCCCGTAATTTTGCTGCAGAATGGATTTTGTAAGGAGAGTGTCGGGAAGGATAAAAGAGAAGAAGGGAGAGCAGAATAAGAAAAGGAAGGGAAACCCTTCCTCCTCCTCATCCTCTAGGGCACCACCACAATCATCTCCTTCACTACCATCTTCACCTTCACCTCCATCCTCACCTCCTCACCCTAGCATTCCGACCATACACGAGAACCACCTTGCTGCATTTGAGAAGATACAGAAGAGGGCAGTGATTGGCCCTAGGTATTTGTTGTTGGAGGATCTACATCCTCTCAACATAGTTGATGATCTTACATGGCTCTTGGATAGAGCCGGATTACTTGTCTTCACGAACATTCGTGAAGACGCCTATGAGGAGATCACCCGGGAGGTTGTGACATCTTTCGAGCACAGCCACGTAGATAGGACCGTCTCTTTCCGTCTCATGGAAAGAGACTACCATTTGAGCATTGTTGAGTTTGGGACTATCTTTGGGTTTCATGAGACCTTCAATGGTCGACTTCCGGGAGGCGTTTCCGCCAAGGACTTCTGGAAAGAAGTTGCGATGATTTACGCCGACGAGGACCGTTGGCAGCCCGCCGATACCAAGGCTAAATTGATGTACCATTTAGCCTTGAAGATAGCTCACCGCGTTCTTTCGGAGTGTCTCTTTCCTAGGACGGAGACGCCCTAAAAGATAAAGACGGATGAGCTATTCTTGCTCTATTGTATGCTTTATGGACGCCGTGCAGATTGTGCTACTCTCTTGGCTGCTACGATGAGCAAGCTCAAGAACAAGTCGAAGGGGAACATCGGATATGGTGGGATAGTCACCCACATTGCTAGGAGTTTTGGTGTAGATTTTTCTGCTTGCACCCGCATACCCGCCGTACCTTTAGGATTACATGCTTTCATGGTTAGGGGTCTCATTTTCCCCACACATAGAGGTCCGCCTTATGCGGGCATGCCTTGGGAGAGCAGGACAGGCAGGGGTATTGAGTGGCTGCCGGAGTATTCCATTGTGGCGGGACGCCACAATTGGAAGGAGACGTTCGCTGCGATGCATGCGAACAAGTTAGTAGCTCCCCCTTACGTCCCACCACCGGTTGTGGAGGAGGAAGAGATGGGAGATCAGTACGAGAGTGGTGGAGGAGCGGAGCAGGAGTTTGGCACGTTTCCGGACCAGCCGGAGGCGGCCCCAGATGTACCTAGACGCTCTCCACGTCCAGCTAGAGCCTCAGGCTCGTCATCTCGCCGCGCTAGCGTGAGTGAGAGGCCCACGTGGATGACCACACCTCCCAATTGGTATGCCACCCCACCTCCTTGGTCCACGGAGCAGCCAGCAGCACATCCACCACCACCAGCACCATCCGATGCCCCATCATGGTACAGTCAGGCTCCAGGATGGTACGAGCAGATGCCGGACTGGGCCACTGGACTTTCAGAGAGAGTTGGAGCGTTGGAGATCCGAGCCGACGCTAGAGACGGACGCCTCGACGACCTTGACCACATGATGAGGGACGTCTACCGCCAGCAGTTTGGGCGGCACTACGACTCCAGCTTCTCTCCATTCCCGCCTCCACCGCCGCCGCAGTGATTGGACGCATGATCGTTTGTTTTAGACATTCCCGCCACCACTTGTGAGTTTCTTTTTCTTTTCTTTCTTTTGTTCTTTCTTTTGAACATTAGGGACAATGTTCGTCCTAAGTATGGGGTGGGATGTACTAAAAGTTTGTAATAACTCTACTCTCTATGTTTGCTTTCATTCGAGACTATCGTTGCATGTTCATTATGTGTCACACGTTTCATTTTCGCATTGCATGAAAAAGAACTTTAAATAAAAACCCATAAAAATTGAACTTTAAAATTGAAAAAAGCCTCCTTTACCTAGCTCCTCATTGAAATGATTAAGGCAATTCGATACTTTCTTTCTTCTTTCTTTGATCATCTAGCTCCTCATTGAAATATTAGCCTCCTTTACCTATCCGGGAATTTGGAGAAGTGAATGAAAAAGGCACGTTTGATGTGGGAGGGCCATGAGAGCAATTATTTGCAATCAAATGAATAGAAAGAAATTGTAGGTTTGGGGAAGTCAATCATGACGATGAGTAACTCGGCACCATTCACATAGCCGGGTGTTTGTGTCTTGCCAAAGTCGGATTGAGCGATATTCCTAGCGGATTATGGTATGTGCGCTAAGGGTTTGAGGCATCTCTTGAAAAATTGAGAAACGCCGATCTCCTAGGCTTCGGTTTTTGTGCACCTCTATCCATAACTCCAAAAGTAAAGTCGAAAAAATGAAAGGAAGAGAGCGAAGCTCTAAATTGAAAATGCTGTGGGAACCGCATAAGAAGAAGAAGGTAGTTGTCCACTTTCCCGGATTCATGCACCACTTTCCCTTAAAGTTTTCCCTTCCCTTCCGCATTCTAGACCTTTTCTTTGAAAGTCCTTAAGATCGAAAGAATGTTATATGGCTTGGTGATCTATATTGAAGTTTTTTATGATTGATTTTGATAAAGTTTGAAGGTTATGATGCTTGTTTAGAGGTTAAATTGATTCATGAACTCTCTTTGCTTTTTACTCTTTAATTGAGTGTGTGAATGTTTGATGAACGATTGAAGCAAGGTTTGAGAATGATCTATTCTTTAGAAATCACATTCACCCAAAGAAGGTACACATATTTCATCCTAACTCTTGTTTAAAACTTTTTAAAAGACCTTGCTTAGGGACAAGCAAGTGTTAAGTATGGGGTTATTTGTTAGCATGAAATATTGTGATATTTTAGGCACGTCTTCTAATCGAATTTGATTCATATTGATAGTCTTTGATTGAACTTTGCTGCATATGTGAGTTAGTATTACCTATATTATCGATATGGATGTCTACACTAGCTCTATGTTGATTATAGGTGATTTGGAGCT
Organism: Fagopyrum esculentum; assembly: GCA_033239045.1. Classification (NCBI taxonomy): domain Eukaryota; kingdom Viridiplantae; phylum Streptophyta; class Magnoliopsida; order Caryophyllales; family Polygonaceae; genus Fagopyrum; species Fagopyrum esculentum. The sequence continues at coordinate 124,466,171 of BSUD01000003.1, read as the reverse complement.
ATTTCCGATCGGAATCGAGCAAAAGAAGAGTTGATTGAGTTGTCCATAGATTGAGGACACTCTTTGGAAGCAAATTGGAGCTTTTGCTTAAGGAATGCACGAGGCTAGGGAAGAATCACGTTCTTGCCCTAAATTACGCCCTAAAATACGGCCGGAATCCAAACCACGTTCAGAATTACGGCCGTGGATTCATAGTCAGAAATTGAAGTTCATTCCAGAGGATATTACGGCCGTGGAACATATGGTGCAAACCGTATTTGTTTCCACGCTCTATAATTACGGTCGTGGAAACTTCCACGACCGTGATCTTGGCGAATCTTTTCGCCACACTTCGAAGCCACGATCTTTTGAAGATTTGGGCCGGGCCGACATTTTGCCCTACATTATAAAAAGACGGAATAAAGGAGATTCCGTCATGCCTGCTTACAATCATCGCATATCCTCGCATACCACACACATCTCCGCTTAGCAACGCAAAACCCTCGTTTAGAGGTATCTTGGAGATCTCATTGGAAATCGAAGTTCGCATCGGAGAATTGCCCTAATCTCGCACTTTTGGTGGAGATTGCTGTTGAGATCTTCGGATTGGTGGAAGATCGGAATTTCTGGAAGATTTTGCAAGAAGATCTCTTTTTTTGTTAAGGTTCGATTTGGAAAACGGATTGACATCCCGTTTCCTTTCTTCCTTAAGGTTGTGATTGTTCACTTATTTTGAATCTTTTGACAAACACTCGTTCTTGATTGTGATCTTGAGATTTGTTTGAAGATTATTGATAGTTCTTGAAAGTTTTCATCTTTTTATCCTCTAAATCTTGGTTTAATATCAATATGACTGTTATTGGCTAGAAACCCTTAACAATTCTAAGGTGAAGGGTTGATAGTTGTGGCTTAGATGATGATAGATCGATCGTAAATAGATTAGACCCTGAGAGTTAGAGAGAACCGTCGACGAACCCTAAATTACGGGTTGTTCTTGAGTTCCACGACCGTGGAATCTCAAGATCCAACCGTAATTTCCCTCTAGTTTACGACCCTGCTTTTACTTTAATCCAAAGTTAAAGATTTGCTTTAACTTAGTTTAGACTTGTCTTATCTAGGTGGTAGTGAGCCTCAACAACCTCTACCTCGATTGTGAGCCTCAACAACCTCAATCGGTTAAGTTAGTCTTGATCTTTAGGTTATAAGTTTGGGTATTTGACACTAATTCTCATCTTTAGAATCTTTCTATATTGAGCCTCAACAACCTGTATAGAGAGTGCCTTTTAGGTGGGTTACATAAGGTTTTTGGAACTTCACCGTACGATTACCTTACATTAGTATACCTTTGCATATCTCAACTCTGTCTTTATATCATTAGTATATCTTGAATCGATTGCCACAACTGGATATCTGGATCTTTAGGATTGTTGTTTGCCCAATATTTGCAAAACTCTCATATTTACCCGCTTGACAACCTATAACTGAATTTGTTCCCACCCAAATCCCTGTGTTCGATACTCTGGAATTCTTGCTTAGCTACGTCGATCCGTACACTGCGGGTTCGCTGCTTGATTCTAGTTTTATAAATTTAAAGCTTATTTGCACACACCTTTAGGGGCGAACAGGGAGGGGAAGCAACTGAGAAGGATAAGAAGAAGAAGAAGAAGAAGAAGAAGAAGAAGAAGAAGAAGAAGAAGAAGAAGAAGAAGAAGAAGAAGAAGAAGAAGAAGAAGAAGAAGAAGAAGGAGGAGGAGGAGGGAAGGGAGAGAACTCTACTTACGTAAATCTCCCAAGGTGAAGCTCTGGCAACTGAAGGAAAACTCAGAAAATACATAAGGGAGGTTGGGTTACGGGATTTTAAAATGTAGGGTTTTGTAACCGTCATCGGTTACTAAACAAAACGACGCGGCCCACAACTTACCCGCCCCCGCGCTCTCCGTACCTCCGGCAACCTGTGCCGACCCGTTGGTAACCCTCCCAAGGTCCGTCCTAAAGATCCTCCAAAGCACCGGGTGTTACATCATCACCCCCTAAAAAACAAGTTTCCTTCGGAAACTTAGATCCAAAGATCCCCACGTCTAGCACTCCTAGAGACCATAGCAGCTCACGCGTAAGTCGCAACTTCCTAACATACAAACCCGCCAAACAACAAATCCGGACAAGGTCCAACACTCATATAACACGAGTCTAAGCAGATAACACACAACCTAACATACACAAGTAAGCACATAAACAAACAATGGGTCCGAAACTAACCCGATGATCCTCTCTCGACAAATAACTCAGCCCAGAACTCCGAATAGTTCCTCCGGATACTATCCTCCGTCTCTCAAGTAGCCTTGTCGGCTCCTCGTCGTGACCACTCAACTTGCATCATTGGTATGTCCTTGGAGCGTAATCGTCTTCTACTCCTATCCAAGACCGCTATTGGATGCTACACAAAGGTGTGGTCTGGCTCTACCACCAAGTCCTCGTAGTTGATGACGTCTCTCGGGTCCGGTATGTACTCCCTCAGCTGAGACACGTCGAAGACAAGGTGAACTCCCTCTAGTCTCGGTGGTAAGGCTAGTCGGTCCGCCACCTTCCCGACTCGCTCTAAGATCTTGAACGGTCCAACATACCGGGGACTTAACTTTCCCTTGGTCAAGCGGTCTACTATCACCCAAATGGCGTCATAACCTCGGCTCGGCCAAAGACCGCTAACAAAATCCATGAAGATGTTCTCCCATTTCCATTGTGGAATCGGTAATGGTAGAGCTCTCCTCTAGACTTGCGGTGCTCGATCTTGACTTGTTGACAGGTCGAACACTAGGCCACGTATCTAGCCACGTCAGACTTCATCTCGCCCCACGAAAAGGATCGTCTCACATCCTGATACATCTTACTCGCACCTGAGTATACTGAGTAAGGGGTAGAGTGGGCCTCCTCTAAACTCCTTTGGCTCAACTCTCGGTATGCCGGTACACAAACGCGCTCGTGGCATCTAAGTAATCCGTCAACACCCACCTGAAACTGTGGTGCCTCTCCTCGAGACATCCGGTCTCGGATCCTCAATAACGTAGGGCAGCTCTCCTGTTTTTGTAGGATCTCTCCCAACAGATCAGGTAACAGCTCTAGGGTAGACAAGTGACCATTTGTGTCCGGAAACTGAATGTCTAACTCCAACCCAACAAGGTCTCTTTGTAGCTGAGGTTGAGCGGTCAACCTAGCTATTGCCTTCTCTCGAGGTGTCTTCCGACTAAGGGCGTCGGCTACCACATTCACCTTGCTCGGGTGATACAATATCTCAAAGTCAAAATCCTTAATCAACTTCAGCCATCTCCTCTGGCGGTTATTCAACTCATGCTAAGTGAATATATACTTAAGCCTCTTATGATCAGTGAAGATTTGACACCTCACCCCACAAAGGTAGTGATGCCAGATCTTCAGGGCATGAACTACCGGGGCCAGCTCAAGGTCATGATTCGGGTAGTTCTCCTCGTAGGTCTTCAACTGTCTCGATGTATACGCTATGACTCTACCTCGCTACATCAGCATGCACCCCAAGCCCAGCTAGGATGCATCGCTATAAACTACAGAATCCTCCACTCCCTCGAGCCGTGTCAGAATAGGAGCAAAGGTAAGTATCCTCTTCAGCTCCTCAAAACTGTATTGACACTACTCCGACCATGCAACCCGGACGGTCTTCCTTAGAAGGCCGGTGAGCGGCCGAGCGATCACTGGAAATCCCTCTACGAACCTACGGTAATACCCTACTAGCGCAAAGAAACTCCGTAGATTCGTCGGAAGCGGCCAAGTAGCTACAGACTCAATCTTGGCCTGATCAACCTTTATCCCCTTGGCGGTCACCACATGACCCAAGATATCACCTCGGACATCCTGAACTCAGAATTAGAGAATTTAGCATGCAGTTCTCTATCCTAAAGAAATTTGAGCACCGTCCTCAGATAATCGGCGTGCTCCTCTCTTCTCCGTGAGCATACTAGGATATCTTCAATAAACACCACCACAAACTGGTTTAAGAAGTCGATGAAAATGTCATTCATCAACTCCATAAACACGGCAGGCGCATTCGTCAATCCGAATGGCATCACTACAAATTTGTAGTGGCCGTACATAGTCCGGAACGCCGTCTTCGGCACATCCTGATCTCTCACCCTAAGTTGGTGATACCCTGACATCAATTCAATCCGGGAGAACACGGTCACTCCCTACAGATGGTCCAACAATTCATCAATGTGAGGCAGTGGATACTTGTTCTTGATCATCATCTTATTCAGCTCTAGGTAGTCAATGCATAATCTTATCGACCCACCCTTCTTCCTCACAAACAGGAATGGTGCTCCCCAAGGTGAAACACTAGGGCAAATAAAGCCCTTCTCTGCCAGCTCCTCGAGTTGCTTCTTCAACTCCAATATCTCGATAGGTGCGATGTGGTAAGACACCTTTGAGATCGGTCTCGTCGCTAGCTCCAACTTGATGTTGAAATCTACGTCCCTTTGTGGTGGTAGCCCTGGTGGTCACCGAACACATCCGCAAACTCACTCACAACGGGGATCTCCTCAACAATCGGGCTCTTATCCTCCTTTATAGCATAACACTAGAAGGCCTCGCAGCCCTGCCCGATCAACCTCGCCGCTCGGGCAGCGCTGATAACTGTGCAGTCTTTCTAAGGTCCCAACCTCGGATTATCTCCACCTGTCCTGCCTCGGTAGTGACCTTCACGGTCCTCCTACCTATGTCTAGAATTGCTCCATGCTTGTCCATCCAGTCCATGCCTAGAATGACTTCTTCATGTGCTAGATATATGACGAAGAAGTTTACGAACCAGTCATGATTTCCTAAGCAGATAGGGCAATCATGGATCTCCCGAGTTCCCCATACCTTTCCCCCATCGGGTAACCCAATGGTGAAAGGTTCTCCCTCTATAGTCTCTAGCAATAGTCGCTCCACACAAGTATCAAATATAAACGAGTGCGCAACACCCGTATCAAATAAAACTCTAACATGCATGCCATGAATCTGAATGGTACCTTTAGTCGCCAGTATTGTCGGATCCTCAGTGTTCCTCATCTCGAACATCCGAGCCTACGAACCTTTGGCCTCTGAGGTACCTCCACTACGACCTCGGCCCTGACCTGAGCCTGGTACGGAACCCTGTGGAGTAGAATGCCCAGGGCTCTGTGTTGTTTATGCCCCTGAGTCGGATATAGTGATGATCTATGTCCACCACTTTGTGCTCTCGCATCTCCCTATTGTGAAGGAGCCTTGGCTTGACGGAAGAAGCTAGCTCGATGACCCGTCTTGCCGCAGATGAAGCAAGTCACCAGCAGTCTCGTGCAAACGGGCCTAATGTGACCCCGCTCTCCATCGTTAAAACATTGTAGTTCACCCTTAGGAAGCGGTGTTGACGATCTAGAACCCTATTTTCTACGGGCCGGAACTCGTTCATATCCCGAAGCTCCTACTCCTAGGCTAGCCTACCCGGTCTTTTGCCTCTTCTTAAGCCCACCGGATTGTGCAGCTCTCCTAGGACCCAGTTGGTCCCTCTCATAAGCTGAGGCTCGATCTTGGTAATCTGCCAGGGAGTCACAGCGGAAACCCGCCAGATAGGTGCGGGTAGACTCTCTTAACCTCCGAGAGAATAATTACACATGCTGGTCCACCGGAGGTGCGGCGAGGCCCAACAGTGCTAGCTCTTTTCTGAACCTCCTGATTGCCTCCACCACCGGGACATCCTCAAAGTTGGCCTCAAGGAAATCATGTACCATGTCCCTCCTCAGTGATGCAGGGCAAAAACTCTCTTGTACTAAACTCAACAGCTGATCCAACCATGTAATTTCACTCTTTACTGTCCACCACCAGTATTGTGCCTGATCTCGAAATAAGGTTTGAATTACCTCCACATGCCGCTCCTTTGGGCAGCGGATCGCCTCCAAGACGGGATCTACGTGGCCGATCCAGTGCCCTACCTTCCCGTCGAAAGTGGGTACCCGTTGTTGGTTGAAAGCCTTCCACCAAGAATCCGGTCTCGGCGATCTCAACTCGTCTCGCCCTCTATCACCCTTAGCAACAATCACCGGTGCAACTCTCTCCGGTGCAGCCATAACTTGGGTAACCCTTTGCGAGACCTCAACCGATCTCGCATGCATTGGCGGTACTGGGGGTGGTAGGCCAGCCGTGTAAGCTTCTTCAACCCGCTATAAGTAATCTCGGTACACAGACGCACCTAACGACACTCGGTCAGACTCAACCGATGGTGAACTCCGCACTCCAAACCTAGCAGCGGACCTCCCTCTAACCTCGGGGAATAGCACTCTTTGTAACATCCTCAACAGGTGTGTCAGCAACTAGCAGAACCACAACTGGTAGGTCCGCAATGGGGACACGTCCCCGACCTCTCCCTTGAGGAGGTCTACCTCCTCGACCTAGACCTTGGACGACAGGAGTCCTAGAAGCGTCATCACGTCTAGTTGGAGGAAGAGATCGTGGACGACCTCTTCCTTGTCTTGCAGTTGTTCCCGTCCTAGTACGTGCCATGTGCATGGGATACATATACTCTAATCAGGTCTGGCTAACGTATATATACACTATAACGTAAGTCCAATACTATGATGCAAAGGCCAACTACACTATGCTACCGAGATCTGCGGAGGTGGTGGTGGTGGTTCCCATACTTCTATCCCAAATCGACTATGCGTATGACTTTGAAAACAAAATCATTTTTAAAACTCATACCCCTTTCGGGTTCTTCTCTTAATCATTTGACCTTTAGAAGAATTCCAGTGCCATTGTTGCCAACACATAACTCTGATATCATATTGTAAAACGGATAAACCATTAGCTAACTATAACATAAAGGCAAATGTCGAAGCACAAACACAAACAAGGAAAGCGGTAAACACAGATCATGCTATCACATAAACTCCGTTATTATTATCTTCATTAAAGTCATTCACCTTATTCAATTATAAGTGTGACACGAGAAGTATCAGACCCTCGCCCTCGGACTCTTATCCAGTCGGAATGGTTCGGCGCACTGATCCGTATACCACATGGAGTGGATTGGTACCCTCCCTGTATATCCAAATCTGGTCCAGTCACAAAGCACCTCCCAGACTCCCTCAGGAGAACTAGACAAGTGATTACCGTCTGTTACCCGTGGGCCAATATATAGGTCGGTATATGTAAGATACAAAAGGTCACTACACAACAACATACACCACTCAAGCATCAACCAATATCTCATAGAAGCTAAGTAAGTCATACGGACTTACCAGAAATCGACTACTCTCGGCTATCTACACAACTCGATCTGAACTAACTCCTTGAAGCCTGATATAGGTCAAGGCAATGTGTTATAACCACAACACATCCATATGAAGTTACATCCTAAAAACTCCCTATCTAAAACAATCATCAACACAACTCAAAAACTAATCTAAAAATAACCCACTACATGGGATTTTCTCAAGATCTGCTAAGCCACCTATCATGATACTACATCATGCTTAACCACAAGAATACACTTAAGTCAAAAGAACGACTTAAGTGTCTCACTAGAGGAAAACCGCAACCGTGGTGGTGAAGAGGCACATGGGGCCGTAAAGACACAACGGCCGAACCCGCGGAAGGAGCAAGGTGCGGGGCAGTGAGGCGTTGTCGCGGCACTGGCGACTACGAACGCCGTCTTTTCTTCTTCGAGTCCGACCTTCGTTCTTCACCAAACTTTTTGTAACCCTAGGTAGATTCAGAACCATCTTGGTATAGCCTTATGGAAATCAAAGGAAGGAATGGAAGCCAACTTACCCTTACTCAACTACACACTCAAAGGCGATGAGCGGTTTTTTCTAAAATCCACACAGATGGCCTCCACAAGGGCAATTCGCTATAGTCCGGTGAAGGTGCGTAGTACACGTTGCTATGACAGAAATCCAGAAGCGAAGGAAACGATGAAGGAAGGGGTGAGAAGCAACTGAGAAGGATAAGAAGAAGAAGGGAAGGGAGAGAACTCTACTTATGTAAATCTCCCAAGGTGAAGCTCCAACAACTGACGGAAAAATAAGAAAAGGCATAAGGGAGTTAGGGTTGGGATTTTAAAAGGTAGGAGTTTGTAACCATCATCGGTTCTAAACAAAACAATGCAGCCCACTGCTTACCCTCCCCCAGGAAATGATGGTCGCCCCCGCGGGTCGCCGCACCTACAACACCCTGTGCCGCCCCGCCGGTAACCTTCCCAAGGTTCGTCCTAAAGATCCTCCAAAGCACCGGTGTTATTTATGTCAACTTTAAATGATTCGAAAGTAGTACTTGTGGGTCTCGTGGTTCCAACCAGAGCAACGGGAAGTTAGTTTTACAAAATTGTCAAAAAGATGTTAAATGCTTATACGGGATTTTATCTTCCTATTTTTCGGGTTGAGCTTTTAATTCCATTCATGAGCTTGTTGTAAACATTATATAAGGACCTTTTTTGTTCAAATTAGAGAGTCATGGAGACTAGAGAGTTCGACAACCCGAGAGAGTCAGCCATGGTTGTGGCATTGTAAATTAGATTTCCACCCTTTAGAGATTTTGAAGGTTCACCTCTTTGTACTTAAACCATACTTTGCTAGATTTATGGAAGTATCTTCCTTTTTAACTTGTTTTGCTTTCTTTATCATGTCTGGCTTATTGTCTATGATTTAAGGGATGGTTAAACCTTATGATGGCTGAATTATAATTGTTTTTATGAATTATTAAATTGAGATCTGCAAAGATTTGCTTATTTGTATTATATACTGTAACATTCAGAATTTTTATTCCGGATTGTTAGCGAGTTACCGACCTTCCCGCAGGCGTGCCTCAGTCTTCTCGCAGGTACGAGGCGCTGAGTAATGGGATTTATCCTAAAATCACGTTCCGACCTCTCGTTTGTCACCCTTGCTTTGGACCCCTCGGTTCCTTGCGTAAATTGGAAGACGGATCAGCTGACCTTTGAGCTCCCCTTTTGGTGGCAGCCTTGCCCCTTCTCTCTCTATCTCCCCTCATTTCCCTCTTACGTGAAATGTCTCATCCTTCTCCACACTCTCTCTTCCTTTGGCTTGGAACTTGGAAGCTCTTTCATGGAGGCCCTCTCCTTTCCCTCCCTCTTATGTGTGAGTTATCCAGCCTTGGTGTTCTTTGCAGATCCGTTTGGATGAGTAAGTCTTCTTCTTTCCCTTCCTTCACATTCATCTTCTTCCTCAAGCTGCAATGGTGGAAGCCATAGCTTTACCTTGTTTCTTTTTCTTCCCTTTGACTTGCATGTGATTAGGATCGAGTTTGGGATGCCTTGTGTGATGTTATTGTGTATGGAGAACATCTATGGTGGAGCAAGGAAGCTAGGAGGCATCAACACATCAAGGATCCAGCGAAGAAACCATGGCGGAATCGGCCACTGCTATTCGACCGCGGGGGCGGCCAGCCTGACCCGCAGGGGCGGTGTTCGCCCCTAGAGGTGTGTGCAAATAAGTTTTAAATTTATAAAACTAGAATCAAGCAGTGAACCCGCAGTGTACGGATCGAGGTAGCTAAGCAAGAATTCCAGAGTATCGAACACAGGGATTTGGGTGGGAATAAATTCGATTTCTGGTTATCAAGCAAGTAAATATGGGAGTTTTGCAAATATTGGGAAAACAACAATCCTAAAGATCCGGGTATCCAGTTGCGGCAATAGATTCAAGATATACTAATGATGTAAAGACAGAGTAGAGATATGCAAAGGTATACTAATGTAAGGTAATCGTACGGTTGAGGTTCCAAAAACCTTATATAACTCACCTAAAAGATACTCCCTATACAGGTTGTTGAGGCTCAATATAAAAAGATTCTAAAGGTGAGAATTAGTATCAAATACCCAAACTTATAACCTAAAGATCAAGACTAACTTATCCGATTGAGGTTGTTGAGGCTCACAATCGAGGTAGAGGTTGTTGAGGCTTCACTACCACCTAGAAAAGACAAGTCTAAACTAAGTTAAAGCGAATCTTTAACTTTGGATTAAAGTAAAAGCAGGCTCGTAAACTAGAAGGAAATTACGGTTGGATCTTGAGATTCCACGGTCGTGGAACTCAAGAACTGCCCGTAATTTTAGGTTGTCGACGATTCTCTCTAACTCTCAGGGTCTAATCTGTTTGCGATCGATCTATCATCACCTATGCCACAACTATCAACCCTTCACCTTAGAATTGTTAAGGGTTTTTAGCCAATAACAGTCATTTTAATATCAATTCAAGAATTAAAGAGTAAAAGATGAAAACTTTCAAGAACTATCAATAACCTTCAAATGAATCTCAAGATCACAACAAATGTTTATCAAAAGATTCAAAACAGAGTGAACAAACACAACCTTAGGAAAGAAGAGAAACGGGATGTCAATCCGTTTCCGATTCGAACCTAAACAAGAAGAGAGATCTTCTTGCAAAATCTTCCAAGAACTTCGATCTTTCACAAATCCAAAGATCACAACAGCAATCTCCACCGAAAATGCGAGATTGGGGCGACTCTCCGAAGCGAACTTAATCTCCGATGAGATCTCCCAAAAATGCCTCCAAAATGAGGGTTTTGTGTTGCTAAGCGTTGATCCTTAGCGTCGATTTCTAAACGGGCGTATACGTTTATGCGTGGATGCAAGAACGCTAAGCAGGCATGACGGAATCTCCTTTCTTCCGTCTTTTTATAATGCAGGGCAAAGTGTCGGCCCGGCCCGATCTTCAAAAGATCATAGCTTCGAAGTGTGGCGAAAAGATTCGCCAAGATCACGGTCGTGGAAGATTCCACGGCCGTAATTCTTGGGCGTGAAAACAATTACGGTTAGTTCCACGACCGTAATATCCCCTGGAATGAACATCGAATTCTGACTCTAGATCCACGGCCGTAATTCTGAACGTGGTTTGGATTCCGGCCGTATTTTAGGGCGTAATTTAGGGTAAGAACGTGATTCTTCCCTTCATTCGTGCATTCCTCAATCTAATACTCCAAATTGCTTCCAAAAAGTGTACTCGATCTATGGACATATCAACTCAACTCTCCTTTGCTCGATTCCGTTCGGAAATAGCTCCAAATCACCTATAATCAACATAGAACTAGTGTAGACATCCATATCGACAATATAGGCAATACTAGCTCACATATGCACAAAGATCAATAAAAGACTATCAAAACGAATCAAATACGATTAGAAAACGTGCCTAAAATATCACAATATTTCATGCTAACAAATAACCCCATACTTAACACTTGCTTGTCCCTAAGCAAGGTCTTTCAAAAAGCTTTAAAACAAGAGTTAGGATGAAATATGTGTACCTTCTTTTGGTGAATGTGATTTCTAAAGAATAGATCATTCTCAAACCTTGCTTCAATTGTTCATCAAACTTTCACACACTCAATCAAAGAGTAAAAAGTAAAGAGAGTTCATGAATCAATTTAACCTCTAAACAAGCATCATAACCTTCAAACTTTATCAAAATCAATCATAAGAAACTTCAATTTAGATCACCAAGTCATATAACATTCTTTTGATCTTAAGGACTTTCAAAGAAAAGGTCTAGAGTATGGAAGGGAAGGGAAAACTTTTAAGGGAAAGTGGTGCATAAATCCGGGAAAATGGACAACTACCTTCTTCTTCTTATGCGGTTCCCGCAACACTTCAACTTAGAGCTTCGCTCTTGCTTTTCATTTTTCGACTTTACTTTTGGAGTTATGGATAGAGGTGCACAAAAACCGAAGCCTAGGAGATCGGCGTTTCTCAAATTTGCAAGAGATGCCTCAAACCCTTAGGGCACATACCATAATCCGCTAGGAATATCGCTCAATCCGACTTTGGCAAGACACAAACACCCGGCTATGTGAATGGTGCCGAGTTACTCATCGTCATGATTGACTTCCCCAAACCTATGATTTCTTTCTATTCAATTGATTGCAAATAATTGCTCTCATGGCCCTCCCACATCAAACATGCCTTTTTCATTCACTTTTCCAAGTTCCCGGATAGGTAAAGGAGGCTAATATTTCAATGAGGAGCTAGATGATCAAAGAAAGAAGAAAGAAAGTATCGAATTGCCTTAATCATTTCAACAAGAAGTATAGGAACTTATAATGTGATTTCAACTACAATTTCCTAATATGATTTAGGTAACGTTTTCACATTATAAAACTTGCAAAAAAGGTAGAATTCATTCATTAAAATTCTTTTCGATTTACCATCCTTTTAAGCATGCAATTGTCATCAAACTCAATTCGCAAGTAGTGATTATCATGGAAATCATCTCAATTCATTAGAAGCACAAAATTTTCAAAATTTTTCAATTTTTATGGGTTTTTAAAGTTCTTTTTCATGCAATGCAAAAATAAAACGTGTAACACATAATGAACATGCAATGATAGTCTCGGAATGAAAGCAACATATAGAGTAGAGTTATTACAAACATTTAGTACATCCCACCCCATACTTAGGACGAACATTGTCCCTAATGTTCACAAGAAAGAACAAAAGAAAAAAAAAGAAAAAGAAACTCACAAGTGGTGGCGGGAATGTCTAAAACGAACGGTCCGGTCATCAATCACTGTGGCGCCGGCGGAGGTGGAAATGGAGAGAAACTCGGATCATAGAACCGCCCAAACTGCTGGCGGTAGACGTCCCTCATCATGTGGTCAAGGTCGTCTAGGCGTCCGTCTCTAGCATCCGCCCGGATCTCTAACGCTCCAACCCTCTCTGAAAGTCCGGTAGCCCAATCCGGCATCTGCTCGTACCATCCTAGAGTGTGATCGTACCATGCGGGGGCATCGGCTGGTGCTGGTGGTGGTGGTGGTGCTGCTGCTGCTGGCTGCGTCGTGGACCAGGGAGGGGGTGTGTCGTACCAAGTGGGAGGTGTAGTCATCCACGTGGGCCTCTCACTCACGCTAGCGCGGCGAGATGACGAGCCTGAAGCTCTAGCTGGGCGTGGAGAGCGCCTAGGTACATCCGGGGCCGCCTCCGGCTGATCCGGAAACGTGCCGAACTCCTGCTCCGCTCCTCCACCACTCTCGTACTGCTCACCCATGTCCTCCTCATCCACAACCGGTGGTAGAACGTAAGGGGGAGCTACAAGCCTGTTCGCATGCATCGCAGCGAACGTCTCCTTCCAATTGTGGCGTCCCGCCACAATGGAATACTCTGGCAGCCACTCAATGCCCCTACCCGTCCTACTCTCCCAAGGCATGCCCGCATAAGGCGGACCTCTATGTGTGGGGAAGATGAGTCCCCTAACCATAAAAGCATGTAGCCCTAATGGAACCGCCGGTATACGGGTGCAAGCTGAAAAATCCACTCCAAACATCCTAGCTATGTGGGTCACTATCCCACCATATCCAATGTTCCCCTTCGATTTGTTCTTGAGTTTACTCATCGTCGCCGCCAAAAGAGTAGCACAATCTGCGCGGCATCCATAAAGCATACTGTAAAGAAGGAATAGCTCATCCGTCTTGATCTTTTGGGGCGTCTCCGTCCTAGGAAAGAGACACTCCGAAAGAACACGGTGAGCTATCTTCAAGGCTAGATGGTACATCAATCTAGCCTTGGTATCGGCGGGTTGCCAACGGTCCTCGTCGGCGTAAATCATGGCCACTTCCGCCCAAAAATCCTTGGCGGAAACGCCTCTAGGAAGTCGACCATTGTAGGTCTCATGGAACCCGAAAATGGTCCCGAACTCAACAATACTAAGGTGATAGTCTCGATTCATGAGACGGAAGGAGACGGTCCTATCAACATGGCTGTGCTCGAAGGACGTCACAACCTCACGGGTAATCTCCTCATAAGCGTCTTCACGAATGTTCGCGAAGACAAGCAATCCGGCTCTATCCAAGAGTCATGTAAGATCCTCAACGATGTTGAGAGGATGTAGATCCTCCAACAACAAATACCTAGGGCCAATCACCGGCCTCTTCTCTATCTTCTCTAATGCAGCTAGGTAGTTCTCATGTATGGTGGGGATGCTAGGGTGAGGTGGTGAGGATGGAGGTGAAGATGGAGGTGAAGGTGAGGATGGTAGTGAGGGAGATGATTGTGGTGGTGCCCTAGAGGTGGAGGGGTTGCCTTTCCTTTTCTTATTCTGCTCCCCTTTCTTCTCCTTTATCCTTCCCGACATTCTCCTCACGAAGTCCATTTTTCAGCAAAAATTACGGTCTGTTCTACAGGTTCCACGGCCGTGGTTTACCCAGAGACCGTGATTCGTCACAGAATCTCGCGAACCTCAGCAATTTCACCAAAAATCACCACAACAAGCAGTCCTAATCTAATTCCTTCCAATCTTTGTCAGTTCTTCCTAAAGATCTATAGCAAAAACGAACTAAATCCGTGAAATTCGAGAAGAAAGATATAACCTCTTTTTCGGATTGAAAAATCCAAAATGCGCGTTTGTTGATCGATTTCCACTCGATTTGTTGCTTGGATCCTGTTCGTGGTTGGATTTGCTGTAGTTTAGGATGAAGAATCGTTGAAAACGATTAGGAAACGAGGAATTGGGAGAGGATGAGTGTTTTCGGTTTCTAGGTCGTGGAATTGGGGGAATTTTGGTTAAGTGTTGTGAAGAATGTGGCTTATATAGTGGCCGGAAAAATTTCCAAAAATCACGGTCTGTCGGGGCATTCCACGGCCGTGGAAGTGCTTTGAACCGTGATTTTGATGATTTTCCAAAGGCATTTGAAAATTACGGTCACTGTAGCTATGACGACCGTAATTTGGACCGTGGAACTCTCTGTAAAGCTTCAAAGTCCAAATTTCGTCACTTTTCTTCGACATTATCCTCTCTTTCTCCTTTTCCATTGATCCTACAACCAAAAACACGAACATACCGGAAGAAATCGAGGAAAATAAAGCGAAAAAATCTATTCTAAACTAAACTATGAATCGAAAACAAAAACGAAAATGCAATACCTTGGGTTGCCTCCCCAGAAGCGCTTTGTTTAAGGTCCGTAGCTAGACCAACGTCGTACCTATTCGAGCGCGGTAGGTGCAAACTCCTCAGTTTGGAGTTCCGGCGTATACTTCTTGAGTCGTTGGCCGTTCACCTTAAAACTTCCGCTAGCTTCATGATAGCATGAATTATAGTCTATATTTTGGGGTTTGTTTGGACGTTTTATCTTTCATAACCTGCATGTTTGTATGTGCATTATGTGATTTTACTACCATTTCATCTACCTTTGCGGGAATCGAGGTCTACACCTAGTTTCGTTGTAATTGCAGGTAATATGGTACGTTTTGCATCAAAAAGGAGCAAAAGGAGTCATGAGTCATTTGGAGCTACATTGAGGAGCAAAAGGAATCATCCAGGGAGCATAGCCATGGATTAAAGAATTACTTTGGACCAGTTTTGAGAGATTTCACATTCAGTTGTGAATCACCTCGGTTGACCAGAGATTCATCTCGACCGAGGCGATCCAGAGACGCCGACTCGACCGAGGCGAACACCTAGGACGCGGAGAGAATATTTTATTCTTGGAAGAGATCTTTTAAAGTTGGAAAGTGATCTTATATTTTTGGGCTTGGCTCCTGGATGGAAGGAGATATGCAGAATATGTATTTTACCTATTTTTATGGGAGAATATCTTTCTAAGATTTATTATCTTTGGAGGGTTATTTTCCTATAAAAAGGGTCGGATTTTCACAATTCAAGGAGGCCGCATACATCTCGCAGACTTGCTATCAGCGCAAGATACTCGCCTACACCGAAGGAACAGCAGCGGCATACTCCAAGTTGGGAGTTTTTGAAGAACCTTTTTGAAGGTTGAAGGAAGGTTGAAGATCATAGCTTTTATAAGCTTTATTGAAGGGTTTTGTAAGATTGTCTTCAATTCCCTCAATTGTTGTCTTGTCTTTTTGGATTATTATCCAAGGAACGCTTTGTTGTGATATTTGATTCAGTTATTGAAGTCTTTTCATTAAATTCTTCTTTGTTCAAATATTCACCTTCTTCCCTTACATTTAATACTTTCATTATGATGATGAGTGGCTAATTTCCTTGTGTGATTCTAGGGTGATTGGCTGAAGGTTGTGGGAAAAACAATGATAGAATAATCTTAGATTCCAGTAGGATCCTGAAAGTTTGAGTCCTTAACCTTAACCCTAAGCATCTCGTTCGGTTGATGAACATCTCGGCCGGGGCGGAATTCTTCTGACCGAGGTGACTTACCCTATCCAAAACTGAGAGTTAAGTGTTAGAGTTTGCCAAATCCTATTCTTATTACACCTTTCTGGTTCAATGCAAGCTTAGGATGAGACTTACCCGGTAATTCCTTAGTTTGTGTACCAACGATCATAAGTGTAGGTAATAAAGGTTTATCCTTTATTGGGGTTTGAGTGTGCTTCCATCCCATCTTTGTGAGTTAGCCTGAGACTTACCCGGTAAAGGTTGATTTTATTCCCTTAGATGGTGTGTTAGTTTGAGGTTATAGTCTCTATCTTGATTCCTTGAGACTTACCCGGTAATAGGAGTTACGGTTTAGGATTAGTGTGTAGTGAGACTTACCCGGTGATCTACTCCACTTTGGTAACACCTTCCCCACGCAAAAATCTCAGCTTTGTCCGCTTATCTATAGATCTTGAGTTGGAACCACAACTAGATGCTTTAATCCCTAGAATTGCATGTTTGCTTTATTGACTTCTTATTCATCTTTGATTGTATTAATTGCTCTTGTGGTTAGCATTGACATTAGCATACCGTGTTGACTTTGTTTCACCAAGTCCCTGTGATCGACCCCTGGAATTTTCTTGCTTTTACTACGATTGACCCGTACACTGCGGGTTCGCATCCTTGTTTTAAGCTTAAGTCTAGGGTTATAAATTTAAAGCTTGCACACACCGTTTGGGGCGAACAAGTTTTTGGCGCCGTTGCCGGGGACTTGGTCTAGACCAAGCCGGTACGGTTTGCTCTTGGGGCATTTGCCCCGTTTTGTCTAACCACTCTACTTGAGTGACTTTTGCAGGTTCTTTCTTAGGTATATGCGAAGAACCCGCGCTGGGAAGGAAATCGTTCCTTACGATCCCGAACCAGAAAAGACATACAAGCGACGCTTAAGAGAAGCGAAGATGGCCCAACAAGACGATCGCGATCTTGCGGCCCAATTGAGAGAGACGCAGGAGTTGCTACGTCTCAGCGAGGATGAACTCAGGCAAGAGAAAGAAGAGAATCGCGCCAAGACTGCAGCAATCGAAGCTGAGATTGCTGTCATTCGGAACCAGATTCTACTTCGACCGATGCAGGATCCAGTAGTTGATCCTCGACCGAGGCAGATTCCAGTACCTGTCGCCCCGGTCGATGTACTTCCACCTCGGATGCCAGTCCGAGATGTTCTTCTTGCAGGAATCCCGCAAACCCTAGGTCAAAGGATGGACCCTAATCAACAGCTGAGGCGTCCAGGGGTGAATCTAGGAGATCCAGCGGATCATGACTACGAACTTCGACCGCAAGTTCTATCCATGATTTGCCAATGCCAATTCGGAGGGCTAGAAAAGGAGTCGCCGCATTAACATCTTCAGAACTACGAGATCTTGATGGAGACCTTGCGACCCTCCAGAATTGAAAATAACAACTACAAGCTAAGACCTTTCTACTTTTCTCTAAAAGACAGAGCTCTTACTTGGTATCAATCTCTTCCTCCAGGAAAAATCAGCACATGGGAGGAGATGACTACGGAATTCCTAACCAAATTCTTTCCCCCCTCGAAGACCGCTGAAATGAGAGGGAAGATCAACGCTTTCATCATGAAAGACAAGGAGAGCTTGTCCAAGTCTTGGGAGCGGTTCAAGGATATCCTTCTGGATTGCCCACATCATGGGCTTCCAAAGATCGAGTTGTTGGAGATCTACTTCAAAGGGCTGGACGGAAACACCCAGTTCAATCTCCAACTACTCTCCGCCGGTACCTTCATGGACATGGCGATCGATGAGGCTTGGGACTTCATTGAGAAGCAAGCCTTACATATGGAAAAATATACCCACCAAGGAGCTGAAGGTGGAGTTAAAAGAGTCAACTTTCAAGAGACTCAACCCAACAACAATCAACTCACGTCATTGAAGAATGACGTGAAGGAATTAAAGGAGCTCTTGATGGCTCAAACTAAGAAGGAAGAGCAAGGGCAAAGGAACAACAACAACAACGGGTACCGTAACAACAATAACGGTCCCCGAAACAACAACTACAACAACAATAGAGGATCCAACAGCAACAACTGGAGGGCGAATAACCAAAATCACGGTAACAATCATTCAAACTCCAATTCTAATGATTCCTCTAACCCTTTTCTCTCTTCCCCTTCTTCTTCTTCTACTCCATTGAAGAGCCAAGGGAAAGGATCAAGTTCGTCTCAGCCGGAGAAGAAGGACGCAGTTCTGGAGGCAATCTTGATCAAGCTTGGCGCTATGGAGAATTCTATGACTTCATTTTCGAGGGCCCAAAAGTCCTTCGAACAACAACTTGCTAATAGGGCGAATGAAGCGCCAAGAGATCCAGGGAAGCTTCCAGCAAAGACGGAAACTAACCCTAAGGGCCAGTGCATGGCCATAACAATGAGGAGTGGACTCAAAACTGCAGATCCAGTGCCTCGCTCGATGCAGACCACCTCGTTCCAGATCCAGTCGAAGAACACCTCGACCGAGATGCCAACCGAGGCGGAGCAACAGAAAGCAGGAGGAACGACAGAAACTTATGTTCCACCTCCTGCATATAAACCACCACTTCCATTCCCTCAGTCCAGAGCCAGAGCACATCTAGACAAGCACTTTGGTAAGTTTCTTGACTTGATGAATAAGCTACATATTAACATTCCCTTCCTTGATGCCATTCTAGGTATGCCCGCCTATGGGAAGTTCTTAAAAGAAATCTTATCAAGGAAGAGGAAGCTGGAGGATGTTGGTGAAGTTAGGATGACATCTAAATCTTCGGAGCTTATCAAGATTATGAAGGAAAAGATGCCACCTAAGTTGAGAGATCCCGGCTCATTTTGCATTCCCATTCAAGTTGGGGATGTAACTTGTGAAGCCCTTTGCGATCTAGGGGCCAGCGTGAGCATCATCCCGCTGGAGTTATGCACTAAGATCGGTCTTGGAGAGCCCAAACCGGTCAAGTTAGGTAATTTCTATCTACCTATAGATTTTGTTGTACTTGACATTCCCGCAGATTATCCAGTACCTATTATTCTCGGGAGGCCATTTCTAGCAACTTCGGGTTGCAACGTGGATTGCAAGAACGCCAAGTTGAAATTCAACGTTGGTGGCGATGAGGTGGAGTTCGCACTACTTGCAGCCATGAAAGGGGAGCAGCTAACGGATGATATCTTCAACATCTACGATGAAGAAGAATCAAGAGAATTGGTGAGCTCTATCCTTATTAACGATCCACTCGAAAGAGTTATAAGCTTCAGTTTAATGGAGGAAGGTATAGATGCTTCTTGTGATGCAGATATACGAAGCTTGAAGGCACTGGAAGAGGATCCAAGAGCTATAACTGAGAAGCTGATCCAGGAAACGAAGATCTCCAACCTCGGATCCAGCAGCAGTACCTCGACCGAGGCACTTTCTGGACTAAGCGAGGCGAATGAAGAACACCTCGGTCAACGCCTTTGCGCCTCGACCGAGGTCGATAGCGAGACGATTCTAACTGAGACTGCATCAAATCCAGTTTCTGACACAACTCCACTGGAAAGAGGAAGCAATGATCCCTCCCAGAAAGCACCCCCAGTTGTGGAGCTTAAACAACTCCCTAGTCACTTGAGGTATGTCTTTCTTGGACCGGATTCTACTTATCCCGTTATTGTTAGTGCTTCCCTTTCCGAATCTGAATTGTATAAGTTAATGCATGTCCTGAGAAAGCATCGAAAAGCCATAGGTTACACCACGGATGATCTTATTGGCATTAAACCTTCTTTCTGCATGCATAGAATTCTAATGAAAGATAATCATAAGACTTCACGGGAACCTCAAAGACGGTTAAATCCGATCATGAAGGAGGTTGTGAAGAAGGAAGTTCTTAAGTTGTTGGATGCAGGTATTATTTATCCTATCTCGGACAGCAAGTGGGTTATCCCGGTGCATGTCGTTCCGAAGAAAGGAGGAATGACCGTTGTGACAAATAAGAACAACGAGTTGATCCCAACAAGGACCGTTACGGGCTGGAGAGTTTGCATCGACTATAGGAAGCTGAACACGGCGACTCGGAAGGATCATTTTCCGCTCCCCTTCATCGATCAAATGCTCGAACGGTTGGCCCAGCATTCACACTTTTGCTACTTGGACGGCTATAGTGGATTCTTCCAGATTCCTATCCATCCGGATGATCAGGAAAAGACCACTTTCACTTGTCCTTGGGGGATGTTTGCCTATCGGAGGATGCCATTCGGATTGTGCAATGCACCCGCTACTTTCCAGCGATGCATGATGGCTATCTTTTCCGAGTACATAGAGGAGATCATGGAGGTATTCATGGATGACTTTTCTGTATATGGTTCCTCTTTTGATGATTGCCTATCTAACCTTTCTTTAGTGCTTAAAAGATGTGAAGACACTAACCTTGTTTTGAATTGGGAGAAGTGTCATTTTACGGTTAATGAAGGCATTGTGCTAGGACACCTCGTTTCTAATCGAGGAATTGAAGTCGATCGAGCTAAGATCGAGACTATTGAGAAACTCCCTCCTCCTTGTTCTGTTAAAGGTGTGAGGAGTTTTCTCGGGCATGCGGGTTTCTACAGGAGATTCATCAAAGACTTCTCTAAGATTTCAAAACCTCTAACTAACCTCTTGAATAAAGATGTTGTTTTTGAGTTTTCGCAGGAGTGTCTTGATGCTTTTTATAGGATAAAGGAAGCGTTGATCTCCACTCCCATTATCCAGCCTCCTGATTGGGCCTTGCCCTTTGAGGTCATGTGTGACGCTAGTGATGTAGCCGTAGGAGCGGTGCTTGGACAGAAGAAAGATGGACGGACCACCGCCATTTATTACGCTAGCAAGACGCTAGATGAAGCACAATGCAACTACGCTACCACCGAAAAGGAGTTATTGGCGGTTGTATATGCTTTCGAGAAGTTTCGTTCCTATCTAGTAGGGGCGAAAGTCATTGTCTACACCGACCATGCAGCCATTCGTTACTTGATGGCTAAGAAGGATGCCAAGCCGCGTCTTATTCGATGGATTCTCTTGCTTCAAGAGTTTGACCTAGAGATCCGCGATAAGAAGGGATCCGATAATTCAGTTGCGGATCACCTCAGCCGGCTACCGGAATCTTCCCGCGAGACGGATAACCCACCCATAGACGATTCATTCCCCGATGAGCACTTGCACGTCCTGGAGCGTTTGATGGATCTACTTACTTTACCCCACGATGGAGGTGAAGTATGGGGTGAGGGCACCTCCTACCTCGCTTGAGACGCATCATGGTCCAGCTAGCGACCTTAAATCAAGCGCTTCTTGGGAGGCAACCCAAGGTATTGCTTTCTTTTCCCGTTTTCTAGTCTAGTTTAGATAGTTTTTGTTTTTGCTTTGCTTTGCTTTGTTTTTGGCGTTCTGGACAGACAACAGGAAGGAGCACATCTGGAAGGACAGAAGTTCGAGATTCTGAGAAGAAAGAAGCACCTCGGTTATTGTCAGAGCACCTCGACCGAGTTGATTCTTGAGCAACCGAGGCGACTAGGGTTTCTGCAGAACCGCCTCGGTCCATACCACCTCGGTCCAGTCGAGACCATCTCGACCGAGGTGACAGCAGATCCAGTAACAGTATAAAAGGGGGAAAAAAATTACTTTTCATTTTTTTTTATCCTCCTCGACCGCGGCGAACGATACACCTCGCTTCCTTCAGATCTTGCTCGTTTTCGACGTTTTCTGCTTCCAAACCGAGATTGAAGGGTAGAGGAGTCGATTGCAACTACAGATCTGCAAGAAATTTGAGCAACTCGACCGGAACGAGGTAAAAACGATCGAAACCCTAACTCGTTCGTTTACTGCAAATTGGGCTTTGGTTGCCCTTGATTCTGTTGAGAAAACCTTTAAGTACCCCTTAGGAAGCATCGGTAGTGATTTTTGGGGGAAAAGAACTGAAATTCAGAAAGTTGGAAATCGCACTGCCTTCGCCTCGGTCCAGTCGACCTGCACCTCGGTCGAGGTGATTCTTGGAGTTGTCAGCCGACCGAGGTAGTCTGACAGATTATTTGAAAAATGAGTTCCGACAGAATATTAGCCCTTAGAGATAGATCCTCTCCCTCCCCTTCTTCTTCCTCATCCCGACCTTACCGCCCGGTTATCCACGAGAGATGTCGGGTAGACTATGAGAGGATATCCAGCCGTCCGGTCATCGCACCACGATTTCTGGACGTATCTGCATTTGATTGCCTAGGGTTAGACGGTGACCTTAGGAGGATGATTGCTACCGTCGGGCTGGATCAGTTTACTGAGATCCGAGCCCCAGCTTACTTGGAGCCGACCCTAGAGTTTGTTAGCTCCTTCTCCTACCTCCCCACAGAGCAGTCTGTGAAGTACCGGTTGATGAACCGGAACTTCATAGTTCCATTAGAGGTTTGGAGAGAGATTTTTGGTTTCTCTGAGCCCACCGCCACTGATTTCCCCTCCCGATCCGTAGCTAGGGAGTTCTGGGGGCATATTGCCCATATTACTGAGCACGCAGACAGATGGCGCCCTGGAGATTCCAGGGAGAAGGTCATCTTCCATCCGGCCTTCAGACTTGCCCACAGGATCTTCAGTGAGACACTTCTGGCGCGTACTGAGACGCCCCAGAAGATCAGACAGGGTGAGCTCTTCAGCCTCTATTGCATGGTTACAGGAGGCTTCCCAGACTTTGGCTTGCTCCTAGCAGAGGATCTGCACAGGATCAAGGCCAAGGCGAAGGGAGACATCTGCTGCGGAGGTCTAGTCACCCACATCGCTGCCTACCACAGGATGGACCTCAGTGTATGCACTATGGTGGCGGCTCCGAAGCCGCTAGGATTGCAGGAGATGATCACACGGAGGATTCTGGTTCCCCATGGTTTGACCACTCCATACGTCGCCATGCCTTGGGAGCGGACTGCACCACAGGGGATCCGCTGGTCTGCTCAGTTTACAGTCTTTGATCCGCATTACTGGCAGACAGCATGGGCTCCGCTGATGGAGGACCACAGAGAGGGAGTAGCTGCCCCTGCTGAGGCTGAGGAGGAGGCTGAGGAGGACGACGACGACGACACGGTGGATGAGAGAGAGGGTGGCGTCCCGATGGACACAGGGACAGATACAGCTGGGACGAGCGCGCCACCCATTATAGACTTAGATGATGAGGAGGATACTGAGCCTGCACCTGCTGCACCTCCCGCTAGATCTGCTAGGCGTCGGACACGCCGTCATAGAGATGCAGAGGCTCATCGTCGGATCGACGACTTGACAGATCAGATGATAGACTCATATGCTGCACTTTCGCTGGATATCCGCGAGATGCAGGAGTAGCAGCATCATCAGCACATGATGGCTCAGCTACAGTTTGAGCATATCATGGGCCATCCCTATGACCCGACTCAGTACCCCTACATACCACCACCACCACCGGATCGAGACTACTGAGGAGCTGCAGGATTTCATTATTATATTTTTTATGCAGTTCGGCTCTTATCCGGTGAGTTCTCTCTTATTTAGACTTTTATTATACCCACTGGGACAGTGTGTCTCAAGTATGGGGTATTTGATGTATTATTTGACTACGTGACTTTGATGTATGACTTTGATGTACTATATTGACCGGATATTTATATTTATGCTTCACTTATGCATCTATATGTTTATCTGAAACTGCATGCATACTTACAGGTTGTTTGATTGAGAAAAACGTCGAAACCGAAAGAAAAAAAAATGGTTTTTAAAAAAAAAAAAAAAAAATTTTTGACCTCGACCGGGGAGATTCTGGCCGAACGAGGTATTTCACCTCGGTTGAACCAAGAACATCTCGACCGAGGTAGGTTAACTGAGAGTTTTCAGAAACGATTTTGTGCTCTTATCTGGATATGATCTCAGTGAAGATCTTGTTTACCTACTGGTTTTAAATTCTTTATGTGTTTGAAAGGTTTTATGATATGTTTAAGTTGCTAAATGCTTTGTTTGAAATTATTGGCATGTTTAATACTTTGTTTTTATCCAAATTATGTTGAATTTGAAGGTTGACACTGCAGCATGAGTTCTCTCACTTTCTTCTTGGAAAGACCAAGGCAATTCATTCTCTTCTTCTTCTTCTTCTTGATCATGCTTAGCCCCTCATATACATTTTGCCTCCCTTTACCTATCCGGGAATTTGGAAGCAAGCGAAGTGGTGAAAGCAAGTTAAAGTTGAGAAGTGGGCTGGAAGTGAAAGTGTTAGAAAGCAAGAAATAGGTTTGGGGAAGTCAATCATGATGATGAGTAACTCGGCACCATTCACATAGCCGGGTGTTTGTGTCTTGCCAAAGTCGGATTGAGCGATATTCCTATCGGGTCATGGTATGTGCATCAAGGGTTTGATGCATCTCAAGAAATTGATGATTGCTGATTTCCTAGGCTTCGGTTATTGTGCACCTCTGTCCATGCATCCCAAAAAGTAAAGTAAAAAAAGAAAAAGTGTGAGATAAGCGAAGCTTATTGGTGGAAGATGTTGCAAGTCAAAGTGAAAGTGAAGTTCATCCTTTTCCCGGATTCTAGCACCACATTACCTTACATACATCCCTACCCTACACGTTTCTTGACATTTTCTTTTGGGAAGCCCTTGAGACCTTGAGCTTGTTGATTGACTTAGTGGTTTAAACTGGATTATACATGATTAATTTCGACGATTATGATCTATTATGCATTCTATGATTTTATGCAAAGATGAACAACTTTCCAATATTTATAAAATGTTTTGAGCATATTGAGTTTTTAAATTCCAGGAAGTATTCTCTTAGAGTGATCTATGATAGTTGCACACCATAAAATGTTTTTGAAAGACTTTTTCATTGATTTTCTTGACTTATAATCCATTCTATCTTGTCTTTTATATGAGGAACTTGCTTGGGGACAAGCAAGGGCTAAGTATGGGGTATTTTGATAGCATGAATTATAGTCTATATTTTGGGGTTTGTTTGGACGTTTTATCTTTCATAACCTGCATGTTTGTATGTGCATTATGTGATTTTACTACCATTTCATCTACCTTTGCGGGAATCGAGGTCTACACCTAGTTTCGTTGTAATTGCAGGTAATATGGTACGTTTTGCATCAAAAAGGAGCAAAAGGAGTCATGAGTCATTTGGAGCTACATTGAGGAGCAAAAGGAATCATCCAGGGAGCATAGCCATGGATTAAAGAATTACTTTGGACCAGTTTTGAGAGATTTCACATTCAGTTGTGAATCACCTCGGTTGACCAGAGATTCATCTCGACCGAGGCGATCCAGAGACGCCGACTCGACCGAGGCGAACACCTAGGACGCGGAGAGAATATTTTATTCTTGGAAGAGATCTTTTAAAGTTGGAAAGTGATCTTATATTTTTGGGCTTGGCTCCTGGATGGAAGGAGATATGCAGAATATGTATTTTACCTATTTTTATGGGAGAATATCTTTCTAAGATTTATTATCTTTGGAGGGTTATTTTCCTATAAAAAGGGTCGGATTTTCACAATTCAAGGAGGCCGCATACATCTCGCAGACTTGCTATCAGCGCAAGATACTCGCCTACACCGAAGGAACAGCAGCGGCATACTCCAAGTTGGGAGTTTTTGAAGAACCTTTTTGAAGGTTGAAGGAAGGTTGAAGATCATAGCTTTTATAAGCTTTATTGAAGGGTTTTGTAAGATTGTCTTCAATTCCCTCAATTGTTGTCTTGTCTTTTTGGATTATTATCCAAGGAACGCTTTGTTGTGATATTTGATTCAGTTGATGAAGTCTTTTCATTAAATTCTTCTTTGTTCAAATATTCACCTTCTTCCCTTACATTTAATACTTTCATTATGATGATGAGTGGCTAATTTCCTTGTGTGATTCTAGGGTGATTGGCTGAAGGTTGTGGGAAAAACAATGATAGAATAATCTTAGATTCCAGTAGGATCCTGAAAGTTTGAGTCTTTAACCTTAACCCTAAGCATCTCGTTTGGTTGATGAACATCTCGGCCGGGGCGGAATTCTTCTGACCGAGGTGACTTACCCTATCCGAAACTGAGAGTTAAGTGTTAGAGTTTGCCAAATCCTATTCTTATTACACCTTTCTGGTTCAATGCAAGCTTAGGATGAGACTTACCCGGTAATTCCTTAGTTTGTGTACCAACGATCATAAGTGTAGGTAATAAAGGTTTATCCTTTATTGGGGTTTGAGTGTGCTTCCATCCCATCTTTGTGAGTTAGCCTGAGACTTACCCGGTAAAGGTTGATTCTATTCCCTTAGATGGTGTGTTAGTTTGAGGTTATAGTTCTCTATCTTGATTCCTTGAGACTTACCCGGTAATAAGAGTTACGGTTTAGGATTAGTGTGTAGTGAGACTTACCCGGTGATCTACTCCACTTTGGTAACACCTTCCCCACGCAAAAATCTCAGCTTTGTCCGCTTATCTATAGATCTTGAGTTGGAACCACAACTAGATGCTTTAATCCCTAGAATTGCATGTTTGCTTTATTGACTTCTTATTCATCTTTGATTGTATTAATTGCTCTTGTGGTTAGCATTGACATTAGCATACCGTGTTGACTTTGTTTCACCAAGTCCCTGTGATCGACCCCTGGAATTTTCTTGCTTTTACTACGATTGACCCGTACACTGCGGGTTCGCATCCTTGTTTTAAGCTTAAGTCTAGGGTTATAAATTTAAAGCTTGCACACACCGTTTGGGGCGAACACTTCACCCCATACTTCAACTGCACCATGGGGGAAAATGCGCTTAATCAGAAAAGGTCCAGTCCAACGAGATTTTAACTTACCTGGAAAGAGGCGAAGTCTCGAATTGAAGAGGAGAACTTGATCTCCTTCTTCGAAGTCCTTTGGAATGATATGCTTATCATGCCAACGCTTTGCTCTTTCCTTGTAGATCTTAGCGTTTTCGTAGGCGTTCAAACGGAGTTCATCCAGCTTGTTGATGTCTAGGAGACGCTTCTCTCCCGCTTCCTTCATGCCGAAATTCAGCCACTTGATAGCCCAAAACGCTTTGTGCTCCAGCTCTACCGGCAAGTGACAAGACTTCCCATACACAAGGTTGTATGGTGTGGTTCCTATGGGAGTCTTGTACGCAGTCCGGTACGCCCATAATGCATCATCTAGTTTCAAGGACCAATCATTCCTAGTCCTTGAAACCGTCTTCTCTAGAATTCCTTTGATCTCCCTATTTGAGATATCAACTTGTCCACTCGTTTGTTGATGGTAAGGGGTAGCGATCTTGTGAGTAACCCCATACTTGGCTAGAAGAGCTTCAAAGCGACGGGCTATGAAGTGAGAACCTCCATCACTAATGATCGTCCTTGGTGTCCCAAATCGTGGGAAAATGGTCTTGTTGAAGAACTTGACCACCACCATGGCATCATTTGTGGGAAAGGCAATTGCTTCCACCCATCTAGAAACGTAGTCCACCGCCAATAATATGTATTGGTTTCCACAAGAAGATGGGAATGGTCCCATGAAATCGACTCCCCAAACGTCGAAAATCTCCACCTCTTGGATGCTGTTGAGGGGCATCTCGTTCCTTCTAGAAATATTGCCTGTTCTTTGACAAGCATCGCAACAAGAAACAAAGGATTGCACATCTTTAAATAAAGTAGGCCAATAGAATCCAGATTGCAATACCTTTGCGCTAGTTTTGTTCGAACTAGCGTGTCCTCCACAAGGTAGTGAATGACAATGGCGGATGACACTTTGCATCTCATCTTCCGGCACACATCGCCGAATGATGCCATCCGGACCTCTCTTAAAGAGGAGAGGCTCGTTCCAATAGTATTCCCGGACGTCCTTGAAGAACTTCTTCCTTTGTGCGTATGACAGTCCGGGTGGTATCTCCTGGCAAACCAAATAGTTAACGAAATCAGTAAACCATGGTTCGTTACCCTTGGAGATTACCTTGATGCACTCCTCTATGATATGTAGGTGTTCGTCCGGAAAGGAGTCATCAATGGGCAAATGGTCGTCTTCTAGATGTGTTAGACGACTCAAATGATCCGCAACAGAATTTTCCGAGCCTTTCTTGTCGCGGATCTCTAGATCGAATTCTTGTAGGAGAAGAATCCATCTAATCAGCCTTGGCTTTGCATCTTTCTTCGCAAGGAGGTACCGGATCGCAGCATGATCCGTGTAGACAATCACCTTTGCACCTACAAGATAAGAGCGAAATTTGTCAATAGCGTAGACAATGGCTAAGAATTCCTTCTCTGTAGTGGCGTAGTTGAGCTGAGCTTCGTCTAGCGTCTTGCTAGCGTAGTATATGGCGTGGGTTCGTCCTTCCTTTCGTTGCCCAAGAACAGCTCCAATAGCTACGTCACTAGCATCGCACATAATCTCGAAGGGGAGAGTCCAATCCGGAGGTTGGATAATAGGCGCTGAGATTAGAGCTTGCCGAATGGTGTTAAACGCATCTAAACATTCCTGCGAAAACTCAAAAACCGCATCCTTCATCAATAGATTAGTGAGAGGTTTTGATATCTTAGAAAAATCTTTAATGAAACGTCTATAAAATCCAGCACGTCCTAGGAAACTTCTTATCCCTTTCACCGAAATCGGGGGGGAAGTTTCTCTATGGTCTCTATCTTAGCCTTGTCTACCTCTATCCCTCTACTAGAGACTAAGTGACCTAACACGATTCCTTCCTTAACCATAAATTGACACTTCTCCCAATTAAGAACTAGGTTAGTGTCTTCACATCTTTGCAAAACAAGAGAAAGGTTAGAAAGACAATCGTTAAAAGAGGAACCGTAAACGGAGAAGTCGTCCATGAAGACTTCCATGATTTCCTCTACGTATTCGGAGAAGATGGCCATCATGCACCGTTGAAAGGTGGCTGGGGCGTTGCAAAGCCCGAACAACATTCTCCTATAGGCGAACGTACCCCAAGGGCACGTGAATGTGGTCTTCTCTTGATCATCCGGATGTATCGGAATCTGAAAGAAGCCACTATAACCGTCAAGGTAGCAAAAGTATGAATGTTGTGCTAACCTTTCAAGCATCTGATCGATGAATGGCAGTGGAAAGTGATCCTTCCGCGTTGCGTTGTTGAGCTTGTGGTAGTCTATACACATTCGCCATCCAGTCACGGTTCGGGTAGGAATGAGTTCGTTGTTCTTGTTGGTGATGACCGTCATTCCTCCCTTCTTCGGAACTACTTGAACCGGACTCACCCATTTACTATCGGAGATAGGATAGATGATACCTGCATCAAGAAGTTTAAGAATTTCCTTCTTGACAACCTCCTTCATGGTCGGATTCAACCGCCTTTGAGGTTGTCTTGAAGTTCTAAAGTCTTCCTCCATTAGTATCTTATGCATGCATAGGGAGGGTTTAATTCCTACTAAGTCCTCAATAGTGTAGCCTATGGCTTTTCTATGTTTCCTAAGGACACTCATGAGCTGTTCATGTTCATCTATGCTTAATTCGGAACTAACGATAACCGGAAAGGTAGAATTAGATCCAAGAAAAGCGTACCTTAGATGAGTAGGAAGCGGTTTGAGTTCCATCACTTTCGGGGCTTCCAATGATCCTTGAGGAGCTCCCGATGTTTCCTTAGAAGTTTCTAAGGATGTTGAATGGATTGGAGAAGAATTAGAAGAAGTTGAAGAAGTATGCCGGTCATCCTCTTCCACGGTCAAAATTACGGTCTCCTCTGGTGTTCCACGGCCGTAATATCCTCTGGAATGGAGGCCGATTTTGGTTGTGGAATCCACGGTCGTGGAATACAGGGTATGACCGTGGATTCTGGTATTCTCAGCCTCATCGTGGAGTTTCTCAAACTCCACTTCATGCATCTCCTCTTGTGCTTCCAAGGCTTCAATTTCCTCTTTGCATTCTTCTTTTTCTCCTTCATTGGTTAGACTCAAAGTGATAACCTTTTGTAGAGGATCGTTAAAGAGAATCGCACTTACCTCCTCCCTAGATAAACCTTCTTTATCTTGGACATCGTAGATATCTTCGTCAAAGATTGGCTCCTTCACTAGAGTGGAAAGAACGAATTCCACTTTTTCTTCTCCAATGTCAAAAGCGAGTCTTCCATTCTTGCAATCGACCATGCAGCCGGAAGTTGCAAGAAACGGTCTTCCGAGTATGATCGGGACCGGACTATCTGCAGGAATGTCAAGCACGACAAAATCAATGGGAACAAAGAATTTACCTAGCTTGACCGGGACGTCTTCTACAATGCCGACGGGACGAGTAATGGATCGATCCGCCATGTATAACGTCATCTTCACCGGTTTAGGGTCGCCTAAACCGATCTTCCTGCACAACGCAAGTGGTATGATGCTCACACTTGCTCCTAAGTCACATAAAGCGTCATATGTGATCTCTCCCACTCCAATGGGAATGCAAAATGACCCCGGATCTTTCAGCTTTGGGGGCATTTTCTCCTTCATTGTCTTGATGAGATCCGAAGAATCCGAACTCATCTTGACCTCTCCAAAATCTTCTAGCTTCCTCTTGTTAGAGAGGAGCTCCTTCAAGAACTTGCCATAAGCCGGCATACCTACAATAGCATCAA
The DNA here is from genome assembly GCA_033239045.1 of Fagopyrum esculentum. NCBI lineage: Eukaryota > Viridiplantae > Streptophyta > Magnoliopsida > Caryophyllales > Polygonaceae > Fagopyrum > Fagopyrum esculentum. The sequence continues at coordinate 124,435,505 of BSUD01000003.1, read as the reverse complement.
TGAAAGGTATATTAATATGCAGCTTGCTCATGAGTTCTATAAACTTACCGAATTGCTTGTCTAGGCGCGCTCGCGCTCTAGATTGAGGGAATGGTAGGGGAGGTTTGTAAGCTGCAGGAGGGACATAGACGTCTTCCTTCTCCTTCCCCTTTTCTTTGTCCTTCTCTACGGGGACTTCAACGAATGTAGGCTGCGGATCGGTGGTAGTCACTCCGCTCCTAGTTGTAATCGCCATTACCCTTCCTTTAGGGTTGTCCTCCGTCTTTCCTGGAAGTTTCCCTTGATTCCTAGGAACTTCCTCCGCATGGTTGAACATTTGGTTTTCCAAAACCTTTTGAGCTTTGTCAACCTTAGAAACTTGATCATCAATCTTGATGATGTGGTTCTCTAACCCTTGAAGTTTTCCCAAGATCGTTTCCAACATGGGATCGGACTTCTCTTTTCCCGAAGTGTTTCCTCCATTAGATGATTGCCCCTGGCTTTTCAAAGGAGTAGAGGAAGAGGAAGGTGGAGTTAGTGAATTAGAATTGGAGGGATAAGAGTTACCGGAATTCTGTTGATTGGAGCGCCAATTGTTGTTGCTTGAACTCCGATTGTTGTTCCAATTGTTGTTGTTCCGGTTGTTGTTGTTTCCATTCCAATTGCTATTCCGGTTATTGTTCCGGCTATTGTTGTTGCGGTTGGTGTTATCACCGCCATTGTTGTTACCCAAGTAACCAACATCCTTCCCTTGTTGCTTTGGGAAGTTGGTCTTGATAGTCTCCTTCAACTCTTTGATCTCATTGTTGAGGGAGAAAATCTGGTTTTGAGCTTCATGTGTGAGCTTCGCTCCTTGCTCCACACGATTTCCCTCCACTTTCCGGTGGGAATACTTCTCTATGACTCTTGCTTGCTTCTCAATGAAGTCCCAAGCGTCATCTTCTCTCATGTCCATGAACGTTCCACATGAGAGGGATTGGAGGTTGAATTGCGTTCCCGCATCCAGCCCTTTGTAGTAAATCTCCAGCAAGGCAAGCTTGGATATGCCATGATGAGGGCAATCCAAGAGCAAATCCTGAAACTTTCCCAAGATTGAAACAAACTTTCGTTAGGTCTCATAGAAAAAGCATTTATCTTACCTCTAAGTTCCGCCGTTTTGGAAGGCGGAAAGAATTTGGTGAGAAACTCCGCAGAAAGGTCTTCCCACGTGTCTAGTTTCCCATTAGGAAGAGCTTGATACCAAGACAGCGCCTTCCCCTTCAAAGAGAAGAAGAAAGGTTTAAGTTTGTAGCTGTTGGTAGTAGCGCTCTTCGGCCTCATCGTCTCCATCATGCACTCAAAGTTCTGCAAGTGCTGGTGTGGAGATTCGGCACTCGTACCGCCAAATTGGTTTTGGCGAACAAGAGTAATAACTTGAGGGTTGAAGCTAAACCCTTGTACATCTTCAGCATCAAAGTTCACGCCCAAACGGCGTGGTTGTTGTGTTGGATCCATTCGTTGGCCAAGAGTTCTTGGTTCAATATCCACACGTTCGACTCTAGCATTCCTAGGTGGAGCGCGACGATTTGCAGCTTCTTGTGGATTGAAAGGATTCACATTGACCGTAGGGTCAATCTCTTCTAACGGTGGCATGGAAGAGTCACTCTCATCGGCGGATGAATGACTTCTTCTTCTTCTAGACCTTGATGTCCTTTTTGAGGATTTCTTGATCATTTTATTCTTAAGCTCGCTCATTTATAATCCCATCTGGAACATCTGATCCTGTAGAGCGTTAACTTGGGATTGATGTCGATTCATCTCATCTATGCGAAGGTTCTCATTCCAGCGGAGTTGAGCTTCCTTCTCTGTTAGCTCCGCTTGGAAATCACGTTCGTTTCCTTCGGCCATCTTCTTTTCTTTGCGCTTTTGCCTCAAGGTTTTCTCTAGCTCTTGATCAAGAGGTAAGAGATCTCCGGTGTTCCTAGACCTGCGCATACACTCAAAACAATATCAAATAACGAGAGCAAGCTCCCAAGCTTGACAACCGGTTACCGAATTCGGCCGAAACCAAATCCCCGGCAACGGCGCCAAAAACTTGTTCGCCCCTAGAGGTGTGTGCAAATAAGTTTTAAATTTATAAAACTAGAATCAAGCAGCGAACCCGCAGTGTACGGATCGAGGTAGCTAAGCAAGAATTCCAGAGTATCGAACACAGGGATTTGGGTGGGAATAAATTCGATTTCAGGTTATCAAGCAAGTAAATATGGGAGTTTTGCAAATATTGGGAAAACAACAATCCTAAAGATCCGGGTATCCAGTTGCGGCAATAGATTCAAGATATACTAATGATGTAAAGACAGAGTAGAGATATGCAAAGGTATACTAATGTAAGGTAATCGTACGGTTGAGGTTCCAAAAACCTTATATAACTCACCTAAAAGATACTCCCTATACAGGTTGTTGAGGCTCAATATAGAAAGATTCTAAAGGTGAGAATTAGTATCAAATACCCAAACTTATAACCTAAAGATCAAGACTAACTTATCCGATTGAGGTTGTTGAGGCTCACGAGGTAGATGTTGTTGAGGCTTCACTACCACCTAGAAAAGACAAGTCTAAACTAAGTTAAAGCGAATCTTTAACTTTGGATTAAAGTAAAAGCAGGCTCGTAAACTAGAAGGAAATTACGGTTGGATCTTGAGATTCCACGGTCGTGGAACTCAAGAACTGCCCGTAATTTTAGGTTGTCGACGATTCTCTCTAACTCTCAGGGTCTAATCTGTTTGCGATCGATCTATCATCACCTATGCCACAACTATCAACCCTTCACCTTAGAATTGTTAAGGGTTTTTAGCCAATAACAGTCATTTTAATATCAATTCAAGAATTAAAGAGTAAAAGATGAAAACTTTCAAGAACTATCAATAACCTTCAAATGAATCTCAAGATCACAACAAATGTTTATCAAAAGATTCAAAACAGAGTGAACAAACACAACCTTAGGAAAGAAGAGAAACGGGATGTCAATCCGTTTCCGATTCGAATCTAAACAAGAAGAGAGATCTTCTTGCAAAATCTTCCAAGAACTTCGATCTTTCACAAATCCGAAGATCACAACAGCAATCTCCACCGAAAATGCGAGATTGGGGCGACTCTCCGAAGCGAACTTAATCTCCGATGAGATCTCCCAAAAATGCCTCCAAAATGAGGGTTTTGTGTTGTTAAGCGTTGATCCTTAGCGTCGATTTCTAAACGGGCGTATACGTTTATGCGTGGATGCAAGAACGCTAAGCAGGCATGACGGAATCTCCTTTCTTCCGTCTTTTTATAATGCAGGGCAAAGTGTCGGCCCGGCCCGATCTTCAAAAGATCATAGCTTCGAAGTGTGGCGAAAAGATTCGCCAAGATCACGGTCGTGGAAGATTCCACGGCCGTAATTCTTGGGCGTGAAAACAATTACGGTTAGTTCCACGACCGTAATATCCCCTGGAATGAACATCGAATTCTGACTCTAGATCCACGGCCGTAATTCTGAACGTGGTTTGGATTCCGGCCGTATTTTAGGGCGTAATTTAGGGTAAGAACGTGATTCTTCCCTTCATTCGTGCATTCCTCAATCTAATACTCCAAATTGCTTCCAAAAAGTGTCCTCGATCTATGGACATATCAACTCAACTCTCCTTTGCTCGATTCCGATCGGAAATAGCTCCAAATCACCTATAATCAACATAGAACTAGTGTAGACATCCATATCGACAATATAGGCAATACTAGCTCGCATATGCACAAAGATCAATCAAAGACTATCAAAACGAATCAAATACGATTAGAAAACGTGCCTAAAATATCACAATATTTCATGCTAACAGGCGGCCAACCCAGGCCGCAAGGGTGGCTGCAGCTTCTGTCCCCCTCCTACGGTCTTCTTATCCCTTTCGCGGATGTTGCTCCTTCTTCCAAGTTCGTGGCTTTGCGTGGTGAGTGTCCTCCCTTGAGCTTGTGTTCTTTGATGATCCTAGAGAGTGTTAAGGTAGAAGCATGCTAGGTTTGGACCTAGGATAGTTGGAATGCCATGTAGTGGCTTGTGAACCTTAGGCGAGTTTGAAGAGGTTGTTGGATTGTTCTAAGGTTTAAGGGTTGTATGTGAGTGTTACATTTGAGGTTGTTGAGACTAGGCATGTTATCCTAGTGGTGTTGTGAGTTTTGATCTTGCGAGATATGAGGGTTTAGAAGTCTTAGGACTTTTAGCTTGTTGAGTATGATGTGAGCATGAGAGATTCTAGGATGCAGTCCTAGAATTGAGAGTCAAATGGTCTTGCGTAGATCATTTGTTTAGAAGTATTAGACTTCTTTTGCGAGTGGGTTGTTGTTGATATAGTTATCTTCTTGTGAGCAGGTTATGGTCTTCCTCCCCTAAGGAAGCGAGAGTGTTGTGAGTTGAGTGTGGTGACGAGGTAAGTCTCCGTACTTACTTAGCTCGTATTCTTTGTATTAGCGTTGATGTGTGTTGGGTGGTGTGTGTTTATTATTTATTGTTTATAACAACTAAACCGGAAATAGGATTACCGACCTTTATATTGTTTGGCCCAAGTGTATGATAACGGGCGGTGACATCACTGCCTAGCTCTTGCGAGAGCTAGGAGGTTCTCGGCGACTTGTCCGTGCTGGTAAGACGGTCGGAGGCATCCTCACCGTTCCATTGCCGGAATAAGGGACCGAGGCGAGTTTCGGGAGATTCTCGTGTCACAAAAGAAGTTGAATTAGAACGGGATATGACTTAATAATAATAAAAATAATAAACCGGATTTGTGTGTTTTTGAGTATGTTGTGTGAATATGATGATTTTACTTGTGCTTGTGCCTTTCCCATTAATTCTAATGCTTCGAATATTAGCTAACGGTTTTATACCGAATGTTGTAGTTTGCCTTGCAGGTTAGGAATGCTCCGAGAGACCAGGAAGGGTGGGCAGCCGGGGTCCATACATTTTAGGAAGGGTTTTGAGTTGGAGTTGTCTTGTGTTTTGTCTTTCGGTTATTACGTTTTGTGTGCCGCTTGTTTGGCGTTTGCTTTGAGTTGTACCTCGGCTGAAGTTTGTTGTTGCATTCTTACGGGTTTCTCATTATTTGCATTAAAAATGATTTATGTTTTGCCTTTATTTGTGCCATGTTGGAAAGGTCCGGTGAAATTGTTGTCAAGCTAAGGGTCGGGACCCATTGTGAGGTCTCGCCCGTAGCATCCCGATATCCCGCGGATTTGGGGTGTTACATATACCTTCAAAAGAAAGTTGTTTATAAAAGATTTTAGATTAAAATAAAATACTTTGCAAAAAGCGTGCTGGTTTTATAACAAAGAATCGAGAAGAACTTAGTTTAAAGGATGATATCTACTTTATACCTCGAAAATTACTAAATATCGTAGAAAGTTCCGGTCTTTATATCTTTTCTAACGCATCCGCCGAAGGTGAGGTTTTTCTTGGTCTTTTTTGGATTTCTAAATGCTTAAAGGGTTTTTCATATTTGTTGTGATTGCGAAAACACCTTCATGACAGTTAAACACAGTCTTTATTTGTGTAGCAAAGATGACTTTAGATAGTTACATGCGTAATCACATTATCAATGTTCAACAATATTTATATACAAGGTTATATATTTGTCTATTATAGTGGTGATATTTGCTTTCTTACATCGATTCCCTTTTTATTTTATTTTTATATATATATTTTCAAACACAAAACCTTCCAAAATAGATTTTTCTATCCCTTCATCGTTCTTTTCCCTCTTTACTTAGTGTAATTGTCTATCATTTATATCTAATCATATGTAGTTCCTGTGAATTCAACACTCAATATACTACAATTGACCCCGTCATCCTTACGGGTAGGTTTTAGGACCGTCATGCACCGCTATTCAATATGACACCACTAGAAATTCATAAAACCAAAAGCCAACAAAAGACAAAGAAAACTACAAGTAACCACAAACACATGCTTGCAATAACTAATATTCAATGTATATACTAAAACTTATTAAAAAAATGTATATAACAAAACAACAATGTTCATGCATTGTCTTTATATAACAGCCTTAGAAAGGTATTATAAGTAAATTAGTGTAGCTTTGGTTTTAGACAATCATGTCGAATAGGTTAAAAATGGTTGTATAAACCTTAAATTTACTGTAAGAAAATTGAGAAGCGATCATACATCATAAAACAATTAAATGCACATTAATAGACAATATAAGTAAAACAAACAAGATATGTTATTATACAGTACGAGTATAAAACTCTTTGTTTAAAATCAAACAAAGTTTCAAGTTACAAACGAGTAATGTAATCATAATTTTGAAACATATTTTTGGTGTAACGGGCTAAAGATATGATATTGTCCACAACATAGTTTCAAGGTGGTTCATTACAATTTATATTGAAATCTAATAATTCACATTTTACGTAGTTTATCCTACTACAAAAGCCCATAATTTTATTATTCACAAGCAATCAACTACTTTTGGAAGGAAAAAAACATGCAATGGTGCAATTACAATTCTCTAAAAAGAAATTTAACACAGTTAAATATGCTTTCAAACAAGTTAAATATTGAGAAATACTAAGTTCATCAACTTTTCACTTGGAGAAAGTTCTATCAACAAAGAGAAATCTTTCTAGGTATCTATTACAGGATAGAAAGTGACGCAAAGGTCATTTTTCTACGGACGTTGCTAGTCGCTCATATAATCATATGGCCAATAATTACAAGAGAGGAAAAAACTCAACGGATACTCAAAATGGAAAATCACAATTAGAATGAACTAAGACGTACCAAACTTTTCATCACCCAAGCCAAGTGAAGCTAAAAAGCTTAGGCATCTTCTTCATTCAAGCAAATCTAATAACAAGATTGTTGTACAAACCAAATCAGCATTCTTGACAATTTCTAAAGTGATAAAATGTTGGAGGAAAGTATGAAAAACGAGCGTTTTCACATTCCTAATCTCACCTCACTCGTCTAGACATCCCAAATAACTAGCATTTGCATACACCACCTTAAAAAAACTAAAATTTATATTGTCTATGATGATTGACTACTGCAATTTCTAAGGTCATGAAATGGAAAAAATAGCAAGAGTGTATGAAGTGGAGGTTAACACAAATTTGTTTTATTTTTACAAATATCTAACAAATTGAAATTTCTAAGCATCTCAAAACTCCACTCAAATGATCATCAACCAAACAAAACAAGTAGCAAAGTACCAAAAAAATCTTAAAATTACAAGCTAATGAAAATGAAGAAACAAGAAGAAAATTAAAACCCTTTTTTAAACTTGAATTGGAAACCATTATATATAATAGAACTAGGAATACGAATTAACAACAAGAGAATTGACGAAATAAGAAAAAAGTACTTGAGAAAGGAACTTATATGCACTCTTTGGCTTGTAACAGCAAGGATACAGGGAGAGAGATGGGTGGAGGATTCTTTTCCCTTCGATTTGTCGCTCTAAAAGGTAGAGGTGATTGAAGAAGTTCGTAAACAATATAGGGTTTGGGTGAAATCCGATATCAAGGGATATAGATGAATTAGTTGGACTTAATTGATTTGTTCTCCCGATATCTACTTGGCTTGACCTAATACCAAAGTGATTAAATCACCGGTATATTTACATACATAATAAACCGGGTGCCACATATATGTGATATTTTCTTGAACATTTTTTTAAATCCAATTATTTTGTACCGCAGTTCTTCTAAACACTGGGGTATATACAAACTTTCAACTATTTTTTGTTTTCAAAATAGACTTTATAATGCGTAATTTCTAATTTCGTTGTATATGTAGGTGGTATAAAATATTTTGTGTAGTAGGGATTGGATTAAGGCTGATGTTTGAAAGGGTGTCATTAAGACATGATAAGGGTCTTGTCATCATGACAAAGCCATTTTCAAGGGGTGTTGGTGTCTTCATTTGTTGGACTTGTCACGAGCTTGTAATGCCTTGTCTTGACCTTGTCTTGATTGGTGTTTGGTCATGTCATGACACCACTTGTTCTAGTCATTTGAGTGTTGTCCTTGTTGTTCGCTCTCAGACGTGTGTGTAAATGTGAACGAAATAGCTTTAAATTTATAACCTAAAATATAAGCCTGAAACAATGTACGAACCCGCAGTGTACGGATCAATTATAATAACAACAAATACTCCAGGGGTCGAACGCAAGGACTATGGTGAAACAAAGCACGGTATATCAGGTTGTCAATCAAAAGCAAGCAACAAAGCGGAGATATCAAAGATGATGTAACAATCAGATAAATGAATGCAGATTCTAGAGGTCAAAGCATGTAGTTGTGGTTCCGACTCAAGATCTCAAAGGATAACGTGGACAAAGCTTAGGTTTGTAAGGGAAGGTATTTCTAAGGTGGGAATAGATCACCAGGTAAGTCTCACTACTCACTATCTCAAACCAAAGATCCTCTCACCGGGTAAGTCTCAAGGAACTAAGGAAAGGAACTATAATCTCAAGTCAACACACCACCTAAGGGAATAGAACTAACCTTTACCGGGTAAGTCTCAAGCTAGCTTACAAAGGTAGGATGAAGGCACACTCAAATCCTAATAAAGGATAAACCTTTATTACCTAACACTCATCATCATCGGTATACAAGCAAAGAAATCACCGGGTAAGTCTCATCCTAAGCTTGCGTATGGACCAGGAAAGGTACAACAAGGATAGGATTTGGCAAACTAAAACCTAAGCTTAGGTATGGATCAGATAAGGTCACGCCACTCTCAATTTATGTCCGATATCGGTCGAGATGTTCTATGAACCAACCAAGGTGAGGTTCGGTTAAGGTTTGGCTCGAGCTTTTAGGGTCCACTAAGGTAAACGCTCATTCTTTCATCGTCTTTCCCACAACCTTCAGTCAATCACCCTAGAATTGCACAAGAATTTAGCCAATAATCATCATGATAATAACAATCAAATATATGTATAAAGAAGCAATATCCAAACAAGAAAACCTTAACACAAAGATCTCAATAATCACTCGATCAAACAATCCAAACAACCAACAAACTGTGTTCCTCAATCACAAATCAAAAGACAACAATCAAAGAACCTAAGAAAACCTTACAACTTCTTTCAAAAGCCTTCAACTTTCACTTCAAAGCCAACTTCCTTCAACTTCTTTCCTTCCTTGGAATATCTTCAATCTTTCAAACTAATCAGTTAACCAGCCATCCTTCCATCCAGAAAATATCTTCGAATTTATAGGAGAATCACTTGCCAGAAATAAAAGATCTTATGGCCCATGGGCCGTGTGTCTCGATCCAGCCCAGTAAGTCATCTCGGTCGAGTTGATACTGTAGCCAACCGAGATGATCTTCAACTACGTACAAATCTCTCAAAACTGGTTCAATATCAAACTTCTGTTCAACTTCCATGGTTCCTATGCCTTTCTTGTAGCTTCTCAATGCTCCATAATGTAGCTCCAGTGACTCCTCAGATCCCTTGGCTTCATATCGCTCTAAAACGTGTCATTTTCCCTACAATTACAACAAAACTAGGTGTAGACCTCGATTCTTACAAAGGTAAACAAAACAACATAATGATCAAGAATATACAGCAATGCATGCAGATTTATGAAGATAAAACGTCCAAACCAATCCCAAAACATAGACTATAATACATGTTATCACTTGTCATCTCGGTGTTGACCTTATCATGGCAAGGTGGCAATGTCGATGCATATCATAATAAGAGCGTCATATGGCCAAGAAAGCATGATCGTCGTCATCCATAAGAGTGGCATGGTATTAGGAACGAAAATGGTGTTAATGCTCACATCGCTAATGCTCCAAATAATACCAAAATGAAAAATTATGAGAATTCTCGCTATGCTCGAAAAAGAGTTCAAAACTCAATGGAGGAATGCAAAATTTGCAAGTTACTCTTAATAAAAACACATGGACCAAAAATTGACCCAATGCAAAAGACAAAACGTAGGGTTAACTAATCATGATTAAACTTAATTAGTCATGGTTAAAAAGAATAAAAAAAAACTGTATTTTTACATCTTTACCCCTTTAAGAAAAGTTTTTCCAAATACTTTGAAACATCTCTTGCCATAATCCTAAATCGATCTTATTGCATGTGTAACCTATCATCACATCTCATGATAACTCTACTCATCACCATAAAGAGTTACATATTTCCTATCTCATGCCAAAGAAGCTCCTTCCTAACTTAGTGATTCACACACTTTATCAAATAAAACACACATCATTACTTAACACATATAACTCTAAACAAAGTCGATAAGACACTAACATAAAGATACAAATAATATATATATATATATATATATATATATATATATATATATATATATATATATATATCAAGATGTAATCATGATCTATTGATCTTCAATAACTTAGTATAATTCCTTTTCACATGCTCAGTTGCCTCCCAAAGTAGTTTCTTTCTTATGTGAGACCACTTAATCTTAACTAAATGTGTCTCCTTTATTCATCAACTTCTTCATTATTCTTACTCTAATATCATCATAAGATACTCCAAAAATACATGATGCTCCACTGTTTTATCATCATAATCGAGTATGTGACTCATATGATATTACTTTAATTGGGACCCGTGAAGTCTTAGCGTACTCTTTTCATACTTGACGGTATTTTTATACGCCGTCTTTTCAAATTCCTTCTATAATCTCAAATGGTCATATATAGTAAGAACTCAATTTTCCTTAAAAATACAAATATGTACTTCGCGTGTAGGGTTTTCTTTTCTTTTCGTCTTTATGGAAAATATTTCCTATTTGTAAACTTTTTAGTTCAAATTTTGACTATCATTTCACAAAAAAGTTATATTGAGTGTATGAAGTGAAAGTTGACACAACTTCGCTTTTTTTTTTTTTTGCAAATATCTAACCAATTGAAATTTCTAAACATCTAAAAACTCTAATCAAATAATCAACAATCAAACAAAATAATTAGTAAATTACACCCCCCCTAAATAAAAATAAAAATAAAATACAAGCTAATGAAAACGAATAACGTTAAGGAGAAGAAAATTAGAACTCTTTTTTAAAACTCGAATTGGAGACAGTTTTATAAAATAGAACTATTAACACGAATGAACACCAAGATAATTGACGAAAGAAGAAAATAGTACTTGAGATGGGAAATTATATGGACTTTTTGTCTTGTAAGAGCAATGATACGGGGAGAGAGATAGGTGGAGGATTTTCTTTCCCTTCGAATTGCCGCTCTAAAGGGTATAGAGGTGACTGAAGAAGTTCGTCAAAAATACAGGGATTGGGTGAAATCCGATATCAAGGGATATAGATGATTTAGTGTTGAACTTAATTGATTTGTACTCCCGATATCTACTCGGCTTTAACATAATAATAGAGTGATTAAATCACAACTATATTTACATACATAAGAAATCGGGTGCCACATATAAGTGATATTTTCTTGAACATCTTTTTAAATCTAATTATTTTGTACCGCGGTTCTTCTAAACACTAGGGTATATACAAACTTCAACTATTTTTTTTGTTTTCAAAATAGACTTTATAATACGTAATTTCTAAGCTCGTTGGATATGTAGGTGGTATAAAATATTTTGTGTAGTAGTGATTGGATTAAGGAAGATATCGGAAAGAGTGTCATGAAGACATGATAAGGGTCTTCTTATCATAACAAAGACATTTTCAAGGGCGTTGAGTCTTCGCTTGTTGGACTTGTCATGGGCTTGTAATGCCTTGTCTTGACCCTGTCTTGATTGATGTTTGGGTCATGTCATGACATTACTTGATATAGTCATTTGAGTGTTGTCCTTGTCATCTTGGTGTTGACCTTGTAATGACAAGGGGCAATGTTGATGCATATCATAATAAGAGCGTCATGAAAGCATGATCATTGTCGTCCATAATATATAGTGGCATGGTATTAGGGACGATAATGGTGTTAATGCTCACATGGCTAATGCTCCAAATAATACCAAAATGAAAAATTATGAGGATTCTTGCTATGCTCAAAAATGAGTTCACAAGTCAATGGAGAAATGCAAATTTTGCAAGTTAAACTTTAATAAAAACATATGGGCCAAAAGTTGACCCAATGCGAAAAACAAAATATAGGGTTAACTAATCATGATTAAACTTAATTATTCATGATTAAAAAGAATAAAAATTATATTATAACATCTTTACCCCTTTAAGTAAAATTTTGTCCAAATACTTTGAAACATCTTTTGCCATAAAACTAAATCGATCTTTGCATATGTAACCTCTCATCACATCTAATGATAGCTTAAATTATCTACTCGTCACAAGAAAGAGCCACATATCTCCTATCTAATAACAAAGAAGCTCTTACACCTTCCTAACTTGGCTATTCACACACTTTATCACATGAAACACACATATAACTCTAAACAAAGTCGACAATAACATAAAGATACATATAATATATACACGCACATCAAGATCTAATCATGATCTCAAATAACTTAGTATAATTCCTTTTCACATGCTCTATTGTCTCCCAAAATAGTTTCTTCCTTATGCGAGACCACTTAATCTTAACTAAATGGGTCTCCTTTATTCTTCAACTTCTTCATTATATTTAATCTAATATCATCATAGGATATTCCAAAAATACATGATTACGCTCCACCGTTTTATCATCATAATCGAGTATGTGACTCATATGGTATTGTTTCAATTGGGACCCGTGAAGTCTTAGTGTACTCTCTCCATACTCGACGATATCTTTATACGCCGCCTTTTTAAATTTTTTCTATAATCTCAAATGGTCATATATAGCAAGAAATCAGCTTCCCCTAAAAATACAAATATGTACTTCGCGTGTAGGGTTTTTCTTTCTTTTTGTTTATATGGAAAATATTTCCTATTTATAAATTTTTAGTTCAAATTTATCATTTTACAAAAAACATTATACTATTTTCTTCAAATACAGTATACAATTAGTTCATATAGGTTTGTAATGGTTAATTATATATTTTTTTACTATTTTGTTAGTTGATAGTTTATGTTATTTAAACTATCATGTCTTATTTTATGAACTACTGCTTTTAAAACATAAAAGTTTTACTTCAAATTTTTTGTCTACATCATATTTTATGAATAATGAACAATTGTGAAGTTTTCTCTATATCATATTTTATGAATAATAAATTATTGTGAAGTTTTCAACCAAGTAGTGTGAAATTATAAGGTAGTTGTGCATTTTTAAAAATTTTTATTTTACAAACACATGATCTAAAAATAACTAACAAATTGTATAATAAACATGTACCAATAAAATAGTTAAAAAAAGCATAACTGTTACAAAAAGTTGTGACTAATGTAATATAACAAAATATTTCAACTAATAATATAAAAAATTTTTAAACTGATAAAACGGCATCCACTATACTTTCTCAATCGCAATTTTTTTTTGTAGGGATGTCTAATAACATAAAGTTAATTATTAAAATTGACAATATGAACTAATAAATAGTACAAAATAGTTAGAAGTGATAATTTGAAAAAAACCCAAAACATAAAAAAAATTAAATTTAAATCAATAATAAAAAAATCTGAATTAAAATTATAGGGTGAGGTTAGGTGAAGTTTTAGATAAAATTTCTAAAAATTGAGTGAATTATAACCATTGAATTATAATTAAATGGGTAGATTACGTTCACTCTCTTCAAATCTTTTCATGTTCAATTATTTTTTTAATTTTAATATTTTTAATAAGATTCCATGAATTTTACTACAGTAATTGTGGGAAAACATGACCAAAGGAGGGTGTCCTTAACATGACCAGCTATATCATTGTCATAAAAATTTACAGGCGTTTTAATAGGAATTTATTGGTAAAGAGGCGGTTAGACTCATTTTACCCGGTTTGTGGATATAAATAATCCCAAGTTCCCAACCCCATTTCTCTCTCTTCTTCTCTTCCTTTTTCCAAGGTCTACACTTCGCTCCGTCGTTTTCCTCTTCTATGACCGTCGTTTTGAGGTACTCCCTCTATCTCTCTGCTCTCACCAGATTCGCTGCTTCTCTATGATTTGCAGTGATCAGTTTAGCTGTTTTTTGGATAAAGAATTTGCATATCGTGGTGTTTTAGTTTTGTTTTACTTTCTAGGTCTTTGATCTTCAGCACTGAAGCTGCCAATTTTAGGTTAATTAGGTTTGTTGGACTCTGCTTGGGTTATTTGTGTATTTTCTCCACCTTTTATCTTCGGCTGGGATGCAAAGGTGACTAGCTTCTAATGTGCATGGAAATGACGCGATTTGTAGGGTTCTGGTCATGACGAGCTTTGCTGATTTCGTTAATTCCTACTGTGATTTGATGCTTTTGGTAGTGTTTGAGCTTCGGATAGGGTTTTTCAATTAGGGTAAGTTTGGCATTTAAAATTTTGGGTTTTTTGTGCATAGTTGCTTGCGTTAGTTGCCTTTTGCTTGACAATTTCCATAAAGATCTATTCTTTATTTGGTTATTCTACTGCTGTACCTTATGTTTGGCTTTTCGGTTTGGGTTTGATTCGAGAGACAAATCGTCAAGGGACAAACAAAAGTAACTTTTACATACCCTAGCAAGTTGAATAACTTAGATCTTCTCAATTTGGTAATGTCTTGATTCTGGTGATAAGGTTGTCTCTTTTAAGTTGTGTATCCAAACTCTCTGTTATGTGAATTTCATATGGGTTTGTCCTTCGTAGTGGTTATAACGCTGCTTGTGGACTTCTAATTTGCGGGCAGTGAAGGGGACAAAACAAGTCTGGCTTTGGAGAGGTATTTTGATTCCAGCCACCAGGCCGCGGTGCCCAATATGGCACCTTCTAGGGTGAATGGTGGATTAACTCAGTCCTCAACAAGTTCTGGTATTTTTTCCCAAGGAGATGGACAGTCGCAAAATGTTATTAACGCTCACCTGAGTTCATCCTTTGGGAACTCTGCCAACTCAATTCCTGGAATGGGGCGCTATAATTTCGGCCCAGTTTCAGGTGAGATCAATCAAACGGTTCTGAACAGTGTGGCGAACTCTGCAAACAGCCTTGGGGCTAGTTCATTGGTGACTGATGCCAACTCAGCATTCTCAGGAGGCCCTCAGCTCCAAAGAAGTGCTAGTTTCAACACAGACTCTTATATGCGCCTACCTACCTCACCCATGTCATTTACATCCAATAACATTAGTGTTTCGGGTTCATCCATTGTAGACGGTTCCTCAACTCTCCACCACGATCCCAATTCCCAGCATGTGAACCAGCACCATCATTTTCAGCAAGGAGGTTCAAGTGAGACATCATTGCCCGTCTCGCAAACCGGGCAAGTACAGATGCCAATGGGTGCAAGAATCCTCAATTCTGTCAGCCAGGATCCTTCTAGTCTATCCCAGGTTCAGAAGAAACCGAGGTTGGATATTAAACAAGATGACATTGCGCAACAACAGGTTATGCAGCACCTATTGCAGAGAGACCCGATGCAATTGCAGAGCAATAATCCTCAGTTCCAGGCTTTAATGCAGCAACAGAGGCTAAGACAACACCAGCAGAATCTTCAGGCTATGCCACCTATGCAGCGGGCACAGCTACAACAGCAGCACCACCAACAACAACAACAAGCACAACTCAGACAACAAATTCAGCAGCAGAGTATGCAGCAAATGGCTTTGATGAAAAATCCCCATGACACCGGGGGCATCTGTGCTCGTCGCCTAATGCAATACCTTTTTCATAGGCGAAAGCCAGCTGTAAGTGAAGGCTCTTCTTTCTGAAGTGTTCATATGTTGCCATTAAAGCTGGAAATTGTGCAATAATTTTCCCTTCCCCATGTATCAGGAGAACACTATTAGTTATTGGAGGAGTTTTGTTAAGGAGTATTACGCTCCTCGTGCAAAGAAAAGGTGGTGCCTGTCACAATATGAGAATGTTGTGCACCATGCCTTTGGTGTTTTCCCTCAGGCAACAGCGGTTAGGCCTCTTGCTTTTCTGTGTTCTATTATCAACTCTAATGATATGTCTGTTACCCAAGCATGAGTTCTGGGTATTCAACCATTTGTTTCTTATTGTTTAATTTACTGTATTTTTCAGGATGCATGGAATTGTGATATTTGTGGCTCTAAATCTGGGAGGGGATTTGGTAAGCAAGCTGGATTTTCATCTAAAGTTGCTCCTTCTATGCTAATTTATAGATACATTAGTTATCATACTAATGTCATTGTCTGGATTTATGCATCAGTTTTCATGATGAAAAAGGAGTATTGCAGAGAGTTAAAATCAATTTAACTTTGTAACTGAAAATTGTCTTTGTTTGGAGTGTGTTTCAAAATTGAACTTCACTTGTCATATTTAAATAATAGCCCCAATTGATGGTGCAAATAGTTTTCTAGAATTTGAACACAATCATTTTTTTTTACAATTTATATCATATCCACTTATTGTGGTTCGAACTCCATTTTTTCCCTCATTTCCTTTTCGCTTCTGAAAAATTCTGTGAATGATCAGTTTTCTTTCGGGAAACAATTTATTGTATTGAATATATTGCTGGAGAAGAAAATGATTATGCTTCAGCTTTGAGGAAACGAGTAATTCTGCAAAGCTCAGTGTCATAAACATTGGTTACTAAGACAAGAAGAGCTTCCTGATAGTGGGCAAAAAAGCTTGTAATGCAGAAGAGTATAGTAGCTCAATTGGTAATTGCACACAAGTCTAGGCAAGACAGCTTGTACCAAGTAATGCAGAAGAATATTGTAGCTCAAGTAGTAATGGTATTGGAAGGAATGCACAAATGATATGGAGAAACCTACTTCTTGGGGGTGCAGAGTGGATCTGTTTTTTTCTTCTTGTTATTGGCTTATGTACTTAACAATAGAACTGTATACATCCCTAGGTGCTATCCTCATAGGTAAAGATACTGAAGATAAATGTTTTCTAACCATATAACATCCATGACGTTGTATCCCTTGTTTATTTTCCCCTTTCTTTACAGAGGCAACATATGAAGTACTCCCAAGGCTCAATGAAATTAAATTTGGCAGTGGTATGATTGATGAGCTTTTGTATCTCGACATGCCTCGTGAACGTAGATTCTCTGGAGTAATGGTGTTGGAGTATGTAAAAGCTGTTCAAGAGAGTGTTTATGATCAAGTTCGTATTATTCGGGAAGGCCATCTCAGAATCATATTTGCTCAAGATCTGAAGGTTTCTGCTTGTATTCCTAAGTACCTTTATTATTTGTAGTCTTCTTAATGAGCTTGAGAATTGATTAACGTGCTAATGTCAGATTTTATCATGGGAATTTTGTGCCCGGCGCCATGAAGAACTACTCCCTCGAAGGATAGTGGCATCACAGGTAACCAGTGTTCATCGTTATTCTCATTTATGATGGCTGAATGATGATGGTTGTAGTTTGTTTTGTTCATTCATTGTTCATATTTGATGCCTGTGTTTTTTTCTGTTTTGTCTGAATATTTACTCTCATCCTCATTTTTCCTCGATGGCTAATTGTTTACAATGCGGGTATATGCGACTGAAGTCTTTCATTACAATATGTTATTAAATTATATTATTCTGCATGGCTAACTTAATTACAACATGCTAGTTCTTGCTTCAGTTTGGTCGTTAATATTTTATAATTTGGCTTGATCTTGTTAACAAACAACCAAACTCATGGTGCTATCCTGCTAATGATCAACAGAATGATAATGTCTAGTAAGTGAACATACAAACTAGTATCCTAATGTTGTTGTTAATTATATCTGACACGTTTCCTCTTAAATAAGCAAGGTTGCGTGTATTTTGGTTTTGTTTGATCATGTGATCCTCGCAGGTTAATCAATTCCTACAAGTAGCACAAAAATGTCAAAGCACAATTGACGAAAGTGGACCCGAAGGACTATCAAACCAAGATTTACAATCAAACGGCAACATGTATGCATCCTTTGATAACAATATGTTCTGTGTCATTTGTTTCTTAAAAGTACATTGTATGATTCCCTTTGGATGTTTGCCGCATTCATATAATTGCCTAGCTGTATAGTGCATGGTTTTATGGAAACATTTGGTATGGTTTGACTCCATAATCACTTCCTGCGAAGTGGAAAGCTAATGCACATGAAAAATCTAGCGACTGTGATTTCCCTGTGATTGGATGAGTTCTTCTTTATAGTGACCAACGAGTAGTGAAAACAATGTGCCTTTTCTTTTATACTCAATTGGATTAGAATTTTAAGACGATCATGAGCTTCGCAGCGTACCCTCAGTACCACTAGAAGTTTTTCTTCTAAGTTGCATTTCTAGATGTGGAATCCCTTTTCATGAATCTAAATTTTGGCCTTGAGTGATGTAACAGGGTGGCGACAGCTGGCCGTCAGCTTGCAAAGAGCTTGGAGTTGCAGTCATTAAATGACTTAGGTTTCTCTAAACGATACATGAGATGCATGCAGGTATTATTGTCAACGACACTGTCATTGTTTGGAAAACCAAGTTGATATCCGTCATGATGTCAGATTTGCTGATACATAACCATGTGACAGATATCCGAAGTAGTCAATACCATGAAGGATTTGATGGGCTTTTGTGATGCTAGTAAAGCTGGACCAATTGGTAATTTGTTTGCTCTTCTATTATTCTTTTTCGTTTAGCAAAAAGAGATGTCAGTTGACAACATTGACTGATACTCTATACAAAAATTTACTCAACCGTGTCCTTTGTTACAGAGGCATTAAAGAACTATCCTCGACACACTTCCTCCACATCCAAGCTACAGTTGCAAAAGATGCAGGAAATGGAGCAACTGGCAAGCATGCAGCAGGGCTTGCCCACTGATAGGAATAACAACAACAAGCTGATGCCGATGCAACCGGGTGCCAATAACAATGTGGGTAACAACAATAACCCAGCAGTCATGGGGGGTCGGGCTGCCCTAAACGGGCCAGCTGCTGCAGCCCTAGCGCTAACCAACTACCAAACCATGCTCAGGCAGAATTCGATAAACCACCAGGAGGCATCCTTGTCTTTGAACAACTCACAGTTGAGCTCGAGCCCATCCTTGTCTTTTCAAGGCTCCATCCCGGTTTTCTCTGGGAATTTGCAGGGTGGAGGTGCTGGTGGGTTCTCGAGCCCAATGGGCCAGCAGCATCAGCAGCAGCAGCAGCAACAAAGCTCCTTGAGCTCAAGTGGGATTCTGATGCCAAACCAGGCTAACCAACAGCAAACGAGCCAGTCGTTACAACAACAGATGATCCAACATCTACTCCACAATATGTCCAACAACAAAACGCACTCTGGGCAGAACAGTTTAGGTTGTTTTGGAAACAACACAATGGGGTCGCCTGTCCCGGGCCCACCAAGCAATATGTCAGGAGACAACATGGGCGGTGGTGGTGGTGGGCCGATGCTGAGCAAGTGTGGAAGCTTCAAGACAAGCTCGAACAGCGATTCTTCAGCTGCAGGAGGCACGGCTGATGCGGCAGCGCAGAATAACATGCACTTGGCTGATGAGATGGTTCAGGAACTGACAAACGACTTTACTGACAACGACTACTTCAGTAACAATCTTGATGATACATTGGGGTATGGTTGGAAGGCCTGAAGGAAGGTTACAGGATTTGAATATTTTTTTAGTCTTGTGTACAGTATGAATCAGAAGTAGTACTCAGAACAAATGAACGTGCGCATCTTTGCCTTTGGTTCTTGGACTGTAACTGTGGGTTTGGTATTTTTAGGAGGATTTCTATGCTTTGTTTGGGCAAGTGTAATTTGTCAGTAAACCCTGTCTTATTCAAGAGTCAATATAAGAATGATAGTTTTCAACCCCCACCCAATCCGGGCATCTCGTATCTCTCCTGAACACACCCCCAAACCTCTCTCTGATGGATTACACTTGAATAGAGTATCAGGCAATGCTGGTCCAACTTTACTCGCATCACAGAAGTTCATCAAATCCTTCATGGTTTGACTACTTCGGATATCTTTCACATGGTTATGTATCAGCAAATCTGACAGCAGGACGGATATCAACTTGGTTTTCCAAGCAATGACAGTCACAGTCATGAATCTCATGTATGTTTAGAGAAACCCAAGTCATTTGGGGTCCATTTGTTAACACGGGCGAAGTCGCAGCGGAACTGCGCGTCCCGAGCGCAACACGACTTAAAAGAGAAACTTTAAGTCGTGTTGAAATATTCAAGATCGATCAATCAAAAGTTCAATAATAAAAAAAAAAAGCAATAACAAAATTCAGCTGATTGAATTTAGGCAAATTTAGTGAAAACATACTAAGCTCATTAACCTAATATAATCAATAATTTTGAATGAATCATAACCTTAATATCATTCTTTATTCAATTTTTAAAAAATGGCGTAAATTATAATATTATTTAAAAAAACATGGATTCACATTTTACTCAAATAATAACTTTAATATCATTCTTTAACATTTGTTTTAGGTGGGTAAAAGCCATTATAGTTCCTTATTTTAGGAGGTGGATTTGATTCATTGTGTGAGATTGTGAATAATATTCCCCTTGGGGTTTCCATCGACAGATGGATTGTATTTATAATAAACGTATTTACAATAATTACATAGGGTGCCCTCTATTCTACTCTATTTACAATATGAGTTCTATCATACCCCCGCAGTCGAAACTGGAGGAGGCATTACAGTAAGACTGGATCTAAAATCTAGAAACAATTGTCTTGGGAGACCCTTAGTAAAAATGTCGGCGTACTGAAAAGCCTTAGGGACGTGGAGAACACGGACATGACCGCGGGCAACTTTATCTCTGACGAAGTGAATGTCAATCTCGATATGCTTGGTTCGTTGATGTTGAACCGGGTTGCTGGCAAGGTATGTCGCAGATATGTTATCAGTGTAGATCACAGAGGCTTTAGAAAGGGGGCAATGAAGCTCAAGCAGTAAATTGCGTACCTCGATATTCTGCCTCAGCGCTAGAGCGGGATACCACAGATTGACGTTTGGCAGACCATGAGATTAAAGTGTCATTGAAGAAGACACAGTAACCGGAGGTAGAGCGGCGAGTATCAGGACATCCAGCCCAATCTGCATCTGTATAAGCAATAAGATCTGACTTCGGAGAAGGAGAAATGGTGATACCTAATGAGGAGGTGCCTGAAATGTAGCGAATGATGCGCTTAAGGGCAGCAAAGTGAGTTTCTCTGGGGTCGTGCATGAAAAGGCAAACTTGTTGCACTGCAAAACTGATGTCGGGACGTGTGAAAGTCAGATATTGAAGCGCCCCTGCAAGACTTCTGTACAATGTCGGGTCACTGACAGCGGGACCAGAAGAAGCACTGAGTTTTACAGAGGTATCAGCAGGTGTAGCAGAAGATTCGCAATTTGTCATGTTTGCACGGTCAACAATGTCCTTGGCGTACTTCTCCTGCGATAAGAATAAGCCCGAAGAACTCCGACTGACGGAAATGCCCAAGAAGTAAGATAACTCTCCGAGATCCTTAAGAGCAAATTCCTTGCCCAAAAGAATGATCAGATTGGTACGCAGCTCATCAGAGGATGCAATAAGGATGATGTCATCAACATAAAGAAGAAGGTAGGCAATGTTGGATCCATGACGGTAAATGAAGAGGGAGGAATCGCTCTTGCTGCCGATGAATCCAAGGTGAAGCAGAAAACTTGCAAAACGTTGAAACCAAGCTCTGGGTGCCTGTTTAAGACCATAGAGAGACTTTTGCAGTAAACATACATGATTAGGTTTAGATGAATCACGAAAACCAGGAGGCTGAAACATATAAACCGTCTCCTTCAAATGTCCATGCAGGAAGGCATTTTGAACGTCTAGTTGATGGATGGACCAAGAACGAGAAACTGCAAGGCTGAGAACTGTCCTGATAGTGGCCGGTTTCACAACTGGGCTGAAAGTTTCATCGCAGTCAATGCCAACCTGCTGTGAGCATCCATTGGCTACCAAACGAGCCTTATAACGTTCCAAGGAACCATCAGACTTGTACTTATGGCGAAAAATCCA
The DNA here is from genome assembly GCA_033239045.1 of Fagopyrum esculentum. Classification (NCBI taxonomy): domain Eukaryota; kingdom Viridiplantae; phylum Streptophyta; class Magnoliopsida; order Caryophyllales; family Polygonaceae; genus Fagopyrum; species Fagopyrum esculentum. The sequence continues at coordinate 124,413,505 of BSUD01000003.1, read as the reverse complement.
CATACAACGCACAATGTTAGCATCAAGGGGACGAGAAACCAGTACCCAAGTCTTATTTCGCATAAGGGCTCGATATTCGTCGAGCATGGCATGATTCCAGTTCGGATCTTGGAGAGCTAAATTGTGGGATTTGGGGATAGGCGAGATAAGTTGGGATGATGGTGTAGTGGTAACGGAGAGGTCGAATATTGGTTTAGGCTTGACAATACCGGAGCAGCTTCGAGTCCGGGGTCGGTTGGGCGCAGAAGCAGGAATGTCCGTAATTAAAGGTTGGGCAATGGGAGCTGTTGTTGTCACTGAGGAATGTGGGACAGCAGATGGGCTGGGATTGGAGGATTGGGCTGCTTGTGTCACTGGAGGTGGGCCTGGGACGGATGGCAAGGCGCGGAGGTGGGCCCGGGTATGGGTCTGGCCGGTGTGAGTGACAGCAGGGACAGAAGGTGGGCCGGATAATCTGTTGGAGGAAGGCGGGCCGGAAACAGTACAAGGGGAAGGTGGGCCGAACGCAGAATGTGGGCCGGAGGTCATGGGTGATGGGGAAGGGGCCGGGTGGGCCTGGGCTGTTGCAGGGAGCATATTTTCCAGCTGGGCTCTATGGTAGCTGGAAAATCCACTATCATCACACAATGAGACGTAATGTTCCGGGTTGAAAGATGAGCGATTAGCAAATGGAAAACTCGATTCGTCAAAAATCACATGACGAGATATAAAGAATTTTTGTGTTGCTAGATCTAGACATCGATATCCTCTATGGTGTGGTGGGTAACCAAGAAAAACACATGGAGAAGATCGAGGTTGGAGTTTGTGAGACACGGTGGCGCTTTGATTAGGATAACAAAGACAGCCGAAAACGCGAAGGTGATTGAAAGACGGTGTTGTAAGATACAACACTTGAGTGGGAGACTTATTGTGAATGGTGGTTGAAGGAAGAATGTTCAACAAATAGCAAGATGTCTCCAAAGCAAAAGGCCAAAAAGAGACGGGAATAGAAGCGTGAAAAAGAAGCGAACGCATCATGTTATTGATCGTTCTAATGATCCGTTCGGCTTTTCCATTTTGGGGAGAAGTGTGAGGACAAGAGAAACGAAAAATAATACCATGAGTGCGAAAGAAATTATGGAAATCAGAATTGTTAAATTCACGTCCCATGTCGCATTGAAAACTCTTGATATTGGCTTGAAATTGCGTTTTTACGAGTTGATGAAATTGCACAAACAATTGAAAGACTTGTGATTTGAATTTAATGGGATAAATCCATAAGAAATGGGAAAAATCATCAAGAAATAACAAGTAATATTTGTAACCTTCCTTACTTGGAATCGGGGAGGTCCAAAGATCACTATGAATAATGTCAAAAGGTGCAGTGGAACTAGTATGTGACCGATCAAAAGACAAACGATGATGTTTTCCTAATTGACAAGCATGACAAAGAGAAAGCAATTTTGTCTTATTGCATTTAAAAAAAGATGAATTTCGAAGAAAATCAAACACCGGCATGCCTGGATGACCTAAACGGGCGTGCCATATGCTCGATGACTCAGCGGAAAGTGCATGATGTGGACCAGTGGGTGGACTCGTGACTGGGTAGAGGTCTCCGGAACTATTACATCTCATGCGTGTTGTCCCCGTTTGCAGATCCTTCACGGAAAAACCAAAAGGGTCAAACTCTATAGAGGCACGGTTATCAGTAGTAAAACGTCTAACATAGACTAAGTTTTTGACTATTTGTGGTGCGAGAAGGACATTGGAAAGGCGGAGAGGTTGTTTTGTGGTGGGAAGAATGGCATCACCAAGACCTGTAGATGGAATTTACATACCATTTCCAACAATTATCGAATTTAATTTACCATTTTACGAAAAAGATGAGAGAGAACCTGGATTATTCGTCATGTGTGATGTTGCTCCCGTGTCCATGTACCATAAATTATCCGCTGGATTCAACGACATTGTAGCGAAGGATTGATCGAGAGTGGTTGGCTGCTCCTGCACATAATGGGCCTGTGGCTGTGATGGTCCAGATCCAAGGAGACCGGCCTGCTGAGATGGAAAGGGACTGGGCGGGCCATGATATGGGCTTGCAGGGAAATGGGCCGGCCACTGTTGGCCTGAAGAGGAGAGCGCACCGCTGGGAGGAGGAGGCGGGAATGACAGATGGGCTGGCCACTGTTGGGCCTGTGGACTGGCCAATACCCATCCGACATTGGGCCTAAAGACATATTTTGTCTGGGCCTGATGTGGAGCATTGGTCCGGGCTTTAGTCTTCTTATTGCGGGCCCTGGACTTACTGGGCTGGTCAGCTGAAGCCGTAGTGGATGACGCAGAATCGGAGGAGCGAGATCCTGTAGTGAGGGCTGTTGCGGGATTGCCGGATTGTGCCGCAAGTCTCGTTTCTTCAAGAAGAAGTTGAGATCGAGCTTTAACAAAACTCGGTAGTGGATCAGTTTGCTGAATAAAACTCGCCACTGCGTTGTATTCTACCGGCAAACCGGATATCAATTGAAGAACTAGTCGAGTAGCCGGAACAGGAGATCCGACACCCTTGAGTTGATCGGCCAATGATTTTAGGTGCTGGCAAAAAGCATTAACGGAAGAGAAGCTGGATAACTTACAATTTGAAAACTCGTGTTCAAGATATACTGCACGAGTATTCTTATTGTCCTGAAAAATATCCTTAACTCGATTCCATGCCTGGAGCGCAGTGTCATCAGAATCTAGAATTTGAAGAAGAATGTCGCGAGAGACCGTACTGTAAATCCATTGGAGAACAATTGCATCAACTTGAAGCCATAAGGAGTTGTCGATGTCCGTGGGTCGTGGAACTGCTTCATCAATGTGATCCAGAACATTATGGGCTTTCGCAGTAACGCGAAATAGAGTAACCCAAGATGTGTATGGTGTGTCATGATCAAGCACAAGAGCGATGTTGTTCTTGATATTCGAGATTCCGAGAGCGGAGTGAAAAGAGGGTTTCTTGTCGGCAGCCATCGAGATAACTGGACTAGAAAGTTGACGGTGAAGCCGGAGGCGAGGGGAGAACCTCAACGGATGGCCGTCGGTTGGAGAGAGTGCGGAAGAAGGGTTTAGAGATCGTAGTAGTCTGATACCATGTGAGATTGTGAATAATATTCCCCTTGGGGTTTCCATCGACAGATGGATTGTATTTATAATAAACGTATTTACAATAATTACATAGGGTGCCCTCTATTCTACTCTATTTACAATATGAGTTCTATCACATTGATCTCTTCATCGTTGGACAAAAGGCTCATCTTTCCACCACGGTTTTGACCGTCTATCTGGCAAGTCTTGAGTTGAAGGGTAGACCACAATTGCAAGAGGATATATGGACTTTGTGAAATTTGAGAAAGTGATCAAAAAGTATTGTTTATGGGGATCGGAGGAGTCTACAACATGATATACTTATTCTAATTGAGCTTCACGCAAGATATACTCCATTAAAATTTTCATCTTTCTCATAAATGTTTGCGTTATTGCATTACTTCCATCATCTATATGTACAAACATGTGGAACGAGTCCTGATAGAAGAAATCAACAAACACCAAGGAACAAAAGAGAAAGAAGACTTTAAGGATGCAAACACGTAGATAACAGAGTAAAGGCAACATAAACCTACACTACCGATTGGAAGTAATCTGCATCAAACAAAAAAAAAATACCAACAACAATAGAGAACGAGACTTTAAGGATGCAAAAACTGATATATACTCGAATTACTAGAAGGGAAAATACAAACCCATGGACCGAGTTGTGACATAATAAACCCATGGACCGAGTTGTGACATACCAACAACAATAGAGAACGAGACTTTAGGTTGATTTGTCAATGTGAAAACGGAAAAATATTCTTGTAAAAAAACATGCATTTCGCATTGTAAAAATTTTCCGAGTATCAAGATTCAACATTTTTCAAGCCTTTTATGAAGATGAATATCCTACGAAGACACATTTTTTACCATGAGGTCAAATTCGTCCGAAGATGTGCACTGTAGCACACGACAATAGAGAATCTCGGTCAAAATACCAAAATCTCGGGCATGATTTCATCACTGGGGGGCGAGATGTCTATTGGACGTCCATAGATCACTGTTGATGATGAAAACTGGTAAATTCTACAATCCCATCCTTCTTTGGCTGCAATGTCATGAAATCTCCTAGATCAAGTGGCAATTCCATGGTCATCCGCTCAATCTTGACCGCAACTAGCTTTCTGTTTTCCTCTAGCTGTATGTGTGATTTCGCATGTATGCTTTTGACGACGTGCATCTGTTTTTCCACAATAAACTTTACTCGCTTCCTGAAAGGTAACGGTATAAGATCAAAAGAAGTTAAGGAAAACAACTTAACTACATAGTCATGATAATTCAAAACTAGGTAGGGATGGAAAGTTTTAGAGTCCTTGAGCACACAATGCTTGATAAAATTACTTAATGACATGAATGGCACAACTTCCCTGTTCATTTTCATCCCTTGTGTCGGACACTAGGAACAACATCGATAGAGAAACACTCAACTCGAAATTCATCCGTAGAAGCAAGAATCATTGATTTCTTATTTCCTTAGATCACTTCCCTCGTTATTCTTGATATATTCACATAAATGGTTATATCTTATCTATCATAGTGGTGATATTTGCATATTCACATGATCAATGTTCAACTATATTCACATAAATGGTTATATCTTATCTGTCAATTGGTGATATTTGCATGTTTCTGTAGAACGCTTCCCTCGTGATTCTTGACAACAACAATCATTACTTTCTTGTTCTTTATAAGACTTCAAAAATAATTTTCTCTTATCCTTTTCTCTTTCTCTTCTCCCTTTACTTAGCGTAATTTCTATCATATATGTATTGATGTAGAGTTTGAGACACTACTCAAAACTCATAGTACCACAAGTACATGACCGTGTTAATGTAAGTATATGATATTGCTTTATGGTCAAAATGCCAAGAGACTGTATATTCCAACATTGTCTCAAGTTCAACTAGTAAAGCATGGTGTGTAAAATGAAAGGAAAAAGTGGGTGATCAAGTGATCAAATGCTTTGAATTATGGGAGTGACAAGTAACAAGGATCAAGTATCAATTTGAGAAAATACTAGAAGTTGGGGTTATCCCTCCAAGAACACCAATAACTCTTCACTTCTTCAAGGCCAAGAACTCTTCATTTCTTCAAGGCCAATTAACTAAACTACTTAAAAATGAGAGAGAATTGTTTTATAACTTGCTTGATAACTGAATTGGTGCATTGAAAAGAGCCGAGAGCCATATATATATATATATATATATATATATATATATATATATATATATATATATATATATATATATATATATATATATATATATATATATATATATATATATATATATATATATATATATATATATATATATATATAT
>BSUD01000003.1:124321803-124404303 GCA_033239045.1 Fagopyrum esculentum | reverse complement strand
AAGTGAGGTTACCAGAAAGAGCAGCTTCAATTTGATATTGAAGAAGAGAGGCGTTCAATGCCTCTTCCTTCATCTCTTGATTATAATACAACGTTGACTCCTTTGGAAGCTAACTGTCTGCATATTTCAAGTCCAATTCCCTTATTTGACCTTGTTACTACTGTGTGCCTATACCCACAACCATTAGTAGAGCAAAACATATAGTTCGGTATGTTTAGGGTTTGGATTCAGAGTAACATAAGCTAAGATTTCAGATTTGAGAAAGAAAAGAAAAATAATGAGCACCTTGATGTAGAGAGGAAAGATGAATCAACCGTTGGAGAAAGTGAGATGCCCTCTTTCTGGCGAGCAAAAGTGTCGAGGGTGTCAAGAACTTCAACGTCAGCCTCAAACTCATACTTCTTCATCACTTCAGAGTTTTTCAGCTCAACCAACGGAACCAGAGCCTAATTAAACAAAATCAAAGGGGAAATTTTCAAAATAATCAAAATTGGAGCAATAGAATAAAAGAAAAGCAAGGATTTGAGCTTGAATACTGAAATTGAAGGGGCTAGGTTTGACGTACGAGACCCAGATGTAGACCACAAGAGGTTGCGAGATTCATCATCAGACTTCGATTTTAGTCATTCGACATGGATGCTGTAGAGAGTACCATCTCGACACATCGGATTATCGATCACCCATTGAAGTATTTGGAGATTTGCCCGCTCATCTCTGTTCTCCCGTTCTCTCTTCCTTTGCAGCCAACGACTGGAGGCACCTGTAGAGGATCAAATAATGGAAACCCATGAAACCAATCTGCAAGAAGGATAAAATGAAGATAATTAGAGAAAATCGGAAAATCAGAGGCGAGAAATGGAGCAGGAAGCTAGCGGCGAGGAGTGATAGAGAAGAAATACGGGTTGAACTGGTGAGACATCCAGCTGACGTGTTGGGAGGAGAGAATAACGTAGAACACGTGTTTGAAGGTAGATGACAATCATCCGGCCCAACAGGATAAAAGAGGGATAGTGACATACGGACAACCCAAAACGCGAAAATGAGCTGCTTAAACGGCCCAGAGGGCTATAAAGCCCGGTACTGTTTAAAAACTGAAATCAAACATATATTGTATATAGGATGTATATACATATATATATGTATATATATGTGTGTATATATATGTATATACATATATATATGTATATATATGTGTGTATATGTGTATATATATGTATATATATGTGTGTGTATATATATATATATATATATATATATATATATATATATATATATATATATATATATATATATATATATCTTAAAATCGTGGTCCCCCTTTCTATAATCATCGAAAAAAACATCTCACACCACTAGCATGAGTTAGTTAGAAAAGTGGTCCACAATGGGTAGGCTTGCATCAGGCGAAGCTTTGCTTTAGGTCGGGTGGGTGATTCACTCTAGGTCAAGTTCTTCCATTGCCATAAAGAAATACACATAGCTCGGTTTTTGTCTTATTTATTAAGGTTTTTTAGTATTCTCCATCCGGGTTGCACAATTTACTCGAGGTACGTTGACATGTTTCTTGGAAAAGCTTCTTTTTCTGGGTTTCCTTTCCTTGTCTTCTTTGGTTGAACTCGAGGTACACCTAAGCAATGTTGATACTTTGTATTCTTAGTCCGAGTGGATTTGTCTTCTTCGATCGTATTTTGTCTCTTCTTAGCTTGAGTTTTTGGATTAACCCGATCTTGGTTGACATATGCACTTCAAATTCATGTTTACTAGGGTTTTCATGTCTTCTTCACTCGGGTTTTAGTTCACTCAAGATTCCTCATTGACGTTCTTTTGCTCCATTAGCTACTTGTATATGTTGATATTTTTATTCATTTTTCCCTTTTCTTGATGATGTTAGTGATGCCTTTATGAGTGCTCATTCGGATTGCTTGGATTGATCATTTGTGCTCCATTTTAGACCTAAATCACCTATAAAAAAAGGGAGTGGACATTCTTTAACAATTCAAGCATAAGGAAATGTGTAGATGACTTATCCCATACAAAACTTAACACTAGAAATATGCGGTCCTTGTGAATTCGATACCCGATATACTACAATTGTCCGTTATCCTTCCGGGTGAGGTTGTTTATAACTATTGGTTTAAAACTTCCACATCAACTGTGAAGAGTCTTGTTGACCCTCATCTTCACTCGACCAAGAACTTGAGGGATGTTTTGTCTCAACTAGAATACACAAGAGTAATTGGTAGTCTTGTGTACTTAACTAACTGTACCAGACCTGATTTGGGCACGCGGTTAATGTACTTAGCCGCTACACATGCAGTCTAAAACTTAACACTAGAAATACAAAACTCGAGTACTAAACTACATACATTATACTCAAGATTTTGGGCAACATCATGACTCATCCAGCTGTATTAGAAGTATACATTGATGTCAACCGAATTTCTGATTCCAAAAACTCCAAATCTACTAGCGGGTTTGTATATACACTAGCCTAAGCAACAATGTCTTGGAAAATCTTCCAAAAAACACTTTTGGCCAAATCCACAATGAAGGATGAGTTCATTGCTTTAGACAAAGCAACTAAGGAAGCTGAATGACTTTGGATTTTCCTAGGAGATATTCCACTATGAGACAAATCCGTGCTAACAATACGTGTGTACAATGTGAAAGTCAATCGGCTATAACTTAGGCACAATATGTACAATCAAAAGTCTCGTCACATTAGACTGCAACATAAGACGACAACATAAGCCCATTAGACAACTACTCCCGATAAACGTGATTGGGATATGTTATATCAAATTAACAAACAACCTAGTTGATCAATTTGTTAAGGGTTTGTCACGAGACGAAGTTTCTAAAAATCATCAAAAGGAATGAGTTTACAACCTATTACTAAAAAAGATGCTTGACGGCCAGCCCCATCTACATCACTGGAGAACCCACGACGTATGTTCAAAGGGAAAACCAATTCGAACAGAATCTAAGTGCACATTGAGCCACCTATGTTTCAATGCAATTCCTGGATGATAACAATGTTGTTTGGTAAGGCATTGAGGTTAAGCTTTAACTTTTAATAATTTCATATCCTTGAAATATAAGTGGAGTATGAAAAATACTTTTTATGGAAAATCACATTACGAGTGTGTGGGGCCGTGTTTAGAAGAAACTTTAAAAGACCGATTTTCTCCAAGTTCACTCATGATTCAAGGCCAAAATTAACACAACAAAGAGCACATCATTATGTAGAGAAATGTAGAGAAGATGAAATTGTATGGTAATTATTGTTGAGGATTACATCAATGTCCGGGTGGTTCAAGACATCATGTTCACCATCTTAAATCAGATGGTTATTTACTACGCGTGGTTCAAGGCTTAAAAATGCTACCAACCCAAATGTAGTGATTATTCTACTGTACTCTCTAAATTCGATTCCGTTTTTATTAAAATAAAATACATGGTTCATAATTCACTTCTATTCATGTGGAGATTGTTGGAATTGGTTTTTAAGAACTTGTTCCTAGAAGAGATTTTTCGGGCACATTTTCGATGGGCTCCAGCCAAAACTAAAACCGAAAATTGGGAGTATTAGCTTCATGGTTCAGAGTACTACAATATAATATACTCATATGTATAAAATGACGTCGTAATGAATGAGAAATTAATGCCCAAAGAAGAGTGTATTAAATGTACATCATGGGTTTAATTGTGGAGAATATTGTCCTACATCGAAAGTGAGGAGACTAACCACCATATATATAGAGATATGTATTATATAGAGACACACACCATCGTTTGCTAGACCACACGCGCGCCAAGATGAGGTGTGGCACGACGCATTTGTGGTTTGCCGATTTAGGGATGACTTTCGGGTTATAAGGGCCTTATTGACACGATGTTGGGTTGACCACCTATCTTCGTGTTCAAAAAGAAGTCAAACGGGTCAGGCTGATCCACTCTTCTCCCACCTCTAATCCATTCAAATGGATCATATCTCCAAAAAATTTGGTCTTATCTTTTTCCTGGAGAATGGGTGGACAAAAGTGTTTTTCTCTAGATGAAAACTCCCTCCAAGCTTCTATATAAGGAAAGATCACAGTGATCACCTCTTCTCTCTTCTCTGTCCTCCTAGTTCCGAGAATTTCCTCTAAGTTATGAAAATTTCCTCTAACTCTGAGAGTACTCCACCGAAAGATCTCGTAGGCTTGCAGATCTGGTTACACAATATTCTTCCCTTTGCGATCTTCCATACTAAGGTCATACACAAAGTCGGGTCGGGTTTTGCCGGCTCTAGTTGTATTGTGCTTCATGTCAGGTTCAAATATAGATGTATATACTTAATCAAATTTACACGAATTTCAGCTTGTAAGTTTTAAACAAACATTTATTAGCACACAAGGCCATCCAATGGCATGTTCAAAGAGCCCAACTGAACATGCCTCTAATTTTATAGGGCCTCAATTTTTTTTCCTAATGTTGTATAACGTTATTCTTATTAGAATTTCCATTTATGTTCAGCGTGATTGTTCGCCACTTAGCGTGCGTGCAAATAAGCTTTAAATTTATAAAACTAGAATCAAGCAAGCGAACCCGCAGTGTACGGATCGGCGTAGATTAGCAAGTATTCCAGAGTATCGAACACAGGGATTTGGGGGGAACAAATTCAATTATAGGTTATCAAGCGAGTAAATGTAAGAAGCTTTTCAAGTATTGGGAAAACAACAATCCTAAAGATCCAGGTATCTAATTGTGACAATCGATTCAAGATATACTAATGATATAAGGACAGAGTTGAGGGTTGCAAAGGTATACTAATGTAAGGTAATTGTACGGTGAAGTTTCAAAAACCTTATATGACTCACCTAGAAGACATTCTCTATAAAGGTTGTTGAGGCTTCAGTATAGAAAAGTTCTAAAGGTAAGAATTAATGTCAAATACCCAAACTTGTAATCCAAGGATCAAGACTAACTAAACCGATTAAGGTTGTGACACTCACAATCGAGGTAGAGGTTGTTGAGGCTTCACTACCACCTAGAAAAGGCAAGTCAAGACTAAGTTAAAGCAAATCTTTAACTTTGGATTAAAGTAAAAGCAAGTTCGTAACTTAACACAAAATTACGGGTAGTTCTTGAGTTCCACGGCCGTGGAAGCTCAAGAACAGACCGTGGATTAGGGTTGTCGGCGATTCTCTCTAACTCTCAGGGTCCAATCTGTTTACGATCGATCTATCATCATCTAAGCCACAACTATCAACCCTTCACCTTAGAATTGCTAAAGGGTTTTAGCCAACAACAGTCATATTGATATCAAATTCAAGGTTTGAAATGATAAAAGATGAAAACTTCCGAAAACTTTCAATAACTTTCAAATCAATCTCAGATCCATAATCAAGAACAATAATCGTCACTAGATTCGGAATAACACAAACAATCACAAATCTTAGATAAGAAGGAAGAACGGGATGTCAATCCGTCTTCTAAATCAAACCTAAGCAAGAAGCGTAATCTTCTTGCGAACAATCTTCCGTCAATCCGGAATTCACACTAGCAACGCGCAAATCTCTCAATCACAATCTTCGCCAAATGCGAAATTAGGGCAATTCCAAGTGTAAGCGAAAATGTGTCTAAGCAGACGTGTAAGCGGAGGTGCAAGCGGGGATCGTAAGCCTAAGTTGAAGTGACGGAATCTCCCTTCGTCCGTCCTTTTATAGTGTAAGATAAAATATTGGCCCGGCCCAATTGCGTAGGAGATCGTGGCTTAAAGTGTGGCGAAAAAGATCGCCAAGATCACGGTCGTGGAAGGGTTCCACGACCTTAATTTAGAGCGTGGAAATCATCACGGTTTGTCACAACCCTTCCACGGCCGTGTAAGTCACTGGAGTGCATCACGCATCCCTTGCCAAGGTTCCACGGCCGTGGACTTGAACGTGGAATGAAGTACGGCCGTATTTTAGAGCGTGATTTAGGGCAAAACCGTGATTCATCCTTTCCTCGTGCGTATTCTTCAAGCTAGCACATTCCTTAGCTCCTAGAAATGTCTCAATCCTTGGACATGCTCAATCAAACTCCATCCTTGCTCAATTCGTTCAGAAATAGCTCTTAATCGCCTACAATCAACATAAAGCTTGTGTAGATCTTTATATCGACATTATAGACAAACTAGCTCACAAATGTATCAATGCTTAATCAATGACTATCAATATGGATGAAATATACTTAGAAAACGTGCCTAAAACATCACAATATTTCATGCTAACAAATAACCCCATACTTGCCACTTGCTTGTCCCTAAGCAAGGTCTTTCAAAAGCTTTAAAACACAAGTTATGATGAAATATGTGTACCTTCTCAAAGCAAAACTTCTTTGGATGAATTTGCCTTCTAATCAATAGATCATTCTCAAATCTTGCTTCATTCATTTATAAGACTTTCATACACTTAATCAAAGTGTAAAGAGTAAAGAAAGCTCATGAATCCATTAAACTTCCATGTAAACATCATAACCTTCAAACATTATCAAAATCAATCATAAGAAACTTCAATTTAGATCACCAAGTCATATAACACTTTTTGATCTAAAGGACTTTTAAACTAGGTCTAGAATGCGGAAAGGGAGGGAAAACTTTAAGGAATGTGGTGCATGAATCCGGGAAAGTGGATAACAACTCTTTTCTTTTTCTCTTGTGGTTTCCGCAGCACTTCAACTTAGAGCTTCACTCTCTTCTTTTCAATTCATTTTTCGACTTTACTTTTGGAGTTATGGACAGAGGTGCACAAAAACCGAAGCCTAGGAGATTGGCGTTTCTCATTTTTGCGAGATGCCTCAAACCCTTGATGCACATACCATAATCCGCTAGGAATATCGTTCAATACGACTTTGACAAGACACAAACACCCGGCTATGTGAATGGTGCCGAGTTACTCATCGTCATGATTGACTTCCCCAAACCTAGAATTTCTTTCTATTCTTTTGAATGCAAAATATTGCTTTCATGGCCCTCCCACGTCAAACATGCCTTTTTCATTCAACTCCTCCAAATTCCCGGATAGGTAAAGGAGGTCAATATTTCAATGAGGGGCTAAATGATCAAAGAAAGAAGAAAGAAGATCGAATTGCCTTAATCATCTCAACAAGAAGCATAAGAACTTATAATATGATTTCAACCTTTATTTCTCAACATGATTTAAGTAACATTCATCACATTATGAAACTTGCAAAAGAGGTATAATCAACTCATTCAATTTCTTTTCAATTCACTATTTGTTTAAGCATGCGATTGTCATCAAAACTCAATTCACACGTAGTGATTATCATAGAAATCATCTCTATCCTTAGAAGCACAAAATTTTCAAAATTTTTCAATTTTTATGGGTTTTTCAAACTCTTTTTCATGCAATGTAATAATGAGACGTGTAACAATATAATGAACATGCAAGATAGTCTCAATAGAAGCAATCAAAGTGAGTAAGAGTTATTACAAACTTTTAGTCACACCCCACCCCATACTTGGAACAAACATTGTCCCTAATGTTCAAATAAAAGAAAAAGAAGAAAAGAAAGAAAGAAAAAGAAACTCACAAAATGGCGGTGGAGCGGTTAAAGTTGTCGGTCATCATCATCGTCACTGCGGTGGAGGCGGGAATGGAGAGAAGCTAGGGTCATAGTACCGCCCGAACTGCTGGCGGTAGACATCCCTCATCATATGGTCGAGGTCATCCATGTGTCCATCTCTAGCGTCAGCTCGGATCTCCAAAGCTCCAACCCTGCTGGAAAGGTCGGTAGCGCACTCTGGCATCTGCTCGTACCAGCCGGGCGGCTGGCTGTACCATGCCGGCGCCTCTGAAGGTGCTGGTGTAGGTGGTGGTGGTGGTGCCTGTGTAGACCATGGTGGTGGAACTCCGTACCACGAAGGGGGATCTGCCATCCAAGTCGGCCTCTCGCTCACGCTGGCGCGGCGAGAAGATGATCCTGAAGCTCTGGCGGGACGTGGAGAACGTCTAGGCACATCAGAAGCTATGTCCGGCTGATCCGGAAATGTGCCGAAATCCTGCTCGGCTCCTCCTCCTCCCTCGTACTGATCTCTCATCTTCTCCTCCTCAACTACAGGTGGTGGTGGGACATATGGAGGAGCTGCAATCCTGTTCGCATGCATAGCAGCGAACGTCTCCTTCCAATTATGGCGTCCAGCCATAATGGAATACTCCGGGAGCCACTCAATGCCCCTCCCCGTCCTGCTCTCCCATGGCATAGCTGCGTAAGGTGGACCTCTATGGGTAGGGAAGATGATGCCTCTAGTCATGAGGCTATGGAGACCTAGGGGTACAGCTGGAATGCGTGTGCAGGCGGAGAAATCTACCCCTAAAGACCTAGCAAGGTGGGCCACTATCCCACCATATTCAATGTTGCCAGCCCTCTTGTTCTTTAGCTTGCTCATGGTAGAAGCTAAGAGGATGGCACAGTCAGCAGGCCGTCCATATAACATGCAGTACAGAAGGAACAGCTCGTCAGTCTTGATCTTCTGAGGTGTCTCCGTCCTAGGGAAGAGACACTCGGAAAGTACCCTATGAGCAATCTTCAAGGCTAGATGATACATCAATCTAGCCTTGGTGTCAGCTGGCTGCCAAGGGTCCTTACTGGCATAAACCATAGCTATCTCCTCCCAAAAGTCCTTGGCGTAAACGCCACTAGGGAAACGACCATTGAAGGTCTCGCGGAACCCAAAGAAGGATCCAAACTCTCTAATCGAAAACTCGTAATCTCTCTCCATCAGCCGGAAAGAGACGGTCCTGTCGACATGACTATGCTGGAACGAGACTACAACCTCTCTCGTAATCTCCTCATAAGCATCTTCTCGAATAGCCGAGAAGATGACTAAACCGGCTCTATCCAAGAGCCATGTAAGGTCCCCTATCACGTGTAGAGGCTCTAACTCCTCTAGCAGCAAGTACCTCGGTCCTATGACCGCTCTCTCCTCTATCCTCTCTAGGGCCGCTAGGTGGTCCTCGTGGATAACGGGAATCCTAGGGCGGGGTGGTGAAGGTGATGAAGGAGGGGAAGGGGATGAAGGTGGTGGTGCTCTAGAGGATGAAGAGGAAGAGGGGTTGCCCTTCCTCTTTTTATTCTTATCCTTCTCCTTGTTCTTATCCTTATTTCTCCCAGAAACTCTCCTCACAAAATCCATTACTGTTGAAAACCACGGTCTGTTCTTCGTGTTCCACGGCCGTGGAATTTACAGAGACCGTGGTTCGTCTCGCTTTTTCTCAAAATTCAGCAAACAACAGCCAAACTCAGCAATCAGGCAGTCCTAGTCTAATTCCTTCCAATTTCAATCAGTTCTCCTATAAATGCTAGCAAAAAACGAACCCAAATTGACAAAGATAGAGAAAAGCGGAAAAAACCTAGGTTTCGGATTTTAAAATCCGAATTCTGCGTTCCTTGGTGAATTGCCGCTCGATTTGTTGCTTGGATCTCGTTGGTGATCGAATTTGCTTCAGTTTGGGTCGAAGAATCGTTGAAAACGATTAACGAACGAAGAATTGAGGTGAGGGGCGTGATTTCGGCGAAATAGGGCGTGGAATTGGGTTTGTGAGATGTGTTTTTGTGAAGAACGTGGTTTATATAGTGGCCGGCAAAATTTTTGAAAACCACGGTCTATCGGGGGGTTCCACGGCCGTGGAAATGTACGGAACCGTTGTTTTTGTGATTTTTCAAAGGCTTTTGGAAATTACAGTCATTGTAGCTGTCACGGCCGTGGTTTAGGCCGTGTAACTCTCTGTAATGCTCCAAAATCCAAGTTTCGTCACTTTTCTTCAAAATTACTCTTTCCCCTTCCTTTTCCACTGTTCCTACATCCAAAAACACGAACATACCGGAAAGAATTGAAGGCAAAACAAAGCAAAAACGTCTAAACTAAGCTAAACTATGAATCAAAAACAAAAACGTAAATGCAATATCTTGGGTTGCCTCCCAAGAAGCGCTTTGTTTAAGGTCCGTAGCTAGACCATATTCGCACTTATGCGAGTGCGGTGGGCGCGAACTCTTCGGCTTGGAGTTCCGGTGTATACTTCTTGAGTCGTTGGCCGTTCACCTTAAAGCTTTCGCCCTTTTCACCCCATACTTCAACTGCACCATGGGGGAAAATACGTTTTATTAGAAAAGGTCCGGTCCAACGAGATTTAAGCTTATCTGGAAAGAGACGAAGTCTTGAATTGAAGAAGAGGACTTGATCCCCTTCTTTGAAGTCCTTTGGAATGATATGCTTATCATGCCAACGCTTTGCTCTTTCTTTGTAAATCTTGGCGTTTTCGTAGGCGTTCAAGCGGAGTTCTTCAAGCTCATTAAGGTCCAAGAGACGCTTCTCTCCCGCTTCCTTCATGCTGAAATTCAACCACTTGATAGCCCAAAACGCCTTGTGCTCTAACTCTACCGGTAAGTGGCAAGACTTCTCATACACAAGGTTGTATGGTGTGGTTCCTATGGGAGTCTTGTACGCAGTCCGGTACGCCCACAATGCATCATCAAGCTTCAAGGACCAATCCTTCCTAGTCCTTGAAACCGTCTTCTCTAGGATTCCTTTGATCTCCCAATTTGAGATCTCAACTTGTCCACTAGTTTGTGGATGATAAGGGGCGGCGATCTTGTGAGTAACCCCATACTTAGCTAGAAGAGCTTCAAAGCGCCGGGCAATGAAGTGAGAGCCTCCATCACTAATGATAGTCCTTGGTGTCCCAAATCGTGGGAAGATGGTCTTGTTAAAGAACTTAACCACCACCATGGCGTCATTGGTGGGAGAGGAAATTGCTTCCACCCATCTAGAAACGTAATCCACCGCCAAGAGTATGTATTGGTTACCACAAGATGATGGGAACGGTCCCATGAAGTCAACTCCCCAAACATCGAAAATCTCCACCTCTTGGATGTTGTTGAGAGGCATCTCATTCCTTCTAGATATATTTCCTGTTCTTTGACAAACATCGCAACAGGAAACAAAGGTTTGCACATCCTTAAATAAAGTAGGCCAAAAGAATCCGGATTGCAATACTTTAGCGCTAGTCTTGTTCGAACTAGCGTGTCCTTCACAAGGTAGTGAATGACAATGGCGGATGACGCTTTGCATCTCATCTTCCGGCACACATCGCCGAATAATGCCATCCGGACCTCTCTTAAAGAGGAGAGGTTCATTCCAAAAGTATTCCCGAACATCCTTAAAGAACTTCGTTCTTTGTGCATAGGATAATCCGGGTGGTATCTCCTGACAAACCAAATAATTAACAAAATCAGCAAACCATGGTTCGTTACCTTTGGAGATCACATCGATGCACTCCTCTATGATATGTAAATGTTCGTCCGGGAAGGAGTCATCTATGGGTAAATGGTCGTCCTCTAGATGTGTTAGGCGACTCAAATGATCCGCAACAGAATTTTCCGAACCCTTCTTGTCGCGGATCTCTAGATAGAATTCTTGTAGGAGAAGAATCCATCTAATTAGTCTTGGCTTCGCATCCTTCTTCGCAAGGAGATACCGGATCGCAGCATGATCCGTGTATACAATCACCTTTGCACCTACAAGATAAGAGCGAAACTTGTCAATAGCATAAACGATGGCTAAAAATTCCTTTTCCGTAGTGGCGTAGTTGAGTTGCGCTTCATCTAGCGTCTTGCTAGCGTAGTAGATAGCGTGGGTTCGCCCTTCCTTTCTTTGTCCAAGAACAGCTCCTATGGCTACGTCACTAGCATCGCACATAACCTCAAAGGGAAGGCTCCAATCCGGAGGTTGGATAATAGGTGCTGAAATTAGAGCTTCCCGAATCATGTTAAACGCATCCAAACATTCCTGCAAAAACTCAAAAACTGCATCCTTCATCAATAGATTAGTTAGCGGTTTTGATATTTTTGAGAAATCCTTTATGAAGCGCCTATAGAATCCTGCATGTCCTAGGAAACTTCTTATCCCTTTCACCGAAGTTGGGGGAGGAAGCTTCTCTATAGTCTCTATTTTCGCCTTATCCACCTCAATCCCTCTACTAGAGATTAAGTGTCCTAAAACAATGCCTTCCTTAACCATGAATTGACACTTCTCCCAATTTAGAACTAGGTTAGTGTCTTCACACCTTTGTAATACAAGAGCAAGGTTAGCAAGACAATTGTCAAAAGAGGAACCATAAACGGAGAAGTCATCCATAAAAACCTCCATTATTTCCTCTATGTATTCGGAGAAGATGGCCATCATGCACCTTTGAAAGGTGGCCGGGGCGTTGCAAAGCCTGAACGGCATCCTCCTGTAAGCAAACGTACCCCATGGGCACGTAAATGTGGTCTTTTCTTGATCATCCGAGTGTATCGGAATCTGAAAGAAATCACTATAACCGTCAAGATAGAAAAAATGAGAATGTTGCGCTAACCTTTCAAGCATTTGATCGATGAATGGCAACGGGAAGTGATCCTTCCTCGTTGCATTGTTAAGCTTGCGGTAGTCTATGCACATCCGCCATCCCGTTACTGTTCGGGTAGGAATGAGTTCGTTATTCTTGTTGGTGATGACCGTCATTCCTCCCTTCTTCGGAACTACTTGAATCGGACTCACCCACTTGCTATCGGAGATAGGTAGATGATACCTGCATCAAGAAGTTTAAGAATTTCCTTCTTGACAACCTCTTTCATGGTCGGATTCAACCGCCTTTGAGGTTGTCTTGAAGTCCTAAAGTCCTCTTCCATTAATATTTTATGCATGCATAGAGAAGGTTTGATTCCTACTAAGTCTTCTATAGTGTATCCTAAATCTTTTCTATGTTTCCTAAGGACAACCATGAGCTTACTATGTTCATCTATGCTTAGATCGGAACTAACAATAACCGGAAAGGTAGAATTAGATCCAAGAAATGCGTACCTTAGATGAGTAGGAAGTGGCTTTAGTTCCATCGCTTTCGGAGCTTCCAATGGTTCTTGAGGAGCATCCGATGTTTCCTTAGAAGTGTCTAAGGAAGTAGAAGGTGTAGGAGAAGAAGCAAGAGAAGTTGAAGAAGAGGTACGATCACCTTCTTCCACGGCCAGAATCACGGTTTCTCTGCATCCTCCACGGCCGTGGTTTAGGGCGTGGAAAGGGAATACGGTTGCTCTGTTCTCTCCACGACCGTGTAACCCTCTGGAGTGAGCCACGCTTTGGTTGGTGAAATCCACGGCCGTGGAATATAGTGTATGGCCGTGGATTCTCACGTTTTCTGCTTCGTCGTGGAGTTTCTCAAACTCCTCTTCATACACTTCTTCTTGTGCTTCTAAGGCTTCAATTGCCTCATTGCACTCCTCTTCTTCCCCTACATCTATTAGACTCATAGTAATAACCTTTTGCAAAGGATCTTTGAAGAGAATAGCACTTATCTCCTCTCTAGACAACCCTTCTTCATCTTGGATATTGAATATATCCTCATTAAAGATTGGTTCCTTCACTAGAGTGGAAAGAACGAACTCTACCTTCTCCTCTCCTATGTCAAAGGCGAGTCTAGCATTCTTGCAATCGACTATGCAGCCGGAAGTTGCAAGAAACGGTCTTCCGAGTATGATCGGGACCGGACTATCTGCAGGAATTTCAAGCACAAAAAAATCAATGGGAACAAAGAATTTACCTAGCTTGACTGGGACGTCTTCTACAATACCGACGGGACGAGTGATGGATCGATCCGCCATGTACAACGTCATCTTCACCGGTTTAGGGTCGCCTAAACCGATCTTCCTACATAATGCAAGTGGTATGATGCTCACACTTGCTCCCAAGTCACATAATGCATCGTATGTGACATCTCCCACTCCTATGGGAATACAAAATGACCCCGGATCCTTTAGCTTTGGGGGCATCTTCTCCTTCATGGTCTTGATGAGATCCGAAGAATCCGAACTCATCTTAACCTCTCCAAAATCCTCTAACTTTCTCTTGTTAGAAAGGATCTCCTTTAAGAACTTGCCATAAGCCGGCATACCTACAATAGCATCAATGAAAGGTATATTAATATGCAGCTTGCTCATGAGTTCTATAAACTTACCAAATTGTTTATCTAGGCGCGCTCTCGCTCTAGATTGAGGGAATGGTAGGGGAGGTTTGTAAGCTGGAGGAGGAACGTAGACATCTTCCTTCTCCTTCCCCTTCTCTTTCTCTTTCTCATCGGGGACTTCTACAAACTTAGGTTGCGGATCGGTAGTTGTCACCCCGCTCCTAGTTGTGATTGCCATCACTCTTCCCTTTGGGTTGTCCTCCGTTTTTCCTGGAAGTTTCCCTTGATTCCTAGGAACTTCCTCCGCATGAGTAAACATTTGGTTTTCTAAAACCTTTTGGGCTTTATCAACCTTAGTTATGTGATCATCAACCATGATGATGCGAGTCTCTAACCCTTGAAGCTTTCCCAAAATTGTCTCCAACATGGGATCGGGCTTCTCCTTCCCCGAAGTGCTTCCTCCATTGGATGTTTGCCCCTGGCTTTTCAAAGGAGTAGAGGAAGAGGAAGGTGGAGTTAGTGAATTTGAATTGGAAGGATAAGAGTTACCGGAGTTTTGTTGATTGGAGCGCCAATTGTTGTTGTTGGAACCCCTATTGTTATTCCAATTATTGTTCCGGTTGTTGTTGTTGCCATTCCAATTATTCCGGTTGTTGTTCCGGTTGTTATTGTTGTTGCGGTTTGTATTCTCACCACCATTGTTGTTGTTGCCCAAGTAGCCAACATCTTTTCCTTGTTGCTTTGGAAAGTTGGTCTTGATAGCTTCCTTCAACTCTTTAATCTCGTTGTTGAGAGAAAAGATTTGAGTTTGAGCTTCATGTGTGAGCTTTGCTCCTTGCTCCACACGATTCGTCTCCGCTTTCCGATGAGAATACTTCTCTATCACTCGCGCTTGCTTCTCAATGAAGTCCCAAGCGTCGTCTTCCCTCATGTCCATGAATGTACCACATGAGAGGGATTGGAGCTTGAATTGTGTTTCCACATCCAGCCCTTTATAATATATCTCCAAAAGTGCAAGCTTGGATATGCCATGGTGAGGGCAATCCAAGAGCAAATCCTGAAATCTTTCTCAAGATTGAAACAAACTTTCGTTAGATCTCATAGAAAATGCATTAATCTTACCTCTTAGCTCCGCCGTTTTGGATGGCGGAAATAACTTAGTGAGGAACTCCGCGGAAAGGTCTTCCCACGTGTCTAGTTTCCCACTAGGAAGAGCTTGGTACCAAGACAATGCTTTCCCCTTCAAGGAGAAGAAGAAAAGTTTGAGCTTATAGTTGTTGGTAGTCGCGTTCTTCGGCTTCATTGTCTCCATCATACACTCAAAATTTTGTAGGTGTTGATGTGGAGATTCAGCGCTTGTTCCGCCAAATTGGTTTTGGCGAACAAAAGTAATAACCTGCGGGTTGAAGCTAAACCCGGCATCATCAACATCAAAGTTCACACCCAAGCGGCGTGGTTGTTGTGTTGGATTCATCCTTTGGCCAAGAGTTCTTGGCTCATCATCCATACGTTCGACCCTTGCGTTCCTAGGTGGAACACGTCGGTTGGTTGCTGGCCGTGGAGCGAATGGATTCACATTGATCGTGGGATCAATTTCTTCTAGTGGTGGCATGTAGGAGTCACTATCATCAACGGATGAATGACCTCTAGCCGATCTTGATGACCTTCTTGAGGATTTCCTACTATCATTTCTCTTAAGGTCGCTTAGTTTCATCCTCATCTGGAACATCATATCAGTTAGATCATCAACTTTAGATTGATGACGATCCATTTCCTCTCTACGAGTCTTCTCACTCCATTGGAGTTGAGCGTCCTTTTCCGCTAACTCCGTTTGGTAATCACGTTCTGCGTCTTCAGCCATTTTCTTTTCTTTACGCTTTCTCCTCAAAGTCCTCTCAAGCTCTGGATCGAGAGGTAAGAGGTCTTCGGTGTTCCTAAACCTGCGCATGCACTTCAAAAGATATCAATAACAAGGGAAAAGCTCCCAAGCTTGACAACCGGCAACCGAATTCGGCCTAGACCAAATCCCCGGCAACGGCGCCAAAAACTTGTTCGCCACTTAACGTGCGTGCAAATAAGCTTTAAATTTATAAAACTAGAATCAAGCAAGCGAACCAGCAGTGTACGGATCGGCGTAGATTAGCAAGTATTCCAGAGTATCGAACACAGGGATTTGGGGGGAACAAATTCAATTATAGGTTATCAAGCGAGTAAATGTAAGAAGCTTTTCAAGTATTGGGAAAACAACAATCCTAAAGATCCAGGTATCTAATTGTGGCAATCGATTCAAGATATACTAATGATATAAGGACAGAGTTGAGGGTTGCAAAGGTATACTAATGTAAGGTAATCGTACGGTGAAGTTCCAAAAACCTTATATGACTCACCTAGAAGACATTCTCTATAAAGGTTGTTGAGGCTTCAGTATAGAAAAGTTCTAAAGGTAAGAATTAATGTCAAATACCCAAACTTGTAATCCAAGGATCAAGACTAACTAAACCAATTAAGGTTGTGACACTCACAATCGAGGTAGAGGTTGTTGAGGCTTCACTACCACCTAGAAAAGGCAAGCCAAGACTAAGTTAAAGCAAATCTTTAACTTTGGATTAAAGTAAAAGCAAGTTCGTAACTTAACACAAAATTACGGGTAGTTCTTGAGTTTCACGGCCGTGGAAGCTCAAGAACAGACCGTGGATTAGGGTTGTCGGCGATTCTCTCTAACTCTCAGGGTCCAATCTGTTTACGATCGATCTATCATCATCTAAGCCACAACTATCAACCCTTCACCTTAGAATTGCTAAAGGGTTTTAGCCAACAACAGTCATATTGATATCAAATTCAAGGTTTGAAAGGATAAAAGATGAAAACTTCCGAAAACTTTCAATAACTTTCAAATCAATCTCAGATCCACAATCAAGAACAATAATCGTCACTAGATTCGGAATAACACAAACAATCACAAATCTTAGATAAGCAGGAAGAACGGGATGTCAATCCGTCTTCTAAATCAAACCTAAGCAAGAAGCGTAATCTTCTTGCGAACAATCTTCCGAATCTTCAATCTTCCGTCAATCCGGAATTCACACTAGCAACGCGCAAATCTCTCAATCACAATCTTCGCCAAATGCGAAATTAGGGCAATTCCAAGTGTAAGCGAAAATGTGTCTAAGCAGACGTGTAAGCGGAGGTGCAAGCGGGGATCGTAAGCCTAAGCAGAAGTGACGGAATCTCCCTTCGTCCGTCCTTTTATAGTGTAAGATAAAATATTAGCCCGGCCCAATTGCGTAGGAGATCGTGGCTTAAAGTGTGGCGAAAAAGATCGCCAAGATCACGGTCGTGGAAGGGTTCCACGACCGTAATTTAGAGCGTGGAAATCATCACGGTTTGTCACAACCCTTCCACGGCCGTGTAAGTCACTGGAGTGCATCACGCTTCCCTTGCCAAGGTTCCACGGCCGTGGACTTGAACGTGGAATGAAGTACGGCCGTATTTTAGAGCGTGGTTTAGGGCAAAACCGTGATTCATCCTTTCCTCGTGCATATTCTTCAAGCTAGCACATTCCTTAGCTCCTAGAAATGTCTCAATCCTTGGACATGCTCAATCAAACTCCATCCTTGCTCAATTCGTTCGGAAATAGCTCTTAATCGCCTACAATCAACATAAAGTTTGTGTAGATCTCTATATCGACATTATAGACAAACTAGCTCACAAATGTATCAATGCTTAATCAATGACTATTAATATGGATGAAATACACTTAGAAAACGTGCCTAAAACATCAGAATATTTCATGCTAACAGTGATCTTTCCTTTTCATGGTTTGTTCCAAAATCTCAACAAGCATCTATCTCTATACCCTCCTCCACGTTTCTCAGTTTACTCTGTCCTCCGAAAAATGAAAATTTATGTATCCTTCTACCATCTTCTTTGTCTTCCCCAATTCTATTTATGCCCATAAACTAACCTCTTACATATTGTGCTACTTAGTTACAAGTTGTTTTTTTTTATTACTATCTTAATTATATACTTCTAATCCTCTTTCTCTTTTGTTAGTTAGATATTTAATTTATGTAATTTCCTAACCAGAATTAGGATTAAGTTTTTCTAGATATGAATATTAGATTTTAGGCCTTCAATATTTGAATTTAGGGTTTGAGGCTTGCATTTAGCGATTTAAATGATCAACTCAGTGTTATACATGATACATGAGCTTTGATAATGAGACTTAAACTACGCTGAAGTTTGTCTCCAAGTATGTAATCACACTTGAATTTTGTTTTTCAATCTCGATCTCAGTTGGTCTTACACCGACCACTTACTACCAAATCTTATCACCAATATATTTCATGTAACTAGTTTACTAAGTTATGATAACATTTTATTGTCCATTCTTTCCTTTCTTACGCCGAAATCACATATTTAACTTGTCTATGATTTAAATTTTGCCCATATTTTTAATTTCCTTTTGAACAGGCTCACCAAAGTTCATTGTACGGTCTGCCAACACATTTCCTCAAGGAACAACACAATAATTTAGTGTAGCCATAAACATCTTATAGAAACCGGCAATCAAACAAACATAAAATCTGTGATTCATGACATTGTGATTAAGAGATTTGGTGATATTGATAGAACGCTGAAATGGAGCATTTACCGATCGCCAGACACCAATAACAGCAGCTCTGAGCATTTACCGATCGCCAAACATAAAATCTGTTGTTGCCCTCATCAGTTCATGACTTATAACTACGGTATGAATTTCTCTGAATCCCACGTGTCTGGATCATGCTTCAAGATGCAGCTTCCCGAACTATCAGTTATTGCAACAGAAAACTCCGGGCTTAGGACCTTCCCTAATGCTTGAACATGCGACACACTACATCAAGGTGTAAACAGTAAGAACAACCACATTCATATGTATGCACAGGTAATACATACATTCAAAATGAAATAAATCACAGGTATAAATGGAAGATAAATCACACAACACAACTATGTGCATTCCGAAAACGGTAAGTGACCTTAATGCTTAAAACAGTTGTCTTTCCAGTTTGCTAAGTGCGGTTTCATCATTGTTTCTCATTCTTCAGCTCTTCATAATCGCATGTCTCCAAACAGGCAACCATCATCTAGTTCATTTCATCAATGAGTACATATACACTCATTTCACGGGTTAACCAAAACAAATAGGCAATGGAAATGTTGAAATGCAACAATATAACAGCTAAGAGTTCCACATTTATGAAGATTCCATGCTAAAATTGTAAAGGGAGATAAGCTGTATTAAGATTACCAAACATAATATAGGTCATCGAGTGGATGCCTTATCATCCTTCCCAAGAGCTCAATCTGCAAAATCCCTCCTATGCAGAGGACAGGTTCAGGTAGCACAAACCTCTGGAGGCCTCTTCTCTGTTTCCGTAAAAATAAAAAATCACTCACATAATGAGATTATGATACATACAGAGTAATTAATATTTCATAGAGAGGTGCTGGCCTACTGGTTATTTCATTTTCATCTATTACATCATCGTATGAATAAAAACAATATTGATGCAAGGGCACGGTTAGATGGACCAATCCTAATTCATATCCATAAAAAAGAAATTTATTTTTACTGCAACTGAAGATAATTGATAACCTTCAAACAAGATCAAAGCCCTGTCAAATTTGGTTCAGGAATGTCTGAGCCTATGGGTAGAGACAACTATGAAAGGAAACTGATGAATTGCACCACAATAAGTTACATAATACAGTAAACTGAATCATTCAAAATAATCAAGAATCATGGGTGAGCTGAAGTTCATTGCACCTGAATCATGGGAAACACTGGTGATGTATATGTCCATACAAATTTGTCAGACTCAAGAAAGAAGGGATAGTTATGGCCCAAGCTGAACCGCACCTCCTTGGCTGAATAAACAGGGCATCCAAATGCAACCTCATCATAACCTGGAATACACAAAATCATAATTTACACCAGAATCAAAGAATTCTACAAGTACGCAATGTGGGATCAGAGTCAGACTGGAAACCTTCGTGTGGCTGCACATGGATTTCGGTAACAACACACAATTGCGAGACTAACTGATACACTAAACTCTCGGAAACTTCAGGGTTACTATTTCCTTTACTTGACCAGTAGAAAGGTCTCCCGTTAACTACATCTGAAGATCCTGGTAGCATAGTGTTTCCAATCCCTTCATAGAAATGATCGGTGCTCGAAGCATGTATGGCCTTTGCCACCAATCTTTTTTGTTTAGAATAAGAGAGGCTACGAGCTAAGGCCGAGAAAGTGGCATGCTCATCCCCTCTAGTGCGGGACGAAGGGAGCGGGTCTGTAAGAATGCTGCAGACAGCAGACAGTTGAGGAAACATCTGCAGGCAAAGCTGCTTGCAAAGGTTCCCCTCCTTCACTGAATCAAAACAATGAATAAAAAATGAAGGTACGAACTTCAAATTCAAAATAGAAGGAAGACATACAATTCTTCAATTTGCAAAGCTGCTTGCAAAGTTTATCATTATGCTGGTTTATGATACAATCCCTCAGAATCAAACATGTAGCTCAATATGCATAAAACTGGCACACTTACTATATTTTCTTGGGGGATACAGTAACGGAGTCTAACAGATATTTCTCAAACTTCCGTTTATCATCCTCTCTGTGTGAACTTATTTGATATTTCTTCGTGGATCAATTTGCTGTTTCTTTGATCCTGAGTTCTAGGGTTTAGCTTGATCCAGAACTGTTCATCTCCCAATTTAGCTTATGAGTTCCGATCAAGCATCAACGAATTAGATAAAGCTACATACCTAAAAGTAAGTCCAATTAAGTGCAGCAATCACTTGGGTAATTTTTTTTTCTTCTCACTCAAATGTGAATTTGACATCATCACCCCCACCAGAAACCGAACCATTCAAACAATTTTGATCCTGTTGATACTAGCATAGTCAAAATTGAAATTCACTGGACCTAGGGCTTATGTATAACTAAAGATCGCAATTGAAATTCAACAACTAAAGCTACATAAACACAATTCAGTAACATCCGAAAGCAATGAAAAAAGATAAAATAGAAGAAAGGGGGCTGACCAAGGTGTCGCCAGGAGGTAGAAACGGCAGCGGCATGAAGAAGATCAGATGGTTCGACAAGGGATTGCAGGATTTTGATGGAGAGATCACTTCCGAGAACTGCTACGAAATCTATGCCGCAGGTCCAACTCTCCATGGCTAATTGGATTTGTGTTTGACCTTGCGAGGAATGATAGAGAAGAAGATGGTTTATATATAGAAAATTCCAACAGAGATGGGAAACAGCTCGCAGAAGCCAGCCGACATCCGTTACAATTTCAGAAGACTCTTTTGTATGGCTCGTGCGTGCGTGCGTGATTCATGAAGCCATGAAGGCATGAACAAGTCATATTTCCCTCAGTAATGCTCGTGTGATCTGAAATCGGTGCCGCCACAACGTCCCGGTCCCGTCGGTTGTTGCAAGTATGTTTTGTAATTTCTTTGTGAGCCCTTAAAAATCATCTATTTGCATGTAGCTCGACCAGGTAATTAATAACTACATGAATCAACACTTCTGGACAGGAGTGTGCATAAATCCCGTTAATCTTGTCTCATCTCGGTTTCGTTTCAATCGCGGCAAGATTAAAAAAAATGGGTATCTCGTCCCGTCCCATGAAAAATTTGTGGGAGAAGACGCGGGACGGAAACTTCTCATCCCGATTAATCTCATCCTCTCCCGCATATATATAAATAACTTTTTATATTTTCAAAAATATAATATAGATAAATAATATATATATATATATATATATATAGGTAGATGGTCAGGTGCGGTTTATAATTTCGGGTAGAGCCGTGCGGCTGAACGTAGAGCTGACACCTGTCCAAGAATTTTATTTTATTTTTTCAGAAACGAATGAAATTGTTTTGAACTATCATGTTATAAATTCTGCACTATTCTCTTATAAACTTTGAATTATTCTCATATAATTCATGAACTATTACTTTTAATATATTATATCAAATTATTTATAGATTAATCGTTTATATGTTATGAACTATTCAATTATAATTCATGAACTATCATTTTATAAGTTATGCACTATCCTTTCTAAATTTTGCACTATGAACTATTCTATTATAATTCATCAACTATCCTTTTATAAGTTATGAACTATCCCTTAATAAGTTTTGAACTATTACTTTCACTTCTTTATAAATTTTGCACTATGAACTATTCTATTATAATTTATGAACTATCCTTTTATAAGTTATGAATTATCCCTTAATAACTTTTGAACTATCATTTTCATTCCTTTCTGGGAAAAAAAATTTTGAGACACGTATCAGCTCTACGTTCAGCCGCACGGCCCTACCGGAATAATGTGCCTTACCTGAACAACACCCTCTATATATATATATATATATATGAATAATATAATTTTTATTAATAAAAGTTATAAAAGTTATAAAAGTAATAAAATACTAAAAGAAAACATTTTTTTTTACATGTTGTGAGTAAAACATGTTATCTTTTAAAAACTATTGTTCGTGTGGTGTAGTGCTAGCTTTCTTGAATGTGAATCGGTAAAACATACTTTGGTGTAAATAATATTCGTCTTGAATGCACTAACTACTAATGTAGGCCTCATGAATCGGTAATTCGGTATTGAGTTTTTTTTTTATTTTTGTCTTTAAACATGAGAGAATACAAGTACACACGTTGAATATAATCAGTGCATAAATCTTGCGGGATTAGGTTGGTCCCGTCTCATCCCACATGCGACAAGGCCCGCGAGGGACGAAGAAAAAAGTGGTAAATCACGTCCCGTCCCGCTTATAATTTGCGGGACGGGACGCGGGACGACATCAATCCCATCTCATCCCATCTCATGTCCAACCCTACTTTTGGTTATAAACGATTTTCCAAGAAAGAACATATTTTGTATGTTTTTTTAGAACTTACCCTTTTAATTTAATCAATAAACCAATTTAGAAATCATATTTTATTGACAATCACTGCGCATATGTATAAATCATATGTGAAGTGTTCACGTTCGTTTCGACAATGTATTATGGCTGAATTGGTCTTATAGGCCTTCTACACTATATAGTTGTAATTTAGGCTCTCCCAATTTTGACTTGAGAAATTGGGCTCCTACTTTGCAGGACTAGTTTTTTCAAAGTACAAAAAGTGGAGAAAAAGTGATGATTGATTGATGATGATGACTAATGATGATGACTAATGCAAGTGTTGTGACACTTTTGATTAACATTTTTTGGAGTAAATTTTTGGCCCAAAAATACTCAGCCCTCTACCCAAAAAAACACAGCCCCTCCTTCTTCCCTATTTTTAAACCCATTTTTGTTTGTTTCTGTCATACCCAAAAATTTATTTACCCAAAAACGTCACTGTCATACCCAAAATAATTTTGTCAAACTACATAGACATATTCGAAAACACACATACCCAAAACCCGAACATACCCAAAAAACTAAAATATCAAAAAACACCATACCCACAAATTGGGTAGTATTTTGTTTTATAAAATATTCATACTCAATGTATACATACTCAATCGATTTTGTATCTCTCCAATTTAAGTCACACTTAACACTAAAAGTGTACCCAATTTGAATTTGTCATACCCAAAATGTACACAAATTCATATTGTACACAAACATCAATATCAAATGACATTTTGTTATTATAACACAGTTTGAGTAACCATAATACATACCCAACATTTCACTTTAAACATTCTAAACAATAAAAAATATATCACAATAACAATAAACATATACCCAATAAAAATAATCATACCCATACTCAATTTATCAAACACATACTCACTACTACTTAACAAACGAATCAAATGCATACCCAAAATCTAGTAGAAATAGCCTACCCAAAAATACAGATCTTGTTCCGGCAACAACGGAGCAAACAACGGTGAGAGAGAGGGTTGGTGACGGAACGACGAGCAGACAACGGCTCCGGCGACGGAAATAAGTGGCGTACCCCCTCCTCGCGACAAACTTGACGGCGAAACCCTAGATCTCTCGCTCGCCCTTCGGTGTCGGCTTGGTAGCCAAATGTCCTGGCGGCGAGACAGTGCTCTCTGACGCTGTCGTCGGATCCTTGGTGGCCGGAGTACTGGAGGCGGCGACTTCACACGGAAGGAGAAGGAAGGTTTATGGGAGAAAGAAAGATTTGGGTGAGAGAAAGTGATGAGAGAGAAAAATGAAGAAATGAAAAAATAGAGGGAAAAAGTGGAATTTAAAGAGGCACCATCATTTCATTAGACCTCTAATTATGTCCATATTCTTTAGTTTGCAGGCCTAGTTTTATAGGGGTTCATTTTACAAAAGTAAAATTTTAAGGGTCCTATTTTCCTCATTTCTTCATGTATTATTGACATTTAATGTCACCACATTAAAAAAAAAAGACCTTCTCTTTGAATAGGACACAACTTCTATTTAATCAAAAAGTTTTAATTTAAATTAAAGAGAAATTCCGTTGATGCTCTATACTTTTGACTTTTTCGGATTATGCTCAATGATTTTTCATTTTCCGGATGGTGCTCATGAGTTTTAGAGTTTTTCGATTATGCCCTTCTATCATCCATAAGTTAACATTTTTAGGGAAAAAGGAAAAATAATTACTAGCTATTGTTAATAGTCATTTAATTGTATATATAATTTCTTGAATGAATAATTTTTTTTGTCCCCTTAAAAATGAGTTCATCCCATTTAACGGTGTGCATCCTCCTATGGTCATCCGATTGACCCCATATAAAATCACGGCATAATTTGTCAATCTTATTGCACACACTAACTGGAAAAGATAGGGTAGCCATGTTGTAAATCGGAATGGAGGTGAGGACGGCTTTGGTAAGGGTAATACGGCCCGCAAAACTCGATGTTTTGCTTCTCCAACCATTGAGTTTGAGATTAATCCTATCCAAAAGAGACGAGAAGGTATCTTTCGACACTCTACCTTGGAGAATAGGGACTCCAAGATAATTACCGAGATTCTTAGTGACCTCAACTCCGCTGAAACTCTCTATGTTGCTCTCGAGACATTAGGAGAGACAAATATCTTAGACTTATGGATGCTAACCTTCTGACCGGAAGCTTTGCAAAAGATCTCAATGCATCTCATGATAACCCAGATTTGGGAGACCGAAGATTCCGCAAACAGGGTGATATCATCTGGAAAGAAAAGATGAGAAAGAGGAGGCCCTCCCCGAGAAAGGGTGATAGGATTCTACTCACCACTCTCAACAAGCTCAAGGATCAAATGACTCAGTTTTTCAGCGCAAAGGACAAAGAGGTAAGGTGAGATCACATCACCCTGTCTTATTCCTCTAGTCGGGGTAAACTGTTCCGTCACTTCACCATTCCAGATGACTTGCATCTTAGCGGTGCTCACACACTCCTGAATCTTATTCCCTTATTCTGGGGGAAAGCCGGCTTCTGTGATAGTGTCTTCAATGAAATCCCACCTGATTTTGTCATAAGCCTTCTCAAGATCTAACTTCAAAAGCATCCACTGTTTACCCGTTTTCTTTTTCCGCATGGAATGGACAACTTCGTACATGAGAAAATTATTGTTTTAGATCAGGTGATCTGGGTTGAAGCTCCCTTGTGTGGGGCCAACAAGCTTACTAATGATGGTTTGCATACTGCTCACCAAAACCTTCAAAATAATCTTGTAATTGACATTGCACAAAGCTATAGGGCAGAATTGGCTTATGGATTCCGGCTTGCCAACCTTAGCAATGAGGGTATCATTATTGACCGGGAACAACTTATGACTGTCAAAAAAGAGGGTAACTACTGCTTTTTCTCGATTGACCCACTATGCTCCAACACTTTTGATAGAACACCGGCTTAAAGCCATCAACTCCCGGCGATTTATAGGCCCCCATGCTCTTCGTAGCAACCCACACTTCCTCCATACTAATCGACTTCTAGATATTGAACCAATCAGAGGCCTCAATAGGAGGGAACTCTAACGTATCCAACTTACTAGACGGAAGGAGTTGCACATCACCAAGACTATAAAGATCTCTAAAGTAGTCAACAACATGTTTCTCAAGCCTAGTCTGATCTTCCACCCACTCTTCATTCTATAATTGAAGACCCATCACTCTATTTCGAGCCCTACGAATGATAGTAGACGTGTGGAAGAAGGTGGTGTTCCTATCTCCTTGTTCGAGCCAAATTTCACGGAAACCAAATAGTCTCCTCCTGTTTCAAGGCAGTCTCAATCTCCGCCTTCAAAGAACTCTCCTTCTTAACCAGTCTAGGGGTGCTCCCACGGCATATCCTAGCTTGAATCTTAGCAAGTTTGGTCACCGCTTCGTGTTTCCTGCGAAAAACATTACCAAACGCATACCTATTCCATAAGATAAGAGAATTCTTACGAATGGGAAGGACCTTACTAACCTCTGGGTTATTGAACAAGCACATCTCCACCATGAGCTGGAAGTCACAATGGGTCATCCATGTTGCCTCAAACTTGAAAGGTCTTCTGTCCTTTCTGCATGCCGCTGCTGGGTTCACGGATAAGAGAAGCGGGAAGTGATCAGAAGAGAACCGGGCAAGGTGCCTGACATACACTTTAGGCCACTTTATGCGTCCCTCCTAATTCATGAAAACTCTATCTAGTCTCTTCAACACATTCCTTCTTGACGACTTACCGTCATCCCAAGTGAAATCCGCGCCGGTGTAGCCAAGATCAATGAAACCATGGGTCAAGACAAGATCATTCAAGATATCCGAATCCGCGTATAACTTCCCGGAGCCACCATGCCGCTCATGAATAAAACGAATACAATTAAAACCGCCTCTAATGATGAGAGGGTTCGAGACGGTAACAAGCTCACAATCCAAGGCATTCTAGCACTCCCTACGACTAGTAACATTAGGGGGGGCATAAACTACTATCAGACTGTACACATTATCACTTTGGCGACTTTATCATGGACGAACCATTTGCTACTGCCACGATACTGAGATAAAACTTATCACTTCCAAAGTAACCACACACTTTCTTCAAAGCCTTCGGCTTCAACACGAAAACATCCAAAATAACTCAACCGATCATAAATGTTTTGAACCCTGACTCAAGAAACCCTTGACTCAAAGATAACAAGAATGTCTATGCTATGTGACCTGCATAAATATTTAATAGCACGACGGAATCCGCTCTTTCCGGCTCCGAAGACGTTCCACAAAAGGCAATTTATAATAAACTACACAAACGGAAGTAACGGACGAACAGAAGAGCTACTTACCCATCGCTCTTGCACCCGCAACCTCTTTAGTATCACAGCTCTCCAGCATCCCTTCATCCGTCGTAGGTAAGCTGGCGTTGGAGGAGCCAATACGATTCTCCATTGCCAGCGTTTATGGACTAGTGGGACCCTTGCTAGCACCAGCTTCATCAACAATCGAATGAACTATTATGGCGTTGTCTCTTGAGCGAATTTGATCGAGACCCGATTCCTCAACCTTCTTAGCTCTCCAGGCTGCTCTTCTAGCGTCGTTTTTAACTTTGTTGCGTAAACTCTGCTTGCTCTCATTTCCGCTGCTAGTTTGACTGATAGATTTTGGTGGGGAAGACCACACAAATGGTGGAGGTAGAACCACAATTTTATTGATAATATAATGATCCTATATATATAGGATTACAAGAGAATTAAAGGAAACTAATGAAGATTACCGAAATAAAATCAAATTCAAACTAACCTAATATATAAAGATAATTTATCTAAATAGAATATATGATATCCTTCAATACACCCCCGCAGCCAAAGCGTGGGTAGACGGACGACGCTGAAGACTGGATCAACGAATACACCAGTTGAGCGGTGACACCACCGGTAGATCGACGACATCAATAGATTGATATGACCACCAGTAAATCGGTAGCAATGGTAGATTTAGACGCCGAAAGGTTGACGACGTGCCTTAAGGCCGGCTAGCCCAATCGGACGAACTATTATTGTTCATGCCCGCGTTCAATGTCGTAAGGTGACAAACCCGATAAGTCAGGATACGAGAGATCGAACTGCTCTGATACCATGATAGATTTTGGTGGGGAAGACCACACAAATGGTGGAGGTAGAACCACAATTTTATTGATAATATAATGATCCTATATATATAGGATTACAAGAGAATTAAAGGAAACTAATGAAGATTACCGAAATAAAATCAAATTCAAACTAACCTAATATATAAAGATAATTTATCTAAATAGAATATATGATATCCTTCAATATTGACTCTTGCCTGCCGTAGCTACAAAGGTAGGGGAAGATGACGTATTCCCCTTACTCTCCTCACTTCCAGGTTGCTTTTCTTTTATTATTGGGCCTTTGCAACTACCTTGAACATGAATACTAGCAGATGGGCTAGTAATTTGAACGGGCCCACTTGAAGAATTGCCCTTTTCAAGGGCTCTTTGCCCCAAGTTATTTTGGCCTTCTATTTGAATACCAGAACCGCTCTCCGACCTTTTGATAGCTGAAGATATATCGTTGCCTTTGGCTTGAATATCCTTTCCATGAGAGGGGCTGTTAACCTTCCTTACATGATTTGCAATCGATCCCGAATCAGCCCCTTGATTACTCTTTCCTTTATGAGCTCTACTGCGTCTTGCAACCTACATCCATGGACCATAGCCGGAGCTTTCATCCACCTTGATCGAAGAAGGAAATGGTAAGCAGTCCCTCTTATCAGACGCTCCCATGTCCTCAACGTCCACATTCATCTTAGAAGTATCAACAACCTCGTTCTCCTGAATTTTTTAGGGTTCTCCTAGATCACACTAGGAAGCGTAGTGACCGTACCTACCACATTTTTGAAGCAGATTATATCGAGACCTTCATACTCAATAGGGCATCTTTTCTCATTGATGAAGATAGCCTTCTTTAAAGGTCTGCTTAGATCGATTTCTACACAAATGCGGATGAACCTTCCTCTGTTAAACTGGAGCGTTTTTGGATCAATGGTGATTGGAACCCCTATCCTTTCAGCCATGCTCCAGATGATACCTTCATGGTTTCACTGCACGGGAACTCCGGTGATCCTAATGCAAGTAGGCGCCGATGTTATGGGATTAGAAGTAACAAATTCCGGTATCCAGCGTTTCATAATAAGACACCTCCTAAAGACTACAGGGTCCCCTTGTGATGACCATCATGAGCTCATTCTCACTTTTGAATCTAGCATTGAAATAATTATTAACTAGATCAATGATCTGTAGGTTCTCGCCACACTTCTAGAGTTCCCTGATCTTCCTTTCCATGACAGAAAAAGCAATCAGGAAGCCTACCACATTGAACACTATAAAATTATGCCATCTCCCCTCAAGATCATCAGGAACTTCCTTATCAATCACCATGACCGGATCACCCTCATGATCATAGGATAACTGAAGTTAATCTAACCATTGAGTGTTTCTTTAGTAATCTTGTCCTTGTTTGTGGAGATGTTTTTAACACCTCCAAGCACTTCACTCCAGGTTCGGACGATAGCCTTTTCACAAGTAATAACTTTACCCTGTGAGGAAACTACCGCAGGAACCTACACAGTTGGTGCAGAAGTAGCACCCACATAGAACGTGACAGCCCACTCCACGCTGAAGCCTTCCGCTTTACCGGATTCACTCTCAGCATTCATGGTGGCGTTTATAGAGCCAGTCGGTGGAGCCCTGCTGGGATCAATCGCCATCACTTCCGGCACTATCGAGTCTCCTATAACTGCTTGTTCAACAGATTGCAAGTTAATATCCCTCATAGTAACATCATTATTAGTGTAGAGTATATAGGGCATATATAGTAAATACATAGAATAATGGTGAGGATATGTAAATAAGGAGAAGTTGTAACAAACTCAGCTGGTTGTATATATACTTTACAGAGTATAATGAATGAGGTTGAGAGTGTTTTTACGCATTATTCACATGGTATCAGAGCGGGAAACACAAATTTCTCAGATCTGAAATTTTTTTTTCAATTCACACATACTGGTTCATTCTATCTCTTCCATTCGATTTTGCAAATCGTTATCATGACTACTGAACAATCGTCGGATTCGACAAATACCTCTAACCCTACCTTGGATCGACAATCAATTGATGTCAATGATCCATTACATTTGTCCAATTCCGATAATCCAGGAATGCAACTTGTATCTGTTCTCTTTAATGGAGTCAATTTCACTACCTGGAAGCGGAGTATCCGGATGGCGCTTGGAGCGAAGCAGAAGCTTGGCTTCATTGAAGGTACATGTGCTAAACCTTCTCCTGGAGAAGCCGATAAGCTTACAAGATGGATCCGTGCTGATTACATGATCCGGTGCTGGATCTTACATTCTATGAAGTCGGACATAGCAGAATTGTTTACCTATGTCGAATCAGCCTTTGAATTGTGGAAGGATGTTGGTGAGCGTTTTGAGGTATCAAATGCTCCTCTTATTTACCAACTTCATAAGGATCTGTCTATGCTTAAACAAGATAACACATCGGTTGCTGTTTATTATGCCAAATTCAAGAAACTCTGGGATGAATTAAGCACTATAGATGCCATTCCTGTATGTTCCTGTCTTGGCATTGCTCACTGTAAATGTGATGTTCTTAAGAAGGTAGCTACTAGAGAGTCTACTACTCGTATTATGCAATTTCTCATGGGGCTCAATGAGCAATATGAGCATACACGAAGTCAGATATTATCTCTTGAGATATTGCCTACAGAAAATCGAATTTTCCACATGATATTACAAGTTGAGAAGCAAAAGGAACTCACATGTCATGCTCCTGTCACGCATGATGTTTTTGCTGTGTCTCGATCTCTTCCTTACAGACAAGCAGGGGGAAGTCGCAGGGATTATAAGAAAGAAAAGATGGATCGATTGTGTACCTATTGTAAAGAGAAAGGTCACTTGCGAGAGTCATGTTTTAAGCTAATTGGTGTACCTGATTGGTACAAAGATTTCAAAAATAAGGAGGATAAACCTACAGGCAGTCGTGTTGATTCATCCTCTCATCATTACAAAGCAGTCAATAACCTGGAGTCTAATGTTGCTGAATCACCTTTGGAGCCATCTGATGTCTCCACACCTATCATGGATCAATCCATGATTAATGCAGTATGCCAGGAGGTCATGAAACAGATGTTGGAGAAGCAAGGCAGCTCTTCTTTCAATTATGCAGGTATTCTTTCTGGTTATGTGAATACCACAGTCAATACTCATGTTT
Source organism: Fagopyrum esculentum (assembly GCA_033239045.1). Lineage (NCBI taxonomy): Eukaryota > Viridiplantae > Streptophyta > Magnoliopsida > Caryophyllales > Polygonaceae > Fagopyrum > Fagopyrum esculentum. The sequence continues at coordinate 124,373,037 of BSUD01000003.1, read as the reverse complement.
GGATCTTGGACTCTGGCGCCACAGATCACATTTCATTTTGCAAGGATCTATTCTCAGATTTATCAAGGTTAGATAAGCCTTTGATGATCGGTCTTCCTGATGGTTCAGTGAAGACAGTTTCTCATAAAGGCAACATCATTCTCTCTTCAGAGATTATCCTTTATGATGTACTATATATCCCTGCATTCAAGCATAATTTGCTGTCCATTTCTCGACTGATTCATAATTTCCCTATGAAAGTCACTTTCACTCAGTCTTCATGTATATTCCAGGACCTTACAACTGAGATTGTGATTGCATCTGGCTACAAGGAAGGTCACCTATACAAGATTGGTTCATCTATATCTCCAGTGCATACAGTATCTCACATTTCTACTAAATCATGTGATATGCTTTTATTTCATGCACGTTTAGGACATGTATCTGTTTCTAAAATTCATCATGTTGATGATTATACTCATGCTAAGGTTTCACAGTTGGATTGTTCAGCTTGTATTACAGCTAAGCAACATAAGATACCATTTGACATTAGCACATCTCGAGCTTCCACTATTTTCAGTTTAATTCACTGTGACATTTGGGGACCATATCATACAGCTGCTTTATGTGGTGCTCGCTATTTTTTGACAATAGTTGATGACTTTTCCAGATGCACATGGACGTTTCTCATGGCTAACAAGCAACAAGTCATGAAGCATGTTACCAGTTTCTTGGCTTATGTGAAGAATATCTTCAATACTACAGTCAAGATATTCAGGTCAGACAATGGTTCTGAATTTTTACAGAAATCTCTCCAAGATATTTTTCATGCTTCAGGCATCATTCATCAAAGGTCTGCACCATACGTTCCCCAGCAAAATGCTCGAGTAGAACGCAAACACAGGCATCTGTTGGAGACAGCTAGAGCTATAAGAATTCATGCTCAGCTACCACTTCATTTCTGGGGTGAATGCATCCTCACAGCAACTTACCTCATTAACCTTATGCCATCTTCAGTCATATCCTGGAAATCTCCATTTGAAGTTCTTCATAACCGTAAACCATCTTACACACACCTTCGTGTCATTGGCTGTTTGTGTTTTAGTTTGCTTCCTAAACGAGATAAGTTCGAACCTATCTCTACTCCTTGCATTTTTTTGGGCTATCCTCCTGGTCAAAAAGCCTATAAGCTGTTTAACCTCACTACTAATAAAATCATTATTAGTAGACATGTCATTTTCCAAGAATCCACATTTCCATACAAACAACCTTCTCAATTACCTGCTATATCTTCTAGTCCATCCAGCCTTCCTTTGGTCACTCCTGCCCCTGACATGGATTATCCTATAGTCCATGCTCAACCATCGATATCCACAAATAACTCACCTTCTTTTTCTTTACCTTCCAGTACCTTACCTCAGTCCAGTGAGTCTTCTTTTGCTCATCCAATACCTGTCCCTTTTCTGGATACACATAGTCCTGTATCATTACCAATGCCTCCTCCTTCTTCCAATATAATTATTCCACCTATCACATCTACTCCTTCAGTAATTATTTCTTCTTCTCGACCTACTCGTACCTTAACTCGTCCTGCTTATCTCAAAGATTATAAATGCAATTCCATCACTTCTATTGAGCATTTTAATCTCACTCCTCATTCCCAGGATTACATCCATGCTTTATGTCATGTAATTCAGTCAGTTGAACCTTCTACTTATTCTCAAGCTATTCAGTCCCCTCTTTGGGTCGAGGCCATGCACAAGGAGATCATGGCTCTGGAAGCAAACAACACATGGGATATTGTGGCTTTACCTTCAGGCAAGACCACCATAGGATCCAAATGGATCTACAAGCTCAAATATCGAGCTGATGGTACAATTGAACGACATAAGGCAAGATTAGTAGCCAAGGGATACAACCAGATCAAAGACAAAGACTATAAACATACGTTTAGTCCAGTAGCCAAGTATGCTACAATTCGTACCATTCTTGCTTTAGCAGCGTCTCATTCATGGTCACTGCACCAGCTAGATATCAACAATGCTTTTCTTCATGGATATCTTGATGAAGAGGTTTATCTTGCACCACCTCAGGGTTATGATCGTGTTCCACCAGGGCATGTATGTCGACTCAAACGTTCATTATACGGCCTCAAACAGGCTAGTAGACAGTGGAATATTGAATTTACTAAGCTACTTCTTCAGATGCAATTCAGTCAGTCCCATCAGGATTATTCCCTTTTCATAAAGAAGACATCTTCAAGCATCACTATTGTCCTTGTATATGTAGATGATGTCTTGATTACTGGAAATGCATCATCAGAAGTTACTGCTCTCAAGACAGCTCTTGATCGAGCCTTCACTATCAAGGACTTAGGAATTGCTAGATTTTTTCTGGGGATGGAGATTGATCATACCAAAGATGGTTTGTTTCTAAACCAACGCAAATACATTCATGATATCTTGAAAGATACTCACATGTTGCAATGCCATCCTGCCAAGTTTCCAATGCAACGCAATACTCACCTTTCATCTGATTCTGGTGAGCTTTATCATGAACCTGAGGTGTACAGAAGATTAATTGGTCGTCTTCTGTATCTTACTCTTACTCGACCTGACATTGCTTACACCGTTCAGCAGTTGAGTCAATTTCTGTCATCTCCACGTATTCCTCACTGGCAAGCAGCTACATACTTATTGCGATACCTCAAAGGGTCCATTGATTTTGCTTTGTCCTATAGGCCTCAATCCACATTATCTCTTACAGCTTATAGTGATGCCGACTGGGGATCCTGTCCTTTTTCTGGTAGATCAGTCACAGGCTATTGCTTGTTTCTTGGCACCTCCTTGGTATCTTGGAAGACTAAGAAGCAACGTACAGTTAGTAAATCTTCAGCTGAAAGCGAGTATCGTGCTATGTCCATGACCACAAGTGAAGTTATTTGGCTTGATGGTTTACTCATGGATCTTCAGGTTCATCTTCCTCGACCATTCACACTATATTGTGATAACAAAGCTGCACAACATCTCGCTGCTAACCCTGTGTTTCATGAACGGACTAAGCATCTTCGCATAGATTGCCATTTTGTTCGAGATGAAGTCCAGAAAGGCCTTATTGCTACTGCTCACGTTCCTTCTACACTTCAGCTTGCAGACATTTTCACTAAAGCACTTGGCGAGCAACAACATCTCTTTCTATCTCGCAAGCTCGGACTTGTCACTCCAGTCCAGCTTGAAGGGGGGGTGTAGAGTATATAGGGCATATATAGTAAATACATAGAATAATGGTGAGGATATGTAAATAAGGAGAAGTTGTAACAAACTCAGCTGGTTGTATATATACTTTACAGAGTATAATGAATGAGGTTGAGAGTGTTTTTACGCATTATTCACAATTAGATGGAGATTCAGCAACAGTAACGGTGACTCTGGCCACCGGCGGGCTCTCCTCCGTCATAACCACGACCGTAGCACTCGAAATACCAAGCACCCTAGACTTTTCGCTTCTAGGGCAAAAGAGAGATTTTTAGAAGTTGGATTATTGAGTATGATTATAGAACTACTTGATCTACCTTAAATGTAAATTGAATTGGGAAGAGTAAAAACAATACAAAGAACTCGCAGTTCAAAACTTCGGGTTTTTGCACAATTTCAAATTTACAAAGAACTCGCAGTTTGAAACCCTATTTATATAAACCCGACATCCTATAATCCTTTTTATTCTGAAAATTAATTATACTCCCTAATATGAGAATTTTTCCCCCCCTACTTTAGGGGAAAAAATCAGGTAAAGATCCAACCTTTTATTTTAATACAATATCATTTCTTGTCTGTGAATTTCGGATTAGTTTTAAGGCAAATTCCACCTTTTGTTAGTCCACCCCTAATTTCATGGAAATTGTTGAAGATTGTTTCAACCATAGATGTAGCAATTACGAATCCCTCTCAAATAGGATCAATTCCTATCACTATACATACATAGAGAGAGAGAAGGGTACAATATTTGGATATTATGGCTCACTCTTTCAACTCTCATGTTAATTTCTTCCTCTTCCTTATCCTTTCCATGGCGATTATTGAAGTTTCAATTGTACGTCTACTTATCTTACCTTCCTTCATCTTCCTTATACTAGTTTGATAAGACTTATTAATTACTCCATTCTAACATAATTCATTATTTACTTATATTAGGCTGGCAAGGGAAGATCATTGACTAAAAAAGGTAATCTGCAAGTGGTAAGTTGTAATTAAGTTGGCTCTTTTGATTTGAACTTACATTGTTATGTTGTCGCAGAATGCCCAAGTGCCTGTGCACATAGATGCTCCAAGACTCATCATAGGAAACCATGTTTGTTCTTCTGTAACAAGTGTTGTGCGAAATGTCTGTGCGCATCAGGGACTTATGGACACAAACAAGAATGCTCATGCTACAACAATTGGAAGACAAAGCGAGGTGGCCCTAAATGCCCTTAATTACTTCTTTCCACTCTCAACCATTTTTGGGTTCTTCTCATCCTTCATTTACAAGTTTACTTAGCTGCAAGGATCAGTCTTTGTAATAGACTTTCTTATTTCCTTTAATGGCTTTACAAATTCATCAACTTCTTCACAGTTTTTATTTTTTTATCCTTTTTGTAAACTCATCGTAAATCCTATTTTCTAGCCTTTAACATTCATCTTATAGTCGAATAAATAGAGAAAATTGGATGAGTTATCATTTAGAGAAGGAATTTCGTCACCCAAAATGTATATATAATGAATCTCATCAAGTTAATCATGTTGTGTAAAAACATTTAGAGATTAAAGTGTATATCATGCATCAATCTTTAAGCAATTAGAACCTTTGAAATCACGTATCAATCTTTAAGCAATTAGAACCTTTAAAATCATCTAACTCAACGCTAACGTACTTATAAAAAAATGATAAAGAGGAATCTAAAACTCTCATATATTGCTTGAAGTACCTCTCATATATTGCTTGAATGTACGTAGTGAAGTATATATACAATAGATGAACCCTTACAGAATTCAGTTGGGATTTTTGTTTATTTACAAACGTTTCCCTCTTATTACACATAATAGGCTCTATAGCATATACTTCTATACCCCCTTGGACAAGGGAAAACAAGGTCAAGCTTGGCAGACAGAAACTTGTGTTGTTGCTCTCCTAAAGCTTTGGTGAAGAGATTTGCAAGCTAGAGAGAGGAGGGAACATGGACCGTGGTCATAAATCCCTTCTGAACCTCATCACAAAAGAAGTGACAATCAATGCGAAGATGTTTGGTGCGTTCATGTAAAACAGGATTAGCTGCAAGATATTGAGTTGCCTTACTGTCACAATGGAGACGAAAGGGTTGAGGAAGGTGCAAGTTTAGTTCAGTCATAAGGCCATCAAGCCAGATAATTTCACTGTTAGTCTTGGACATAGCATGATACTCACTTTCAGCGGATGATTTAGAGACTATCTTTTGTTTCTTGGTTTTCATGAGACAAGTGAGCGGCCAAGAAACAAACAATAACCAGTAATAGACTTACAAGAGAAAGCACAAGCTCCCCAGTCCGCAACGCTATAAGTAGTGAGCTGAATATTAGATTGTACAAGATAGAATAAGGTAAGATTCATAGTTCCTCTCAGGTAGCGAAGTAAATGGATAGCAACTTGCTAGTGAGGAGAGCGAGAAGAGACCAGAAACTCATTAAGTTGTTGGACAGGAAATGCAATATCAAGGCGTGTGAGAGACAATTTCAAAAGGCGTTCAATGAGACGACGATATACCTCAAGATCTGGAAACAACTCTCCATCAATCAATGCCAAGTGAAGGTTGCGTTGCATGGGAAATGCAACAGGCTTGCAAGTGGAAAGATTTCAATCCATAATGCTATCATGAATATATTGGTGTTGATTAATGAGGATATATACCTGAAGCATCATTATATATCTCCATGCCAAGAAAGAACCTCGCTAAACCAAAGTCCTTTATTTTAAAAGCTTCATGTAAACGAGCTTTGAGAGATAGAATTTCAAAAGGATTGTCACCTGTGATAAGAACATCATCAACGTAGACCAACAACAAGGTGATGTTGGGAGAAGAATGCTTAATGAAAAGAGAATAATCCTGATGAGACTGAGAGTAGCTAGATGTAGTGAGAAGTTTGGTGAGTTCAATATTCCATTGACGACTGGCCTGCTTCAAGCCATAAAGCGACTTCTTCAAACAGAAAACATGGCCAGGAAGAGCTCTGTTGAAGCCTTGAGGAGGAAACATGTAGACTTCTTCATCAAGGAAACCATGAAAAAATGCATTATTTATATCCAATTGATGAATAGGCCAAGCATGAGCAGCAACTAAAGCCAAAACTACTCGAATGGTAGTAAATTTGGCAATAGGAAAGAAAGTGTGTTTATAATCTTTGTTCTTGATTTGGTTGTAGCCCTTGGCAACAAAACGAGCCTTATGTATTTCAATGGAGCCATTTGGTCGGTGTTTGAGTTTATAGACCCATTTAGAGCCAATAGCAATCTTGCTTGGGGGGTAAGGGAGTAATCTCCCATGTATAATTGAGCTCAAGAGCTTGTAATTCCTTAGTCATAGTATCAATCCAAGGAGGAGAGTCCTTAGCTTGGTCATAATGAGAAGGCTCGAAGGAGGTAATAACAATGCATAAGGAGTGGATAAAATCATCAGAAAGAGATGACAAGTCAAATAGAGAAGAACATGGTGAGATGATACTGAAGCACAAGCATAATCTTGCAAGTAAGCAGGTTAGTGGGTAGCTCGAGTTGGTCTCTGAGGTGGAGCAATATGAGGTTCAGGTGTAGGAGCAAAGGGCACATGATTGAATGAAGAAAAAATAATGTGAGAGAGGATTGAGTAGAGGAGGAAAGGTCATGTGTAGAGGTAAGAAGGGAAAGGTCAGGAGGTGAGGGAAGTGGAGGAGTGGTGCATGTGATATGGTCAAGGAAAGGAGAAATAATAGGCAAAGATGGTGGAGTAGAAGTAACATCTAGAGAGGAAATTAACTTAAAAGGAAATATGTGCTCCTGAAATGTGACATGACAACTAATCACAATTTTGTTGGTAGCCAAATTGAGGAGTTTATAGACCTTTTGGCGTGATGGATAGCCCATGAAGACACAAAGGGAAGAAACTGCTTCCAACTTTGTCCTTGTGAGGAATAAGTGTGAAGTAGAGGCAACCAATGACACGAAGGTGATCTTTAGAAGGCTTGGTATTGTGTAGGAGCTCAAAAGGTGGCTTCTAGTGTATGATAGGAGAGGGCATTAAATTAATTAAATAAGTGGCAGTAAAGATGCACTCTCCCCACATAGAAAGAGGTAGATTGACATGTAATATGAGAGCTCGAGCAACCTCAAGAAGATGTCTATGTTTCCTCTCAACACGAGCATTTTGTTGAGCAACATATGGGGTAGATCTTGATGCACAATGCCATGATGAAGGAAAATCTCTTGAAGATGGTGTTGTAAAAATTTTGCTCCATTATCTGACTTGAAAACTTGAGTATTCTAGCTTCTTGAACTGAGTATGCACATAAGCCATAAGTGTGTAATAATTCTGACTACCTATTGCTTGTTAGACATAAGAAAAGTCCAAGTACTTCTAGTACAATCATCAACAACTGTTAAAAAATACTTGGCACCACATTTAGTAGGTGTTTGATAAGGGCCCCATTTATCAACATGAACAAGGCCAAAAATCTCTTGAGCATGAGAAGTGCTTAAAGGAAAATGCAATTTGTGTTGCTTAGCTTGAATACAGGTTTGACAATCTAGATATGAGAGTTTATAAGTAGTACAATTGTCTAAATGATTCATTTTAGACAAGGACATACGGCCAAAACGAGCATGAATTAATGTAGAGGCTGAATAGGTTCTAGTGTGAGTAGGCAATGGAAAGGTGAGCTTGTAAAGTCCTCCTTACTTGTAACTAGTAGCAAGAATTGTGTTACTGATATGGTCCTGAAATAATAACGTGTTATGAGTAAAATGAAGTTGCACAAGAAGATTATTACCCAGTCGAGAGACAAATATAAGATTATGTTTAAATTGTGTCAAGTAGAGCACATTAGTAAGAGTAATCAAGAAAGCAAGATATTGTCCCTTTATAATGAACTTCCTTAATAGAGAGTCGTTCATGAAGCTCAATTAGAATTGGCTTGTCAAGCTTTTGCAATGTGGAGAATAAATTCTTATAAAAGGTAATATGATTTGTGGCTCCAGATTTAATGATCCACTCACTTAAGTTCTCTGCATTATGAACTAAACTAGAAGTGATACCTGCAAAGTTGATGGTAGATGAAGATGCTTATCTTGCATATTTTAGCACTTCCTGATAGACTGCATCGACCATAGCTTAAATCATATAATATAGAATGAAAATGAAGGTGATCCACTAATAAAAACAATCCACTGACTAACAATAATATATTTAGGGCATTTAACATGGAAGGTTATTATAATCTGATAATTTCAATTCAATATAATATATAACGTCCTGAATTTACAAATTTTATAAATTGCTGAAACCTGCAAGTTAAGAAGCAACACAACAACTGAGGCTGGAAAACTAGTCTCTATTGCCAAAACAAATTTAAAAGCAAGAGATCCAGTGAGTGACGAAAGTGTTGACGATGATGATGATGGATATGAAGTCATTTGCGTGGCTTGTGGTGCTATGGGTAGCCATTCAATGGCTGATGTCGGAGAAGCTGTTGAGACCCAGAAGAAGACGTCCACCTGGGCCGACTCCGTTGCCGATCATCGGAAACCTTCACAATCTCATCGCTAAGAAACGACATAAATCCTTGGCTGACCTTGCGAAGATCCATGGCCCGATGATGCTCCTCCGGTTAGGGTTCCGGAACACGGTTGTGGTCTCTTCGCCGGAGATGGCTCGTGAAATTTTGCAGAAGAAGGACATACATTTCTGCGACAAAATGGCGCCTCATTGCTTCAGTCCACACATAGCCGAGAACGGCATGTCGCTGATGCCCGCCGGAGATCGCTGGCGCACACTTCGCAGAATCGGCAACACTCTGGTATTAAATTCTTTATATTTGTGAAAAGTGGGGCAGATGATTTTATGTTTGACTGAAACCTGAACCAAATTTAGTTGTTTTCAAGCAAAAGTTTGGATGCAAATCAAGAAATACGAATGAAGAAGATACAGGATCTTGTTTCACGTGTTCGTCATTTCAGCAACAATGGAGCTCCGGTTAACGTCGGGCAAGTAGTCTTTGATGCCAACCTGAATCTCATCTCCAACACGTTATTCTCCCTCGATCTTGCTGATAAAAGCTCGGAGCTTTCCTGTGAGTTCAAGCAGCTCACTTGGGAGCTGCTAAGGGACGCCGGCAAACCCAATATCGCCGATTTCTACCCAGTATTTAATAGATTCGATCTCCAACGTTTGAGACGAAAAGTGACCAATCATTTTGAAACGATGTTTAATCTATTTCGAGTCATAATTGACGAGAGGTTGTCCGCTATTAAAAATGGTGAACCTGACGGTGTCGACGTGCTCGCCACTTTGCTCAGGATTTGTCTCGACAAGAGCGACGACTTCCAGATTTCTCAGATCCCTCACATGTTTGCGGTATATTATTATTACCTTAATTACTTTATTAGATTAAACAAAGTGTTACGTTAGTTGAATTCAGCTCGTTTGGAAGGGCTAAAAATCATTCCGATTTTATTTCACGCTCCAACTAAAGAGGCACTTATGTAGGTTTTTTTCGTTGGAGGAACAGAAACAACGTCAAGCACGATAGAGTGGGCAATGGCGGAATTGATTCGCGAACCAACGAAGCTGAAAGCAGCTACGGAAGAGCTCCACCGAGTTGTCGGTAAAGGAAAGTTGGTCGAAGAAGCGGATCTAACTCGGCTTCCGTACTTGCAAGCGGTGATCAAGGAAACCTTCAGGTTGCATCCTGCAGTGCCGCTGCTTGTGCCGAGAAAACCAAAGTCCGAGATCGAGGTTCACGGCTTCATGGTCCCTGCGGACTCCCAAGTACTTGTGAATGTATGGGCGATAGCGAGGGATCCTAGTCTTTGGAAGAACCCTAACGACTTCAAGCCAGAGAGGTTCCTCGACTCCGAAATGGATGTGAAGGGCACCGACTACGAGCTCCTTCCTTTTGGAAGTGGTCGGAGAATTTGCCTTGGAATAACGTTGGCGACGAGGATGGTGCCGTTAATGGTGGGAAATTTGATCAACTTTTTTGATTGGAAGCTTCAAGATGGAATGGAGATGGACATGGATGATGAGTTTGGGATGGCTCTAAAGAAGGCAACCCCCTTGTACGCAATCCCCATAATGTTTACAACCTAACGTTCTTCTAAAATCTGTAATTTCTATCAAATGTGTTTGCAATTTCTTTAATCGCATAGATTGGAAGAGAAGTGTCAAGTCGTAGTCAATGATGAGCATATCCGAGTGTAGGGCTGAGCAACCGAAACAAAACCACCCAATTGCAACCGAACCGCATTTAATCGGTTTGGTTTGCGATTCATCATATTTTGCGTTGCGGTTTGGGATTCAGTTGATGAACCAAACTCCAAACCCGCAACCAAACCGCAAAAACCGTTAAATACGGTTTATTTGCGGTCCACATTTTATAGGTTTGTGATTTGCGGTTCGGTTAGATTGCGGTTGCGTTTCGGACGGTTTTGGACAGCTGCTTGACCCTACCTAAAACCACGATCAAATTATCAACCACTCATGTCTTCACTTTACTATATGTCCTACATAGCTAGTTACATATTTGTCCTGAGTCCTACATAGCTAGTTATCAAGTATTGGTTAAACATATCAAATAGGTGAAAATCGTTGCACATAATATCAAAGTATGAGCAAAAACGAAGGAAAAAAAAAATCAAATACAACACCATGGCATGAAGTACACCATGGTCGTAGCTAGATTCTTAACGTTGTATTTTACAATACAAAAATCAAAGAATACATCCAAAATACAGTACTAGCTTCTATATTTATACTCTTGTTGTCTAATATAAATACCTGACCTACATTGGGTAACCCTAACATCCTATATCTCTTCAAATTCACGTTCAAACTAATGCGTACTGGTATCCATACTTGATGAGCCAGTTCCGGCACAGTGATTAGGCGTCGATCAATCTAGGGTTCAACTCGGTAGGGTAAATGAGCACAGAGTCGAAACAAAGACCCGCTTTAGTATGAGTGCAATCAATCTGGGTCATGGAGAAGTTGATCTTCGTCAACTTATCCGAATCTCCCACCACAAAATCCCCGACATGGTAGCAAATCCAGTTACCACCTTCGCCTAAGTAGCATTGAGAGGTCGCATTCTGGCCGTGAGAGGTTGAGAGTTGGAACCTTACAGGCTTTTTGTCCCAACCACGGACTTGTTCTAGGTTGCAAACTCGTCGCCCTAGTATTCCTCTTGTGATCTTCCCTACTCGAAGTCGGAAAAATAAGCTGTATGATCCCTCTGGGAAGCTGAAATCCAACTCCCCGCGGACTTCTAGCCACCATGTATGGCGTAAGTATGCAAAGGTGTGGAATCTATGAGATACACAAAAATATGGATCATAAGTTAGATATCTTATGATGTTTAATGTGAACAATTGCTAGCCTTTTGATCTAATGTAACAACATAAGTGTTAAATTATAGGAGGATTATCCCCTCTATCTTTATAAAAGATAGTCTCGTATACATGACAAGGGTTCTTACGATTAAAAGTGAGAAGGACAGTGTTGCTATAAACGGAAATGTGGATGAGTAAGCCCGTCCCGAGCTTATCCCGTTTCATCTCTATACAAAATTTCTTCTTAAGAAAATACAAATATAATTTTTACGATATCACAATAATGTCATTTTAACTAATGATCAACATTGATTGGTGAACAAATTTGACTGGTTAACTATTGAGGATTCCGGCTTGGTTAACTATTACGGATTTCTTATAAAAAATAAACGAAATTATTTCGTCACACGAGATTATCTCCGAAATATCACTGAAGGTATCTTTTCGACAAGATTTTTGACATGTTTGGTGTTGGTGACACCTACAACTTCTTATTGATCACACTTTGTCTAGATATCAACCAAACTTGTCAAGTTGTCAAGTTGCCTAGTAAAAAAATGATGAACGAATTGAAGAGTTGATTCACATTTATGCATGAAACGATTCACAATGCGAAATAATATAAAAATTGTGGACAAGGACGAGACATTGATTTAAATTTGAAAGCGTCATAAATATGAATTTGTTTCTTTGTGTATAGTCAAACTTTTATGAGTAGGTTTATTCTTGAATACAATCGAGGATAGATTTGATAATGATTTTTTATAAAACCACATGCATCATGTGTGAAGAAGAAGCATCATAATGAGGATATTGAAAAAATGGAATAGCATTTCATCCAATCCAATACCTATAACATGTTTGATAATCATAGTAAATCAATCCCAATCAGTCAAGATCGATATAATATATGGACAGGCTAAAGAGGAACCAATTGAAACTAATGACAAAAATATTGACTTTAGATGAAGATTTTTGTATTTGTCTATATATTTCCCACTAACGTTAGCAACAATGAATTGAATGAGATTTTATGAACCCTAGTTTTACAAGAACTAAGGGTATGTTTGATATCATATCAGTATATTAAATATCAGCATCGGTATCGATATCATAGATATGAGTATGAGTATGAGATTGATATCTATATCTAATAATTAGTGTTTGGCAAGATAATGAGGTAAATCATGTATCAAAATTGATACTTTTGTAAGCATTCAACAAGACATTGAAACAATTGGAAAAAAATTTTTAGCAAGTATAACATAGACTTCACCAAACGCAGATACAAAATAATTTAGTAAGAAATTAGCAAGTATTATATAGACTTCACCAAAAGTCCTAAACTATGGTAGAAACTCTAGATTCTACAGGAGACATGACCCCCGTTTGGTAGTACATGAGATATAATTAATATTTTCATCCCTTACTTCCCATAATCCAATAATCTAAGACCCTGTTTGGTGAATAGAGATTATGAAGATGAAATGAAGATAATCAGATTATGGGATGAAATTAAGAGATTTTTTTCATCTTCTATGAGATAGATTATCTAGATTATGGAGATGGAATAAATATTTCATCTTAATTTATATATCACCAAACGGGGCTAATCTATGTGTAGGAGGATGATTGAAAACTCTCAATTTCATCCCATAATCTCATAAGTTTCATTTCATCTCCATAATGTTGCCTCACCAAGCAGGCCCATGATTAACTAAACAACACAATGTACTTATTTTGTTGAGAATCCAAAGAAGTATACATCACAATTCTATAGATGCGAAGCGGATAAAAGCGGAGAAGAACATAGGAGGGAGATGCAAAGGGAGAAGTAGAGGGAGACGTAATGGGAGGTGTGATACCGTTCATTTTAAGTATATCAGAATTGATTAAAAAAAGTGAAGTATGGCGATATGGATATATCAATTTGATACCCATATACCCATTTATCAAACAAGGATATTTTTATCCATACTGATATCTGATATTAGGATATCGATACCAAACCCGTAGCATTTAATATTCTTGTTAAGTAGAATAGAGTAAATGCATATGAGATGTGACCTGGATTCGTGAGAAGAGATGTGAGTCCAGTATCTTCTGTCATGAATTCCAGTAATGGTGAGTCCTTTCCATGAGAGGGAGATGCACATCTTCCCACTCCTCTTCTCTAACCACACTTCCTGCACCATTCCTTTTTTAATTACGACAATTGTATATATGAACATGAATTACATGAAAACGGGTGTTTTATGATCATTAAAACAATTCCCATTTTTTCAGAAAATAATTAATATTATAAACGCGTTTATACATAAATGTGACTCGTTTTTCTGATAATATATATTATTAGAGAAATAATTATGAGACATCAATTCATATCTCAACCACCGATAAAGAAAGGCACTGTATATGTGGGTCAAAATCCAACATCGATGTTTCCAGATCAAAGTTTTCATCTTTTAGATGACACCCAAAATAGATAGATTAGAAACAAGTAGGGTTCTTCTTAGAACATGATTTGGAATTGATCAGTACGGCATTAAATTAAGATCATGTTAAAACCCTTGAGATTATTAATCATAAGTTAAGATTATGAGTAAAGTGTGACCTTGGAGCCGCCATCAAACCGGATGGGTGTACACAAGCTGGCATAGAACTGAAACTTGCTCAGTGTCAGAGGCATTTCATCGAACAACTTGCGTGCAAGGAAGTCATTATTCGATGGCAGTTTGGTGATCCAAACTAGATCGGCTGTGGATGCTCGCCGGAACGCCTTGTTAAGGCGAGCTAGCTGGCAGATCTCCGGCGGATCCAACTTAGACATGATGAGGGCGATACAACTCTCCGGCAGCTCTCCCAAAGAAAACCTCTCTACCTCCGGCGCTGAGAAGGTAGCACCCATTTTTGACAAGATTTAAGAAACAGTGTGGGGTTGAAGTGGAATTGTAGAGCAAGAGATAGTAAAATGAGAAGGAAGAGTTTGCAATTGTGTTCAACATGGTGATTTTCTTCGTTGATATTGAAAAGTCGCCATGAAAGAAGGTTGAGAGAGAGAGAGGGGTAAAGGGTGTGTGTTGTTTGGGGATATATGAAATAAAGATAGATGTGTGGAAACCATGGATGGAGTTGGTATTATACAGTATGAAGCAGACGTGTTTACTTTATATTTTAATCCATAAATATTTAATTTTGGTTTTAGAGTCGATTGAATATGAAGCTACCAAAATTCTAACTCACCGCAATTAAAAAGTCTTAAACCATGAATCTAGTAATTAACACTTAGCAATTAAACACGTTTGGTTCTAACTCCGAAAACGGAAACAAAATGAAAACGAATTTAATCCATACGTATGTCACTATTTGTGAAATTTTCTGTAATCATTCCTTGTGGTTTTAAGTAATTGTAGTAAAATTTGATTAGTGTTGATATCCTATAGGAAACAAAATGGGAAAAACAACTACATTTTACATGCAACACAAGGAATGATTCCAAAAAATATTTATGTATAATGTAAACATATGAACTAGCTTCATTTCCATTCCATTCCGTTTCTGTTTTCGGACTTCTAACCAAACGGGGTAATTTTGAGAATTTATTTTTATTTTTGGAAATTTATGCATATATTTGCCTTTGTTTTTATCGAAAAGGTAGAGAGTCTTGTACTGTATGATAGAGCTGAATATTTTGAGACGGATGATAAATGTACCGGCAAAAATCGCTATTAGTAATCTAAACTACGCACGCGAATATAATTATTTTTAATTTATATTTCACTTAAAACAAAACCTAATTTGAAAAATATATTTTATAAAATATTGAAACGTAGATGTAGACCTAATTTTTTAACTTTTTATTTTATGATTCAAGAATAAACTTTTAATGAAATATATTTAATAATTTTATTTTATTAATATATTTATAATTTTTGAATTAATAAGTTTTCGATTTAGTTTTAGGTTTAACTTCTATATTTTATTTAAACCATTTTTTTAAAAATACAATATTTTTAAAAAAAGGCCTAAATTTATTTTTCTAGATTTTTTAAATTAAAAAAAATTATTCATAATTATTAGTATTTATAAAGTTAAATAGTATAAAATTTAACGTGAATAAAATTATTTTTAATTTAATTTAATTTATATTTCAAAAATAGAAAATAAAAACTAAGATGTCTATTCAAAATTATTATTTCATTTTTTTTTATTTTTTACTTTATAATTGAAATTTATTGATACATATTAATAATGGGTATAAGGAGGAAAAAAATTAAACCCTATGGGAAGAGAAAAGTTAAAACTTTGAGTATACCAAGAGAAAAGTTAAAACTTGAGGGATACCAAGAGAAAAAAACCCTTAATTTTATCATAGGCATACGGTAACCACATACACGATCTATCTTGGCTCAATATTGTTGGAAACAATATTTTAAATAAAGTAGTGCGTTGGATTTTTTTCGGACAAATTTTTGGTGGTTTTCGACTATTGTCTACACCGGAAAACGGAAGCATTGGCTTCGTCTCTTCGAGTACTGAATCGTGGTTTACTTATTTGTTAAAGTTGGATTCTGAGTGAATGAGATAATGATGCCCGAAGTTACGTGTACGGAAAACAAAACTTGGAAAAAAAAGGAACAAAATTGTGGTATCCACGTCGACTAAAAGGAGTATAGTATTTATAGAATATAAGAAGGAAAAATGTTAAAAGGCCGCGGCCTTTGGGCCACTACCCATTTTCAATGGGAGTGGGCATAGCAAACCTACCACGCTCGTGCCGAGCAGAGGTGTGCCGAGTCTCATGCTTGACTGATGGATTGTAGAGTTAAAACGTTTGGGCAAAAGCTTGGTTAAACCAAGCATCAGTTACCTTAATGCACAAATCAAGAACTCAAATTCGGATTTAATGGGACATAATTACAAATCTCGGATTAAGAAGCGTTGTTTAATACGCTGATCTCCTTTGTCTTCTGTTCTCGCCTATAAAAACGGAGTTTCGTCCTCTTATTCGAACACACAACGGAAACAAAAAGATTAAACATCTTTTCCCATTTTTTCTCTTCAAAACTCAAGAGTGCAAACCAGAAGCGATTTGCATGATTTCCAAAGTCATTACGAGACTTGGATCTAGTGCAGTTTTATCATGGGATTTAGAACGCAATTCAAACCCTTGTAATCCGGGACATTTTCGGAATTAAGGACAAATATCTCCTATTTCAACTCTACACATACTAACGGTATTGAATGTTGTTGTTTTTCTTTATCTTTGTTGTTCTTACAAGCTTTCGGAAGAATTAATGAAAAGGCGTTCCTAAAATCTTAATATGAGAAAATGAAACTGTATTTCGTAAAATTGTTGTGCACTAACGTTATTTGTAATTTTATCCGACTAAAAGAATACAAAATTTAGTTTTTTGGGGTTTTTTCTCTCCAGCATTCGATTTGAAAAAAACGTTATTTGTAATCTTATCCGACTAAAAGAATACAAAAAATGATCCACTAATTCTTGCGTTAAATTTTTGTGCAACAAAATATTAAAAATGGTTGAATTGAGTGAAAACGACAATGCACTCATAAATAAGATACTTAACGAAACCAATTTAAGTCCCGATCTTGAAGTTCAAAACGGCGCAAATACAAGTGATATTAACCAACGTGAGTTGACACCCCAAATTCAGTTTGAGAGGGGTTTGTCACCGGCAAACCTGAAAAACTTGGGTCTCGGGGAAACAACAACCCCGCCCCTGTCCCACAGACAATAATGATACCTAGCTCACTG
The DNA here is from genome assembly GCA_033239045.1 of Fagopyrum esculentum. Taxonomy (NCBI): domain Eukaryota; kingdom Viridiplantae; phylum Streptophyta; class Magnoliopsida; order Caryophyllales; family Polygonaceae; genus Fagopyrum; species Fagopyrum esculentum. Next base: position 124,355,693 of record BSUD01000003.1, on the reverse strand, counting down.
AGCACATGACTCAAGCTTGAAAAGTTTGATGGAACGGGCTACAAAACGTAACAATAGAAGATTTTGTTCCTCCTAACCACAATGAAGCTGGACAAGTACCTGAAGGAGGATAAACCCATATTCTCCCCTACAAGGACATGGACCAAAGTCATCTTGGAAGCTTGAGTATAAGGAGACTATCTTTGCAAAGGATGGATTATGAACAGTTTGGTTGACTTTGTGTACCAAGCGTACGAGAAAGTTGGTACTTCTAAGGAGCTTTGGACTACCCTGGAGAAAAATATAAGTTTGAGGACGCATGCATCAAGAAGTACGTTGTTAATACGTTCATGAACTATAGAATGGTAGACTTGAGGCCAATCATGGAACAAGATGAAGAGATGCAAATCTTTGCTCATTAGATATTGGCATGAGGGATGTAAATTCCAAGTGTTGGCTTTCATTGGGAAGCTCCCTCCCTCTTGAAAAGACTTCAAGAACTACCTTATCCACATGACTAAGGAGATGATTGTTGAAGACTTCATGGTCAAGATGCGGGTTGAGTCAGGCAATCGCAAGGCTGATAGGGATCCACCTACAGAAGTCAATGCCGTTGAGCATAAGACCAAGGGAACAAAACACAAGTTTCTACCCCAAGGCAAAAATTCATACAAACCACTAGCAAAGAAGTTTAGTGGGAAATGTCACAAATGTGGCAAGATGAGTCACAAAGCTAATGAGTGTCGTAGCAAGAGTGATTTGTGTAAGACAAAGAAAAGGGCATGACTCAAGTCCACATGACTGAAGGTGGCCAAACAAAAAGTGATGTTTGTGCTATAACGTCTAAAGTCAACATGATCGGAAGCAACCGGATGGAGTGGTGCTACGACACTGGTGCTACATGCCATATTTAATCTGACAAGAGCATGATCACACCTTTTGTCAAGAACAAAAGCGATGAGCTTCTATTTACAGGGAACTCATCCACCTCCAAAGTCGAAGGTCACGGAAAGATAGTGTCGAGAATGACGTCCGAAAAAGAGTTAACCTTCACTAACGTCATGCACATCCCCGACATCCGGAAGAACTTGATCTCCGGAATCTTGCTAAACAAGAACAAGTTGAATGTAAACATCGGTTCTAACAAGATGACTCTCACTCAGAAATGGATTTACGTGGGCAAAGGTTATGTAACGGATGGACTGATCAAGATGAATGTACTAACAATCATCCCAAAAATTGTAACCGAAAGTTCAATGAATAAGACTTCTATTACTTATGTTGTTGAGTCTTTTAATATTTGGCATGAAAGATTAGGACATGTAAATTATAAGTTTATACAAAGACTAATTGAACCAAATTCCCAAATGCAAATTAAGTAAAGATAAATGTGAAGTTTGCTTACAGGGAAAACTCACAAAAAAACTCATTTCCACATGTGAAGAGAACAATTGAACTTCTAGTCTTAATTCATACAGATTTTTGTGATTTAAAATTTGTGCAAACTAGAGGCGGTAAAAATTATTTCATGACCTTTATCGACGTTGCACGAAATACTATTATGTATATTAGCTAAGAAGCAAATATAAGGCCTTGAAAAAATTCAAGGAATACAATTTAGAAGTGGAGAACCAACTCAACAAAATCATAAAAATTATCCAAAGTGATAGAGGAGGTGAATATGATGAATGGTACAACACATTCTATAGAAAACACGGGATTGTTCATCAAACAACCGCTCCTTATTCTCCACAATCTAACGGGGTTGTGGAACGCAAAAACCGAACTCTAAAAGAGATGACGAATGCAATATTGCAGGAATTTGGGTTACCCAAAACATGTGGGGGAAGCGTTGCTTACCCCAAACTACATCCTCAATAAAATGCCACATAAAGTAATTCGAAAAACATCATACGAGTTGTGAAAAGGTAACATACCTTCGTACAAATACCTAAAAGTGTGGGGCGTCTGCCTAAAGTAGCGGTACCACTTTCCAAAAAGGTCACCATTGGCCCTAAAACCATTGATTGCATTTTCCTTGGATATGCACACAATTGTAGTGCTTATCGGTTTCTTTGAAAAAATCTTTCCTTGTAAATATAAAGAGTCTCCGAAATGAACTCGTGAACAAAGAGACAAGATCACCTCTACTTCTATACAAAACGAGGTTGAAGAGAAAGACCTCGAATGTGCAAAAGGGCTTGGAAAGAGAAACTCTTTGGTGATGAGTTCATAGCGGCCTTTATTTTAGAGAAAGAACTTAGAACTTATAATGAAGTCATGTCTACACTTGACGCACCTTCTTGGAAGGAAACGGTGAGATAGCCTCCATTATGCAGAATCACACATGGGAGTTAGTAGACTTGCCTCAAGGTACCAAAGCACTTGGCTACAAATGGATTTTCCAAAGAAAGTTCAAAATTGATGGCTCAATAGAGAAGTACAAGGCTAGGCTTGTGGTGCAAGGATTCCGCCAAACATAAGGCTTGGATTTATTTGACACCTTTTATCCGGTAATGATAATAACTTCTATAAGAATGCTAATAGAAATAACGGCATTACGAATCCTAGAAATCCATCAAATGGATGTCAAAACTCCCTTTCTAAACGGAGAGTTAGAAGAGATATATAGTAAATACGGACTGAAACAAGCTACAAAGCAGTGACACAAACAATTTTGCAACGTAATGATGGGAAACGGTTTCAAAACTAATGAAACAGACAAATGTATATACTTCAAGACTACTCATAATGGATACGTCTTGCTTCGTTTGTACGTCGATGACATGCTCATCATTGGCACCAACAAAGACATGATCAACAGTATTAAGGACATGCTTAGTAGAAATTTTGGCATGAAAGATATAGGATTAGTGGATGTTATTCTAGGAATCAAAGTCACTAGGCACTCCGAAGGACTTATCCTGTCTCAATCTCATTATGTTAAAAAGGTCCTTGAGAGATTTAAAACCTACTCAATGGGGCCCGCAACTACTCTCGTTGATCCTAAACTCCCCTTGACCAAAAATGTGGGGGAGAAAGTGACACAACTGATATATGCACGTGTAATTGGAAGTCTTATGTGTTTGACCAATTGTTTACGTCTAGACTTGGCACACTTAATCAATGTACTAAGTCGCTACACAAGTAATCTAGGCTTTAAACACTAGAAAGGCATAACTAGAATATTGAACTACTTATGTCATACTAATGGGCTGCATTATGACAATTACCCAATAGTTCTAGAAGTATACATCGACGCTAATTGGACAGCTGATTCTAGAAACTCAAAATCTACGAGTGGATATGTATTTACACTTGGTGGTGCAACAGTGTCATGAAATTGTCCAAACAAACGTTTTTTTTTCAAATCTACGGTGGGGTCTGAGTTCATTGCTTTGGTTAAAAAACAGAGAAAACCGAGTTTCTTCAAAATTTTTGGAAGACATTCCAATGTGGAAGAAATCAGTTCTAGCAATAAGTGTACACTGTGATAGCCAATCGGCTATAGCCCGGGCATTGAGCGTCTTGTATAATGGAAAATCACGTCACCTAAGACGACGACATAAATTTATTAGAAAATTGATCTCAATTGGAGTAGTCTCGATAGACTACATCAAATTAATGGACAACATTGTGGATCCGTTTACTAAAGGCGTGTCAAGAGGTCAAGTGGTCAAATCATCAAGATGAATGATCTTAAAGCCTGTGACAAAAGAGGATGCTTGAAGGACAACCCCACCTAAATAACTAGAAATCCCACAATGTAGGTTCAAAGAGACAACAAAATCAAGTTGAATCGAGTGAAACACTATGAGACTCATGTCTCTGCCTAGGTCTTAGGATGATACACAATGCGAGTTGTATGCTTGAGGTTAAACATTTGCTTTAAATGATTCCATCAGGGTATTTCAAGATACTCGTTATGGTCAAATCATCTTGTGAATGTGACATGGGCCTTTTCTAGAAGAATGGGGAGGCTAAATCCTCCAAGTTCACTCATGATTAACCAGGCATGTCTAATGCCAAAATGAATACAAACAAAGAGCTTGGTTTTGTGATAAGATGAAAGTGTATGATAGTTATTGTCTCGATTTAACTCAAACTCAAGGTGGTTCATGATATCATGGTCACCTACTGGACGAGTAAATCCGATAGCTACTCACTACGAGTGGTTCAAGGCTGAAAAACGTAATAGATGATGATTGTGGTTGTATTAGTGGATAACCATGAATCTTGAAACACCTTTCAAGAGAAAATTACAATCTTTTGACAGTGGGTGCAAAAGTGTGTTTTTCTTAACTTGGAATAATTAGATTTGAAAGATTTAGCTTGAAGAGGAGTAGAGTCACCAATGGAAGGACCATAAAAGTTGGCATGAAGAGAAGAAGAATCTAATAATAAATGATTAGAAGCATGAATTTCTCGTTGCTTTTCTTCTTGAATCAATAAAGAGTATATGTGATTCAGAGGTGGAGACGGATTCATCATAAAGATTTGACCACAAATAGTAGAATAAGAATCATTCAAGGCCATCAAAAATTGTATAATTCTTTGTTTCTCTTCATATTTGGTCATTATAGTCAATTGAGAACAAGAACAACCAAGGAAATTACGTAAGACATCTTGTTCATCCTAAACTTTCTTGATTCGAGTAAAGAAAGTAAAAATCGAATCAGATGATTAAGAAATTAAACTTAGCTATTTTCTTACTGAATATATTTCAGTATCGTTGGAATGAGAGAAGCGAACGTCGAGATCCTTCCAAACTTGGCAAGCAAAGCGACTGGTGAGAAGACTATAATCAATTTCTCTTGCCATAGCATTGAACAACCAAATTAACACAATATCATTGCATCGTTCTTAGAGACGAAGCAAACGAGGAGGATTCGGAGCTGGAATCGTACCATCGATGAATCCGATTTTACTTTTAGCATAAAGCGCGATCAAAATTGATCGTTTCCAAGCAAATAAACCAATACCGTCGAATGGTTTGGAGGTCAATATCATCCTTGGATTGTCTGAAGGATGAATATACAAAGGATCATTCGGATCCATGTTTAAGTGAAATATTCTAGGATGAGTTGGCTAAGTAGGTAGTTTATGTAACATGTAGTATAATTAGGCACTTTTTGTTATGTGTAGACAAATTAGACCCTTTCTATTTACACAAAAATAAATTATTTGAAAATAATTAAAGATCCTACCTTATTTGTCATCCTCCTCTCTCCTATTTAATTTTAATATTCGGCCTAATTAAATATGCTAATCAATATCCTAAATCGTTAAATAAGGAAGTAATCTAAAACTAATCTGGATATCTTGACATGCGATATTCTCAGCATTTTTTTACGGAAATAATAAATTCAAACCGTTAAATAAGGAAGTAATACATAAAGAAAGTTTATACGAATTATGTTATGTACACAAGTCTGTCATGTAGACAAGGTTTGGTTACACAATTATGTCATTTACACAACGCTTGGTTACACAAGTCCGTCATTTACGCAAGGTTTGATTATATAATTTCATTTGTTATGTCAATTTATGTAGTTAACACATTCGATCATTTTTAAACTACACAAGTTCCGTTTATTTTTGTCATGTACACAAGTCTGTCATTTTGTGTAATTGAAATTATGTATTAACATTGTGTAATTGAAATTGTGTATCATCAAGAGAATACACAAAGTTTAATTAGTTTAGTTATTAATTAATAATATAACATAACTGCCATAACTTCTTTCCTTATTTTCGGCCAACTCTACTCAATTTTACCTTTATTTTTTAATGGAAAAAAGTAGGAACAACTCATCCAGAGTTCGAATCCTACAATTGATACAATCTTTTATTTATTACAGTTAAGAGGATAGATAAGAATAATTAGTTAATTAATAGTTATTAATTAATAATATAACATAACTACCATAACTTCTTTCCTCTTTTTCGGCCAAATTCAATCAATTTTACCTTTATTTTTTAATGGAAAAAAGTAGGAACAACTCATCCAGAGTTCAAATCCTACAATTGATACAATCTTTTATTTATTATAATTAAGAGGATAGATAAGAATAATTAGTTAATTAATAGTTATTAATTAATAATATAACATAACTACCATAACTTCTTTCCTCTTTTTCGGCCAAATTCAATCAATTTTACCTTTATTTTTTAATGGAAAAAAGTAGAACCAACTCATCCAGAGTTCGAATCCTACAATTGACACAATCTTTTATTTATTATAATTAAGAGATAGAGAAGAATAATTAGTTAATTGGATATTTATTAATTAATAATATAACATAACTACCATAACTTCTTTCCTTATTTTCGGTCAAATCCACCAATTTTACCTTTATTTATTAATTGAAAAAAGTAGGGGTCTAGTTAGTCTACAAGTTACCAAAGATGCCTCATTTCACTAATCTTCTCAATATTCTACGGATTTGAAGGGGGAGAACCAGAGTTTGTATTAGAGGCGGAAGACATGAAATTTCTTCGAGAACAATGAAGAATTTGTTCAAGAAGACAAAAAAGCTAGAGAAGAATTGGAGAAGAATCAAGAATTCTAACCCTCTGATATTATGTTCGTTCGGTCTCCACCCGTGACACTATGGTCCAGTCTTAGACCGCCATATCACGGGGGGACCGAACTTCATTTGAATATTATTATTATTATTATTATTATTATTATTATTATTATTATTATTATTATTATTATTATGGTTGATGACGGGTGTGTAATTTCCAATTTGGTTCGGATGTGCACAACTTTACTCATGGTTGTGTTTGATGGTGAAACCGTCTATCCTTGATTATATTGGTAGTATCCATCGAAATCCCTATTTGAAAAACCATGGATGAAGCACAAGTTTTTCTCTTTGTTCCGCAATACATAAATGTTAATTTCTATGTTGTGAGTATAAGATACAATAAAATCCTCTTTTATTTTTTCAACTACTATTGTATCCCATTTGAGATGTCATCGTTGGGGTATTACCCTCTATATCGTATTATCATGTTGCATTTTTGACCGGATCAATTTGACTTAGAATGTGCAATTAAAAATGTGCTACAAATCAATAACAATGGGCTATTATATGTACGTCCAATTAGGCCAAGTTCCAAATGAATTCGACATCTTATCTTTGTCTTATCAAGACATTTCAAGGATTGTGGAGTTGCCCGTGGAAAGTCGAGATGATTATTTCCGACTCCAATCTGGATCTCTGTTTCTTTGACGAAGTTCAGATCAGACATATATTCAGAGAAACCAACTGTGTTGCTGACCGACTGACTCATTTGGGAATATCGAACCCCAACACTTGTTTTTCTGACGATTCCGAACTTCGTATTCTCATCTGCAAGGATGCTTTAGGGTGGACTACATTTAGAAGATAGTCCATTCTAACCGCTTTCCGTTTATAAAAAAAAAAAAAAATTCAACATCTTTATTCTGGTAAGAAATGATATTTTTAATCACATGCTCCGTATCTTCAATAACGACAACTCGGGCAGTCCCTACTTACTTGTTATTAACTTAATTGTGTTATGAATTTCATTTATTTTATTTAAATGGATCCGATCTGCATTATTAGAATCGAGCTCAGACATAAAAAATAACAGGGATGAAAGTTCATCTATTTTAAAATATGAAACTATGATGCTAATGCTTTATTTTTGTAAGGAAAAAAAAAGAAGACCACATGAAACACATTTACACATTTTTTATTTTATTCCTACAATATCTAGAAGGAAAAAAAAAAAAAAAAGGATTTTTCGCCCGGTCAAATGCCGCTCTCCGGTTTTCTTTATATACGCTGGAAAGAGGATTCAAAGTTCACCTAACTTATAACTTTTTACTTTATAAAATCAAATGTCTATTTTAAGTGCCCGTTTGGTTGGAGCGGTGGAATGGAAACGGAATAGAATCGGGTAAGGGTTAGGAAAGGAAATGGAAATGATGGGATTAATTTCATGTGTTAAAAGACCTCTACCAAACATATTTTTTGATTGATTCGGAATCATTCTGTTATCGGGAATGATTCCTAGCGCGTCCAAACGGGCCCTAAATGTAATATGAAAGTACTAATAATTAATTTTGTTTGCTTTTAAATATATAATTTATTTTCAATTAAAATCTCCCCTCCAATTAAATAATTGAGTTTGTTTTCTTTTTCAAATTTAGCCAATCACTATGTAATAGTTAGTTTATGTTAGATTTCTTTTTACCGGTTTTAATTTAATTTTGAGTTGATAGTAAGTTAAAAGCTAGATTTATATTTTATATTATACAATTTTTTTTTTTTTTTTTAAAAAATTATTTTTTTACAGAACTTAAAAAGAATATGTAATTCAAAACAATGCAGTGACATTACATGATAAAAGACAATTTCAATTTCAAAACTTAAAAACACACACAAGATATGTATATAAAATTAGTAATAAGAATAACTCAAGTGTTATTTATGAAAATGATAAAAAGGTTTATGACACATGTACACCATAATTTTACTATTTAGGATGTACATACTTAAGGTTATGCATTTTAGAACCAAATCAGACATGTTTCTTGGTCCGGTCCATGATTCTTGTTTTTGGCGATTCCGGTATTATGAATTAAGGCAAGATCCTACAATGCTCAAATAGTAGTAGATCCATACCAGTTTGGTTTTGGTTTCAAACTATACGAGTTAACGCAGGGGCCCTTGTTAATGAAATCGATCAAAACCGGTCTAAATTCGGACAGAATGAAGTGGTTGTAACAATCTGGTCTCAAGTCGGTCCATAACGGTACCGGATGCACAACCCTACACACTTGTCACTTATAACATGCATTTTCATATAACTTTAAAGATGCACAAAAATACAGTGTGGGTATAGAAAAAATGATGATGAATAGGTGGTGATTTTTAGAGGAATAATCATATATTATGGATAGTTTGTTTGAATTTCCTTTATGTAATGGTAATTTAAGACTTCACCCTCGACAATGAAGATGTTCTTCCTACTGGTGGTTAAATTAGCTTTTACGGATTTCAGCATAACTTGAAAGATATACCTTTTGATGCTAATAGATATGCATAGGCCATTAGGCCTTTATGTTAGACAGTCTGTTTTGGATTATTAGTGTATAAATCAATATATTAGGACAAAGTTTGTTGGTAAATTTTCATAATAATAGTCATAAATTATCCCTTTTTATATAACTAAAATCTTATGTATGATCAAAATTGTAATAAAAGCTATAATAATTTACTTCTTCCTTCTTTTATGGTATAAAATTACAATCTATTGGTGTTTAGAATATCCCATTTCATTTTACACTATTTTTTTTTTAAATGGAAAGCGGTTCGAAACCATTAGTTAGCACGCCGTCTAGTCGGTCGAAAGGCCGAAAAAATCAGCAGACGGTCAAACCGTCATGAAGGACCACAAATATAGGAGAAAAGAAATACACAAAAATACATCAAAATGAAACCCAAAGCAAAAAAGTCTTCAAGAGAAAGGAGGATGATCCACACAACAGGAGGTAACGAGCACAAACGTTCGTCTTTGAAGGAAGTACACAGAGAGGAAGTCTGGGGAACAACTGTGGACACCTCAGATTTGGACTGCAACAGAGCTGTCAGGAGTCGATCACAAATCCACGCCCCTTCTCGACAAACGCACGAAACAACCAACAAATGACTACATCAAACCTCAGAAGACGAGATTGCAGAACACGGTTATCTTTGATGAATAAGGGTGTAGAACTTGATGGATAAGAGAAAGATGATTTGTAGGGAGAAGATTGTTCATAGAAGGTTAGTTTATGTTATCGGAAGTGATTGTTTTGGGCTTTTTATGCGGGCATTGTTGCGGGAGGATATTATTAATGATGAATGAATATTGTTAAAAGAAGGTTGAATAACAAATTGGTAACCGTGGATTTTGGTATTTTTGTTTTTGTAAAATTGAGTCTTAATTCACCCGATCTTGATTTTTATTAATTATTCTCAATTTTGGTGTATTTAGGGTTGTTAGGCCGAGATCGGAGCCGTTAGGCCGCAAAATTGGTATCCTTAGAAAAACCTTATTACCAACGACATTTGTTGGGCTTATGAGGGGTAATTGTTTATGAGGAACGGCTTTGCTTTTGACTCCTCGGAGCAATCAAAAACAAATAAAATGAATTTGGATTGCACAAGAATTGAGGAGATTCAAAAGACAAAGTGCCCTTAATTACAATTTTTATTAGGATAGGGTTAATAGTTATAATGGTATCAATCAACATGTACTCAACAAGTCAATTTTATCCAACTAGGTACCAAATCATGGTGATGAAATTGGTCTTTTCTATTCAGATGTAGAGCCTTGTTTAAGGCATTCTTTGATTGTTTGAAGTATTACTTCATCTCTTTTTCATCACCTGCATCATACATAGTTTTTTTTACCCCCGGTGGTCTGGTGGTGTTATCCTTGTAGTGTTTGTGGGATTTTTTAATTTCAATCAACTTGGCTTTTCGGCCTCAAGAGCGGTGGTTTCAGAAATGACTGGTAGGTCAATACCGATGTCATTCATATTTGAGTTAGACAATAACTAGTCCAGAAAAGAAACCATGGGATAGCCAACAGGAAGCCAAGAATGAAAGTCGAAAAAGGGAGCCAGAAGAGAAGGGGGTTATGAGGAGGCTATGAAAAGCAGTAAACAGAGCTCTTGGAAACGCCTAGGGAATAGGAGCCAGAACCAGCCTGAGGAGCCCGTTGAGGCCATGGAAAGAGGGAACCAAGTCCCTCCACCAGCTTTCAAACAATGCCGAGGGAAGAGGAGCCCATAACAAAGGGTGAAAGTGGCGCCGCCCAACAAGAGAGAGGCCGTAAACGAGAAACGCGAGGGAGACGGCCGAGACGGAGACATACTCCACCCCACCAACAGCCCTAGAATTTCCGCAAGCGCAACCCACACTCGTGCTCGAACAAGAGGGGATTTCTCTTGAGACGCCAAAATGGCCCTAGCCATTGAAATATCGTGGCTAATAGCTTCATTTCTAATGAAGATTTGTGCGAAAAACAACCGGCATTCACACATCCTGAGGTTTTTTGGGTTTTGATTTGGTCGTTTTGAAAACTGTTGGAGAGGGAGCTCCATCCATTTTACACTATATTAGACTGCTGATTTTGGGCCATCATACAATGTGATTTTGGGCCATCATTTCAATGGCTAGGGCCATTTGTAGCAAAAAGTCGCAATCCCTTTATGTTCTTTATTTCAAAACAGTTTTATAAATAAGAACATAAAGGGAGAAGAAATGTTTTAGATTTAGAACGTTCAAAAACATGTTTTGTAGGGAGATTAGAAAAGAAGCAGATAACGATATAGATAAAATATTCCAAAACTAAGATCTCGTTAACATTCATATAATAGATCTCAATTAACAATTTCACAAGTATGCTAGAGTTATGTAAATACATCTTCGTATATTATCACTTTGTGGTTAGGTCATTGTTTGTGGTACATTGATGTTGTCCCGGTGATTGTCACGACATACCCAAGACAGTCGACGATTCACCACATTGAACAAAGTATTGAGGTGTGAGGAATCCATTGTCGTTTCGGGTTAAGAGCGCCCTTTGCGGAATATATAATATAAGTAATAATACAATAACTCATAGACATACAAGCAATACATATATATGATCAATCCAATATCATATATCAATGCAGGGCAAGCTCACCAAACCCTAGAATAGAGAAGGATTATTGACAAATACCTCAAAACATATATACAAAGATTATTATTGATCGAAATCAAGGCCATTGTCCGACGGGGTAGGATGTCATACGACTTGCTCTATAAATTCGTGCCGAGAGCTTCGTAAAATGATGAAAAAGAGATATCTAACCTAATGGATAAAAAGTCTTATTTATAGGTAAGGGATTATCCTTGAAACCCTAGTTCTCTAGGATCTTATCTTCTAGTTAGATAAGTTCAAACCTAAAAACCGAATCACATCTTATAACAAGATAAGATCAAAATATTCAAGCGGATGAGATGGAAATCTAGCCCAAGCAAAAGAGAATAAAGAATAGGGATGACGTCTAAGAGCATCCAAGTGGACAAAGGCTTAATGTTCTTATGGCTCTCGCCCATAACATCAATGTCTTGTCAAAATTGAGTAAAACTGGATTTCTTGTTTCTGTAGTCAGAACTAGAAAATTCACGAGTACTACTTTAATTTCAGAGTTAATTTGAAGCTCTACGACTTTTTAGTTAACATGAAAGTTCATATCGGTCGGCATCTTGGAGTAAATCGACTGTATTTGTATGTAATGCTCGAGTTGTCTTTATTTCTTTGCTCTTTGGCAAGTGGTCATCTATGGGTCATGTGCATGATGAAAAAAGGTGGTCAAGCTGATGCTCTTCGATCGGCATGTACATTTTCCGAGGTGTTATTCATCTTCACTCTCGGATCTCAGTAATTTTCGTCTTGACCTTGACATCTTTGACCGCAGGAAGATCCTTAGTGTGTATGAGGTCATTCCGGTATATGTATATCATTTGTGCTCCGCATATGCGTGAAATGCCTCCAATTACATAAACCAACTAAGAGATTCCCGGAATAGGAATAGAAAATAAATAGACTAAATGTTTTTGTTTGTTAAGCTCAACGGGGTAGAGAAGGAAATAGAATAATGATGAAAAAACACAATATTTGGAGTGCTATCAGTATGCCTCAAATGTGTTGGAAACGTTTCAACTTGATCGAGTTAATCTAGTTGCTACTGCTCTTTTGGTAAATGAAAAATTTTCAAATGATGATGGTGAGTAAAAGGTTGATAGTTCTTCTTATAGAAGTATTATTGGGAGTTTTTTATTCTTGTGTGCCACAAGATCAGATCTAATGTTTTCCACAAGTCTTCTATCAAGTTTTATGCAGTCTCCTAGTAAGATTCATCTTGGTGCGACAAAGCGGGTTCTTATGTCAGAGAAATTGTTGATTATGGTATGTGGTATTCGAAAGATAATAGTTCTTGTTTGGTGGGTTACACCGGTAGTGGTTGGGCTTGTAGCCATGATGATTCGAAGAACACATCCGGATGTGTTTTTGTTCGGTAGTGGAGTTTTTCTTGGCATTCAAAGAATAAGGAAGTTGTGGCTCATTCTTCTCCCGAAGCAAAGTATGTTGCAACACTTGAAGCTGCTTTGTGGACGATTCTACATGAAATGGGTCAAGTACAAAATAATCAAACTATAATTTGAGTCAACCACAAACCAATTATTGCTATTACAAAGGCAGAAACAAATACATTAAAGTGAAGTTTCATGCAATTCGAGATGCTGAATATACTTTGGAGACATCAACTTGCAGCGTTGCTCTTGTCGTAATTAAACTAGATATTTTGATGAAGACTTTTTTTTTTTTGATAGGAAACAAACCATTAACATTACTGCAAATCCTTACATAAAATAACACCCAGATTAAAAGGAACACACACTAAGACTATCCACATCCCACCCCGTTTATAATCCTATTTGTGCACTCTATTTGAATACTAAATCATGTATACCCTCCGTCTATTTATCTTTTTCTCACATCCCATGTTCTGTCTATAAAATAATTGTATTCAATTTTTTAATTACATATAAGTAAAGTTAAGGAAAGAGAGAGGAAAGATTTGATTTTTTAAAAGAAAAATTCAGAAAAGAGAGAGAAAAGATTTGATTGGTTAATTTGTGAAAGAGGTGGGCCTGATTTCTTTTGCACTATGTCACAAATAGATCCAAATTTAAACAGAGTGAAATTTATTTTAACTCTTTTCACAAGGAGAATACAAGGGATGTGGAGATTATTTTGGATAAAAGTTTAAAATCTAACAATTCAACTTGAGGATGTAGATAGTCTAAGCAATAATCAGATACAGGAACAAAAGGTTTTTGTTGTGCCAAGGAGTGAGCTGCTTCATTACCCCATCTCCGGACAAAGCTCCAGCGCAACACCTCAATCGAATCTGCTAGGCTAAGTGCTCGACGCAGCAACTCCCCCACCGGGCCTCTAGCTAGCACTTTCTTCTGCAACTGATTAATCATCGTTAAGCTATCAGACTCAATAACAACATGAGAAAGCTCCATTTCGACTGCCTTCTGAATAGCCCAAAGAATCGCTTCGGCCTACGCCGTTTCTGGTGAAGAGCCTTGTTGAATGGATCGGGCACCTAGAAAACAAACTGATCCCAAATGATCTTGTGCTATAATACCAATACCTGCACCTAGATCAGAGCTAGACCCGTCACAATTAATTTTTATGAAATTCTCCAGTGGAGCTCGCCATCTTGATCCCTCCATCATGGTAACTACTCCAGCCACCTGTCTTCCTTGGTCTGCCATTCGATATGCCTCCAAAGCCCGAAGCTGCTCATCGACGATAGCTGTGACCTCCTTCTCCACCCCTTGGAAGATACTAAAATTTCTAGCAAACCAAATCCTATACGAAATCATAAGTCACTATTCCACATCTTCCACTATGAAAACTTTCAGCATCCTTTCAAACAATCTTTTAAAATTCCCCTTCGGCAAACAGTTGTGTGTTACCTTTGTGCAGTTGCTAGACCTGTCGTGCTCTAGCACAATAGAACATAACATGTTCAAGTGTTTCCTCTTGATAACAAAATGCGCAAAACGGGTCAGCTACACATTTCCTCACCACGAGATTACGTTTACACGGAAGTATATCATTTGCACACCGCCGTGCAAACGATCTCACCCTAGGAGGAACCTTCAAACTCCATAGCTTCGTCCACAAAGTGCGTTCACTTCCCATACTGTCATGCGAAGACGACGAACCCTCGGACTCTCTTCGGTGGTCATGGATGACCCAATAACAAGATTTGACAGTAAAGCACCCATTTTTCTGATAGTACCACTTTATCTCATCCCTAGAAGTATGGTGAACCAAGTGGATCTTCAAAATGTATTCGACATCACACGGAATAAACATACTTTCCACAAGATCTCTTCTCCATGACAACGTAGTCCAGTCAATCAGGTCAATGACTCGCAAAGAACCGTCAACCGTCGGGGAGAGATAGACCGGCTTGAACGAGGAAGGTCTAGGGATCCATGGGTCATCTTTAACATTTAAAGTCGACCCATTCCCGACAGACCAGAACGCCCCCCTGAGAAGGAACTCCCTACCCCGCTCAATACTTCTCCAGGCGTAAATTTCCCTGCCTCCGCCATTTCATCAAGTGCACTGAAGAGGAGTCTATCGAGCCCCACCAGAACTTACTCATCAATTGCTCAATTTCCCTGCATAAACCGGACGTAAGATGGAAACACGACATAGTATACATCGGAATGGCCTGCAAAACCGCTTTAATCAATACTTCTTTTCCAGCCTGTGATAGACTTTTACCCATCCATCCCTTCAATTTATTTCAGACCCTTTCTTTCACTTGGGCAAATATGACCTTTTTGGACCTTCCTATCATAGTTAGTAACCCCAAATACTTATCATGTTTGTCTACTTCTGTTACTTCCAGGATCCCTTGAACTTGCTCCTTCGTCTCATCATCCACTTTTTTACTAAAAGATAGTTCCGATTTACCAAAGTTAACTTGTTGACCCGACGCATCTCCATAAACTCGGAGGATATGTACAATTTCTCGACTTTGTTGACAAGATGCTTTGACAAATAACATACTATCATCTACAAAAAATAGATGTGAAACTACCGGTGCTCCCCTTGCAATTCGGATACCCTTCCAACTCCCATCAGCTTCATTGTTACGGATCAGCCCCGAAAACGCCTCAACACATATTAAGAAGAGGTATAGGGATAATGGGTCCCCTTCACGTAGACCTCGAGACGGGATAAACTCAGGTGTAGGTACCCCTTCCATAAGGACTGAAAAGGATACACTCCGAACACACTTCATGATAAGAGATACCCACCGTTCATCAAATTCCAAAGATAACATACAATGTTCCAGGAAGCCCCACTCAACTCGATCATATGCCTTGGCCATATCTAACTTCTATGCTAAATAGCCCGTTCTTCCGGAACACCGCTTCTTCATGTAATGGAATATCTCCACTGCCGACAAAACATTATCCGTGATCAATCTCCCCGGCACGAAAGCACTCTGAGTTTTCGATATCACCTTTCCCATGCACTTCTTCATCCTACTCACTAAAACCTTCGACACCACCTTATACAAGACAGTGCATAAACTTATAGGACGTAGATCCTTCATTTTAGAGGGGTTAGCAACTTTCGGAATAAGCAAAATGAAAGTGTGATTAAAACCCGCCGGGAAAGGCACACCATTCAACATATTTAGAATAAAACTCATAACATCCGGACCAACAATACTCCAGTGTTGTTGGAAGAACAACGCTGACATACCATCGGGACCAGGAGCTTTTGTGGGATGCATTGAAAAAAGGGCAGAGATTACCTCTTCTTCAGTGAAGGGACGAGTGAGCTCAGCATTATCCTCAACTGAAAGAATACGCGATATTCCTTGAGAAGCTGTTGAAGGAGATGCAATTGGATTGGATTTAAACAGTTCCCGAAAGTAATCAACAACAACTTTCGCTTTCCCATCTCCACTTCTCCACTCCATCCCAGTTTCATCAATGAGTCATCTCAATGCATTACGTTTGCACCGGCCACTAGCTTTTCGGTGAAAGAAACTGAAATTTTTATCACCCCATTTCAACTCATTCACCCTTGAACGTTGGAACCAAAGCTTCTCCTCTTGGTCCATAAGTTCGCTCTCTCGTTGCTCAAGATATCTTCGCCTATGGACAATTCCATCATGCATACCACGCTTATGAATCTCACGGAGCTCTTTTCTCACTCGTGCCAAATTGTCCAGAATATTTCCAAACTTGGTTCTATTCCAGTCTTTGAGGGCGCTCATGCAATTAGCTACTTGTCTAGGAACACTTTGTACAGAGCCTCGTAAAGAAGGAGTCAACCAAGCGTTCATCACCACCTCTTGACATTGATCATCCTCAGCCCATAAAACTTCGAATCTACTCGGTCGTGACCCAGTACGTCGGCTGTCATCCACCAGCTCATGACGGAGTGGCTGAAGGAAATAAGGATGTGATCAGACAACTCCCTAGAAAGATGAGTCAATCGAGCACCCGGGAATAACTCAAGCCATGGTTCATTTGCAAAAGTGTAGTCAAGCCGTTCCTGAATAAACTCATCCTCGTCCCTCCCAATCTCCCATGTAAAACGCGGACCCTCAAAAGCAATCTCTTGCAGCTAACAATCCCCCATCGCTACTCGGAACGCAGTCATATAGTTGTGATCCGGGCAATTACCTCCACGTTTATCCACCAACGAAAATACTTGATTGAAATCGCCAATACAAACCCATGGTTCACTAACCTCTTCATAAATCTTAGCCAACAAACTCCACGTATAATGCTTGTCGGACAACTTTGGCCATCCGTAAAGGCAAGTGAGCCGCCACTGTTGCTCACCTTGCCCTTGATCCACCATAGCATCAATATGATGGTCTGTATATGACACTACTGAGATATTGACTTCACTAGACCACAACAAACATAGCCCACCGGATTTACCTCGGCAATCCACCGTGAAACAACCGTCCATACCTAACTTCAATCTGACTTCTTCCATCCTCTTTTTCTCGCATTTTGTTTCCATCAAAAACACGATGTTGGGGTCCTCTCTTCTTACTAAATGAGTAAGTCGAACTATTGACCGGGCCTTCCCCAATCCCCGACAGTTAAAACTTAAACAACTCATTGATCCTGGCAAGAGAAGGTGTTCCCCTCTCCTTCCGATCTCGAAGCGACCAAAGTTTTCGTCTTCTTTTGAGCACGGTAAGACGACTCCACTTTCATGATATTCTCATCTAACTCACTTCGACCTCTTTTATCCAATACCACCTGCAGCTCCTCGTCATTCCCCCCGTGCTCACGAGCCAACCTCTTCCATTTCCTCTTCAAATCAATATCGCCCTTGTCCGTACTTGTGTCATGCTGGATAGCAAGTCGGTCAGCACTCGAAACCCTTATGTTGCCATCTCGCTTTGACCCTTTCGCACTCCCCCGCTCAATATCAATACATTGATAGATTTCACCGACAACCACCTTTCCGGATACCTCACCTTTTTTCCCCTCACTCTGAAACTCACCTTTTTTCCCCTCACTCTCAGTCTCACCTGTTTTCCCCTCCAAATTTACGATGGTATCGCTCATTACTAAGGGAACACCTTCAGCATTACTTCCACCGTCCACCTCTCCTGCATGTCCTAACATAACCTCTCCTTTTTTCCCCTCAAACTCAATCTCTCCTTTTTTTCGATCCCCTCAGCATTCATATCAAGGTTTTTGATCAGCCCCTCAATCCCTGTCACCCTTGTTCCCGTACTTTCGTCATCCTTACTGGTATCCGCATCACCTTCCAGCACATCCAATAAACTACGGCTTACCCGGGGAGATGTTGTGTTACCATGACGTAGGTCCGCATCAACGTCCTTCAATACCCTCTGTTGCACACCTCTGATGAAATTTCTTTCCATCTCCCTGACAGTAAAGCTCCTTCCTCTAGGTATTCTCAGGGGATAGGCCCGAAGTACATCGACTTAGCTTTGGTTTTCCTTTGATGGGATCTCCACCTCGCAATCGAAATCCACATGACCTATCCTCCCACACTCATAACAGAAATTTGGTAATCGCTCGTACTTGATCTCGACCCATACTCGTTTATTCCCAATGACAAGCACCACCCCTCGTCACAAGGCTTCATGATATCCACCAGAACCCGAAGACGTAAGAACTTGGAACAAACCATATGATCAGTCTCTTCAAAATGTAAAGTCCCTCCAATTGCAAGAGCTGTTTCTTTCGTCATACACGTTAAAGGAAGATCGTATATGCGAATCCAAAAAGGGGTCTTGTCGAAAACCATTTGAGAGGGCTGCTCCATGCCCGGATCTTTAAGCGCTAACAAAGCTTTGTCAAAAGACCAAGGACCTCCTGCCATAACCTGCTCTCTGTCCTCTATACTCAGGAACTGGAAGACAAATAAATTCTGGTTTATCTCTCGAAACAAAAAACCGTTCTTCAACCTCCATGCTCCCTTCATCGTTGTCTTCAACGCATACGAATTGAACGGCCTAGTTGTTTGCAACTGCCCAACCAGCATGATCATGGTGGAATCACTGGGATCCTGGTCTAGATTCCCACCCACCGGGATAGTGAACAATTCATCTTCAGTAAGATCAATATTATGTTTTCCTCGGGAAGAACTTGCCATAACTGCCTCAAAACCGTCGACAACCGTCAAAGAACCGCTACCAATCCAATCGCACCAACCACACACGGTGAACTCGCACTTCTCCGGCGTGAAAACCCTAGCTCGCACGGCCCTAAACCGGAGAGAAGGATGGAGAACAGGCAAAACGTTAGGAAACGCTTTTCCAATCGCCAGAAGCCCTAGGGTTTTTTTTTTGGGGATTGATGAAAACTTTTGTTCAAGTCAAATTTGAGGATGAAGCTCGGGGTGTGCAAGAGAAATCTCTCAAGAATGTGATGGTGGAGCTACATTAATATATTGAAGCATTCAATTACTTAACGATGGGCTAATCATATTTGAAGTAAACTAATTATGGGCCAAGAGTATAGATTGCTTACTATAGAGTATAGTATAGGCCCACTAATCATCTAAGATGAGGTATTATTGTGTGACATGCAAAACCTTGCCTACGTGCATTAGATACTTCATGCACAAAACACACCACATACGTACTATAAACTTCAACACAACACCCATTCAATTCCCACTACGCACTAAAACACAAAATGACCCCTAAGGTTCCTCGGACGATGTTGTTCGCCGTGGCGGTTGCCGTCTTAATTGGACTCCAAATGTGTGAGACCTCCGCCCAGACCTGCCCAAACGAGCTCGCAAACCTTAATGTGTGTGCGCCCTTTGTGGTTCCGGGAGCAAGTGGGGGCCCGCCCAACGCAGCTTGTTGCGGGGCGCTCAGGGCCTTGGATGAGGGTTGTCTTTGTAGTACCCTCAGGATCGCCTATCGTCTTCCTTCTCTCTGCAACCTCACCCCTGTTAGCTGCATTCGGTACCTAACTCCGATCTCTCGTATCCTTCACTTCATATATACATATCTATATTGTTTCTATAATTCTCATCCACTTAATTGGCAGTGTTCCAACTCTTAATTAGAATATATTTCATGATTCAAAATATTAGACAACACAAAAATTCTCTAAATTATAGTTTGTGAAAATATACAATTGTTTAATATAAAACTCAACTTGTAAGAGGGATGTGTAGTTTTAGCATATAAACTATTTTGACTTCTCGGACGCCCTACAATTAAGTTATATAATGAAATGTTATAAGAAAATAATGATAAAATAGTTGAAATATTTAAATTAATCTATTTGAGATTTGGAATTTTTACCCATTTAATTGAAAATAAATTTTTTGATTTATTTTGGTATCGGAGACAATTATTTATGAATGATTATTTACTGTATTATGTATTGTCAACTAAATATTTTAGGAAAAAGTATTCTGAAAAAGATCCGGTTTTATAATTAAATATTGAAAACTAAAAGATAAAAAAAGCTGACAAATTCAAGTAATTATCCTATCAACTTTTTGCGGAATAAAAAATCACAAGCTTTTGTGCTGTATATTTTAAATTAAATCATTTATATAAAAATACCGGATTCTAAAGTCTTATTTATAAAATATAATATTTTTAAAAATTAATCAGTTGCAATATGATTTCATTTATTTGTTTTTATGTATATATAAAATATAATACTTTTAAAATTAAAATTATTGAATGACAATTAATTAATAAATTACTTAAAATAAAACGACGATGTAAAAATTACCCATTTATTTAACACATTTTTTTTCCTTCCATTTATAAATTTAGTTTATGTATATAAAATTAGCTTGTTATAAATCACATCGATTTGCAACTATTAAGGGGTTGAGAATAACTTTTTGTTTGAATTTGCCTACTCTTCAGGTGATTAGCGAGTTAGTGGGATATGGAATGGAAATGGATGAAGTAATAAGAGAGATGACCCCATCGAGCATCGCTTTTTATCACATTCACCTACGTACTTTCTTCAAAAAAGACAACAACTCTTGTTTTACAATGTTATACTTGTGACAATAAAGTAAGACAATTTTCATTCATGTATGTTAGGTCCATAGATATTTTTAGTCTTTTGTTCTACCAACTGAGTTATTCCGATCGTTCTCTACACGATATTTATTCTTCTTTCGAGTAGATCGAAAACCAAAAATAATTCAAGAGTATCGAAATTATTTCTACGGGAACCACAACATGAGCCCCTTATGGTTCTAAAAAATGCTTATACCTAACGAGATTAGACATTAAAATCAATTGACAATAGGAGAAGTACTAAAACGACTGCCGTGTCAATAATTAAAGCCAACTTTTGAAATGGAAAAGGGTTATGATTAGGTGCTTCATGGAGTACAACTGTATAAAGGTGAAATGATTGTTCCATAATTCTATGTTTAACTCGTGATCCAAGTGGAAAGCGAATATTACCATACACACCATGCATTACGTACAATTTGCAATAATGCATGCCTACATGCACGCTAATCATCTTAGGTTTAAGTGATCTTTGTGCCTTCCACCCGTCAATTATCCATCATTCAATTTTCCTTATTTATGAAAAAGTTACTGATTTCCTATAGAAATGTTAATTAAATGAGTGAAATAAATCAATGCCAAGACTTATCATTTCGAGGTATCGATCTATTATATATTGGAAAGCTTTTCTAATTTATACCGTGTGTCAATTTAAGATCGGTATGCAAGATGTCAATTCTACATTCACTACTAGAAAAGTTGATGATATCGACGCCTAAAATGGTTATTCTTTTTCGACCGATTTGATGATGCCAAGGGGTTTAATCGTTGGGCTTCAATCTGTTGGTAAATCGAATGTTCCGACGACTTAGACGGTTGGGTTGATTACTAACGGGTTAATCCGTGGGAGGTTTTTCCAACGGGTTAACTTGTTGGTAGTTTCCGACGGATTAGATGTCGGTTGTTTCCAACAGATTCGGTCGTTGGTTTATTTCCGACCGAATCGGTCGTTGAATTGCTTCCGACGGATTACGTGGTTGGGGTTTTCCACCCGGACAAGTCTTCCGACGGATGAGAGTTGGTTTGTTTCCTAGATTTATTTTAATGGGTCACATTATTATTTATTGACCTATTAAATGTAATTACCATTAAATATACATTATTTTTGTTTGATAAGAATTACAATAGCATGAAATAAATACAGATAAATATTGTTGAAACATAATTTCTCAATCAACTTAAAATAATCCCAATTAAAGAATTTTATGTGTATCAAACACTTCAAAAATAACAAAATGTCTAATAAAAATAATATAAAACATAGTACATCCAACTTATAAAAAATCGAACACTATCTAACATATCCCACCACCACCATTGTCATTGCCATTGTTACCCTCTTGAACACCATTGTTATCACTTCTTGTGTAACAACCCAAATCCTCGGGATATCGGGATGCTACGGGCGAGACCTCACAATGGGTCCCGACCCTTAGCTTGACAACAATTTCACCGGACCTTTCCAACATGGCACAAATAAAGGCAAAACTCAAATCGTTTATAATGTATACGAGAACGGAAAGTAAAAGTACAAAGTGGAAACTCAGCCGAGTCCTCAAAACGTCACAACTCAAACATATATCCGAAAACCATGAGTCAAACATGACAAGAATAATCTCAAAAACGCCCCCGTCCTATAATGTACGGAGACCCCCGGCTGTCCACTCCTCCACCTCACTCGGCGGCATCCCTAACCTGCAAGGCATCTATACAACCGGTTTTTAAACCGTTAGCTAGCAATTCGAATATAAGAAGAACGATAAGGCACAAACACATATAAGGATAAAGTAAACACACAATCATGCTTGCAAAGAAGTCCGGTTATTATCTTTAATTTAGGTTATTCCATTACTAAGTTCCATTTAGTTGTGGCACGGAAATCACAAGGATCCCGCCCTTGTCCCCTTTCACCAAACAGGTTTGGGCCAGATGCGGATCAGCATCACCTGTTGGACTGGTCGCAAGGCACCTCCCGGCCATCCCCATTTTGGGCCGGACATAGTGGTCACCGCCCGTTGTCATACACTTGGGCCGAATAAATAATAACACGTCCACATCCTAGTCCGATTTATAAGTTATTTCATAGCAATTAATAAGAATAACACACACCACCCACACGTCACAACTCATATGCGAAAAGCTAGTTAAGTAAGTCCGTAGACTTACCTCACTCAAGGTACACGAATAAATCCTCTAGGCTTCTTGCAGAAAACACTCAATGCCTGAACACAACGAGGCATACTATCATCAACTATCCGTCAAGGTAACCACCCCCGTACTTCTATATGTCCAACTTGTAAGATAATCATTAGCATGCTAGTTCCCATATTTTGATTATCTAAGTAAGCTTGCCGAAGCACACCAAAATCTATAAACTATTCTTAATACCTAAGGTCACGGCCACTATATGGCATTTGCTCTACGTTATACTAGATTCACCTAGTATGATACACTACCGCCATTAACATAAAGAGACGGAGAGGGTACTCACGCGTGTTCCAAGGGGGTGCGGGGGTTATGGATGTCGAGAACGGATTGGGTGGACTTAACGGGTGCTTCCGGACCTATACAACAAAGCTACAAGAATTTAGCTTATAGGCTACATTGATTGCATAACGGTTTAGACATAATTCGAGAAACTCGTTTTCAAAACACGGTCAAACCCGTAAAACATCTTCAAGGTGAGTAACATGATTAAACCAAAACTCCCCACTTCATTATTTCTTTCCGTTCG
Source organism: Fagopyrum esculentum (assembly GCA_033239045.1). Lineage (NCBI taxonomy): Eukaryota > Viridiplantae > Streptophyta > Magnoliopsida > Caryophyllales > Polygonaceae > Fagopyrum > Fagopyrum esculentum. Next base: position 124,331,781 of record BSUD01000003.1, on the reverse strand, counting down.
GATGAAAAACCCAACAACTTGGTTATTTATTTTTTTTTTTTTTAAAGATCCATAGTTGGTTAAATCTCGTAATAAACTTCACATGGCTAGAATGGTGGTTATTAATAAATTTTGGGTGCAAACTGCAGTTATCCAGAAAATAGGGTTATTATTGCAATTATACAGAAGCTGGGGGCAAAATCTGTAATTTACAAAAAGAACAGAACAGCAGCAGCTCTTGTAACCCTAGCCGCACGCTACAGTGGAGAGGGAGAAGAGGGCTGGTGGCGGCTTACGGCGTGGCGGCGTGGCGGCGTGGCGCACGGGAGGACGAGGTCCGGCGGCAGGCTTCCGGCGAGGCGTCGCCTCCGACGGCGCGTGGTCGCGGCTGTCACAACCGGCCGAAAGTCACACACAAAGAAGAAGAAAAATAACGAGACAGGAGAGAAGAGGGAAGAAGAAGAGATACTCGGCTACTCACTTCGGCGGCACAAGTGGTTAGGGGCGGAGGGACAGTCGGCTCCAGATCCGGCCTCCGGTGGATGTGGCCTCTCCGTCGATCCCGATCTGCAAAGGTGAAGACCTTGTTTGCTTGATCTGTTGGCCAGGGACGAAGAGAGGAAAGGTGAGGTGTGAATGAGAGAGGAGAGGAGTGAATGAAAGAGGAGAGGGAGGGTAGTCTAGGAGGTCGTCACAGGGGGCGAAGGGTCGGCCGCCAGTCTAGGCGGGTAGGCTGCAGTGGCGTGCATCAGCAGCGAGAGGAGCGAGGAGACGCAGCTGCCCAGGCCTATCAGCACGCACGCACAACAGGAGGAAGGAAAGAAAAAAGAAAAAAAAGGAAAGGAAAGAAAAGGAAAAGAAAAAGAATAGAGAAAAAGGAATTAGGGCAACTCGATTAAATGATCGGAACGAGATTTTCCGGATCGATAAATCTCGACTTTCCGAAAAAAAAAATAAATAAAAATACGGAAGTACATTCATGTATCCCAATTTAATATAATACTCGGAAAAATTATTTAATTCATTAAAGATATATTTCTAAAAAAAAAAGAATTCGAGCTAGAATGAAACGGGTGGAGGGGGAAAGCACAATCGGAGCGCACCCGAATAAACGGGGCGTTACATCAGGTCCTCCTAATGAAAAGTTTCGTCCCGAAACTTGCTAACGCGAAACTCTCAACGACTTAGTCCCGATAACCGCTCAGAAACCAAATCGGAGTAACTACGGCCCTCAAATCCTAAGTCTACTCGCCTAGACTCGCAAAATATGCACATATGAAACACACATAACACATCACGTCACAAATCACATAAGAATAACCAAGGATAGATCTCGGGACTAACCCGGCGGTCCTATAGATGTGGCTAATCCTGCGTAAAACTCGGGATAGTTCCTACGGATACTATCCTCCGTCTCCCAAGTGGCCTCGTCGACTCCTCGCCTCGACCACTGCACTCTCAACATCGGTATCTCCTTCGACCGAAGTCGTCTCGTACTATGCTCCAAAACCGCAATCGGATGCTCCGCGAAGGTATGGTCTGGCTCGACCACCAGGTCCTCGTGGCTGATGACATGCCTCGGGTCATGTATGTACTCTCTCAACTGAGATACATGGAACACCGGGTGAATACCCTCCAACCTCGGTGGTAACGCTAACCTATATGCCACCTCTCCGACTCTCTCTAAAATCTCAAAGGGGCCGACATATCGGGGGCTTAACTTCCCCTTAATGCCAAATCGCCTGACACCCCGTGTCGGTGATACCCTCAACCAGACCTGAGCTCCTACTCTGAACTCTAGGGGCCTACGCCTCCTATCTGCATATGATCTCTGACGGCTCTGCGCAGCCAACATCCTCTCCCGAATCAAAGCAACCCTAGCCATGTCATCCTGTATCTGGGCTGGAGCTACAACACTAGAACTGCCCGGCTCATCCCAACACAAGGGAGTACGACATCTCCGTCCATACAGGGCCTCATACGGTGACATCCCAATCGATGCGTGCCAACTGTTATTATACGAGAACTCCACCAATGGAAGGTGATCTGGCCATACATGCCCCCAGTCCAACACACATGCCCGTAACATGTCCTCTAAGGTCTGAATAGTCCGCTCGGACTGACCGTCGGTCTGTGGATGATATGCGGTGGTGAAATGCAAACTCGAGCCTAGGGCGGCGTGTACCTGCTGCCAGAACCTCGAAGTAAAACGTCCATCCCTATCCGAGATGATAGTCCTCGGGACTCCATGCAATCTCACAATCTGACGAGTAAACTCCTCAGCTAGACGACTCACCGGCCACGTCTCTCGAATAGGAATGAAACGTGCGGTCTTCGTCAGCCGATCCACTACCACCCAAATCGCATCAAAGCTCCTACTCTGCCTCAAACCGGTGACAAAATCCATGGATATGTCCTCCCACTTCCACTGCGGCACGGGCAGTGGGTGGAGCTCTCCCCCCGGTCTGTGGTGCTCGATCTTGACCTGCTGGCAGGTCGCGCATCTGGCTACATATCTAGCTACATCGGGCTTAAGCCCGCCCCACCAATAAGATCTCCTGATATCCTGGTACATCTTACTCGTGCCTGGATGCACTGAGTAAGGAGTAGAATGTGCCTCCTGCAAGATCCCCTCTCTCAACTCTGGGTCTAACGGCACACAAATACGTCCATGGCGTCTCAACAACCCATCTGCCCCTGTAATAAACTGCGGTGCCTCACCTCTGGCCATCCTGTCCCGAATCCTCGCCAACACGGGACAACCCTCCTGCTTCTGCCGGATCTCTCCAGACAGATCAGGTAACACCTCCAACTCGGACAGACGGCCGACCATGTCTGGAAACTGAATATCTAGCTCTAACTCCGCCAAATCCCTCTGCAACTGTGGCTGAATCGTGAGTCGAGCTATAGCCTCCTCTCGAGGTGTCCTCCTACTCAGGGCATCGGCGACCACGTTCGCCTTCCCCGGGTGGTATAAAATCTCCAAATCGAAGTCCTTAATCAGCTCTAACCATCTCCTCTAGCGGTTATTCAACTCCCGCTGAGTGAATATATACTTCAGACTCTTATGGTCTGTGAAGATCTGACACGTGGCTCCGTACAAATAGTGTCGCCAGATCTTCAGGGCATGAATCACCGCTGCTAGCTCAAGATCATGGGTGGGATAATTCTCCTCGTACGGCTTCAGCTGCCGTGAAGCGTACGCAATAACCCTACCCCTCTGCATCAAAACACACCCCAAGCCTAGCTTGGAGGCGTCACTATATACAACAAAGTCCTCTACGCCCTCAGGCTGGGCTAATACAGGAGCGGAGGTCAACCTCCTCTTCAGCTCCTCAAAGCTGCGCTGACAAGGCTCAGACCAGACGAACCTGGTAGACTTCCTTAGCAAGGAAGTAAGGGGTCGTGCAATCACGGAGAAACCCTCAACAAAACGGCGGTAATATCCCGCTAAGCCCAAGAAACTGCGCACCTCCTTGACCGTCCGAGGAGGCGGCCATGAAGAAACGGACTCTATCTTCGCCGGGTCAACCATGACACCCTCGGCGGAAACTATGTGACCCAGAAATGCCACCTCGGGCATCCAAAACTCGCACTTAGAGAGCTTTGCATAAAGCTCTCTATCCTGAAGGACTCGAAGAACCGTCCTCAGGTGTCCCTCATGCTCCTCCCTACTCCGGGAGTAGACTAAGATGTCATCTATAAACACCACCACAAACTGGTCCAAGAAATCGATGAATATTCCGTTCATCAACTCCATGAAGACGGCAGGTGCATTCGTGAGCCCGAATGGCATCACGACAAACTCATAGTGGCCGTATCTCGTCCTGAATGCCGTCTTCGGCACGTCCTCCTCCCTCACCCTCAGCTGGTGGTATCCCGACCTCAAGTCGATGCGCGAAAATACGGAGGCTCCCTGCAACTGGTCTAGCAAATCATCAATGCGCGGAAGGGGGTACTTGTTCTTGATGGTGACTTTGTTCAATTCCCGGTAATCGATACAAAGTCTCAAAGATCCGTCCTTCTTCTTGACGAAGAGGACCGGTGCATCCCAAGGGGACACGCTCGGGCGTATGAAACCCCTCTCTGCTAACTCCTCGAGCTGCTACTTCAGCTCTAGCAACTCGATTGGCGCCATGCGGTATGGGGCCTTGGAGATCGGCCTCGTGCCGGGCTCCAACTCAATGGCGAAGTCAACACTCCTCTGCGGTGGTAATCCAGGTGGCTCTCCAAATACATCCTCGAACTCACATGCTACGGGAATCTCCTCCAGCGACGGTCCCGCCTCCTCCTTCATGGCATAGCACCAGAAGGCCTCGCATCCCTGTCCGATAAGTCTTGCGGCTCGAACCGCGCTAATGACTGTACCGGTCTTTCCGAGGTCCCAACCTCGGAAAATCACCTCATGTCCAGACTCTGTGGTAACTGTCACGGTCCTCCGACTGATGTCTAAGACGGCTCGGTGGCGGTCCATCCAGTCCATGCCCAAAATGACTTCTTCATGCACTAAGTGCATGACATAGAAGTCGGCTAACCAATCTCGGTTTCCCAAACGTATGGGACAACCGCGTACCTCTCGGGTACCACTAACCCTACCCCCATCGGGTAACCCCACAACAAAGGGCCTCCCCTCTACCGTAACTAAGGACAGCCTAACTACACAATCATCGCATATAAAAGAGTGCGTAGCACCCGTATCAAATAAAACTCGGACCGAAATGCCGTGAATCTGAATAGTACCTGTAGCTGCTGGCGCTGCTGGATCAGTAGCACTCCTCAACTCGAACACCCTAGCCTGTGTGCCTCTAGTATCCTGGGCACCTCCACCCCGGCCTCTGCCTCGGCCCTGTCCCTGGGCTGAAGTCTGTGCCTGTGAATATCCCGGGACCCTCTGCTGGTGCTGACTCTGTGTCTGACGCTGGGGTGGTCTCTGTCCACCTCTAGGGATGCCAACAGGTGAAGAACCCTGCTGGGACGGTGCCGGGCCCTGCCGGCAAAAAGTGGCTCGGTGTCCAGGTCTGCCACAAAGATAACAAGTCACTGTCGTCCTCGGGCAGTCACCTCGCATATGCCCATACCCGCTGCAGTTGAAACACTGCCGTCCTCTATCTGATCCCTGCCCAGACTGCTGGGGTCCTGAACGTCCCTGAGTCTGACTACGCCCCTGAGTCGGGCCACGTCCCTGTCCTGGGGCTCCTGCTCCTGAACCAAATGATCCTGTCCTCTGTCTCTTGTCCGGCCCTCCGGACTGTGGTGCTCTCCTAGACCCTGGTCGGTCTCTCTCGTATGCTGCGGCTCGGTCCTGGTACTCCGCTAAGGAATCACAGCGGAATCCCGCAAGGTAGGCACGTGTGGAATCCCTCAATCTCCTAGAGAATAAGTAGACGTGTTGGTCTGCCGGAGGTGCGGCGGGACCCAACAAAGCTAACTCCTCACGGAACCGTCTAACCGCCTCGATAACTGGGACATCCTCAAATCCCGCCTCCAAGAAGTCATGTACTCTATCTCTCCTCAGTGAAGCCGGACAAAAACTCTCTCTAACGAGGCTAAGCAACTGGTCCATCCTGGTCACTCCTCCTCTAACTGTCCTCCACCAATACTGGGCCTGCTCCCTGAATAAAGTCTGAACTATCTCCACCTGTCTCTCCTCTGGGCAACGGATCGCCTCTAAAGCCGACTCCACATGCCCAATCCAGTGCTCCACCTCTAACCCTACCTTCCCATCGAAGTAGGGTACATGCTGCTGGTTGAAAGCCTTCAACCAGGAATCAGGTCTCGGGAATCTCAGCTCATCTCTCGCCCTAACAACATCAACAACTGGCTCGGGTGCAGCTACTGCTGGTGCAACTACCTCTGGCGCAGCCCTAATCGGAGTAACTCTCTGCGTGACCTCTGCTGATCTCGCAGGTGCCGGTGCAGGTGCTGGCCCTGGGGGTGCGGGTGGTGGTACTCCTGTCCTAAATGCCTCCTCAACTCGTCGTACATAGTCTGCAAACACGCTAGCTCCAATAGATGCTCCCCCAGTCCTAGCAGATGGAGAACTCTGAGCCCCGGACCTCGCGACGGTCCTATCCCTAACCTCGGGAATGATGCTCTCAGCGACGTCCTCTACGGGATCCTCAGGTGCTGGCGGATCCACAACTGGTGGGTCCGCAATGGGAATACGTCCCCGACCTCTCGTGCCTGGAGGTCTTCCTACTCGTCCCCGTCTTTGGACGGTAGGAGGAAGAGGTGGTCTACCCCTGGCGGGTCCTACGTATGCGGTAGCTCTCGTACGTGCCATCTGATATCGTTCCGCGTTTATTGATATATGAGTGTATATATATATATATCTATATATACGTAATAATGGCAATATTTAGCATATAAAGGAAACTTGTAAAAGCATAAAAAGAAGCAACAATCTAAGATTCAACCGAGGCATAGAAGCCCAATCATCCTAAGGTCACATGCTTAGCTAGGTACATTCAAGTCCGAAACATCCTAAAGTCATATATAAATACTTATAACTATGTCAATATATAGGTATTACATACATCAAATCCAGAAATCTACGCCGCCGAGGTTTGCGTGAGGAGTGGTGGTCCCGTACATTCTAACCCAATCCCGACTCATGCATATGAATTTTGAAAACGAAAAGTCAGAACCCGTGGGGTCCTGTTTATACCTCATTCGGCCTTTAGAAGATTACGAGTGCCATTGTTGTCAACCTAGGGCTCTGATACCACTTTTGTAACAACCCAAATCCTCGGGATATCGGGATGCTACGGGCGAGACCTCACAATGGGTCCCGACCCTTAGCTTGACAACAATTTCACCGGACCTTTCCAACATGGCACAAATAAAGGCAAAACTCAAATCGTTTATAATGTATACAAGAACGGAAAGTAAAAGTACAAAGTGGAAACTCAGCCGAGTCCTCAAAACGTCACAACTCAAACATATATCCGAAAACCATGAGTAAAACATGACAAGAATAATCTCAAAAACGCCCCCGTCCTATAATGTACGGAGACCCCCGGCTGTCCACTCCTCCACCTCACTCGGCGGCATCCCTAACCTGCAAGGCATCTATACAACCGGTTTTTAAACCGTTAGCTAGCAATTCGAATATAAGAAGAACGATAAGGCACAAACACATATAAGGATAAAGTAAACACACAATCATGCTTGCAAAGAAGTCCGGTTATTATCTTTAATTTAGGTTATTCCATTACTAAGTTCCATTTAATTGTGGCACGGAAATCACAAGGATCCCGCCCTTGTCCCCTTTCACCAAACAGGTTTGGGCCAGATGCGGATCAGCATCACCTGTTGGACTGGTCGCAAGGCACCTCCCGGCCATCCCCATTTTGGGCCGGACATAGTGGTCACCGCCCGTTGTCATACACTTGGGCCGAATAAATAATAACACGTCCACATCCTAGTCCGATTTATAAGTTATTTCATAGCAATTAATAAGAATAACACACACCACCCACACGTCACAACTCATATGCGAAAAGCTAGTTAAGTAAGTCCGTAGACTTACCTCACTCAAGGTACACGAATAAATCCTCTAGGCTTCTTGCAGAAAACACTCAATGCCTGAACACAACGAGGCATACTATCATCAACTATCCGTCAAGGTAACCACCCCCGTACTTCTATATGTCCAACTTGTAAGATAATCATTAGCATGCTAGTTCCCATATTTTGATTCTCTAAGTAAGCTTGCCGAAGCACACCAAAATCTATAAACTATTCTTAATACCTAAGGTCACGGCCACTATATGGCATTTGCTCTACGTTATACTAGATTCTCCTAGTATGATACACTACCGCCATTAACATAAAGAGACGGAGAGGGTACTCACGCGTGTTCCAAGGGGGTGCGGGGGTTATGGATGTCGAGAACGGATTGGGTGGACTTAACGGGTGCTTCCGGACCTATACAACAAAGCTACAAGAATTTAGCTTATAGGCTACATTGATTGCATAACGGTTTAGACATAATTCGAGAAACTCGTTTTCAAAACACGGTCAAACCCGTAAAACATCTTCAAGGTGAGTAACATGATTAAACCAAAACTCCCCACTTCATTATTTCTTTCCGTTCGGATGAAAAACCCAACAACTTGGTTATTTATTTTATTTTTTTTTTTAAAGATCCATAGTTGGTTAAATCTCGTAATAAACTTCACATGGCTAGAATGGTGGTTATTAATAAATTTTGGGTGCAAACTGCAGTTATCCAGAAAATAGGGTTATTATTGCAATTATACAGAAGCTGGGGGCAAAATCTGTAATTTACAAAAAGAACAGAACAGCAGCAGCTCTTGTAACCCTAGCCGCACGCTACAGTGGAGAGGGAGAAGAGGGCTGGTGGCGGCTTACGGCGTGGCGGCGTGGCGCAGGGGAGGACGAGGTCCGGCGGCAGGCTTCCGGCGAGGCGTCGCCTCCGACGGCGCGTGGTCGCGGCTGTCACAACCGGCCGAAAGTCACACACAAAGAAGAAGAAAAATAACGAGACAGGAGAGAAGAGGGAAGAAGAAGAGATACTCGGCTACTCACTTCGGCGGCACAAGTGGTTAGGGGCGGAGGGACAGGCGGCTCCAGATCCGGCCTCCGGTGGATGTGGCCTCTCCGTCGATCCCGATCTGCAAAGGTGAAGACCTTGTTTGCTTGATCTGTTGGCCAGGGACGAAGAGAGGAAAGGTGAGGTGTGAATGAGAGAGGAGAGGAGTGAATGAAAGAGGAGAGGGAGGGTAGTCTAGGAGGTCGTCACAGGGGGCGAAGGGTCGGCCGCCAGTCTAGGCGGGTAGGCTGCAGTGGCGTGCATCAGCAGCGAGAGGAGCGAGGAGACGCAGCTGCCCAGGCCTATCAGCACGCACGCACAACAGGAGGAAGGAAAGAAAAAAGAAAAAAAAGGAAAGGAAAGAAAAGGAAAAGAAAAAGAATAGAGAAAAAGGAATTAGGGCAACTCGATTAAATGATCGGAACGAGATTTTCCGGATCGATAAATCTCGACTTTCCGAAAAAAAAAAAAAAATAAAAATACGGAAGTACATTCATGTATCCCAATTTAATATAATACTCGGAAAAATTATTTAATTCATTAAAGATATATTTCTAAAAAAAAAGAATTCGAGCTAGAATGAAACGGGTGGAGGGGGAAAGCACAATCGGAGCGCACCCGAATAAACGGGGCGTTACATCTTGCACTCCTTCGAACATGAGAGGCAAATGAAGGCATTCTGCTTGGAATATTTGTATGACCAATTGGATCATCCGTGAGAGAAACACAAATTACAACCGTCATTCAATAAGGATTGGAATGACATGTCGGATGAGACACTTGGGTGCAAATTGTTATACATTTGCATCTCCCTCCTTCATATCATAGCTTCATAAGCTTTAAGCTCTTTCATTTAGCCATAATTAATGCTTCTGCTCGTTCAACCTCGGTCATAGACAAACCTTGGCCATAAGGCAATTGTGAAGGAGTAGGAAGAGGTATATATGAACCATGATTCAAATGAGACGGACCATGTAGTTGTGGAGAAGGAGGACCTTGAACCGGAGGCGATAAGCAATCGTTCCGAGGAGAATGATGACGAATTGGAGACGATGTGGCGCAATTTGAAGACATAGAACTAGTAGTCGAAGAATTAAGGACATAATCATGCTTAGAATAAAGCGATCCTAGTCCAAAAACTCTTCCTTTCTTCTCACCACCAACGGATTCAACCCATAACATATATTTATCTTCTTTAGACAATTCTTGTTGCAATCCAATCAGAGCATTGCACTTCTCATTATAAAATTTCTAATACAAAAACTATATAATTATAATATGAAGCATTATATGTAAAAAAAAAAAGGTTCAATGATATATATCAATTGTATTATAAACAAAATCATAAACATATATGCATGTATCATAAGCAAATCATATATATATATATATATATATATATATATATATATATATATATATATATATATATATATATATAT
>BSUD01000003.1:124275147-124321691 GCA_033239045.1 Fagopyrum esculentum | reverse complement strand
AAAATATATATATATATATATATATATATATATATATATATATATATATATATATATATATATATATATATATATATATATATAAATCTTAGTATCATAAACAATGCATAATCACAAGTACATCAACAAAACAATGATTAATTTAATATAAATTTAAACTATATAAAAAACACTTATAATTACATTTTAGTGTATATATATATATATATATATATATATATTATCATAAACAAATAATAATCACACACATGTATGAAAAAAACAATGATTAATTTAATATAAATTTAAAATATATAGAAAAAACTTACAATTGTTTTTTTAGGGCGTTCACTAGTCCACGTTCCAAGTCTTTTACTGTGATAATCGAACTACTTCCTCAGGTTGATAAGGCTCTTGAATATCTATCCACCGGTGTTCAACTATGCCTTGTGGCTTTGTTTTGCATACAACCCACCAATTAACTTGATTTCGCTTTGCTCCAGTATACGGCGCATAATAAACTTGAGTAGCTTGTTGCGCCAATATAAAGGGGTCGTCTACCCTATACAACCGCTTGTGATTAACATCTACGATATCATATTTTGGATATACGCGCATGCCATTGAACGGATTAAATCAGCGGCATTTAAACAACACAATTTTCTTTGTCGGACTACTTGGATACCGTGTAATGGTTTTACCCATTCCTCGACCTGGGTAGTTGAAAATAGATATATGAGAGTCAATTTGAGATGTAACCTCGTTGGTGCGTCCTGGTTGCTTTCTTCTTGCAGACACTTTTGGTTTAAAGTAGTGCTCGCACAATGTAGATATTTCTTCAATAATATACGAGTTGCAAATCGAAGCTTTAACATGTCGCTTATTGCCAACTCTCTCACTAACTTTGTGCTTCAAGTGATATAAAAATCTGTAAAAGAAAAAAATTACTCCAAATCCAATAAATTTTAACAAAAAAAATATTAGAACTTGACAATTACCTCTCGAATGGATATTCCAACGGTAATTTACCGGACCCGCAACTTTTGCTTCATAAGGCAAGTGTATCACCAAATGTTCCATCGAGTCAAAAAAATATGGAGGAAAAATCATCTCTAACTTGCATAAAAGTAGTGGAATAGCCTTATCCAAGTTATCCATTTCGAGAACTGATAATGCCCCCGAGCGGTTTGGGCAAACCGCCCAAACCGCCGGTTTATAAACCGGCCCAAACCGGCGGTTTAGGTTTGCCGATTTGACCAAACCGTAGGTTCACGGTTTAGGTTTGGGTTTGTCCGAAACCTAAACCAGCGGTTTGGGGTTTTTTATTTTTTTATTTTTTAAAAAAAAAGAAAAAACCGGCCGGTTTGGTCCTCAAACCGCCGGTTCGGTCCTTAAAACCGGCGGTTTGGCCCTTAAACCGGCAGTTTTCAATTTTTTTTATATACAAACCGCCACCAAAGCGGCGGCTTAGGTTAAACCTAAACCGCCGGTTTGGTTTTTTCCGGTAAACCGACGGTTCCTAAACCTAAACCGGCGGTTTAGGTTTAGGACCCAAGTCTACCCGAGCATATGGAGTGAAAGAATAAACTCAATTCAGTGAGTGCTCCCCAAACAGACTCTGGTAACATTTCTCTTAAAGCAATCGGTATCAATCGTTGCATAAACACGTGACAATCATGACTCTTCATCCCAATTAGCTTATAGCTATCCGTTTGCTCACACCTTCCAAGATTGGAAGCATAACCATCAAGAAATTTCAAGGACTTTATCCACTCACAAACTTCCTTTCTTTGGGCTCTCGTTAAGGTATAAACTGATTTCGTTTTCGGGCCTTTGTAATCCGCATCAACTTGTAGTTCAGGACGATCACAATACAATTTTAAATCTTTCCTTGCATTTAAAGTATCCTTTGACTTGTCATTGATATCCATCACCGTGTTAAAAACGTTATCGAAAATATTTTTCTCCACATGCATAACATCGAGATTATGACGAATCAAAAGTGTTTTCCAATGTGGAAGTTGCCAAAATATACTTTGTTAAGTCCACTCGTGAAGACTCTTGTACCCCGGAGTAGTTGAACGAGGAGCTTCCATCACCGTTGGGATATCCTTGACACAGTCCCAAATAGCGTGGCCACTTAAACGCTTTGGAGGAGAAGACTTCTCAACACGATTTTTGAGAAAAGCCTTTTTATTTTTCCTGAATGGATGGTCAACATTTATGCACCTTCGATGATCATCAAACCAAGATTGCTTCTTGAAATGATGTAATCAAAATGATTTTGTCTCTTCTATACAATGTGGACAAGTCATCGGTCCGGCCGTACTCTAACCCGACATCATTCCATACGTAGGGAAAATCATTATTGTCCATAATAAGACAGCTCACATACGAAATGTTTCATTACGGGAGATATCAAATGTCGGTATGCCTTGACTCCACAACAACTTCAATTCCTTGATTAGTGGTTGCAAATAAACATCTATTAGCTTCTTTGAATTATGTGGACCAGGTATAAGGAACGTCAAGAACATATATGGATTTTTTAAGCACATTCATGGTGGAATATTGTATGGAGCTACAATGACGGGCCAACAAGAATAAGGTTTTCCCGATTGACTAAAAGGGTTAAAACCATCCGTGCATAATTCTAACCGAACATTGCGCGGTTCTGATGCAAACTCACTATATTTGCTATCAAAATGTTTTCATGCTTCACTATCAGAAGGGTGACTCACGATTCCATCTTCAGCTTCATGATTTGCATGTCATCTCATGTGTTTTGATGTATTCTCACATGCATATAACCATTGCAACCTCGGTATTAAAGGTAAATAACGCAACTGCTTATATGGAACATATTTTCCCTTGCTACTTTTTGCAAAATTTGCAATTTCGTAAATCGATATCTTCCTTCCAAAATAACATGCAACCTTCGGGACAAACATCAATTTTTTCCAATGGCATTCCCAAGTCTCGCACAAGCTTCTTTGATTGGTAATAATCATTGGAAAACATATGATCTCGAGGAAGACAATTACCAATCCATTTAGAAATCCTATTGTAGCAGTTTTCAGACAAGTTGAACTCAGATTTGATGCTAAGTAGCTATGCGACTGAAGACAACACAATTTCGTCTTCACATCCATCCCATAACGGCTTGTCTGCAACTTGTAAAGCTTCCCAATATCTTTTCGAAGATGAGACGTGATGATCCATATCAACGTTCAAATCAGGTTGAATAATTGGAGATGTTGTATTCGCATTGCTTGATGAGGGAATAACGGGTGTTTCACATTCATCTAAAGCGAAAAAATTACTAGTTCCCCCCAATGTTGAGCCAATTGTGCACTACTTGTATCAAACCATATGTTGTTGTGTCGTATGACGATCACATGCTTGCCTTCTTGGAAAGTTTTGGTTATTTGGAACATAACTAGCAGGATCCGACTCTGTTGCACGAGCTTCTCCATGAGAAGTCCAACGATAGTAGCCCTACATGAACCCTTTCCTCAACAAGTGTCCCTGGACAGTTTCCGCGTCATGATATTCACAGTTTTCACATTTACGACACGAACACCGAATTTCTTTTTATTTACCGGCGTGCGACAATACGAAAGCAATAAGTTCATCAAGGCCCTTATAGAATGTTTCTTTTATTCTTGTACGTCCATGTTCCAATTTATCGTACATCCATTCTCGGTTCTTCGTTACATTCGATTATATATGACCTATATAGTAATAAATACAAAGAAATTATTTCACTAACACATTATTTAAGATATTAAAGGGATTCACTATTTTAAAAAAGTTCAAATTATATAACTTTTAGAATATTATATAATATTCAAATATAAATTAATAACACTCTATATAAATGTTTTTCTACATTATGTTGAAACCGTAGCCGCTCCGATGATCTACCTATATTAGTGGCCTAATAATAATTGAACTATAATTGTTAGATTGAACGAACAGTCCAGATATTTCTCCTAATTAGTACATTAGCTATATAACAATATGTTTAGTTATAAATGATCTAAAGTGCATAACATAAAATAAATTGTCCTATCAATATATTTTTAAAATAATAATGTTATCATTTACTTAATTTCATATAAAATCTGGGTAATATCTTTTCTTTTTTTGCTACAGTATTGCCAGCACTACGTTGCATTAAGATTAAAATATTTTTTAATTTGTCTCTGGCCTTGACCTCAGCTCACTACTAGTAAATTACATAAACTAGGTAAATGTTCACAAGTAAATTTGGTGGGTGATATCATACAAGCAAGCATTGCAATTTTCACACGCGAAAGAACAAGCAGACCACGAGACCAGAGTTATTCATGCTTGATACATTGAGCAATAAACCCTGAATTCAACAATTATGAACCATAAATTCACAAACAGTGGTTTCAAAACCGCAACAACACACATAAACAAGATTTGGTGGCTTGACTAGATCGATAAATACTGCAAAAACGAGTTTCGTTGACGATTTTTTATTAAGGTTTCAAATTACTTGTTCATATCGATTATAACAATTACAGTAGCACATTTTTAAAATTAGACATAAATACTAGTATTAGATATTAAAATAGAATTCAACGTTCGGTTCTCTAAATTAAGCATACGACTTCCATAAGCGAAAAAAAATATACATACCTTTTAAATTAAAGATGGAATTCAGATGATCGAGTCTTTAATGCCAACATTAAATCGCTTCGACCAAGCCAAAGAACAATTGTACGCTGAAGAAAACTCGCGCCCAACAAATTTTTTTTTATGATACTAAAAATTTTGAGTACGAAGTGTGCTGATTACCTATCAAAACTGATCTCAATTTGTATTTATATGAAAAAAAACACTTAGAATTAATCAACAATAAAATTTTAGTTATAAATTTACCATATCCACTAACGGTAACAAAATCTCCTTTTATGAATTTTCCACCTTAAAATAAGGGGTCTAACCTTCCTATTTTGTTTGATAGATGAAGCTAAGAGCATACCAATGGATGGAGTTGTCGGAGGCGATACCAACAAATAATATCGTCGAGTATTACCGACGGACTAGATGGTCATAGTATTAACAAGGGATATGGCCGTCAAAGTATTTCCAACCAAGAGAGCCGTCGGTGTGATACCAACAAATTAGGCTGTTGCTAATTGTTTGGGAGTTTACCGACCAATGGAACAGTTGGTTATTAATTAGATATGAAATTTACCAACGGATGGTAGGTTCCAACGAGATAAGTCATCGGTATATATTCGAACAACCTTATCGGTCGGTATAATCAATTTTTCTAGTAGTGATTTAACGCTACAAATTAACTTTTGAAGTTATGAATATTTAATATACTTGATTCATAATCAATGGATGATAACATATCGTTAAACTAGCCGAGTTCAGTGTCACTCCTAGAACATTCAGAGTAGTTGATGTCTATTGTGACAACAATGACGTACTTGCTCAAGTCAAGGAATCAATTTCTAACTTCTAGTCCTTGCACGTTCTACGAAAATATTATATTACCCGACAATATGTGTATAAACGTGATGTGAGGGTGTGCAAAGTGCACACATTCACATATGCTAACATTACATACAGTGATGGCCGCGCCGTAGGGTTTCTAAAGGGCGGCAAAAACAAATTATCGATGAAAATATCTATGAAAACAAAATACGATAAAAACAAAGTCAATATGTCATCTACTTACGTAGTTTTGACTACAAGTCTACCAAAAATAAATAATCAATGCTACAAATAAACTGTTAATCTGACAACAAATGGTGTAAACCCATCTTGCGAGTTGACATATTATGATAAGATTGAAAGATATCTTTATTATCAACATTCATGAAGATATCTTTCTCAATGTAGCAAACTACCGAATCTGTGATATTATCATCTGACATCTTGTTACGCAGTTCAGATTTGACAATTTTCATCGCAAAGAATGCTCTTTCAATCGTAGTTGTCGCAATTGGGAAGACTAAAATCAACTCCAAAAGAAGAAATACTAGAGGAAAAAAAGTGTCAATACCTCCCTCAACCATCTTCATAACAACTTCTCTAATACTTTGTAGTTTAGAATATTTGTCTCCTTCTCTCATGTCATAAATTAATGTCCTCAATTGATCTTTAAACAAAAGTAGATCACAAGCCGAATAGTCTTGAGGATAAAATTGTGCAAGTCAAAGAAGATGGGGTTTACTGAATTTGGGGAAAAATCTCTTGGATCAAGACATTCAATACATGCAAGCAATTCAGTGTTTGATTCACCAAAACGGTTCTCCATCTCTTGGTCAATTTGATCAATAACTTGCGAATTTAACTTAACGTCAATATCATTATAGTGATAATTTGATATACATCAAAATACTTAAAACATTACAAAGTAATAATTAATTACCCGACAGAATATGTCAACTCGAAAGTGGTGGTAGTTTGTGGAAACATTTCCAACACGTCTTGCACCAAAGCGACCTTGAACATTATCATCCATGTTGAGAATACCAACTTTATTGTTATCACAAAATGCATTGACATCTTCTAATAGTTCATCTCATCCATCATTCCTCAAGTCTTGAAATTGCTTCTTACAACTACGAACCAATCTCACAGCTTCTAGAATTTCTTGGTCTTTTCTCTGCAAAAACTGTGATAAAATATTTGTCATGCTCAACACTTCCTTCATCAAGTGAGCAATAAGAACAAACTGATAACTCTCCATCTTTTCAACTAAACCACGAGCCAACCCGCAATTTGAATCTGCACCTCCATCTTCGTATATATTTTCAAGCACTTTGATAGTTGAAGAACAATGACAGAACACGAATAATGGTTGTACAGTGTGAGCTCCAACGAGTAATACCCGGCTTAGCCAAAGAATATTCTTGATTTAAGCCTCTCCCGGTTGCAATTTCTCCCTTTTCTAGCATCTCCAACATCTTGTCATGTTGAAGTTGTCGAAACTTATCTTTTCTTTTACAAGAAGCTCCAACCATGTTTGTGATTTGGGACAAGTAATCAAAGAACTCCTCTACAAGCCGAATATCTTTACAAATGAATGTACCTTGCGGCTGGTTTTTCTCATAATATTAGAGCCTTCAATCCATTAATCTCTCCTCGCATATTAGAAGCACCGTCATATCCCTGACCTCTTAATTTAGAGATAGATAATCCATGCTCAGTAAAAAATTCATCAAATTCTTTTTTCAAAGAACGAGCTCTAGTGTCAGTAACATGAACAACTCCGAGAAATCTCTCTATGACAGCGCCCATAGCATTTACATATCGAATAACAATAGCCATTTGTTCCTTGATCGAACTATCACGAGCCTTATCAATCAAAAGGGAAAACACATTGTTTCCAAGATCACCGACTATTGATTTTCTTGTCATTACTCCTCACGCAGTTCTAAGATTATCTTGAATGCGGTGACTAGTGAGCTGAGCATTCTTAGGTGCATTCTCATTCACCACCTTTCCAACTTCAACAATGTGTTTACTGCACCAGCTATGCATCTCCTTAAAATTTCCTCCACTGTTGGAGCTTGTCGACTCTCTATGACCCCGAAATAACCTTGTCCAAGTAGAAATCTAACAATATCCAAAGTAAAGGTCAAACGAGTACGATATTGAGCACCCAAAGTTGCATATACAGCAGATACACATCTTATCAAACTTTGTCTATGATCTTTGAAATTGCTAAATAAGATTCGAACTTCATTGTGAGCACTTTCAACTGATCTCACATGTTCTCTAAACGCTTGAGCAACTTTCTTCCAATTACAAAATCCTACTTTCACAAATGCATCATTCAAATTTCTATACTTTGTCTCCCCTCTAAAGAGAAAACATCAAAAACAAAATGCAGTATCTTTAGAAACACTATATTTTAACCATTCATAATCCTTAAACCAGTTCGACACGAAACTCCTCGACGTCTTTCCAAAACTCTTCCACAAAAAATCATGTGAGAGAGGTTTACAAGGACCTCTAACCACATACTCTCTTCTCATATCATCTCCAAATGAGGGATCATATTCATTCATAGCTTTGCTCAATCCCGGATCACTAGTTACTTCATTACTCATATTTTCCATTCGAGGTCGTTTTTCTCTCATATCAACACTAGCGAAATCCTCATCATCAACTTTATTTCTATGAATATTCTCACTAGCAACGCCAACTCTAGTATAATCTCTAACAGCATCACTTCTAACAACCTCATCTCTAGCAACATCATCGACATCATTCACATTTACATTATCAACATTTCAAGGTTCTTGATGAATGGAGGCCGAATCAATACTCGACAAAGGTCGTTTTTTCGTCCGAATAACAAATTTATCCATTTCTTAAACAAATCAATTAATCAATTACAGTTAAACACAATTCAAAACTCAAATCTAACGGAAAAAATCAATCAATAAATCATCATTCAATTCAACAATCAATCATCCTCCAAACATCTAAATTAATCTAATCCATGTTTGACAAAAATTACAAATCAATTTTAAACAAAAAAACAACAATTTAAAACAAAAAAACCAGAGTATTGGACTTACAAAACATTAGCGAGGCCGAGACGGTGAGGGTTGCCGGGCTGGTGGAGTCGCTGGTGTGCCGTCAGACGTGTGCAGTGTGCGAGACTAGGGCCGGGTTGGGGCTTCTGTGTCGTGCTGGTGGAGTCGCTGTTGGGCTGGTGGAGTGGTGGAGTCGGCGAGTCGTTACTGTGCAGTGTGCGAGACTAGGAATAGGGAGGAGATGCTTGCACGCTACAATCTGCAAACCCTTAAACCTTTTCTGAAAAAAAAATTTATTCATAACAAAACGACGTCGTTTTGTATTATTATTCATTCCTAATGTCACTCCACAATTATCTACTATGGATGATGCCCAAACATACTCATGGCACCCAAAGAATTCCTCTTTTGATTATGATATGCATCCCGGAGAGGGAGATATACCGCAAATTATAACTCAAAACACCATGCCGATGATGGGGGAGTCTTCTTCCACATCGACACCACTGCCAATTAAGTCACTTGTTTCCACCTTCCATAGTTTAAATGGATAGTATTTTTGGAATTGTAGGAGTGTTGCTACCCGTCGCTTTTACAAGGTTGTATGGTACATGAGACATTGACATCATCCAGATATGATGGCTTTGATTGAAACAAAAATTTGAGGAGAGGTTGCACCAGTTGCATGTGACAATATGGGTTTCACAAATCATATTCGGGTGGAGGCCACCGATTTCATGGGTGGCATCTGGATTTTCTAGGATGAAGCTAATGTAGAGATTATAGTCAAAAGAATGTCTAACCACTTTATTCACGTCTATGTTTTCCGGAATGTCATTGTCTTTGATCTATCTATGCTTACAATTCCCCGACTCCAGAATTGCGATTAACTGCTGACAGAGTCTCTGGCTTCAATACTTAGCTTTTGACCCCTTTGGCGTAGAAAACGGCGTAGAAAATTCTACTCCAGATGGCGGAGGCAATATTATGAGGATAATAAGGAGTGAAATTCAAAGTTTTGAAATTAGTTTCAAGGCCTTGAAATGGATGTCAAGGCCTTGACATAGATTTCAAAGCCCCATTGGTTTTGATTTTAAGGCCTTAAAAACCGTTTGTGGTACTTTGCCTTTTTTTTTAAATGTTTTTGTTTTTGAAAATACTTTTTCGTGGGTATATAATAAATTTTAAACTCCAGTACTTTAATTATTTGTCTCCCTTGTTGAAAGACAAAGTGTGAGAAATTAAATATGTGTGATCCGATCCGATATTTCTACATTCTGCACTTTTTCGATATTATTGCATATGTATCACTAACATTGAATGCAACTACGATATTTGTTTTGTCTTCCATCATGGAGGAGATTGATAACTCCGCCTTGATTAAATTTTGTATATGGGGATGATGGAAGATTTATCATTATAAAGCGGTTTTATAAACTAACAAATATCGATTGTATTTCTAGATTGCATGGTTTGGTTTTGTGTTTGTCTAATGTGTGTAGGCCTTGAAAATCATTTCAAAGGATGAACGCAGACCTTGAAACTCATTACAAGGGACAAGTACAGAGATCTTGAAAAGCTGTTCAAGGGTTAAACGCGGAGGGCTTGGAAAGCAGTTCAAGGGATCAACGTCGAAGCCTTGAAAAGCGATACAAGGGAGACACCGGCCACAGGCTTTTCAAAATCAAGATTCAAATATCAACAACCAAATCTACCAAAGATCAAGAGAAGATCTTCAAACAATATATCAAGAGAAGATCTCAACCAACTCAACAAAGAAGATCTTCAACGGATTTGAAAAGAAGATCTCGGCCCAACCACAACATTTTACAAAGATCTCAACAAACCGACGCAAAAGATAAGATCTCTTTCAACGGATCTCACACAAAGATCTCAGATCCAAGGAAGATCTTCAACGGTCATCAAGAAAGAAATCTTCAACAACTTGGAAGATCTCGGAGCTTTAACCAAGGGCTTCAACAACTCTTTCAAGGAGAAGATCTCGAAGAAAGAAGATTCTCAAACATGCGTCAAGGAGAGTAAGTAGATGAAGAAGATTGAAGATCTTACAACAGCTACTTTATCTCAACCAAACACCGTTTTCCATGGAGAAAGAAGAACATCACAACAGCTCTCTTACAACGGCTAGAAGAGTATTCCATAGAAGACTATAAATGAAGATGACGATTGAAGAGAAAAACAACAAGCTTACACGGAAACATCTAAGTCTTCAAGCGATCAAAGCATCTTCATTCGTTCCTAAAGTTTTTTTTCCTCTTAGCTTACAAAAGTCTACATCCTCAGAGAGAAAAACATTAGAGCTCCATTGGAATATCTAGAGAGTGTTATACTCGAGTGTGTCTTACTCTGCGAAGTAACTCGTCTATTATTGCTAGGTTAGAGTTGGAACTAGATCGTAGCATTGACTACAATGAGAGAAGGGGATTTCTTCTAGGTTGTATCTAGCACTCTTTGAACAGATAATAGATAGTTAGATCCTATGGGTAAAGAAATCCTAGGACAGAGTCGTAAACTATTAGAGTTGAACTTCGTAAACATATCACCGTGTCAATCTTTTTATTTCGCACTATATCTTGCTTAATTGTGACTAACTTTGTTTTGCAGGTTTTGGAGTCAAGGCCTTGGAATCACTTTCAAATCCCTTGAAAACCAGTTGTGTCACAAAGAGCACAGATCAACATCAAGACCTTGAAATCAGTTTCAAAACCTTGAGATAAGTTTTTGCGAAAAGTTCTCATACTCTATTTAACCCCCTTCTAGAGTATTTATATCCTTTATATTCACCCATACGGTTCTTCAGCCTAAAATGCCGAAAATTACATAAAATCAGCTAGTAGATCTTCAAAACACTAATATAAAAGAAATAGACCAATAAAATAAGTCAACCTAAAAGATATAAAAAAATGGACTAGAAGATGATGAAAAAAAGACTTTAACTTGAATGGTATCAAATGTGCAGCGCATTGGGTTGAGGATATGCATCCCTTTGTATTATGAGACTAAATTGGACTCAAAGTTGTAAGAACTTAGATGTATTATTTCAAATTATTTAGACGAAGAATGAATATTTGTTTTATAATAAAAAAAAACCTTCAAAATACATTGTTTGTTAGTAGAGGATTAAGAAATGTATTTCATCAATTTAACATAACTAGAAGACAGTCAGTCACTTTTTCCATGTATCTTAACTAGTTTAGTGCCCGCACCTTGTGCGGGGTTGTCTAAATAAAAAATATTGTAGTTTCACTTTCATGCATCATATATTTGATATTAATCTATAATAAAATTTATTTTTTATTAATTAATATGACTAACATGTGAGTATTATTTTTTTTAATAAATAAAAGAACATAATTAAAATTCTATTACAAAGATTATTATTCGAGTATTATGTTTATACCTTAATATATTATCACTTTTACTTATATAAAGATAAAGGAGCAAAATTTGATTTAATTTTAAATTTAACAAATGTGTCAAATCCTGTTAGAAGATTTGCGTTAGATTTTTTCAACAAATCGAGTTAGAATAGATCAATTTTTTTAATTTTAATGGGTAGATAAGTAGATAAGTAGATTTAATTTTTTTAATTATTTTATTTAATAAAATTGATGTGTCATGATGACTGTTTACAAATTCTAATAAAATCTTTTATATAAAATAATTAATGGCAAATATGTAAATACGTTGTGGCAAATCTGTAAATAAATTGAAAAAGTGCTGACATGGACGGCCTTAGAGGTTGACACGTTGACAAAATTGGTGATGTTTTAATGACTAACAAATATCATTTTAGTTCAACTCCGAAAACATATATTGTTACCAATAAAAAGTATTTGTTGGAAACAAATTTGTAGATTATAAGAGATATATACGTATCATTCATATATCCTAATAACAGTTTGTTGGATATGGATGTAGATTTTGGTAACAAACACAAAATCTTACTGTTGTAACCCTAAAATTCAAACTTAGGTATCGTGGTTGAACCTGAGTGGGATGAGATACTGGAGTTCTCAAATACGTTGTATTACCTCACGTGTGACTGTTATAGATATTGTTTAATTTATTTTGATTTCTAATTCTCATTGATTGTTTAGATTATAGAAACATTCACAATTACTACTAAATTTGTTCCAACTACATGAAGAACTCATTGAATTGAGTAACAGATGAAAGCTTGAGAATAATTCAACATTCTCATATGAAGAGTAACTGAAGAGATCCAATTATTGGATTTTTGAAATTTATTCATGATGCAAATGAAAAATAGTCTCATATGCAAATGATTTTGGGGGATCCATGATATACATATAATTTGTTCATACATGTATCATATTTTGCATCTTCGTTGAGTTATGAATGAAAATGGCTATGTTGTATAAGTTTTTGCAGAGAAAATGGCTATACTTTGTTGTGTTATATGCCAATTTGAGTTTATAAATTTGTGAATTCCTGATCATTTGAACTTCGCCCACGATGATTGAGGGATGAAACATGACATGCCAATTTGAGTTTATAAATTTGTATTCATGTTAATTGTAATTATCAGTTGTGAAAAACGATGAGAGGAGTTGTGTGTGTAAATTATTAAATTATGTGTCATAAATGATAGATGAGGTGTAATTTATTCATGACGATTTGACATATTGAGATGAAAAGTATTTAATTTTTTATTTAAATTAATTATTAAAGAATGGCATGATTGTAAATAATACATGGCAAAGTTGTAATTATTTGTCAAAAAGTCCTAGGTGTCATATCTAATAGGTTGACATGTGGACAAAAGGGGTTCTGCCTTAGTAATATATATAGATTGTACACCATTTAACTATTTAAGATGTAAATTATTAATAAAATAATAACATATATGTATGTATAATTTTATAAACAACGGAAGCAAATTAATATAAACTTTACGATTTATAATTCTCGTGAGATAACTTTATGATCAAAGTACTTGTGTGAAATTCATCTAACACATTTTTCATGTGATTTCCGGTGTATCATTATTTCGATAAGCAAATAAATTTATTCTTTATAGTTTTATTATTAAATTTGTCTCATTAATAAACTATGTTTTGATATTTAATACAAAATTTTAAAGTCACGGTTAAATAATAACACTCAAACGAACATAACTAGCGAGGAAAACACAAAATCAATACCTTTTGTTTATAAACTAGGCAATTATATTAAGAAATATATTAGTATATAAGTGTGAATATAAATTACAAATTTGGGTTAGTAACACGACGGAGAATTTAATAATATTAACCTTATGCACAGTGCGATTACAAGTCAAGTTTAAAAATCATGAAAGAAAAATTATGTTGAAGAACAATCTTATAAACCGATCAACGACTTTATTACATAACACTTACATATTAGTTTTGAGCGCGATACAACTTATAAACCGATCATCAAAAAGCTTAAAACAAACCGTCGCTCCATTTCATCCATTCACACTTGTCTTTTCACCAGGGTTGTTAATCGGTCCGGATCGCCATTCTTTTTTTTATAATCAATTTTGGATTTTGAATAAAAAAAAATCCTTAAAAGTTTTTGTTGGACTAGTCGGACTTAAAACAAACCGTCACTCCCTCAGCATGGTTTGACCTTGCTAAGAAACTCGCGATCCTACATCTCAAAAACAAACAAAGAAGACGGGGAAACAAGAGCAAATCGAATAGATAATATCCTGATTTCATCCTTCCAGAATTTCTGGGATGACTTTCTTTTTGAACATGTTTCTCGAGTGTGACCTAAACGATTGTCTTGAAAGATGCCGTAGTCACATGCTCCTGTTGATCACGTTGATCATGTTGATCGTGGTTGTGTTCGAGGTCTCCGAAGATCCTCCATCTAGGAGGGGGTAACGTCGTGGGATCCACATTTCCGCATGAGGTATGACATCCCCTAAAAAGGTTTCTACCATCCTGCTTCCCGGCGGCGAGACACCGCGCTAGTTCATCTATCTCGTGCTCTCTCCATGTTTTATCATCCTCGAGTATTTCGCGTCTTCTGCCAAGGTTTAGTTGTTCCAACTTTTTGGATCTTTCTCACATTTCCGGTTTGTGCTTGTAGTGGTTGTATTGTTTTCCTCTTGGTTTTTTTCTATTTGCATGACGGTTTGTCCGTTTGCCGGTTGTCGGCCTCTTGATACACCGATATTTTGGTGTAATCGAGCTTCTTACCATCTTGATAAAAATCCAACAATATATTTTCGGTCCATATATGATATAAAATTCTGATCCGGGCGGACTTTTAACCCCCTCCGTGTCCGCCCCTGTCACAAGCTAGGCTTGTATTCGGTTACATATAGTATCTAGAAGGGGTTAGGCCGATTATAAAGTGTAAATCAACAACTAAAACGCAAGTGTAATATTAAAAATAGGTTATCAATTTTAACATATTGTAGTATTGTGTTGAAGACGCTTACTATTATTCAATACTAGCTTAGTAGCTTCATCACCTGACATCGAGTTCCAAGAGAAAAAAATCAGCCAAACCCCACACGTGCCTCTCACACGTGCATGTTCACTCTCCCAAATCCATATCCTACACTTACAATATATACTCCTCCCCCTCTCTCTTTCTTCTTCCTTATTCCATTTCTCTCTCTCTTCAAGATTGCTTCACACTTCTCCCACAGTTTCCACCATAGCCATGTCAATTCCATTCCACTGACCTACCAAAATGGCAAAGAAATCATACTCCAAATGGTTCGCCAAGCTCCTCCGTCGCAAGAAGCCCCAAAACACTGCCGTAGACTCTCCCCGGAAGTCCTACACTGACGAATTCTCCGCCGACATTGTCGCTGACCCCAACAAGCACGCGATCGCTGTTGCTGCAGCCACTGCCGCTGTTGCCGAGGCTGCTCTCGCCGCTGCCAAGGCCGCCGCCGAAGTCGTTCGGCTCACTAGCCGCCGAGGAAGTGACATCAGCCTCAGGAGATGGTCGCTCGATGATTATTCGGCGGCCGTTAGGATTCAGTCGGCTTTTCGGGGTTATCTGGTCAGTATTTTTTTCATACACATACTTTATTTTATTTCACTCTATCTCTTCCATTTACCGTTTTTGCCCTTCTATATCAAGCTATTTACGATCCCTGCCATTTTGCCGTCGGTACAACAGATTGATTCCGGATTTGTATTTCTTCCTAGTCTGTGATTTTTATAAGTCCTAATCAGAAGGGGAAATAGGGAGCAAAAGGACCTAGCAATGCCATTAATGGAGTTTGAGAACGACGAGTACCAACCTAATTTTCAAAGAGGGAAACACTCTTTTTTGTTTTCTTGTGTGCAATTCCGATGGGTCAGTAACAATAGTTGTGGGTTCTTGCGAATTAATGTTGCGAGGTGAGATTATTGAAAGATCTAACAAGTATTGATTCATTCCCTAATATCCACGGCAGAGCTCAACTTGTTGCTGGACCTGCTTTTGTCTAGCCTTGTCTTCTTATCTCTCTGGCTTCAATTAAAAGTTCAACTGTATCTTCTTCTTAACTTCACGTTTAAATATTCACATTATGGTTGCAGTGCCATACAAACCTTGTCTTCAATGGAGGGGCAGAGTTGCCATTTCATAAGTGCTGGAAAACTACTCTCATAGTTTATCCCCATCAATTCATAGCCACATGGAACTAACTCTCATTACTTACCAATTTTGGCTATGCAAGAATGTAGAGTATGCTAGGCCTTTGCATTTACAATTAAGTTGCAAGATCCCTACTACTAGGAGAAGATTTCAATTGGGTTTTGCTATGGTGTAGGTATGGGCTTGTGTAGAGAGGATTTAATGCCTGCATTGCTTACCATTGCTCCTAGCTCGATGTGCCGTAAAATATCTTTATTATTTCTGCTTCGCGCAAGCGTGTGATATTAAATGCACATACATGATGAATCCTACAAGTGGTCCATTTTGTGTTAGGAGCTTGGAATTGATTTTTCATACAAGGATGAACCAGAAAATGCTTGGTCCGATTCCAACAGTCCAGTTCAAGTGTACAGATCAAGTGTAGTTGTCATCCTCTTTAATGTATTTTGTTGGATGGCAAAGGAGAATGGCCAAAGTTAATGCTTATCCTTCTGTAAATTTACTTCATCAATGGCTTGCTACTCCTTCTATAGTAAGGGACTTTTGTTGTGTCACTCGCCCATTCTTCGTTCTTGCCCTTGAAATGGATTTGTGCAGCAAAGCGCATTTGATGAAACTAAGGCTTTTGTTGATGTTGTTCAGTTCCGTTCCGTTCTTCAGATTGTTCTCTTTATTTATTTTTGGTTAGGATTGTTCTCTTTATTGATTCAATAATGTCTGAGATGGTGTTTTTTTGTTGGTAAACTTGCAATTTGAAGGCAAGAAGGGCGCTTAAGGCTCTGAAGGGATTGGTGAAGCTTCAAGCTCTGGTTAGGGGGCATTTTGTAAGAAAACGAAGCACAGATATGCTAAGGCGCATGCAAGCAATGGTTCGACTCCAAGCCAGAGCTCGTGCAAATCGCCTACATAGTATTGAAACCACATACCATGTAGGAGATAAACCTTACCAGAACAAATGTAATACTTTCTGATGAGTTTGTCTTGCTTCTTAACCAATATACCACTGCAGATCCCAGAAAGGAACCGAAAGCTGGATCACTCAGTATGCAGTCTAAAACTCAACGAATCATTTCTTCTAAAGGTAGTCTCACTTACTCTCCCTTGCACAATTGATAATAGTTCTAAATCATCACTAATTTTATTCATCCCAAGTAGAGATGCGGCTCTGTGTCGAGCACTAGAGATGTCAATCCTCACACAGCGCGAGCAAATCCATCTGCCAGCTGGCTGGAGAGCCGGACAGAAGATTGCTCGCGAGCCAGCAGCCACAACTCTCTGTCAAGAACAGTCCACGCGGAAAATGAAGAAGCTGACAAGATCCTTGAAATCGACAGCTGGCGCCCTCACTTGGCACCCATCATTAAACGAAACTACCCGAGCCATGAAACCTATCCAAAGTACCCAGTGAACCACAATGTCCAATCAAGAAGTCCTTGTAACTCGGAGAGTGTGGTGACTCTAAGGTCTGTCAACTTACCGCCAATGGAGCACGATTTCAGCCCTCAGGCCTGCTCTGTCCCGTCTAGGCCAGGTAGCAGCCATAGCAAGACAAGAGGCATGAGCCCTTTCACTCCCACGAGAAACGAGTGCACGAGAAGCCTGTATGGTGATGGTGCGCATTTGGGCTCATTCTACCCAAACTACATGTGTTTGACGGAATCTTCTCGGGCTAAGGTAAGGTCCCAGAGCGCGCCAAGGCAAAGGATGGAATGGTTCGAGAGTCATGGATCAAGCAAGAGGTTGTATAACTACGGTAACGAATTCAGGGTGTCGAGGAGCTATTTGAGGCGGAACACGGATGCGAATGGTTTTTGAGTTAGGTAAATGATGAATGGATAGCAAGGTTGGAAAGGGCTGATTGCCAAGGAATAAGAAGTGTTTTTTGTCATCTGTGTTCTTCTGTTTTTTTTTTATTCGTTCCCTCTTTGTGTAGGGAGTTGATAATGTTTATTGTGTGCATAATTGTTTCCCCTTTGTGTGATCTTGATTAAGTTGTTCATATTTGTCAAAAAGAAATTGAATTTTTTTGGACTGGATTCTGTTGTAGTTAGAGTGATAGCTGAGATGTGCTTGTAACACGGCATGCTTAATTTTCAATAAGGAGAGAACTTCTTTGTCACGGATCAACGCCATTATCTAAAATATTTTGAACAGTTATTATTTTTATTAATTAAAATAGTTATTCTCTAATGTAAATTGATATGGAAATTTCAAAGTTGTCAAAATTGAGTGTTTAGGGTAAGTAGGTAATTTATGGATCTTGGTGTATAAAGTAGGTATAAAGTAGGTATAAAGTAGGCACTTTTTGTTTTCAATTAACAAACTAGGCACCCTATTTTATGTAGAAAAAGATAAATTGATAAATATTAATTAATATTGCCATAAATTTTAATATTCTATCTCCTTAAATATGTAATGGATTTGGTAAATTAAAATAATTGATAAACTAAATTATTACGTCAAATTTGGAAAGAAATTATAACAGCTCCTAAAATAACTCCTCACATAAATACAACAATCTTTCATTATTCTTCTTCGTCTGCCTTTCTAATCTCCATTTTTTCGATTTTAAGAAACTCGAATATCGTCAATGGAGGCTTGCTCTTTAATTATTTATTTATTTATCATAATTAAAGAAATATGTTGTTATTAATTTCGTGGTTATGTACATATGTTGATACATAATTTCGTGGTTATGTACATATGCTGATACATAATTTTTGCGACTTTCTACATAACGATTACGTTTATGTAGTACAAGTGTATGTCATTTTGACAATGTTTGGTTACACAGATTCGTCATTTACAGAATGTTTGGTTATACAAGTATTTTATGTATTAACATTGTGTAGTTGAAATTGTGTAATTGAAATTATTTACATTGTGTAATTGAAATTGTGTAATAGAATATGTATGTCCAATGCATTTTACGTAGTTGATATTTGTGTATTATGTATTAACATTGTGTAATTGAAATTGTGTACGGACATTGTGTAATTGAAATTATGTATAAAAATTGTGTATTAAATATTGTGTATCGGCAAAAAAATACACGAAGTTTGATTAGTCTAACTGGTATAAGGGCGGGGGTTGGGCAACTCGTTCAGAGTTCGATTCCTACCTTTGACACAATCTTTTACTTATTATAATTAAGAAGAGAAACCATTCTCTCTTTAATTTTATTTTATTTTTAAAGTTTTTTCTCTTGGTGCCCTCAAACTTTGGACTTTTTCTCTTGATATAAATTAAATTTTAAAATTTTCTCTTGGTATCCTTATGCTTTTATTTGTTTTCTCTTTATGCCCATTTTTAATATATTACATTAAAATTCATTATAAAATAATTAAAAAAATAAATAAATAAATTTAAAACTAATTATAATCTCATTACATTTTAAACTAATAAATTTATAATAAAAGTATTTTAAAATATTTTTCTAGTTAAAGATAATTTCTATTTTTGAACTAAAATAATTAAAAATATATATATTTTTGATTTAAAATAAAATATATAAAATTAAATAAAAAATAAACATTTTTAAAAAATTTTAAGAGTCCATACAAAAACTTTTTTAAATTTAATTTTTTTGAACATATAATAATTTTTTTTGAAGTTAATTTTCTATAAGTTATTTTAATTTGAAAATAAAAATATTATTTTTTATTATATACTTTTTGTAAGATCCTAGTTTTTGCCTTCACCGCCCCTGCGGATCGTGCGATAGATCGCGCCGATCTGTTTTCGTCGTTTTATCTTTCTTCCATAGATAAAATACCCAATATTCTATCTTATGGGCCGGTTTCCTTGTTTCTTTCTAACCCTAGACGCCCCTTCCGTCTAGCGTTCCAGCCCTCCCTATATATTCTCTTCTTTCTCTCCTTTTTCCCGTTCCCTGCTATCGTCTTCAAACACTAGAGAGCTGCAGCCGTCCTTGCTTCCTGCAATCCCGCTGAATGTGTAAGTGCATCTTTGCTAGTTCTTCCACACGTTCCTTTAAGCGTTGCATGCCTTCCCTTCTGTTTTGGTTTCTTCCTTTCGTTCTTTTCTTTCCTTCTTCTCCAAGGATCAAACATGAGCCTTGATTCTTGTGGAGTGTTCCGTTGTTGACCCTTTGTTGTTCTCAAGCTCTCGGGAGTGGAGTCTCGACGTGTTGGAACCTAAAGTTCGAGCTTTGGTTGCCCCTGCTGTGAGATCTGTCGAAGAGAAGCCCGACGGTAGCTTCTGACGAAGATCCGCCCCTGCGCCTCTGTTCAGCCGCCCCTGCGCATCTGTCTAACCGCCCCTGCGGTTTCTCTACAGTATCTCCCGTCTTTGGCTTTCCTTACTCCTTTCCTGAGGGAAACTGAGCTTCCTTGTGTGTTTCTGAGTTGTTAGCTGATCTCTTGTGTTACCTTCGTGTGAGGTAAGTCCCTTGGGCTTATTTAGCTTCATTTCGCGTATTAGTTGGATTGTTTTGGCTTATTTGTGTTGCTATCATGTTTATAACGGATAGTTGGAAATAGGATTCAACCTTTGTTACCCTTAACTGTCCCAAGTGTATTATAACCGGGCGGTGACCACTTGTCTAGTTCTACAGGAGACTAGAATGTGCTCTTGCAACCCAGACCCGTAGGTAACGGATAGTATTGATCTATTCCTATTGGTAGACAGAAGTGGAGGCGAGTTTCGGGAGATTCTCGTGTGACAAAAGAAGTTGAATTTGTAACACCTCAAATCCGCGGGATATCGGGATGCTACGGGCGAGACCTCACAATGGGTCCCGACCCTTAGCTTGACAACAATTTCACCGGACCTTTCCAACATGGCACAAATAAAGGCAAAAACTCAAATCGTTTATAGTGTATGCGAGAAACTGAAAGTAAAAGTACAAAGTGGAAACTCAGCCGAGTCCTCAAAACGACACAAACTCAAAGGATAAATCCGAAACCCCAAGTCCGAACATAACAAAAGAAACCTAAAACGCCCCCGTCCTATAATGTACGGCGACCCTCGGCTGTCCACTCCTCCACCTCACTCGGCGGCGTCCCTAACCTGTGGGGCATCTACACAAGCGGTTTAAAACCGTTAGCTCTATTCCAAGCATTAGAAACATGGCGAAGGCACAAACACACTCATACATCATAACATCACATAATCATGCTCAACATACAAGTCCGGTTTATTATCTTTATTTATTAGGTCGTATCCCGTTCTAATTCAACTTCTTTTGTGACACGAGAATCTCCCGAAACTCGCCTCGGTCCCCACTTACCGCATGGAACGGTGGATGCCTCCGACCGTCTAACCACATGGGCTAGTCGCCAAGAACCTCCTAACTCTACGCAAGAGCTAGACAAGTTGTCACCGCCCGTTATCATACACTTGGGCCAAATAATAAATAATATATAAAGGTCGGTAATCCTAATTCCGGTTTTATAAGTTATAATGAAAGCGATAAACACACACCACCAAACACGCATCGAATCTAATACATATAATACGAGCTAAGTAAGTCCGGAGACTTACCTCTCTCAAGGTAACTCGAAACCACTCTCAACTTCCCGCAGGAAAACGCTCTAAGCCTGACCAAGTGAAGTACTTTATCAATAACCAACTAAAAAGCTAGAAGTTCTCGGACTTCTAGTCTCCAACATATATATATGATATCTAACTCAAGCATGCTAGGTCCAATCTATTATCTCGAGGATCTTCATAAGATCGTAAGAAAGGTAAAGCAACAAGTTCCATATCCAATAACTAATACCTAGGGTTCATGGCCACTACATGGCATTTGCTCTACGTTATGCTAAGTTCCTTTAACAAGTTATACTATCATAACCGAACTAACGAAGGAGAAGTACTCACACGAGATCCAAAGTGAAGCACGGTCTACGGAGTCAAGAACGAGTTCGATGGCTTTTATTGGGCGCTTCCGGACCTAAGAACAAACTAAGAAAAATTAGCTTAAACGCTAATTTGAAATGAAGGTTTAGCGCATAAAGATTTTCCAAAGAAAACTCCGTTTTCCAAAGCCGAGGTTAACTCGGTCAAACCAATTCCGGGCAAAACATTAAAAATGGAAAGTTGATTGGAAAAACCGAATTTCAAATTATCCAACACTTGGATTTAAATCATCAAAGACACCAAAATAATTTGTAAAGGAGTTGGGTCACAAATCTTAACAAAATTAAGGGTTTAATAATATTAATAATTTACTGCAGGGTATAAAAGTTCCTTTTCCAAATTTATTGGGTCAAAACTGCAATTACACACATAATGTGTACAAACTGTAATTATCCATAAATAATGGGGTCACAACAGGAATTAGGTGCAATAAGAGGGGCACATTTACAATTTATTTCTAAAGCCTCTTTCACCCTACTGTAATCGACAGAAGAAGGAGAAAAGGCAGGGGCTTGCGGCGGTTACTAGGCGGAGGAGAGGGGGAGAAGGAGGTCGGCGCGCAGGCGGAGGCTCCGGCGGCGGTCTGCGGCAGCCCTGACTCCGGCGGTTGCTACAACAATTAGGGCACAAATCCGGCCACCATGGTTAAGCAGCAGGGAAGGAAGAAAAAGAGAACGAGAAGGGAGATAGCAGGCTCACCAGGCCGGCGTCTCCGGTGGGCTGAAGCGCGGCGCTCCGGTGGCTGAAGCGGGGCGCTCCTGTGGGCTGAAACGGCAGTAGGAAGCCCGCCTTCAACCGGCTGGTTGCAACAGCGTATCGAGAGAGAGATACGAGAGAGAGAGATACGAGAGAGATAGATGGGAGGGGAGAGAGGGAATGACAGAATAGGGAAAGAGTGGTTGCTGGGTGGTATCATCGCAGGGAGGCAGGGGCGAGGGGTCGGACGCAGCTAGGGTTGCAGGCTAGGGCCAAGGGGGTCGAAGGGTCGGCTGCGGAGAGGTCGGCCTCTGGCCCTCCTCTGCTGCAACGCCTCACGCGAGAAAGAACAACAGGGAAAAGAAGAAAGAGAGAGAGAAAAAGAAAGAAAAAAAAAGGAAGGGAAGGAATAAAAAGAAAAATAAATAAATAAATAAAAGACTAAAGAGGACTTTTACAACACCTACTCGATTAACATTCGGAACTGGAGTTCCCGGATCGATAAATCCTGATTTCCGATAAAATTAAATTAATAATATATGGGAATACATACATGTATCCCCAAAATAATATAATACCCAGTAAAATTATTTTATTATTAAAACTATATATAAAAAAATATACTTTAAATAAGGACTCGAGCTATAGTGAATCGAGGGAAAGGAGAAAGACAAAGTCGGAACGCACCCAAATAAAGGGGCGTTACATCAGGTCCTCCTAAAGGAAAGTTTCGTCCCGAAACTTGTTACCCGAGGAACTCTCAAACAACGTGTCTCGATATTCACTCTAAACACTATAATGCGGTAACTATTGCCCTTCTAATCCAAAGTCTACTCGCCTAGACTAGCAAGATATACACATAGGAAACACACGTAACACATCTCATCACAAGTCATATAAGAATAGCCAAGAATAGATCTCGGGACTAACCCGACGGTCCTATGGATGTCGCTAATCCTGCGTAAAACTCGGGATAGTTCGTACGGATACTATCCTCTGTCTCCCAAGTGGCCTCATCGACTCCCCGCCTCGACCACTGCACTCTCAGCATCGGGATCTCCTTCGACCGAAGTCGTCTCGTACTACGCTCCAAAACTGCAATCGGATGCTCCGCGAAAGTATGGTCTGGCTCGACCACCAGGTCCTCGTGGCTAATGACGTGTCTCGGGTCATGTATATACTCTCTCAGCTGAGATACATGGAACACCGGGTGAATACCCTCCAACCGCGGTGGTAACGCTAACCTATATGCCACCTCTCCGACTCTCTCCAAAATCTCAAAGGGACCGACATATCGGGGGCTTAACTTCCCCTTAATGCCAAATCGCCTCACACCCCGTGTCGGTGATACCCTCAACCAGACCTGAGCTCCTACTCTGAACTCTAGGGGCCTACGCCTCCTATCTACATACGATCTCTGATGGCTCTGCGCAGCCAACATCCTCTCTCGGATCAAAGCAATCCTAGCCATGTCATCATGTACCTGATCTGGAGCTACAACACTAGAACTCCTCGGCTCGTCCCAACATAAGGGGGTACGACATCTCCGTCCATACAATGCCTCATATGGTGTCATCCCAATCGATGCGTGCCAACTGTTATTATACGAAAACTCCACCAACGGAAGGTGGTCTGGCCATACCTGCCCCCAGTCTAGCACACATGCCCGTAACATGTCCTCCAAGGTCTGAATAGTCCGCTCGGACTGACCGTCGGACTGTGGATGATATGCGGTGGTGAAATGAAGACTCGAACCTAGGGCGGCGTGTACCTGCTGCCAGAACCTCGAAGTAAAACGCCCATCCCTGTCCGAGATGATAGTCCTCGGGACTCCATGTAACCTCACAATCTGACGAGTAAACTCCTCAGCTAGACGACTCACCGGCCACGTCTCCCGAATAGGAATGAAACGTGCGGTCTTCGTCAGCCGATCCACTACCACCCAAATCGCATCAAAGCTCCTACTCGGTCGCAAACCGGTGACAAAATCCATGGATATGTCCTCCCACTTCCACTGTGGTACAGGCAGTGGGTGGAGCTCTCCCCCTAGTCTCTGGTGCTCGATCTTGACCTGCTGGCAGGTCGCGCATCTAGCCACATATCTAGCTACATATAAATCCAGAAACATCCTAAGGCCGTAAATATATATATATATATATGACTATGTAATAATAACGTATATATACAAACATCAAATCCAGGAATTTATGCCGCCGAGGTTTGCGTGAGGAGTGGTGGTCCCGTACATCCTAACCCATTCCCGACTCATGCATATGAATTTTGAAAACTAAAAAGTCAAAACCCGAAGGGTTCTGTTTATCCCTCATTCGGCCTTTAGAAAGTTGCGAGTGCCATTGTTGTCAACCTAGGGCTCTGATACCACTTTTGTAACACCCCAAATCCGCGGGATATCGGGATGCTACGGGCGAGACCTCACAATGGGTCCCGACCCTTAGCTTGACAATAATTTCACCGGACCTTTCCAACATGGCACAAATAAAGGCAAAAACTCAAATCGTTTATAGTGTATGCGAGAAACTGAAAGTAAAAGTACAAAGTGGAAACTCAGCCGAGTCCTCAAAACGACACAAACTCAAAGGATAAATCCGAAACCCCAAGTCCGAACATAACAAAAGAAACCTAAAACGCCCCCGTCCTATAATGTACGGCGACCCTCGGCTGTCCACTCCTCCACCTCACTTGGCGGCGTCCCTAACCTGTGGGGCATCTACACAAGCGGTTTAAAACCGTTAGCTCTATTCCAAGCATTAGAAACATGGCGAAGGCACAAACACACTCATACATCATAACATCACATAATCATGCTCAACATACACGTCCGGTTTATTATCTTTATTTATTAGGTCGTATCCCGTTCTAATTCAACTTCTTTTGTGACACGAGAATCTCCCGAAACTCGCCTCGGTCCCCACTTACCGCATGGAACGGTGGATGCCTCCGACCGTCTAACCACACGGGCTAGTCGCCAAGAACCTCCTAACTCTACGCAAGAGCTAGACAAGTTGTCACCGCCCGTTATCATACACTTGGGCCAAATAATAAATAATATATAAAGGTCGGTAATCCTAATTCCGGTTTTATAAGTTATAATGAAAGCGATAAACACACACCACCAAACACGCATCGAATCTAATACATATAATACGAGCTAAGTAAGTCCGGAGACTTACCTCTCTCAAGGTAACTCGAAACCACTCTCAACTTCCCGCAGGAAAACGCTCTAAGCCTGACCAAGTGAAGCACTCTATCAATAACCAACTAAAAAGCTAGAAGTTCTCGGACTTCTAGTCTCCAACATATATATATGATATCTAACTCTAGCATGCTAGGTCCAATCTATTATCTCGAGGATCTTCATAAGATCGTAAGAAAGGTAAAGCAACAAGTTCCATATCCAATAACTAATACCTAGGGTTCATGGCCACTACATGGCATTTGCTCTACGTTATGCTAAGTTCCTTTAACAAGTTATACTATCATAACCGAACTAACGAAGGAGAAGTACTCACACGAGATCCAAAGTGAAGCACGGTCTACGGAGTCAAGAACGAGTTCGATGGCTTTTATTGGGCGCTTCCGGACCTAAGAACAAACTAAGAAAAATTAGCTTAAACGCTAATTTGAAATGAAGGTTTAGCGCATAAAGATTTTCCAAAGAAAACTCCGTTTTCCAAAGCCGAGGTTAACTCGTTCAAACCAATTCCGGGCAAAACATTAAAAATGGAAAGTTGATTGGAAAAACCGAATTTCAAATTATCCAACACTTGGATTTAAATCATCAAAGACACCAAAATAATTTGTAAAGGAGTTGGGTCACAAATCTTAACAAAATTAAGGGTTTAATAATATTAATAATTTACTGCAGGGTATAAAAGTTCCTTTTCCAAATTTATTGGGTCAAAACTGCAATTACACACATAATGTGTACAAACTGTAATTATCCATAAATAATGGGGTCACAACAGGAATTAGGTGCAATAAGAGGGGCACATTTACAATTTATTTCTAAAGCCTCTTTCACCCTACTGTAATCGACAGAAGAAGGAGAAAAGGCAGGGGCTTGCGGCGGTTACTAGGCGGAGGAGAGGGGGAGAAGGAGGTCGGCGCGCAGGCGGAGGCTCCGGCGGCGGTCTGCGGCAGCCCTGACTCCGGCGGTTGCTACAACAATTAGGGCACAAATCCGGCCACCATGGTTAAGCAGCAGGGAAGGAAGAAAAAGAGAACGAGAAGGGAGATAGCATGCTCACCAGGCCGGCGTCTCCGGTGGGCTGAAGCGGGGCGCTCCTGTGGGCTGAAACGGCAGTAGGAAGCCCGCCTTCAACCGGCTGGTTGCAACAGCGTATCGAGAGAGAGATACGAGAGAGATAGATGGGAGGGGAGAGAGGGAATGACAGAATAGGGAAAGAGTGTGGTTGCTGGGTGGTATCATCGCAGGAAGGCAGGGGCGAGGGGTCGGACGCAGCTAGGGTTGCAGGCTAGGGCCAAGGGGGTCGAAGGGTCGGCTGCGGAGAGGTCGGCCTCTGGCCCTCCTCTGCTGCAACGCCTCACGCGAGAAAGAACAGCAGGGAAAAGAAGAAAGAGAGAGAGAAAAAGAAAGAAAAAAAAAAGGAAGGGAAGGAATAAAAAGAAAAATAAATAAATAAATAAAAGACTAAAGAGGGCTTTTACAACACCTACTCGATTAACATTCGGAACTGGAGTTCCCGGATCGATAAATCCTGATTTCCGATAAAATTAAATTAATAATATATGGGAATACATACATGTATCCCCAAAATAATATAATACCCAGTAAAATTATTTTATTATTAAAACTATATATAAAAAAAAATATACTTTAAATAAGGACTCGAGCTATAGTGAATCGAGGGAAAGGAGAAAGACAAAGTCGGAACGCACCCGAATAAAGGGGCGTTACAGAATTAGTAATAGATAACCTTAATGAAAGATAATAACCGGTTGATGTGTGAGCATGCTATGTGTTTTCTTTACCTTGTGTGTGTTTGTGCCTTTACACTCTTGCTTATACCTAGAATGTTAGCTAACGGTTTATACCGTCGTTGTAGATGTTCCGCAGGTTCAGGATGTTGCTGAGTGATCCGGATGGTGTGGTCAGTTGGGGTTCCCGTACATTATGGGATGGGATTGAGTTTTGTTTTTCTTTAGCGGCTTCCCTTTGGTTTTGAACCCGGTTGTGGAGCTTTTGTGTTTTCTTCTAGTTTGAACCTTTGGTTTTATATTGAGTTTTGTTTTCATTCGTCTATGTCTTGTTGTAAAATCCGTTTGTTGTTGCTACTCTGAGGGTCGGGACCCATTGTGCGGTCCTAGCCCATAGCGCTTCGGTGTTACACTTTTCCATACTCCTAAAATTTTTAAAAAAACATAATTTTTTAAAGTTTTTGAATTAATATAAATTATATAAAATTAAATTAAATTTTTTTATTTTAGTTATAAATTTATAGACACTTAATAAATTTTAATAAATTGTTTTATATATATATATATATATAATTCGAAAGTAAAAAGTAAAAAAAAAATTTATAACTAAAAATAAAATAAAAATATCTTTATTTCAAAAAATAAAAAAAATGCATAAAAACTATTTATATTATAAATTTATTAATTTAAATTTAATGAGGTCATAATTTTTAAAAAAAAAAATTTTTCCTGATTTTTTATTATTTTATAATGAATTTTGGGCAATTTTGATAACTAGGCCTTTTTGAAAAACTAGAGTAGTAAATAGGTTTTTTAATGTTTCAATTAAATAAATATACCCCAACCTTTTGTATTTATTCTCAAACTCTACACACTCTTCTCTCAAGGGGTACATTTACTAAACACAAAACTAGAAAAAGCCTAGTAAACCAAATTGTTTCATGAATTTTTAATGTAATATATTAAGAATGAGTATAGAGAGGAAATAAATAAAATCACAACGGTATCAAGAGAAATTTTAAAACTTAGTAGATATTAAGAAAAAAAATCCAAACCTTGTGGATACCAAAAGGAAAAACTCTTATTTTTATTATTAACCGAATAATTATTGATTTTTATTATCTATTCATTAAGATTTCATAGCAAGTTTTGTTAATCATAAAACTTACGTAAGAAGCATTGTTAACCCTAATTATTTTCCAATATATATTCATACATGTTTTGTTGCTTTTTTAACATTTCCATGTTGCTCTTAAAGGTACTTTCATTCTCCCTTATTATTTTAGTATCTTTTTCGATACAATTATATTTGAAAGAATTTGATGAAGTAGACTCTTTTTTATGGACTTTTGTTTTGTGTACCCCTCTAATTTTTTTTACCACTATTACTCTATTCGAGTTATATTTTTTAAATAAGATTATGTTATGAGCCTACTTAATAGAACAATATTGCTAAAATGCTTAGTTAGTGATATTGACCATTATATTTATAATTTATATAGTTGTGAGACAGATCATCTATTAGTATAAACATCGGTACAAAATTCATGTGTCCTCGTTAATCATGTAAATCGGTGTCGGTTCATCATTTTCAAAGTTTCTATGACGTACGAATCTAAGCTAATTTTACAATTTATGCTAATACTAACCTCTATTCAAAAATTAGTTATCCTCCTAAACAACCAACAACTTGAAATTGAAAGGTGATTAACAAAAACATTATCCGTTTAACAAATTAAATATTGAAGGTTAGTACTAAAACCAACTCAAAAAACATAAAATTTGATATTAAGCCATTAAATTGTATGTTGAATATAAATATGTAAATTATTGTAAATGGGTTCCTAACAAAGAGAAAGAAAGGAGTCAAATAAAGTGTTTCGTTTTGAATTTATAAATAAAAAAAATTGTATATTGAATATAAATATGCAAATTATAGTTATCATAATTCAAGTAAATATTATAAATTTCTATAAATTAATGTGAAATAACAGCACTAATACTAACGAATTATTACAAGAGGGATTTCTCATGTGAATTATGGTTTGAGGAATTTTCTGATAAGGGATTTCGTTCGGAGTTATTCAACTTATTCTAATTAGGAGACTCCGATAAGGTATCCTGAAGGGAAGTTATTCTCAATGGGCCGGTCATCTGACTTTGGAATTCCGACACAAGCATTCGGGGAGTTTTCAATTATATATATATATATATATATATATATATATATATATATATATATATATATATATTATTAATTAAAACGTATAATATTTTAAATATATGTAGTTATTGTTGATAATTTTATAATTAAATATAAGTTTTATATAAAAATAATGAAAAAAGACCTTACAAAGTAAGGGTAGTACACTAGTTTTGATTAATCATATACGCGTCGATAGTGCAGACTGTTCTGTAGGATGCAAATAAGTTTCGAGTCTGTAGAATGCAAATAACTTTTGAGTTATCAAAAGTAGAAATGTGAAGGTGTCGTGGTGTAGTTGGTTATCACGTCAGTCTAACACACTGAAGGTCTCCGGTTCGAACCCGGGCGACGCCATTCTCACAAATCACCAAATTTTAAGAGCATTTATTTTGATTTCACAAATAACTTTAGATTTAAAATAGATTTCGATGGATTTTAAAATGAGTTTTCAAAAACCTTCAAAATGAAGATTATGGGGATTTATGATTAAGATTTTAGATTTATTATCCCCTTATCCCTCCCATTTCTCCCTTCTAAATCAAGAAACCATTGTTTATAGTAAGTTATTTCGCTAGAAAAATGTTCCTCTTCTCCGTCTTCCTCTTTCGTGTATCATACTACAAGAATTTTCTTCTTCCATATTGTCTAATTTCTGGTATAATTTAGCCATTTTTTTTTACAAATGTCGCCAATTTACAACGAATTTGTATTTTGAATAAAAATAGACGAAAGAGAATTCAACTAAATACATTTTTATATAGATCTTGCCATTCTTGTGAGATTCTGGAGGTGTAGGTGATCCTCTTTTGATGTGCTCCTGATTATGTTCCTAGCAAAGCGGATCCACCGGGCGATGACTTGTCCTCTTCTAGGGACTCGATTTTGGGCAAGACCAATTTTGTGGTGGAATGAACAATTGAAGGATGAAACAAGTGAAGAGTCGCATAGTGAATGCCTTGGCTGTCCATTAGATGACCCCTGACATCTATCCACTTAAATAGATGAAAAGCTTTGGAGGAGATTGGACGTCAGTATGATAATGAGAGAGAGCTTCATGTGGGTGGCTTTATAGTTGTATTAAATGACCCCTTAAACTAGCTTGCATTGGTAGCTATTGACTTGATGTTGCTTGTTCCCCAACTATCTTGTGCATATAGAATAGTTTTGCATGGTTTTAAAGTAGTTTTTCTTCACTTTATTCTGTTGGAGATCTACTCTTGTTTTTTTTTGAAAATGCAGACATTCTAGTCAATTCAGTATGTAAATAGAATATATTTGAAAGAATGTTTACTACTCGCTAATGTTCTCCTTGAGGTCAAGGAAGTTCATGTGAATACTTAATTGATTGAGAGTTAAAGAAATGAAGAAGTGCTCAGAAAAATACAAGTAATCGAGTCAACAAACAACACCGCTCGAGTGGGTTGATACCCATGTGAGTAGCACGTGATCACTTATTCTACACGTTGTGTTTTTCACGAAGTTGAGTCCATCAAGTGTGTTTGATCGGGTCAACTATCGGGGTCCATCGTCAACGTTTAGAAGAGTTCTCTCTCCCACCCATTTCTTCTCTCAAAGATAGATTTAGTAGAAATATATGCTTTGACTTTTAGATTTATTTTTCCTTTATATATATATATATATATATATATATATATATATATATATATATATATATATATATATATATATATATATATATATGCTTTCTGTAATTAGCGAGAAGCATATAAATAAGGTCATCCAACCACTAGTTTTAACATTTATTTTTTACAATAAATTCACAATTCAACAATTTTCATAGGTCTTAAACTACTCAACATCGATGATCTCGATTACCCCTAGTGACCAACTCGACCGTTTCATGTTTTTCAATTTAATAAAGGAAGAATACTTTGTAAATCCTGTTAAATTCATATTTTAGGTTCTTGAGAGCCTGATTTTGCATGTTGGATCTATGATGTTTGTGATTAATTGTATAATTTGGAATATTGTATTAGTTCATATTGTCTTAATTATTGATTTATGCCTAAACACATCATGTGAGATTGAAAGCAAACACATTCCCCTTGAGAGTTTTGGAAAGTTATGATTCATCCTTTATCCTCTTACAATGATCGATAACATTAGCGAGTTTATGAAAGTTCATTTGTCGTACGATCTCACGAGATCCTGTTTTTACTCCAACTTTTGGAAATATACAACTCTTCAGTGTTCACTTTTTACCTTTTTAGAAAAATCGACGGTCAGGTTTAGCATTACCAATATTCATGCTATAAGTTGGCCTACTTAGTATCTTAATGACAATTTTAACGCGCCTCGTGTCACTATTCTATTCAAAAAGTATCAATGAACTTGTCTCTCAACATCCACTTACCATACGATTAACGGTAACGACTTTCTTATCTCTTTGATAACCAATTGTTCCAATTATTATTTAACTAAATACATCATCTTGAAGTTCAATAACCACCCGCTCTAGGCTTGTTACATGAGACAAGCTACTCGGGATCGGCTCATCAAAACCTCGGCTCGAGTTCATTCATTTCATAAACGAGCTGAATATGAATACATTTTTAAAGATCGTATAAAATTTGGGTTTTCAAGCCGAGATTGAGCATGTTAATGCTCGACTCGTTCGGCTCATATATCACCCATATCCCATACGCATGATCTCACAGGTGATTCTCCCAATATTTCAACCATTGCATTAATGTCTTAGGGTTTGACTGGTACCATTGTAAATATTTTAAACAAACAAACAACCACA
This sequence comes from Fagopyrum esculentum, assembly GCA_033239045.1. NCBI lineage: Eukaryota > Viridiplantae > Streptophyta > Magnoliopsida > Caryophyllales > Polygonaceae > Fagopyrum > Fagopyrum esculentum. Next base: position 124,289,041 of record BSUD01000003.1, on the reverse strand, counting down.
AATTTATAAAGATCCTTTCGTTAAACTCATGTAACATTCAACCTTACATCAACATCTTAGGTCTAGTTGATATCAATGTAAATATTTCTAACAAGACCAACATTAACAAAGTTATAAATTAATACTCCAACATCATCCTTTTTTACTAACTTTGAAAATATGTAATTTAAAGGTACTAACTTTTTGCGTTTTTAAGAACACCAAGTGTCACTTTTATGTATGACCATAAACAATATCCGACTTATAATGTAATTATTTTAAGAAGCCTATTTACTTGTTTAAATTGTTCAAATTTGAAGACGACAAAAATGATTTATAATTGTAAAATAAAACAGTGTGCCTATTCAAATTCAAAATGATATTTTATTAAGGCATAAGGACTATATTAGTTGATACTAAAAACTAAATCAAACTAATCGTTGGCCCTAAACTTACCATCTAAATGACACGTAAAATTGTAAAATAAAAGTCACAAATTGCTCAAGTTTAGAATTATGGTATACATTAAATTTACTTCATAACATAGAAATTTGAAAGATGCATTTCCTAATGTAGTGTCCAGATGAGAGTTATTATGAGAACAAACCCAGTTTTGGCCAACGCTTAACATAGGCATTTAAAATCATCTTTGATTTTGTAAAATGATGCTTTCTCTTTTGATATTTTCGTATCTACCTTGGTCATTTTGTGTTTCAACCATTTTTGGCATCAATTGTACGGGATGTACATTCGTCCTTGAAGTCAAAGTCACAAAGAATATCACATATGATTGAGTAATCAACAACACAAAGTCCCTGAAGAAGCCTGAAGACAAGATCGAAGATCGAAGCAAGATCACGAGCTAAACGGCTTGTGAGACAACTTCTTATCCCATCTTGTGTCCAATTTTACACACTTGATAGCCCTACATTGTAATATCCGGAATTTTTATTCCGTTTAATTCCGAATCAATTCGGACTTCGAGCCGTCGACGGTTCCCATTCTATCTAGTATTTCTTTCTTCACAAATTTTATCATTTTATGTAGAAATTAATTCACATAAAATGATAGAATTATATCAAACCCTAATTCTTATAATTATTTATCATTTTATGTAGAATTTAATTCACATAAAATGATAGAATTATATCAAACCCTAATTCTTATAATTAATCCTTAACGACGACTTTAGACGAGATCATGACAAGGCTGAGATGAGAATGTGACAAAGCTGTGACGAGACCATGACAGAGCTGAGACGAGGTCATGACGAAGCCCGACAACTCTGTGACGAAGTCATGCATGGGCCTGACAAAGCCATGACGAGTTTTTGACAAGTTTTGACAAACTTAGCCCACATAATTTTGACTCTTATTTCGGCCCATCTTTCTCTCTTGTTTTATTGCAGCCCAGCCCGGATTGCTTCAGTTTCCGCTTGACCCAACAGCTTCAGCCCATCTTCTGGCCTTGCTCCAGCCCACACCGGACCTACTATTGCCCAGCCAGCCCGCCTTCAGCAGCCCAAGGAAAAGACGGGCCTGCTGCTCCTTACCTCGCAGCCATGAAGCTGATTGGAACATCCGGCCTTCCCTCTCCCTCCTTTCCATACGTAACAGCTGCTGAGTGAATGAAGACCTTCTGTAACTGCTCTTGGATTTATGCAGAATAAGGACCGTTTCAGCCGTGAACCACGTTTCCCTCTTTTGTCCACTTTCAGCGCTCCATTCTCCCCATCTTACCTTCTGCAGAAGAACCATTGGCCTCGCTTCCCTCTTCGTGTCCCAGCCAGTGCAGATGACTCATCTCCCTCACCCTTCTCGTCGATCTTCAGTCTAGGCGCCAACAAGCCTTCGATCCCTTTGTACATCACGACAGTTGCAGCAGGGTGAGTCCTTCCTTCTCCTTTCCTACTTCCCTTCTTCCTCAGGTCCTGATCAAGATTTAAACCTCTCTTAACCTGACTTGGGGTTACTATCTGTAGATCTGTGAAGTTTCAGCCTTTTTCTGAATTTTCGAAACTGTGTCGAGGATCCAACTTCTGGGCCAGATTTAGGTATGCTAAACTCATTCTTTTTGGCTGGTTTTCGGATATGTCATAGACAATATTGCATAGTAAAGCATATTAAAATTTTAGAGGAATCGGAGTTACGGTTGGAGAGTTATGATGTTGCAAAGTTGGTTCCTCATGCAGTGTTTATAACTGTGCTGAGTGTTGGGGAAAACAGCGAGTGATGCTGTTTTGTGAGATTGTTTTGAATAAGATCTTGATCTTCGTTGGGCTTGAATTTTGGATATGATATAGTTGACATATTTTTGTAGAACATATTAAAATTTGAGAGGAATCCAGCGAGTGGTTTGGGATTTATGATTTTTTTCAAAGATTGAGTCGTAAACAATTTTTCTGTTGTGCTGAAATTCGGTTTTGTGAGATAGTTTTAAATAGGATGTTGATCTCCTTTGAGGCTGAATTTTGGATATATTATAGATAAGATTTTATAGTAGAACATATCAAAATTTGGGATAAATCCATCGAGTAGTTTAAGAGTTATGATTTTTCCAAGTTAAGACAATGTGCTGTTTGTTAAGTGTTGTAACCAACTTTAGAAATTTTTGTAGAAGTGATGCTTTAACAGTTTTAAGAAATTCTTTCTCGTGTGAGTAGATGGGATATCATAGAGGACCTAAGAAATTATTTCGGAAATTTTATAAATTTATTCGAGTTTTATATTTGAAGCCGAAGTTGGATCTTAATGACCTTTCGGAAAATAAGAAGAATGTGTAAATTGCCAGTTTGTAACCAAACTCATCTTTATGAGTTAGAATATGACATTTTTGTCTCAAATAAGAGTTTAGACATAAATTATGGAATTTTGAGAAGTTTCGGGACCAAGGGTAAAATAGTCATTTTACCATAAATTAATACTGTAATCAATTCCGTTCTATTAAGACCTACTATCTTAGAAGTCTTAGACTTCTAATCACCTAGAAAGTGTGCTGACACACTTGCCTCCTTTGACAGGCCACTGAATTCCTACTGTACAGATCGATTTGCAAATTAGAAAGTCGTGATCTGATTCAGGTAAGTCCACAGACTTACTTAGCTGGCTTCTTGCATGTGTGTGATGTGTATGAGTGGTGTTTGTTAGTTAAGATAAATAACGAAACCGGAATAGGCCGACTTTAGTATATTATGTAATTGACCCAAGTGTATGATAACGGGTCGTGACATCATCTGCCTAGCTCTTGCGAGAGTCTAGGAGCTTCCCTGCGACCAGCCCAGTCAGGTAGACGGTCAAATGCATTAGTACCATTCCGCGTTGGTAAACGGGGACAGGGGCGAGGTTTGGGAATCCCTCTTGTCACAAAATAAGTATCATTAGTAATAACCTATCACCTAATTAAAGATAATAAAAGGATTGAGCATTGCATGTTGATTGTGTATGTTGTGTGTTTGTGCTTTTACCTTTATACTTATGCATAGAATGTTAGCTAACGGTTTTATACCGCTTGTAGATGCCTTGTAGGTTAAGACAGTTGTAGAGAGATCCGGAGGAAATGGTCAGCCGGGTCCACGTACTTATTTATTTGGGGACGGGATGTCTTCTGTTCTTCTTATGTGTTGTTTTGGTACCTTTGCTTTGTAAGGCTGATACATATTCTTCATGTATATATTGTTTAAAGTTTTCAAATTTTAAATACTTTTGTGCCTTGTTGTAAGATCCAAGTTAAATTGTTGTCAAACTAAGGTCGGGACCCATTGTGAGGTCCTAACCAGTAGCTTCCCGAGTTCTTAGAATTTGGGGTGTTACATGCATCAATCCAGTCCAACCCAGGCCCAAACCACTTGTGAGATGAGATGCTAAACGAAAATGCATGTTATCTCCTAAGCCGTCTATATGCCATTTGGATGTCGTATGGACTACATTGATAATTCAAGATCATATCTTTCGATCTTTTCTATGGAAGGATATATATTGAAACACTAGAACTCTGACTTCTGATCCTATATAAGCATGTATCTAACCTAAGGTTTGACTATCCACGATCATCCATTAGCATCCAATCTTGCCTTGAGTTCCGTAGGCGTCAAGTAGCTTTAGAATTGAAGGTTCACCTTGTTGTGTTAATATCAAACAATTGTGAGTTTGTTATTGATTTTATATATAATATATTTTGTATTATGTTCAATAATGTCTAGTTAATCTCCTCTTGATCTAAGGATTTGATGATTCCTATAATGATTTGATTTATTATTGCATATATGATTTATAAATTGAGATTGTGAATTGCTTATTTAACTCTATTATAGCCCTTTAGGCTTCTATACACACACACACACACATAGAGTGCGGTTCCCATGAGAACAAGCTTTATTGTGTATCATGAGAACAATATTAGACCGCCGGATGGTGAGTATTAAGGGTCGAGATTTAGGGTAGATATCAAAATTACTAGATAAAGAAAACACCACTCACGCGCCCTAATATTCAGAAACAAACTGCACCCCTACCGTCTCTCTCTCTCTCTCTCTCTCTCTCTCTCTCTCTCTCTCTCTCTCTCTCTCTCTCTCTCTCTCTCTTCGATATACTGCGATTTCTAGGTTCTGGAGAAACGACCGGCGATTTGTAGGGTGCGGGTTCAGCGGCGTCGAGGCAACTCCCGCTCCCCTCCGATTACGATTCCGACTCCCTCCACTGGTACGACTTTGACACTTTCAGGTCAGTTTTCTCACGATGAGTTTTCGCACAATGCTACAAGTTCAGGGAAAGTGAAATCTTCGGTTTGGAAACAGATTCGTGCTTGCAGCTGGGGCCATTGTCGCTCTCTACTCTTTGTTCGAAACGGTGGCTTCAATTTGGGAGATCACCAGAGATACCACTCTCCTTCCTGAATTCATCCAAGTTTTGTTCGACTTCGGCCACGATCAAGTAATTTCCCGTCCCAAACCCTAGAAAAGCAGAATTTTGAAATTCGAATTGGTTACGTGGCAACCCCTGAAACGCTGCGTTTGAGTAGGTGTTCGCACACATGTTGTTGTCGGCAGTGTCGGCGGGGACGTCGCTGGAAAAGATGTTGAAGACGACATACACGTGGTCGGCCACGACTGCATTCTGCTTTTAGGTTTTAAGTTCATAATTACGAATAATAGTTGTGAATAATTTGCGATATAAGCATGTTGAGACATAATGCGTATTTGATATGAAAAAGACGGAGTAATCAGGAATAATGTTGGTTTGAATCGTTTAAAAATGACAGGTTTTAAGTTAATAATTACGAATAATCCGTTGTTATCATAAACTAATAGTAATGTTAGTTGTTGATGAAATAGTAGTTGTAATTATGAATAATGTTGATGCTGCAAGTATTGTGATTTACATGATAAACTTGTAAATATGATTCATAGTTAGTAATGTTTTTTCATGGTCTTAAGATAATTTTGAATAATGTGACTTTAGGGTGCATATTGGATTTGACAAACTGATACTAAATATGAATAATGATTGTGTTTACATATTATATGTATGAATACAATATGTCGGTAAATGACATTTGATATTAAGTTGGTCTATTGGTACTTATAGTGTTGTATACTGAAATCTATGTTGTGTTTTATTGATCTGTCGGGAAAAAAGGTTGTTGACGAACAACTCGGCATAGTGGTCAGATCCAAAAAGAAGCATGATCCGATAGGTGGATCAGTTCGTAAAAAGTCATCGGGAAGAAAGAAAGAAAGTTTAAAGGGACAACTGAATGATAAAAATACACGAAGAAGGTTCGTTTTGTGATGGGTGCTCATCAGATTGACGAGTGGACATCGAATATGGACGAGGATGATGAGTGTGTAGATAAACTCCCTTGAATGATAAGCCTCTACTATTAGTATTTTGGATTCTTCAACTTTAGCTATGTTTATGTTTTTTTGAGAATATGGTTGGATTTCTTATGTTTATATCTATTTTGTAAATGTCTACTATAATATTTGCATTTAGTTTGAAAATGTATAGTGAAATTTTTACAAAACAAACATAGTATTCGTAACTAGTGGTTGTTAAAATCAACATATTACAAACCATAAAACCCATCGTTAACTATAATTCTACTAATTAAGAACAATGCACTACAATGATTGTATTGACCAAATTGTAATCACTTTTAATAACTATGAATAATATATTAAACGATATGGCACCTTCGCAACAAAACTAATAATAACTACGAATAATCCATACAACCAACAACTCATACCTACTAATAATAACTACGAATAATCCATTCAACCAATAATAACTACGAATAATATATTAAACGATATGAAACTTCGTAACAAAACTAATAATAACTACGAATAATATATTAAACGATATGGAACCTTCGTAACCATAATTCCGGTTGGTTTGACGTTGGAACGAATGGTATAGAGAGGAGAATGATGTTGGAACGAATCAGAGAGATGAGAGACGAAGTTATCCTGTAAATCTATTCTAACAAACTGTTTCCTATATTACAATATTATAGGGATAATTTTGAAAAGAATTAAGGGAGAATTTGACATACTAGGCTTTTTTTAGTTTTTGTTTAAGAAAATATACCCCAAATTTTTTACCACTTTCATTTAATAGTAGGTAAAAATTATTAACCCTTCTATTTGAAAGAAAGAATAAATGATGTTTGTTATTTGTTATATAAGTATAATTTTTAATTTTTAATTACTGAATTTATTTTCTTTTATTATTTTTCTTGCATTTTTTTTTATTTATTTTTTATTTTCTTTTTTATTTTCTGGACTGAATTTCTCATACCGGAAATTCTCATACTAGAATTTTCATACCAGAAATTTCATACCAGAAATTATCATACGAAAAGTTCATACCAGAATTTTTTTTATACCAGAATTTTTTTCATACTAAAATTTTTTCATACCAGAATTTTTCATACCAGAAATTTCATACGAAAAGTTCATACTAGAAATTTCATTCCAGAAATTTCTGAATTAAAACTAGCGGCACAATCAACACTTGATCCTTGTGCTTTCCGTCCGCTATTTATTTTTGTTTACATAATACTTTTATTTTGAGACAATTTTAACATATAATTCTCCACTCAAATAATGCTCAACTCCTCCACGTCTTGTCAATTTGTCATTGTCAACTGGGAAAAAGAACAAGTCTTTTGGAAACCAAAAGAGACGGTGATGGACCCATTTTTGCAAACCGTCATCATATACGCAAATTACAATAAAAAAATTGCAAAATTACAACGAGCCCCCTAAAATTTGCAAAATTAAATATTAGACAATTAAAAATTCATTCCGGTATGTAAATTTCGGTATGTAAATGTCCGTTATGTGAAATTCTGGTATGTAAAATTCTGGTATGTGAAAATCCGGTATGTGATAATTCCGGTATGTGAAATTCCGGTATGTGAAAATTATGGTATGTGAAAATTCCGGTATGTGAAAATCCGGTATGTGATAATTCTGGAATGTGATGATTCCGGTATGTAAAATTCCGGTCCGGTATGTGAAAATTCCGGTATGTGAAATTCCGGTATGTGGAAATTCCGGTATGTGATAATTCCGGTATGTGATAATTCCGGTGTGTGAAAAAATTCTTCATTCTAGAAAATAAATAAAAAATAAAGAAAATAAAAAAGACAAAAAAAATTAATAAAAGAAAATAAAAAAAGAAATTCAGTTTTTAAAAAGCATTGGGAAGAAAGAATAAAACAAGAGGATGGAGAAGGTTTGATGGTAAAAAGTAATAAGAGGGGTATATTTACTTAATTGAAAAACAAAAAAGCCTACTTACTATCACTATTTCTCTAAATAGCCTACTAACCAAATTTGCCCAAGAATTAATAGAGCGTGTGTACACTCTCCTTTTGTGAGAGTGATTATGGTTTTTTTATTAATTGATTTATTGTTTTACAAATTCCATCATTAATATAGGCCATTGGAATTACTTAATTGGATGACTCCGATCTGTTCTCATGATTACACAATAAGGCTTGTTCTCATATGATCTATACCCTATATATATACACTAGAGACCGCGAGCATGCCACACACCTGCTTTGAGTATCAATTACGGCAATGATGGTGATGAGTTCCACATGTTACATCATGTAGCCTTTAGATTCATGCATTTCCTACATCATTTGCTATCCTTTACTTCACTAATAATATATAAAATTTTCGCCTTCCATTTTTGGTATCTACCTTGGTCTTTTTGTGTTTCAACCATTTTCGGCATCAACTGTACGGGATGTATGTTATTCCCTAAAGTCAGAGCCACAAGAAACATCATGCATGATTGAGGAGTTTGCAACACGAAGAATCCATGTAGGCAAGATTGAAGATCGGAGCAAGATCATGAGCCAAACGGCTTCTTATGTCATAAGGAGTCCAAGTTTCCATACATGACAACCCTAGATTGATCCACTCCATCCGAGGTCCAAACAACTTGTGAGACTAGATGGTAGACGGCATGCATGTCGTCTCTATGCCATTTTGATGCCGTCTGGGCTGTATTGATGATTCGAGATCATATCTTTCGATTGTATCTTTGGAAGGATATAACTTTTAACCATAGGACTGTGACTTCTGATCCTATATATGCATGTACCCGCCCTAGGGTTTTAGTATCTAATCTCATGACATCCACGACCATTCGATCTTGCCTTGAGTCCCATAGTCATCAAGTAACTTTAGAATAGATCGAAAGTTTGCCTTGTTGTGTTAGAACCAAACAATTGTGAGTTTGTGTAGATAATCTCTCTCTTAATCTAAGGATTCAATGATCTCTATAATGGTTTGATTTTTATTGTATATATGATTTGTGAATTGTGATTGTGAATTTGCTTCTTTGCAAAGTACTTCGTTCTCATCTTTTGTTTACCTTCGAAAGAAATGACGTTTGATATCATGATATATGACGTAGTTTTGATGTGCATATAGGTAGTTTTTCCCCTTCTTTTGAGTCCATGGACATGTTTTCATAGCATTTATTGAGCATATTCATCTATTGTGTCGAAATAGAGATCTACGCAAGCTTTGTTGTGATTTTAGGTGAATTTATAACGCCCCAAATTTTTTCGCGCGTTTTCGGTTTTATTTTTTCCGATTTTTATCGATATTTTTATTAGCTCAAATAATTTTACAAGTAATTGTACTTTGTAATTTAAATTTTACGAGAATGATTTTTTTATCATAAACTATATTTACGAGTATATATATATATATATATATATATATATATATATATATATATATATATATATATATATATATATATATATATATATATATATATATATATATATATATATATATATATATATATATATATATATATATATATATATATATATATATATTTCCGTACTTTATTTTACGGAAAATTTCGAAAGGAGTTTCCGATCCGAAAATTTCGTTCCGGCATGTTAACGAGTTATGTTAATTACCATCATCGCAATTTATTTTATTTATTTATTTATTTTTATTATTTTGCCCTTCCTCTTCTCTTTCCACGTGAGAAGCCTTCCCCCTTCAGTTCTTTTTGTTTAAACCCTAGCCGCACCCCTTCATCTCTTTCTGCAGCCTCCGCCGCACCTCCATGGCGGTTCTTCCCTCAGTCTCGCCGGACCTCCTTTCGTCCTTCTCCTCGCAGTCCATCGCTCCCACCGTCCTTCCCCTAGTGTTGTCGTCTTCTTCAAGCAGTCAGGGGATCCAGAGTAGCGGCCTTGTCTTCTTCAAGTCGTCGAGGGGTCCGGTGGAATGGTCGCGATCTTCTCGCACCAGCTTCAATCGCGCCACCAGGAGTGAGTTGTTGTCGCCGCCGCTCCTCCCCTTCTCTTCCCTTACCTCCTCTCAGTCCAGTCGCGGATCCAGCAGTTGGACGCGCCCAAAAGCCGCTTCACCGCCCTTCCCTGCGAGGACGCTCAAGCCACCGTTGGAAGGCTTGTGCTGCCGCCGGCCTGCATCGCCGCACCACCAGGAACCCTTGCTGTCAACCCTGCACCAAGAGGGTTGCGAGAGCCGACCGTGAGGAGGCTCCACTGTACGCCGCCTGTTGCCGCCCTGCTTCCGTCGGGTTTCCGCCACAAAGCCCGCCTCCAGTCCAACCGCTTGTGAATGCCGGCGCTCCGTGTTGGCCACTGTTTCCGGCGCCGGCCTTGTCCGTTGATTTCTTCCTCCTCCTGCAGATCCAAGTGATCCAGTGGGTAAGTTTTCCGGTTGTGTACGTGTTTGGATCAGTCCGGGAGGCTGTTGTGAGGTAGATTATTGTGGGTTGTTTTGTAAGGATCGTTATATGTTCCGATTGTTGTGATTAGTGATGAAATTGTCGGTGTAAACCCTAATTCGGAATTTAGGGATTTTGGCGGTTAATTGTTTGATTATGTATATAGTGTATGGATGTGATTACGTTGTAGGTTCTGGAGTGTCATTAGGTTGGTTGTAATCGAAGTGGATGGTATGAACTTTGGGATGGTGTGTTTGGAGATATGATTTAGTGTTACTAGGAGTGTTTGTAGGTTTTGTATTTAATTCGGGAACAATTGTTGTTTGGTGAAATTCATAATGGATGAGAGTGTAGGTTAAGGAAATGTTGGGTTGGTTATATACTTAGTCGTTATGTTATAATATGGTAAGGATGACATGTATGATAGAAGCAAAGGCTTGTAGGTTGTGACACCTTGGGGGATAAAACTCCGATCGGTTAGTGACCTTGGGATGAAATAGGGTGGGATGCGAGATCCTTTGTAGATGAAAGGATCGGGTTTAGTATGAAGTATATTCATGGAGACAATGTTGGGTTTTAGAACGGCTTGGTTTTAATAAGTATTATTCTAGTGTTTGTCATCATGTTTTTGGTGTTGATGTAGGTCGTTGTACCTCCATAGAACTATTAGAGTTTCGGATTTTTAAAGTAGATCCGCCTTTATTGGAAAAGGATTAGTTTAGTGCGTTTTTGAATAGTGATGATTAACCTAGAAGTTTAAGACTTCTAGAGTTTGGATATGTATTGATCAAGGTTTTCTTTTGTAATCAGGCATTTGAGATCCTATTCAGACGGGATCAAGGAATATTGTTGTTGAGACTTGACTTGGTAGAGGTGAGTCTCCGGACTTACTTAGCTCGTATTCTCTGTATTAGTTTCGATGTGTGTTTGGTGGTGTGTGTTTATTGTTTATGTGTGTGTTTATTGTTTATGTTATAACATCTAAACCGGTAATAGGATCACCAACTTTATATGTTTATATTTGGCCCAAGTGTATGATAACGGGCGGTGACCGCTTGTCCAGTCCAAAATGGGGATGACTGGGAGGTGCCTTGCGACCAGCCCATCGGGTGATGCTGATCCGCATCAAGTACAAACCCGTATGGTGAAAGGGGATAAGGGCGAGATCTTTAAGATTCTCGTGTCACAAAAGAATTTGAATTAGAACGGGATATGACCTAATAATAAAAAGATAATAAACCGGATTGTGTGTTTTGGAACATGTTGTGTGTTTATGATGCCTTATGTGTGTGTGTGCCAATACCATGATTCTAATGCCTTGAATGCTAGCTCACGGTTTTATACCGATATTATTGTAGTTGCCTTGCAGGTTAGGGACGCGGCCGAGAGATCCGGAAGAGTGGGCAGCCAGGGTCCGTACATTTTAGGATGGGTTTTGGGGTTGTATTTATGTATTGTTTATGGTATTATGTATGTCGCTTGTATGGCGTTTGCCTTTGGAGTTGTATCTCGGCTGGAGTCTTTCGTTATTTTTATTTTGGGGTTCATAACATTACATTAAAATGAATTTCGGTTTTGCCTTTATTTGTGTCTTGTTGTAAGATCCGGTGAAATTGTTGTCAAGCTAAGGGTCGGGACCCATTGTGAGGTTCCAACCCGTAGCATCGCGAGTCCCGCGGATTCGGGGTGTTACAAAAGTGGTATCAGAGCCCTAGGTTGACAACAATGGCACTCGCAATCTTCTAAAGGCCGAATAAGGAATAAACAGAACCCCGCGGGTTCTGAGTTTTCGCTTTCAAAATCACATGCATGAGTCGGGGTAGAATGTACGGACCACCACTCCTTTCGCGGATCTCGGTAGCATAGTTATTGGATTTTTAGTATATATATAGATATGTGTATATATGTAGATATGTATAGTGGACCTAGGATGTTTTTGGACTATTATTATATGTTAATGATAGTTATGCATGATGGACTTGCTATTTTGTTATGGTGGCATGACCTTTATATTGATATGAGTTGTACATGTGACATGATAATATTATATTAGTGCTTATTACTCGTTTTATGAGAATGGTTTCCTTGGATGTGTTATGCTGATAGCATGTAGACATAGAACTTATATAGTTATATACGTATACTAGGATATATAGTGACATGGATGCTAGACCTTATATTCGAGATGATAGAAAGCTATCATCGCCCCTTGGATGACGCCGTTTGGCTTAGGATAGTTTACACCTGAGGGTGAGTATGCTCAAGTACCAAGTTGTGTATCACGTTTTGGACAAACTCCTTGGTATTTCTCGGACTTCTTTAAGAGGATGTCGAAGCGGAGGATTAGAGATGACGTAAACGAAGGACAAACAAGTGAAAGAGAACCTTGAGTTATTTTAAGCAAAAGTGAGAAAGAAGTCATACGAGTAAGAAAGCAACATGAAGATATGATAGTGGTTGCAAAGAAGCAACGATTGAATCACAATGAAACCAACTAGAGATGGTGAACTTATGATTTTTCAAGACGACGTATGATAACTAAGGACGCGAAGCGAGAAGGAAAGGATTGCATACTAGCAAGGGTAGAAGTGGTATTTCCTTGAGACATGAAGTTTTTCCTAGATGCTCCTAAGCATGGGAGTCGGGGTGTGAAGTGTGGTCAAACTAATACGAAGATTCACGAGGTGCTTAAGTTAAGCTTACAAAATAACTAGAAAGTGAAGTGACGATCCTTGCGAGATTCTAAGTGGGTGACTTATTTAGAAATTTGAGAGTTACGAGGAGGATCATATGGTGGAAGTTCACATAGTGGAATTCACGTGGAGTCAATCATTTTCCGTCATTGAGATGAGACTGAGTAACGCTAAGAGGGAGGAAGTGTGTGCGGATGATCTTCAGAAGATGAAAGATGAAACAGGGAGCTTGGATCGTAAGACTTAAGATACCAACAAGAGGAACACGAGTGGGTGCTATTTAATGTCGGAATATTTGAGAAGTGCTTTTGCAAAACATCATGAAGAGCAAATAAGCCTATGAAGGTGGGTCATATGACACGAAAGAGTTGGGAAAGCATAGTTATCTTACAGAAGCGGAAGGAAGAGGGGAGCATAATAGGAGCTAATAAAGTCGGAAGTAGAGTAAAGTGAGCTAGTGAAGTTAAGGTGGAATACCCCGAGAAAGTATCCTTCAGAAGTATGGTAACATGGAAGTGTGGTAGGAGGGTAAGTCGTTGATCTTGGAGAGGGTCATCAATGAGTTAACCGGTGACCACCAAAATTACACAGGTGAGGGTGTATACTAGTGAATGTAGGTGGGGAGAGTAATCCAGGTGTGGGATCATGAAGAGGGTAAACAAACTTGGAATATTCGTAGTGGTCGAATGTCAACAATAAAGAGGTATATCAAGGGAAGTGCAAGTATCTTAATCAAGTAACAAATTATCGATTCCAGCAAGTGCTAGTAACATATCACGTGGGGAAGGATTGTAGCGATCTGGTAGGACCTTCTTAGGTCATGGGGGTTGCTATATGGAGAAATGGCACTGATCAAGGTAAAGCAACTTGGAAGGACGAAGAGGAAGGTGAGTCTTCTATAGTTGTTTGTGCGGAAAGGGGTATATATAAGGGGAGGTATGATATGTTTGTTCTAAGGTTATGGATGTCATATTTTCACGA
>BSUD01000003.1:123958662-124275137 GCA_033239045.1 Fagopyrum esculentum | reverse complement strand
TCCTCCTGCAGATCCAAGTGATCCAGTGGGTAAGTTTTCCGGTTGTGTACGTGTTTGGATCAGTCCGGGAGGCTGTTGTGAGGTAGATTATTGTGGGTTGTTTTGTAAGGATCGTTATATGTTCCGATTGTTGTGATTAGTGATGAAATTGTCGGTGTAAACCCTAATTCGGAATTTAGGGATTTTGGCGGTTAATTGTTTGATTATGTATATAGTGTATGGATGTGATTACGTTGTAGGTTCTGGAGTGTCATTAGGTTGGTTGTAATCGAAGTGGATGGTATGAACTTTGGGATGGTGTGTTTGGAGATATGATTTAGTGTTACTAGGAGTGTTTGTAGGTTTTGTATTTAATTCGGGAACAATTGTTGTTTGGTGAAATTCATAATGGATGAGAGTGTAGGTTAAGGAAATGTTGGGTTGGTTATATACTTAGTCGTTATGTTATAATATGGTAAGGATGACATGTATGATAGAAGCAAAGGCTTGTAGGTTGTGACACCTTGGGGGATAAAACTCCGATCGGTTAGTGACCTTGGGATGAAATAGGGTGGGATGCGAGATCCTTTGTAGATGAAAGGATCGGGTTTAGTATGAAGTATATTCATGGAGACAATGTTGGGTTTTAGAACGGCTTGGTTTTAATAAGTATTATTCTAGTGTTTGTCATCATGTTTTTGGTGTTGATGTAGGTCGTTGTACCTCCATAGAACTATTAGAGTTTCGGATTTTTAAAGTAGATCCGCCTTTATTGGAAAAGGATTAGTTTAGTGCGTTTTTGAATAGTGATGATTAACCTAGAAGTTTAAGACTTCTAGAGTTTGGATATGTATTGATCAAGGTTTTCTTTTGTAATCAGGCATTTGAGATCCTATTCAGACGGGATCAAGGAATATTGTTGTTGAGACTTGACTTGGTAGAGGTGAGTCTCCGGACTTACTTAGCTCGTATTCTCTGTATTAGTTTCGATGTGTGTTTGGTGGTGTGTGTTTATTGTTTATGTGTGTGTTTATTGTTTATGTTATAACATCTAAACCGGTAATAGGATCACCAACTTTATATGTTTATATTTGGCCCAAGTGTATGATAACGGGCGGTGACCGCTTGTCCAGTCCAAAATGGGGATGACTGGGAGGTGCCTTGCGACCAGCCCATCGGGTGATGCTGATCCGCATCAAGTACAAACCCGTATGGTGAAAGGGGATAAGGGCGAGATCTTTAAGATTCTCGTGTCACAAAAGAATGTGAATTAGAACGGGATATGACCTAATAATAAAAAGATAATAAACCGGATTGTGTGTTTTGGAACATGTTGTGTGTTTATGATGCCTTATGTGTGTGTGTGCCAATACCATGATTCTAATGCCTTGAATGCTAGCTCACGGTTTTATACCGATATTATTGTAGTTGCCTTGCAGGTTAGGGACGCGGCCGAGAGATCCGGAAGAGTGGGCAGCCAGGGTCCGTACATTTTAGGATGGGTTTTGGGGTTGTATTTATGTATTGTTTATGGTATTATGTATGTCGCTTGTATGGCGTTTGCCTTTGGAGTTGTATCTCGGCTGGAGTCTTTCGTTAGTTTTATTTTGGGGTTCATAACATTACATTAAAATGAATTTCGGTTTTGCCTTTATTTGTGTCTTGTTGTAAGATCCGGTGAAATTGTTGTCAAGCTAAGGGTCGGGACCCATTGTGAGGTTCCAGCCCGTAGCATCGCGAGTCCCGCGGATTCGGGGTGTTACAAAAGTGGTATCAGAGCCCTAGGTTGACAACAATGGCACTCGCAATCTTCTAAAGGCCGAATAAGGAATAAACAGAACCCCGCGGGTTCTGAGTTTTCGCTTTCAAAATCACATGCATGAGTCGGGGTAGAATGTACGGACCACCACTCCTTTCGCGGATCTCGGTAGCATAGTTATTGGATTTTTAGTATATATATAGATATGTGTATATATGTAGATATGTATAGTGGACCTAGGATGTTTTTGGACTATTATTATATGTTAATGATAGTTATGCATGATGGACTTGCTATTTTGTTATGGTGGCATGACCTTTATATTGATATGAGTTGTACATGTGACATGATAATATTATATTAGTGCTTATTACTCGTTTTATGAGAATGGTTTCCTTGGATGTGTTATGCTGATAGCATGTAGACATAGAACTTATATAGTTATATACGTATACTAGGATATATAGTGACATGGATGCTAGACCTTATATTCGAGATGATAGAAAGCTATCATCGCCCCTTGGATGACGCCGTTTGGCTTAGGATAGTTTACACCTGAGGGTGAGTATGCTCAAGTACCAAGTTGTGTATCACGTTTTGGACAAACTCCTTGGTATTTCTCGGACTTCTTTAAGAGGATGTCGAAGCGGAGGATTAGAGATGACGTAAACGAAGGACAAACAAGTGAAAGAGAACCTTGAGTTATTTTAAGCAAAAGTGAGAAAGAAGTCATACGAGTAAGAAAGCAACATGAAGATATGATAGTGGTTGCAAAGAAGCAACGATTGAATCACAATGAAACCAACTAGAGATGGTGAACTTATGATTTTTCAAGACGACGTATGATAACTAAGGACGCGAAGCGAGAAGGAAAGGATTGCATACTAGCAAGGGTAGAAGTGGTATTTCCTTGAGACATGAAGTTTTTCCTAGATGCTCCTAAGCATGGGAGTCGGGGTGTGAAGTGTGGTCAAACTAATACGAAGATTCACGAGGTGCTTAAGTTAAGCTTACAAAATAACTAGAAAGTGA
This sequence comes from Fagopyrum esculentum, assembly GCA_033239045.1. NCBI lineage: Eukaryota > Viridiplantae > Streptophyta > Magnoliopsida > Caryophyllales > Polygonaceae > Fagopyrum > Fagopyrum esculentum. The sequence goes on along the minus strand of BSUD01000003.1, from coordinate 124,272,367 downwards.
AGTGACGATCCTTGCGAGATTCTAAGTGGGTGACTTATTTAGAAATTTGAGAGTTACGAGGAGGATCATATGGTGGAAGTTCACATAGTGGAATTCACGTGGAGTCAATCATTTTCCGTCATTGAGATGAGACTGAGTAACGCTAAGAGGGAGGAAGTGTGTGCGGATGATCTTCAGAAGATGAAAGATGAAACAGGGAGCTTGGATCGTAAGACTTAAGATACCAACAAGAGGAACACGAGTGGGTGCTATTTAATGTCGGAATATTTGAGAAGTGCTTTTGCAAAACATCATGAAGAGCAAATAAGCCTATGAAGGTGGGTCATATGACACGAAAGAGTTGGGAAAGCATAGTTATCTTACAGAAGCGGAAGGAAGAGGGGAGCATAATAGGAGCTAATAAAGTCGGAAGTAGAGTAAAGTGAGCTAGTGAAGTTAAGGTGGAATACCCCGAGAAAGTATCCTTCAGAAGTATGGTAACATGGAAGTGTGGTAGGAGGGTAAGTCGTTGATCTTGGAGAGGGTCATCAATGAGTTAACCGGTGACCACCAAAATTACACAGGTGAGGGTGTATACTAGTGAATGTAGGTGGGGAGAGTAATCCAGGTGTGGGATCATGAAGAGGGTAAACAAACTTGGAATATTCGTAGTGGTCGAATGTCAACAATAAAGAGGTATATCAAGGGAAGTGCAAGTATCTTAATCAAGTAACAAATTATCGATTCCAGCAAGTGCTAGTAACATATCACGTGGGGAAGGATTGTAGCGATCTGGTAGGACCTTCTTAGGTCATGGGGGTTGCTATATGGAGAAATGGCACTGATCAAGGTAAAGCAACTTGGAAGGACGAAGAGGAAGGTGAGTCTTCTATAGTTGTTTGTGCGGAAAGGGGTATATATAAGGGGAGGTATGATATGTTTGTTCTAAGGTTATGGATGTCATATTTTCACGATCCAAGCTAAGTCAAGGTTTTTGTGACTCGTATGGCGAAGCCATAGTGGCTATAACATGAAACGAGGAATCTGGATTAGGGCAATGCTGCAAGCTTAGGGTTATGATGTTAGTGTTGGGTGGAGTTATGAGTTGGATACTTCAGCGATGTTGGTAGGGGGATATTATCCTAGCATTCTTCACAAGGCATACCGGTATGGGTGTGAAGTTGTTTTTGGAATACTAAGAGATGTATAAGGTGACCAACAAGAGTAAGAGAAGATCGAAGTTTTGAATTTTGATGTCAACAAGAGATGTACAAAAAGTATCTGGAAGATTGAGGTTAGAACTTCTACCGTCGGGTTGACTTTACATAAGGAAAGTGAAGTATAATTTCTACACCTACCTGAAGAAAGGATGTCTATGGTGAGAGCTTATGTATAAAGCGAAGAGCTCCTTCCATATGTTGGGATGTCGTGGAAAGTGAAGAAGATAAAGTCAATTGTTTTGAAACACGGTTAAGTCTTGCAGATTGGACCCTTATGGTTGCACATAAGTGAGAAACCTTAGAGGATTTTTACAATCATGTCCTCAAAGAGGGAAAATGATATTAAGTTAAAAGAAAACTCAAAGAAGACCACAAGAGTCAGAAGACGCAAGCAAATCTTTCCAATTCAAGAAAAGACGAATGTTTCGAAGGAGACGATCAACATTGTAGCTACAAATGGAACAATACACGTGTTTTAAGGATATTCCCCCAACATATCGGGGTAAACCATTAGTATCATGACCACCTGTCAAATTATAAGACAAGATTGTGTAGGTCCTACGTTATGTGGCGAAAGTGGAAAAGACGAAAACCGAGATATCACGGATTCCAATATATCAGAATGTGGATTTTTCCACTAAGGTCGAGCTTGATTCAATCCCGATATCTAAGGTGCCGTATGGAATGACACTTGTGCAGTCACATGCGTTGTGAAAACAAGTGAAGGAGCTAGTGCAAGAACTTATTGATAAGATTTCACAAGAAATTAGTGAAATGCTATGGGGAACTCCGAATGTTATCTTGAGCTCTTGATTTGAATATCATGTTTAATTATATCTTGAATTCTTGATTGAAGTTATTATGAAAACACCAGAATTATTGTGAAAAATTAAAAAAAAAAAAAATAAAATAAAATAAATGGCAAACAATTCTCTCCATTTGAACATCGATTACCATGAGTCGAACAAGATAACGGTGAAAGACAAGTATTCCTTGCAACGAATGGACGATCTACTCGATCGGTTGCAAAGGTCGGTAGTCTCTTCTAAGATTAAGTTAAGATTTGATTGTAACCCTTTGAGAATTTGAGACTTAAATATTGCAAATACGGCATTTTGGACCAACCAGAGTCACTAGAGAGAAAAGTCTTATGATAAGTTGTCTCGGGATGGCAAACCCCGAGAGATATAGAAAGAGTTACAAGTCATCTTAGATGTGTTGAGCTTTACCAGATATGTGAAGGAAGAAGTTGTGTAACACCTTTTATGGTAACCTACTCTGGATGACGATGAAGTATTGAATGAGACGAAGAATTGACAATAGAGTTGCGGAGAGTTAAGAGGAGATTCATTGGTGCAACTCTTTTGATTTATTTTGAGGTTTTATGGGTTTGAAGTGGACTAGTGATATTTCAAGACGAGGTTTTTATCGAGTATTGAGAAGCGAGGTAAGGGTAATAACATACGTGTCTCGTTAGTAGAAGCAGTGTGAAGTAAAGTACTTCCTTCATTACTTGGAACTTGCAACAAGAATTGAGGAAACATAACATCAAAGTTCGGTTTAACAAGAACTAAAGCCAACGGTGTAAATTGGAAGTTCGATCTTCCTTGTTAGAGACATAATGGAAGTGAAAGACCTGAGTAGGAAGTTGAGTTTCCGATATGGCGGACCTTTTTCAGATCTTAGCGTGAGTTGGAGAAGTGTCTTATAAGTTGGCGTTGCCACCAAGAGTAGAGGGTGTTCCCCCGGTGTTTCATGTGTATCAACAGAGAGTACATACATGACTCGAGACATGTTGTCAGTCATGAGGATCTCGTGGCAGACGAGGAACCAATGGGGCTACCTAGAAGACGGAGGATAGTATCTTTAGTTGAGTTTTTACGCTGAGTTAGTAGTATCGATAGAATCGATGGGTTAGACCTAGTTCTTCACTTAGCGGAGTTGTGCATATGTGTGATGTTATATGTGGTTTTGTGCCCTGTGCGGGAATGTGCTATATGACCTGACATTATCTTGCGATGGTAGTTATAGTAGTTGTAGTATATAGATTAGAAGGTTTCAACCTTCTTAGTTTGAGAGTTCCTCGGTCTTAGGTACTGAGAAGTTCGACTCATAGCAAGTTTCGGGACGAAACTTGTTTTTAGGGGGATTTGATGTAACGCCCCAAATTTTTTCGCGCGTTTTCGGTTTTATTTTTTCCGATTTTTATCGATATTTTTATTAGCTCAAATAATTTTACAAGTAATTGTACTTTGTAATTTAAATTTTACGAGAATGATTTTTTTATCATAAACTATATTTACGAGTATATATATATATATATATATATATATATATATATATATATATATATATATATATATATATATATATATATATATATTTCCGTACTTTATTTTACGGAAAATTTCGAAAGGAGTTTCCGATCCGAAAATTTCGTTCCGGCATGTTAACGAGTTATGTTAATTACCATCATCGCAATTTATTTTATTTATTTATTTATTTTTATTATTTTGCCCTTCCTCTTCTCTTTCCACGTGAGAAGCCTTCCCCCTTCAGTTCTTTTTGTTTAAACCCTAGCCGCACCCCTTCATCTCTTTCTGCAGCCTCCGCCGTACCTCCATGGCGGTTCTTCCCTCAGTCTCGCCGGACCTCCTTTCGTCCTTCTCCTCGTAGTCCATCGCTCCCACCGTCCTTCCCCTAGTGTTGTCGTCTTCTTCAAGCAATCAGGGGATCCAGAGTAGCGGCCTTGTCTTCTTCAAGTCGTCGAGGGGTCCGGTGGAATGGTCGCGATCTTCTCGCACCAGCTTCAATCGCGCCACCAGGAGTGAGTTGTTGTCGCCGCCACTCCTCCCCTTCTCTTCCCTTACCTCCTCTCAGTCCAGTCGCGGATCCAGCAGTTGGACGCGCCCAAAAGCCGCTTCACCGCCCTTCCGTGCGAGGACGCTCAAGCCACCGTTGGAAGGCTTGTGCTGCCGCCGGCCTGCATCGCCGCACCACCAGGAACCCTTGCTGTCAACCCTGCACCAAGAGGGTTGCGAGAGCCGACCGTGAGGAGGCTCCATTGTACGCCGCCTGTTGCCGCCCTGCTTCCGTCGGGTTTCCGCCACAAAGCCCGCCTCCAGTCCAACCGCTTGTGAATGCCGGCACTCCGTGTTGGCCACTGTTTCCGGCGCCGGCCTTGTCCGTTGATTTCTTCTTCCTCCTGCAGATCCAAGTGATCCAGTGGGTAAGTTTTCCGGTTGTGTACGTGTTTGGATCAGTCCGGGAGGCTGTTGTGAGGTAGATTATTGTGGGTTGTTTTGTAAGGATCGTTATATGTTCCGATTGTTGTGATTAGTGATGAAATTGTCGGTGTAAACCCTAATTCGGAATTTAGGGATTTTGGCGGTTAATTGTTTGATTAAGTATATAGTGTATGGATGTGATTACATTGTAGGTTCTGGAGTGTCATTAGGTTGGTTGTAATCGAAGTGGATGGTATGAACTTTGGGATGGTGTGTTTGGAGATATGATTTAGTGTTACTAGGAGTGTTTGTAGGTTTTGTATTTAATTTGGGAACAATTGTTGTTTGGTGAAATTCATAATGGATGAGAGTGTAGGTTAAGGAAATGTTGGGTTGGTTATATACTTAGTCGTTATGTTATAATATGGTAAGGATGACGTGTATGATAGAAGCAAAGGCTTGTAGGTTGTGACACCTTGGGGGATAAAACTCCGATCGGTTAGTGACCTTGGGATGAAATAGGGTGGGATGCGAGATCCTTTGTAGATGAAAGGATCGGGTTTAGTATGAAGTATATTCATGGAGACAATGTTGGGTTTTAGAACAGCTTGGTTTTAATAAGTATTATTCTAGTGTTTGTCATCATGTTTTTGGTGTTGATGTAGGTCGTTGTACCTCCATAGAACTATTAGAGTTTCGGATTTTTAAAGTAGATCCGCCTTTATTGGAAAAGGATTAGTTTAGTGCGTTTTTGAATAGTGATGATTAACCTAGAAGTTTAAGACTTCTAGAGTTTGGATATGTATTGATCTAGGTTTCCTTTTGTAATCAGGCATTTGAGATCCTATTCAGACGGGATCAAGGAATATTGTTGTTGAGACTTGACTTGGTAGCGGTGAGTCTCCGGACTTACTTAGCTCGTATTCTCTGTATTAGTTTCGATGTGTGTTTGGTGGTGTGTGTTTATTGTTTATGTGTGTGTTTATTGTTTATGTTATAACATCTAAACCGGTAATAGGATCACCGACTTTATATGTTTATATTTGGCCCAAGTGTATGATAACGGGCGGTGACCGCTTGTCCAGTCCAAAATGGGGATGACTGGGAGGTGCCTTGCGACCAGCCGATCGGGTGATGCTGATCCGCATCAAGTACAAACCCGTATGGTGAAAGGGGACAAGGGCGAGATCGTTAAGATTCTCGTGTCACAAAAGAATTTGAATTAGAACGGGATATGACCTAATAATAAAAAGATAATAAACCGGATTGTGTGTTTTGGAACATGTTGTGTGTTTATGATGCCTTATGTGTGTGTGCCAATACCATGATTCTAATGCCTTGAATGCTAGCTAACGGTTTTATACCGATATTATTGTAGTTGCCTTGCAGGTTAGGGACGCGGCCGAGAGATCCGGAAGAGTGGACAGCCGGGGTCCGTACATTTTAGGATGGGTTTTGGGGTTGTATTTATGTATTGTTTATGGTATTATGTATGTCACTTGTATGGCGTTTGCCTTTGGAGTTGTATCTCGGCTGGAGTCTTTCGTTATTTTTCTTTTGGGGTTCATAACATTGCATTAAAATGAATTTCGGTTTTGCCTTTATTTGTGTCTTGTTGTAAGATCCGGTGAAATTGTTGTCAGGCTAAGGGTCGGGACCCATTGTGAGGTTCCAACCCGTAGCATCGCGAGTCCCGCGGATTCGGGGTGTTACAAAAGTGGTATCAGAGCCCTAGGTTGACAATAATGGCACTCGCAATCTTCTAAAGGCCGAATAAGGAATAAACAGAACCCCGCGGGTTCTGAGTTTTCGCTTTCAAAATCACATGCATGAGTCGGGGTAGAATGTACGGACCACCACTCCTTCCGCGGATCTCGGTAGCATAGTTATTGGATTTTTAGTATATATATAGATATGTGTATATATGTAGATATGTATAGTGGACCTAGGATGTTTTTGGACTATTATTATATGTTAATGATAGTTATGCATGATGGACTTGCTATGTTGTTATGGTGGCATGACCTTTATATTGATATGAGTTGTACATGTGACATGATAATATTATATTAGTGCTTATTACTCGTTTTATGAGAATGGTTTCCTTGGATGTGTTATGCTGATAGCATGTAGACATAGAACTTATATAGTTATATACGTATACTAGGATATATAGTGACATGGATGCTAGACCTTATATTCGAGATGATACAAAACTATCATCGCCCCTTGGATGACGCCGTTTGACTTAGGATAGTTTACACCTGAGGGTGAGTATGCTCAAGTACCAAGTTGTGTATCACGTTTTGGACAAACTCCTTGGTATTTCTCGGACTTCTTTAAGAGGATGTCGAAGCGGAGGATTAGAGATGACGTAAACGAAGGACAAACAAGTGAAAGAGAACCTTGAGTTATTTTATGCAAAAGTGAGAAAGAAGTCATACGAGTAAGAAAGCAACATGAAGATATGATAGTGGTTGCAAAGAAGCAACGATTGAATCACAATGAAACCAACTAGAGATGGTGAACTTATGATTTTTCAAGACGACGTATGATAACTAAGGATGCGAAGCGAGAAGGAAAGGATTGCATACTAGCAAGGGTAGAAGTGGTATTTCCTTGAGACATGAAGTTTTTCCTAGATGCTCCTAAGCATGGGATTCGGGGTGTGAAGTGTGGTCGAACTAATACGAAGATTCACGAGGTGCTTAAGTTAAGCTTTCTCGTGGTGGGTTATACGGTTCTGGCTTTGGTGTGAACTCACCATTGCACATATTAGGTTAATTCAGACATTTGCTCTTAGGTCGTAGCCAGACTGATCAAGTCTACGGGCCAGGCTTTCTCGTGGTGGGTTATGGTCTTAACCTCTAACCGCATGCAACATTTTTCCATTCATGTTAATGCAAACATTTACCATTTTCATTAGGTGTGCGACCCGAGCCTGAAGTCCATCAGACTCGGTGTCATTCTTATACAAACGCAAGTGATTCGGGCTTGGCCGAGCTCCGGCATTCACTGCAATAGCTAGCGACCTGGCTAATGGTTAGCTCAGAGTCTTAAACAATTTACATACTGTTGACCTTTACAGGTCATCATCATATCACATGCCTCAAAAGGCTTATCATCTCATACATTATCATGTTTCAACAAGCTTATCATGTCATTCAATAGCACGCCTCAATAGGCTAACACATGTTCATTTAACCATTTCTCATTATTATGACATGATAATAATCACAACAACATTAAGCATGCTTTACACATCATAACGTCATTTTCATCATAAAACACATCAAGCATGCTTTACACATAACACATCTCAATGCATATCAACATTCACATTTCAACACAACAAGGCATTTCAAAACAACAACACATATCAACACAGTGAGATATAAATCTCTCAGGCACGGGTTTCTGCAGATCGAAGCTAAGTAAGTCCCAAGACTTACCTGAATACGCTCACTGAGCAACTAAGCTATAGTTAGTCTACCGTCTTCAACACCACCTGTCGAGAATATCATATTCCTCGTATTAAACTTCTTGCTTCAAACATCAATTAAATTCATTCCTTTGAATTTAATTAGCGTATAGCGTTTTCTAGATTCTTAATTTAATTAATTAATCTTTAATTAATTAATTAAATTTCACCAGAATAATGTTTTGCCCGCAAGTAGTTTCTGAACCCAACTATCATCAGATCTCATCAAACAAATATCCCATAATCACCATAATAAAGTAACGAGCATAATGGAATTTCCAATTATCCATTTTGACAAGCCTAAGGTCAATTTAGGCCAAATCGCAATACTGAAAACGAATAAATTCATAACTTATTCGTTACTAACCCGATTGACGATCCGAAAGAAGATTCAGAATCACAACGACACAGGCTACACTCGGACACCATCAGATTCACCGGAACTTGGACGGCGCCACCATCCAAAACACTAATATGCTCGACCAGCCCTTTATGTGCTCGGAAAAACACAAACTCGGTACCGATATGAAGAGGACGAAGAGAGGAATCCGAAAACTCAAACGGAATTGAAATCGGATTACAAACGAAGAGTAGATTTGAATTTGAAGGTTGAGAGAAATCAGAGTTTTTACGAGGAAACGTGAAAGGAAATGAATTAATAAATGAATTTCCGCTATTTATAGCGAAGACGATAATTATCCTTTAGCAAAGTCGATAGTTATCCTTTAACCGATCCGAAGGCGGTTTGAGCCCCTTCTCCAAACTTCTCGAAATTGGAATAATAAATCCGACATATTGTGTGGATAATTATTCCGCAACTTTCTCGGAAAACACATCTTCCTAAGCCGTCTTTCTTAGCTGCTAAGAAACGAAATAGCGACTCTTTTGGCCATTTTGCCTTTTCATGTTATTTCATATCTAAAACATACCCAATGTCCTGATCATTTCTCTCAACTGCAGTTTTATTAATTGAAGCTTCCAAATGCTCCAAATAATACAAGAGGGTAAAAATTATTCCCCGGAGGAAAAAGTGAAAATTTCCCCATAAGTCCAAATTTACGTCAGGATCGTGACGATGGAGTTCCTACTCATCATCTACACACTATTCGCGATTTATGGGCCAATTGATATCGATGATTAATTTAATCACCGTTAAACATCCTTTATTAGGATTCGAAAATCCCAGCTTTTACAATGATGATAGATTAAACCTTAACAGATCGGACCCTGAGAGTTGTGAGTCGAAACCCTCACAGAAGGTATTCCACGGTTTGTTCTTCAGGAACCGCGCCCGTGGTTTCCCAAGATCCAACCGTTGTTTCCTCTGTTTTGTACATTTCGCTTTTGCCTTTACCCAAAGTTAAAGATTGCCTAAATCCTACCCTTGTTAAGCCTTTCTTATCCATAGCCTTTTTTGGTTGTAAGCGTTTACGAGTTCTAGGTAATAGAGGATTCAAAACCCTCTATTAAGGTTGAGAGTGTCAAAGCCTTTACCTTTGTGTTTCGTTTTGACTTCCTTGAGTTTGGTTTGGTATTTAGAGTATAATCCTAGCCTTTGAACCTCTTCTTGACGAGACTCAACATCCGTTAAGTAGAATCCTTTGGGTATGACAAAAAGGGTGTTGGAACTTCACCGTACGATATCCTGCCATAGATCATATACCTTTGCTATCCAGCTCTGTCCGTACATACCCTTAGACATCTTGAATCGAACGCCACAACCGGATACTTGGATCTTTAGAATCTGCATTCCCAATTATTCTTACATCTTATTCTTTACATTGATCATTGCTTTGCTTGCTTACAAGTTAATTAGATTGCTTTTACTGCTTTGTTTTCAACGATTCCCTGAGATCGACTCCAGAATATCAGCTCATAATACGATTGATCCATACACTGCGGGTTCGCTATCATTAAGCATTCTTCTTGGATATAAATTTAAAGCTTTTACGCACACACACCTTTTTGGAGCGAACAAGTTTTTAGCGCCGTTGCCGGGAAATTGGTCAAGACCAATCAAGTGTACGGTTGTCTAGCTTGTTAGCTTCTTGCTTTGCTACTGATTGTTCTTACTTAGTGTTCTTGCAGGATCTTTTCTTAGGTTTATGTGAAGAACGCGAACCGGTAAAGAAATCGTTCCTTACGATCCTGAACCGGAAAAGACTTACAAGAAAAGGTTGAAAGAAGCTAAGAAAATGGCCGCTGCCAATTATGAAGAAGTAGAGGATCTTAGAGCTGAGTTAGCTTAAGCTCGAGATCAAATAAGGTTACAAGAAGAAGATCTAAGGAAAGAGAGAGCTGACCAACTTACTCAACAAGAGCAACTTCGAGCCGACATGGACGAATTGAGAGAGCAGATTCAACTAACGAATTAGGAAAGAAATAGGGATGCTAGAATTGTGATTAATCCACATCCACCAGCACCCGTCTATGTGCCACCAACACCTCCACCGAGAGTGGTACCATCTGATCCGTTTGTGGGTAATGCTCAAACACTTGTTGACGGATGGATCCGGTCCAACAAGCACGCCGTCCGGGAGTGAATTTGGGAGATCCAGCTGACAGAGATTATGAATTTAGGCCCCAAGTTATTACAATGATTCAGCAGAATCGTTTTGGAAGAATGGAGAGAGAGTTGCCACACCAACATTTGCAAAATTATGAGATTTTGATGAAAACTTTGAGACCTTCTAGATGTGATGATAACAATTATAAACCACGTGTTTTCTTTTTCTCTTTGAAGGATAAAACACTTTCGTGGTACCAATCGCTTCCTACCGGAAGAGTGAACACATGGGAGGAGATGACCGCGGAGTTTCTAACCAAATTCTTTCCGCCATAAAAAATGGCGGAGTTGAGAGCAAAGATTAATGCATTTGTGATGAGGGATGGTGAAAGCCTCTTCAAGTCATGGGAAAGGTTCAAGGACCTTTAATTGGATTTCCCACATCATGGAATTCAAAAATTTATTTGCTTGTGATCTACTTTAAGGGTTTGGATGCGGAAGCGCAATTCAAGCTTTAATCACTTTCAGCTGGAACGTTTATGGACAAACCGGTTGATGAAGCGTGAGATTTTGTTGGGAAAAAAACTCTCACCATTGAGAAGTACTCCCATCGGAGTGTTGAAACAAGAAGTCAAAGCTCAAGACCTCAAGGGCTGAATCTTACAACCTCCAGCATCAATCAACTGAATGCTCTGAACATTGAGATGAAATCTGATGAGATGATTTATGACACTAGTTTAGGCATCCATTTAGATAGATTGTCCCCTTATTCATGCATGGTTTGACATTAGTTTGTGGCGTTTATGCTTAATTGAGTCCTATTTCTAGAAAAGAAGTCTACACGAGCTTTTGTCGGTTTTGTAGGTATTTTGGGGAGCTTTTGGACTTAATCGATACATTTGAGGATCATTCCTCATGGCGGCACACTTCCGGACTCCCTAAGGAGCAAGCTAGAAGCAAAGAAGAACTCAAAAGACCTTGTTGGTGATTGCCTTGCACCAACTCATGACTTGGTGATCCAAGGAGGTTTTTCTGGTGAAAATCACGGCCCAGAGGCCAAAACCACGCCCGTGTTTTCATTATATTTCCCGTGGTTTCTGTCAGGACAACTTTGACACTTGTTACACGATTCCTTTGCCCGACCTTTGCTTTCCTTGGTTGAGTGTGGACTTGGGAAAGCCTGCAGACTGGCTTTTGGACTCTCTATCATCATCCATTGTGGGGAGACTTGGAAGAACAACAAAAACACTCTCATTTGGGAGAATAAGAACATTAACGAATCTTAGATCTAGAATTAGACTTTGAAGGATTTTTGGTGACTTTTGTTGAGAAGCTTTTGGAAGCATTGTAAGGAACATTTTGGAGCTGTGTTTGAAGGGTTGTAAGTCTTGTCTAAACTCATATTCAGCTAAGATTACTTGCTTCTTTTCACTCTTATTTCACTTTTTAGCTATGAAACCCATGCATGCTTGTATGATGATTCTAGATCTTGAGATGCATGTTATTGGCTAAGTAGTTGTGATTCTAGGGTGATGGACAAAAGGTTATGGCTTGGATAATGATAGAATAGACTTGAATGTACCATTAGATGACTTCAATGATCAAATCCTATCCCCCGACCATAATCACGGCATGTTCCTCCTAAACTACGGCCGTGGTTTCGTATGATCAACCCATGGTTTTGCTCTGTTGTGCTTACATTGATAAATCCGTATACTAGGATGTTAGATTGTTGAAATCCTAGTGTTTGTTAAGACTTATCAAGCTTAGGGTGACCTAATGCTAGCAAACTAAGTGAGGGAAGAGACTTACCCGGTAATTCCCGATCTTAGATACCAAAGATGATGAATGATAGCATGTATTATAGTCTATATTTTGAGGCTAGTTTAGACGTTTTATCTTCATAAATCTGCATGTATGGATGTATATTCTTTGATTATATTGTTGTTTTATCTACCTTTGCGGGAATCGAGGTCTACACCTAGTTTCGTTGTAATTGTAGGTAAAATGGCACGTTTTGGACCGAAATGGAGCTAAGGAGTCATTGGAGCTACATTCTGGAGCTTAAGGAAGATCTTAGGAAGCAAGGAAATGATTAAGAAGATTGACTTTGGACCAGATTCGAGAGATTTCACATTCAGTTGAGATTCACCTCGGTCAGCTACAATACCACCTCGACCAAGGTGATCTTGAGGAGCGTCCCGACTGAGGCGAACACCCTGTCGAGAGATTTCACATTCATTGTTGGAGTTGGCTTTAGAAGGAGTTTGTAAGACTTTCTTAGATTCCTTTTGGTTTGTTGTCTTTGCTGTGTTGTGATTGAGGAACGCTTGTTTGTTGACTATTTGATTAAGTTTTTGAGACCTTTTTCTTAAGGTTTTCTTGTTCGAATATTGATTCTTTTTCCATAAATTTGATTATTGTTATCATGATCATTGTTGGCTAAGTTTCTTTTGCGATTCTAGGGTGATTGGCTAAAAGTTGTGGGAAAGACGATGTTAGAGTGATCTTAATCCTAGTAGGACCCTGAAAGCTCGAGTCTTTACCTTAACCCTAGAACACCTTGCTCAGTCGTTGAATATCTCGGCCGGGGTGGAATCTGACTGAATGAGGTGAACCTTTTTCTGAACCTTATCTGAGTTAAGTGTTTAAGTTTACCAAATCCTATCCTTATTACACCTTTCCTAGTTCAATGCAAGCCTAGGATGAGACTTACCCGGTGATTCCTTTGTTTGTTTACCTAAGATCATGAGTGTAGGTAATAAAGGTTTATCCTTTATTGGGGTTTGAGTGTGCCTTCATTCCATCTTTGTGAGTTAGCTTGAGACTTACCTGGTAAAGGTTGATTCTATTCCCTTAGGTGGTGTGTTGGTTTGAGATTATAGTTCCTTTCCTTAGTACCTTGAGACTTACCCGGTGATAGGAGCTTTGGTTTGAGATAGTGAGTAGTGAGACCTACCCGGTGGTCTATTCCCACCTTAGAAACACCTTCACTTTGCAAACCTCATCTTTGTCCGCGTTATCCTTTGAAATCTTGAGTCGGAACCACAACTAGATGCTTTAATCCCTAGAATCCACATTTCCCTTTACTTGACTTTATATCATCTTTGATTGCTTTAATTGCTTTTAGTTAATTGCAATATTTGACAACCTAATTCTATGCTTTGTTTCACCTAAGTCCATGTGATCAACCCTTGGAATTCTTGGTTTTATTACAATTGACCCGTACACTGTGGGTTCGCATATTTGTTCAAGCATACTTCTTCGGTTATAAATTTTGAAGCTTGCACACATCGTCTGGAGCGAACAAGTTTTTGGCGCCGTTGCCGGGGACTTGGTCTAGACCAAGCCAGTTTCGGTCGTCTTTCGGGGCTATTGCCCTTGTTGGTATTAACCACTCTACTTGAGTGTTTTCGCAGGATCTTTTTTTAGGTTTATGCGAAGAACCCGTGCTTGAAAGGAAATCGTTCCTTACAATCCCGAACCAAAAAATACATACAAACGAAGATTAAGAGAAGCTAAGATGGCCAACCAAGACGATCGCGATCTTGAGGCTGAATTGAAGGAGGCATTGGAACAACTACGCTTCAATAGAGAAAAACTGCAGCGAGAGAGAGAAGAGACTCGCGCAAGGACAGAAGGAATTGAGGCAGATATGGCCTCTCTAAGGGCCCAGTTTCTGCATCGACCGATCCCAGATCCTCGACCGAGGGAGGACCTAGTCCTAGTTGCCCCGGCCGATGTGCACCTACCACCTCGGATGCCTATCCGAGATGTTCTTTTTGCTGGAATTCCACAAACCCTGGGACAAAGGATGGAACCCAATCAGCAAGTGAGGCGTCCAGGAGTCAAACTAGGTGATCCAGCTGAGAATGATTACGAACTTCGATCGCAAGTTCTATCCATGATCTGACAATGTCAATTTGGAGGTTTAGAAAGCGAGTCTCCGCATCAGCATTTGCAAAACTATGAGATTCTGATGGAGACCTTGAGACCTTCAAGACTGGAGAACAACAAGTACAAGTTGAGGCCTTTCTATTTCTCTTTGAAAGACAAGGCGCTTGCTTGGTATCAATCTCTTCCACCTAGAAAGACCAACACTTGGGAAGAGATGACGACGGAGTTTCTAACTAAGTTCTTTCCTCCCTCTAAGACTGCTGAAATGAGGGGAAAAATCAATGCTTTTATTATGAAGGACAAGGAGAGCTTGTCCAAGTCATGAGAGAGATTCAAGGATGTTCTATTTGATTGCCCACATCATGGGATACAAAGATCGAGTTGCTGGTGATATACTTCAAGGGATTGGATGGAGCTACTCAATTCAATCTCCAACTACTTTCATCCGGCACATTCATGGATATGCCGATAGACGAAGCTTGGGAGTTCATTGAAAAGCAAGCTTTACATTTGGAGAAGTACTCCCATCAAGGAACCGAGAATGGAGCAAGGAGAGTTAGCTTCCAGGAAACATCATCAAATAGAGCTCAACTCACCTCGCTTAGCAATGAGGTAAAGGCATTAAAGGAGCTTTTAGTAGCTCAAACGAAAAAGGAGCAAGATGGAGGATATCAAGGAAGAAACAACTATCAAGGGCCGCGGAACAACAATTACAACAACAATAGAAACTCCAACAACAACAATTGGAGATCTAATCAACAAAATCCGGGTAACCTTTATTCTCATGCTCAAAATGCTCTTAACCCCCCTCTTCCTCTTCTTCTACTCCATTGAGAAGCCAGGAGCCTAGATCGAGTTCGTCTCAGCCAGAAAAGAAAGATGCAGTGCTGGAGGCAACTTTGATCAAGCTCAATGCTATGGAGACATCGATGACTTCATTTTCGAAGGCACAAAAAGCCTTAGAGCAACAATTCGTTAACAAGGCGAATGAAGCGCCAAGAGATCCAAGGAAGCTCCCAACAAGGACAAAGAGCAACCCTAAGGGATAGATTATGGCAATAACGACACGAAGTGGACTGTAAACTACAGATCCAGTACCTCGGTCGAGCCAAGACCAAAAGAACACTTCAGTCGAGGTGCCAACCGAGGTGGAGGCCCAAAAAGCGAAGGAAAAATCTGAAGTTTATGTTCCACCTCCTGCTTATAAACCACCACTTCCATTCCCTCAGTCGAGGGCCACAACACATCTAGACAAGCATTTTGGTAAGTTTCTAGACCTAATGAATAAACTACACATTAACATCCCTTTCCTTGATGCCATTCTAGGTATGCCCACCTATGGGAAATTTCTGAAAGAAATCCTATCAAGGAAGAGGAAGCTAGAAGATTTTGGAGAAGTAAGGATGACATCTAAGTCCTCGGAACTCATTCAAATCATGAAGGAGAAGATGCCACCTAAATTAAGAGATCCCGATTCATTTTGCATTCCCATTCAAGTTGGGGATGTAACCTATGAGGCGTTGTGTGATGTAGGAGCCAACCTAAGTATCATCCCGCTGGAGCTATATGAAAAATTCGGACTTGGAGAGCTCAAGACGGTGAAGATAAGGCTATACATGGCAGATCGCTCCATTACCCATCCCGTGGGCATCTTGGAAGACGTTCCCGTCAAGTTTGGTAATTTCTATTTACCTATAGATTTTGTTGTACTTGATATACCCGCAGATTATCCCGTTCCTATAATTCTCGGGAGACCATTTCTAGCAACTTCGGGTTGCAATGTGGATTGTAAGAACGCCAAGTTGAAATTCAACATTTTTGGAGATCAAGTAGAGTTCGCATTGCTTGCTGCAATGAAAGGAGAGCCGCGGGAGGATGATATCTTCAACATCTATGATGAAGAAGAATCAAGAGAATTGGTGAACTCTATCCTTATTAATGACCCTCTTGAAAGAGTTCTTAGTTTTAGTTTAATGGAGGAAGGTATAAATGGTTCTTGTGATGCAGATATACGAAGCTTAAAAGCATTGGAAGCAGATCCAGGAGCTAAGATTGAGAGACTAATTCAGGGGAAGAAAAGCAATTTAGGTTTCAGTCCCAATTCCAGTACCTCGACCGAGGCACTTTTTGGACCAAGCGAGGTGTTCTTATCTGAAGAACATCTCGGTCAACCACCTCGGACACTGACCCGAGACAGCAAGCGAGATGTTGTCAACTGAGGACAACAAACTTCCTAATCCTTTCTCTAAGAATCATTTACAGTTGGTGGAGCACTGGCTCCACCAAGCTTCTGATGGTAAAGAGCCTTGGTATATAGATATTGTTAATTACGTTGTTTTCTAGGAAATACCGCCCGGATTGACGTACGCTCAAAGGAAGAAATTCTTCAAAGATGTACGCCATTACTATTGGAACAAACCTCTACTATTCAAGAGAGGTCCGGATGGGATGCTTTGACGATGCATTCCGGAAGATGAAGTTGCTAGTGTTATATAGCATTGCCACTCGCTTCCTTGTGAAGGACATGCTAGCGCACACAAGATGTGCGCTAAGGTATTACGTTCTGGTTTCTTTTGGCCTACATTATTTAAGGATGTGCAAACGTTTGTTATTTCTTGTGATGCATTCCAAAGAACAGGGAACTTGTCTAGAAGGAACGAGATGCCACTCAACAATATTCAAGAAGTTGAGATCTTTAATGTATGGGGAGTTGATTTAATGGGACCTTTCCCATCATCCGTAGGGAACCTCTACATTCTCCTAGTTGTTGACTACGTCTCTAGATGGGTGGAAGTTATCGCCTCCCCCACTAATGATGCCATGGTGGTTGTAAAGTTCTTCAATCGGACTATCTTTCCACGTTTTGGTACACCACGCATCATCATCAGCGATTGAGGGACACATTTCATCAACCGGAAGTTTAAGGTACTTCTATCGAAGTATGGGGTAACCCACAAGGTAGCAATCCCTTATCACCATCAAGCTAGTGCGCAGGTCGAGATCTCGAATAGAGAATTCAAAGCAATTCTTGAGAAGAGCGTCTCTAGGATGAGGAAGGATTTGTCCATGAAGTTGGACAATGCTCTTTGGGCTTATAGGACCGCATTCAAGACTTCCATTGGTACCACCCCTTACAATTTTGTATATGGGAAGTCTTGTCATCTACCCGTTGAGCTAGAGCACAAGGCATATTGGGCAATCAAGTGGTTGAATTTTGATATCAAGGAAGCCAGAGAGAAGAGACTATTGGACATCAATGAGTTGGAAGAGTTGTGCTTAAACGCTTATGAGAATGCCAAGATCTACAAGGAAAGAACGAAGAGATGGCACTACAAGCATATCATTCCTAAGGAATTCAAAAAAGGAGATCTAGTTCTACTCATCAACTCCCGCCTCCGCCTCTTTCCAGGTAAGTGGAAATATAGATGGACAGGACCTTACGTTGTGAAAAATGTTTTCCCCTATGGTGTAGTTGATATTTGGGTAGAAACAAGCGGAAGCTTTAAGGTCAACGGTCATAGGCAGAAGAAGTACCGACCGGAAGTCCAGGTTGAGGAGATTGCACCGCTACACCTTCTTTAAGGATGATGTACGGTCCAGCTAGCGACCTTAAATCAAGCGCTTCTTGGGAGGCAACCCAATGTATTGCTTTCTTTTTCCTTTTTCTAGCTTAGTTTTAGATAGTTTGCTTTGCTTTTGGCGTCCTCTAGACAGAAACCAGGTGTTTTCTAAGGAAGGATTACAACTCAAGAGCTACACTGGAAGGACAAAAGTTCGAGAAATTGAGAAGACGAAGTTTGACTGAGACACATCTCGGTTGTTGTCACAGCACCTCGACCGAGATGTTCTTGGGGCTACCGAGGTGACAAGGTCTGACATCCAATCAGACACCTCGGTCTGGTCGGGACCACCTCGACCGAGGTAAAATCAAATTCAGCGAGGGGTATAAAAGGCGAGACGGCTTTTCTCTCTCCTCACTTTTCCCTCCTACATCGATCCTTGACCGCGGCGGTGCCCTAGCCTTGTTTCCTCGTTTCTTGCTCGTTTATCACGATTTTTGGTTCGATTACACCGGAGGAGGCAAGAGGATCGGTTTTCAAGCATCAAACACCGAGAAAAACGCTCCAAATCTGTAGAATCTCGGTATTTCGTTCGAAAACCCTAACTCTTCTTTCTTTCACTGATTTAGGACAGATTTGGCTCTAATTGCCACTTATTATTGCTGAAAAGGATATAAGTACCCCATAGGAAGCATTTGGTAGTGATTTGGGGGAAAATAACTTGAAAATCTGAGAGTTCGATCGAACATCACTTCGCCTTAGTCCGGTCGGCTGTGTCTCGGCTTAGGTGATTGTTAGAGCAACCGAGGTGTTCATCTATCAGAAGTCATGAGTAGCAGATCTGATCCCCAGCTTGTTTTGAGAGATAGACCCAGTAGTTCCTCCCCTTCTTCTACATCTCATCCTGCTATACCGGTGATCCATGAGCATCACCAGCGAGACTTTGATCGCATTTGTGGGCGCCCCATTATTGCCCCGCGGTTTCTGGATATTGCTATCTTCGAGTGCCTCCACGTGGCGAAGGACTTGAGGAAGATGATATCCATGGTAGGGTTGGAGGAGTTTATGGAGATACGAGCGCCAGCCTACTTAGAGCCGACCATGGAGTTTTTGAGTTTTGTCAATCACGTGCCTGAGTGCAACAACATCAAGTACAGGTTGCTGAACCGGAACTATATTGTGCCGCTGGACCAGTTTAGGGAGATCTTTGGCTTCCCTACTCCCACCGTTACTGATTTTCCTTCCCGAGCCGTATCTCGAGACTTCTGGGGCGAGATAGCCCATGTGGTGGAGCATAGTGATAGATGGAGACCTGGAGACTCTAGAGAGCGTATAATTTTTCACTTAGCTTTCCGCCTTGCTCACAGGATATTCAGTGAGACACTTTTGGCGCGTATTGAGACGTCCTAGAAGGTCCGTCAGGGGAAGCTGTTGAGTTTATTTTGCATGGTTACAGGTGGAGTACCTGAATTTGGAGGGATGCTAGCTAAGGACTTGCATAGGATAAAGGGCAAGTCCAAGGGAGATATCTGTTGTGGAGGTTTGGTGACCCATATTGCTATTGTCATGGGTTTAGATTTGTATACATGTACAGTGGTTGCGACTGCGAAGCCGTTTGGACTTCAGGAGATGATCACGAGGCGTATTCTCGTACCTCGTGGTCTTAGTACGCCGTATGTAGCTATGCCATGGGAGACGACAACTCCACAGGTCATTCTATGGTTACCTCAGTTCTCCATCTTCGACCGACATTACTGGTCTTCTACTTGGTTTCCTTACATGCAGGATGCCAGAGATGATGCTGATGATGATGAGGAGGAGTATGATGATGAAGAAGTTGCTATGGAGACCGGTACTGATACCGGCGGCCCTAGTGTTTCAGTTGTCGACCTTGATGATGAGGCGACAGAGAAGGAGGCAACACCACCACCACCACCTCAGCGCAGATTTCGGAGACGCAGAGATCTCGAGGCTCACCGACGGATCGATAAGCTGACTGAGCAGATTATTGACTCCTATGTTGCTATGACGGTTGACATGTCCCAGCGCTTTGAGGATGAGCGTAGATACACTGATGGCTGGATGCATCAGATAGGGGAGAACCATCATTACCAGCATCGTATGATGGAGATTCAGTTTCAGCAGATGATGGGCTATCCCTTTGATCCATCCCAACACCCCTATGTTCCACATCCACCACCACCTCCACCAGCTGACAAGGATTAGAGCTGCATGGATCTTCTTTATTTATTTATTATGCAGTTCATCTAGGTCCGGTGAGTTTCATGTTTCCTAAACTTTTATTTGACCCATTGGGACAATGTGCCCCAAGTATGGGGTATTTGTATGTATTATTTGACTATGTGGGTATGTTTGAATGACTCTATCTGATATTTATGATCTTATTCTACTTTACTTGGCTCTATGTGTTTATCTGCCATTGCATGCATACATACAGGTTTTTGTTTGAGAAAAACGTCGAAAACTGGTTTGAAATTTTTTTTTATGACCTTGACTTGGATGTTCTTGACTGGACGAGGTAGACACCTCATTCCGGTCGGGAACACCTCGACCGAGGCAGGTTCTTAACTGAGAGTTTTTCGAAACAATTTTGTGCTTCTTCTCTGGACATGACCTCAATGATGATTCTGTTTGCAGATTGGATTTAAAATCTTTATATGCTCGAAAGGTTTTATGATATGTTTAAGTTGCGAAATGCTTTGTTTGAAGTTTTAGCATGTTTAATACTTTGTTTTTATCAAAATTATGTTGGATTTGAAGGTTGACACCACATGATGAGTTCTATCACATTCTTCTTGGGATGATTAAGGCATATCATTCTCTTCTCTTCTTATTCTTGATCATATTCGGCACCATTCACATAGCCGGGTGTTTGTCTCTTGCCAAAGTCGGATTGAGCGATATTCCTAACGGGTCATGGTATGTGCATCAAGGGTTTGAGGCATCTCGAGAAATTGATGATTGCTGATCTCCTAGGCTTCGGTTATTTTGCACCTCGAGAAATTGGTGGAAGATGTTGAGTTTCAAAGGAAGTAAAGTAAGATCCTTTTCTCGGATTCTAGCACCACATACCCTATATGCATCCCACCCTGACACGTTTCTTGACATCTTTTGGAAGCCCTTGAGACCTCGAGCTTGTTGATTAACTTGGTGGTTTAAACTAGATTATACATGATTGATTTCGATAAATATGATTTATTATGCATTCTATGATTTTATGCAAAGATGAACAACTTTCTTATATTTATAAAATGTTTTGATCATGTCTTGATTTTATTTGCCATGAAGCATTCTCTTAGAGTGATCTATGAGTGAAGCACACCACCAAAAATGTTTTGAAATGCTTTTCATTGATCTTTTCTGACTTATAATCCATTCTATCTTGTACTTAAGATTTGGAACTTGCTTGGGGACAAGTAAGGGACAAGTATGGGGTATTTTGATAGCATGTATTATAATCTATATTTTGCGGCTATTTTAGACGTTTTATCTTCATAAATCTGCATGTATGAATGTATATTATTTGATAATATTGTTGTTTTGTCTACCTTTGCGGGAATCGAGGTCTACACCTAGTTTCGTTGTAATTGTAGGTAAAATGGCACGTTTTGGACCGAAATGGAGCTAAGGAGTCATTGGAGCTACATTCTGGAGCTTAAGGAAGATCTCAGGAAGCATGGAAACGATTAAGAAGATTGACTTTGGACCAGATTCGAGAGATTTCACATTCAGTCGAGATTCACCTCGGTCAGCTACAGTACCACCTCGACCGAGGTGATCTTGAGGAGCGTCCCGACCGAGGCGAACATCCTATCGCCGGTGAGATCTTCATTTTTGGCTGAGTCTTTTATTTTTGGAAAGAAGATATCTTATATTTTTGGATGGATTTTTGGAAGGAAGATATTATTTCTGGATGATTTATTTTAAGAGAGATATATTTTCTAGGAAATTATCTTTTTAAGATATTTTATCTTTGGAAGATAATTCTCCTATATAAAGGGTTGAATTTTCTACAATTCAGCCATCTTCGGATCAAGAGATTTCTGGAGTATTTTCTGAGAGTTTGATGGAAGAATTGAAGGAAGTATTGAGGGATTGAAGTTCAAGGAAGAAAGGAATCATAGTTGGAGTTGGCTTTTGAAGGAGTTTGTAAGACTTTCTTAGATTCCTTTTGGTTTGTTGTCTTTGTTGAGTTGTGATTGAGGAACGCTTGTTTGTTGACTATTTGATTCAGTTATTGAGACCTTTTTCTTAAGGTTTTCTTGTTCGAATATTGATTCCTTTTCCATAAATTTGATTATTGTTATCATGATGATTGATGGCTAAGTTTCTTATGCGATTCTAGGGTGATTGGCTGAAAGTTGTGGGAAAGATGATGATAGAGTGATCTTAATCCCAGTAGGACCCTGAAAGCTCGAGTCTTTACCTTAACCCTAGAACACCTCGCTCAGTCGTTGAACATCTAGGCCGGGGTGGAATCTGACTGAATGAGGTGAACCTTTTCCTGAACCTTATCTGAGTTAAGTGTTTAAGTTTGCCAAATCCTATCCTTATTACACTTTTCCTGGTTCAATGCAAGCCTATGATGAGACATACCCGGTGATTCCTTTGTTTGTTTACCTAAGATCATGAGTGTAGGTAATAAAGGTTTATCCTTTATTGGGGTTTGAGTGTGCCTTCATTCCAAATTTGTGAGTTAGCCTGAGACTTACCCGGTAAAGGTTGATTCTATTCACTTAGGTGGTGTGTTCGTATGAGATTATAGTTCCTTTCCTTAGTACCTTGAGACTTACCCGGTGTAGGAGCTTTGGTTTGGGATAGTGAGTAGTGAGACTTACCTGGTGATCTATTCCCACCTTAGAAACACCTTCCCTTTGCAAACCTCAGCTTTGTCCGCGTTATCCTTTGAGATCTTGAGTCGGAAGCACAACTAGATGCTTTAATCCCTAGAATCCGCATTTCCCCTTACTTGACTTTATATCATCTTTGATTGCTTTAATTGCTTTTAGTTAATTGCAATATTTGACAACTTGATTCTGTGTTTTGTTTCACCTAAGTCCCTGTGATCGACCCCTAGAATTCTTGCTTTTATTACAATTGACCCGTACACTGCGGGTTCACATATTTGTTCAAGCATACTTCTTCGGTTATAAATTTTTAAGCTTACACACACCGTTTGGAGCGAACAATGAACTCTAGGTAGTAGTGAGCCTCGCAAGCCGCTATTGGATTGAGTGTGCTAGGATTGTTGCTTAGGACTTGCCTTCTCGAGATTTACCCGGTAAGGAGAGGTTTGACCCCTAGATAACAATCCGGTTTGTGTTGAATTCCCAACCTTAGGTTCCTAGAGACTTACCCGATAATAGGACCTTAGATGCGGGATTAGTTGATCATGAGACCTACCCGGTGATTGATCCCATTAGAGAAACACCCTTTCCCAACATACCGCAGCTTGTCTAAGGTTGATCAGAAGCTTGAGTCCGATACCATAACCGGGAGTCCCAATCCCTAGAATCCGCTTTTCTTTCTTTGTTCACATATCTTGTTCTTGTGCCGTTTGTTTTGTGTTGTTTGGTTGATTGATAACCTTGCATGATTTGTGATCTTTGTTTGATCACCACAAAAACCCAACAAAAAATATCATGATTTTCATTTCTTTATTGTTTCTCTTTTCTTAGACTAGATTTGCACTATCCATGATCACTTGTTTGATTTGATTTCACCTTAGTCTTCGTGTTCGACCTCGGAGTACTATTCTTGCTACAAAACGACCCATACACTGTGGGTTCACTAGGAGTTAGGAGAATATATCGAGTTATAGATTGTAAGGCTTTTGCGTGATACATTTCTAGCGTAACAAGTTTTTGGCACTGTTGCTGGGGACTAGGTCTAGATTGAATCATTGTGTGTGATTCTTTTTAGTATAGGTCTTTCTTTTGCTTGTGATCTTTTTTGTTTTATGTCTTTGATTTTTCAGGACATCTGTCACTCTTTAGGTGCATGTGAAGATCTCGTGGCAATGATTTAGCTCCATTCGATCCTGAACCGGAGAAAACCCTTAAGAGTAGATCCAAAGGTGCTAAGGAGAAGAAAGGGATGGCCGAAGCAAACCTTAGGGTTGTATTGGATGCAACTTTAGAGCAACTAAGACTTAAAGAATAAACTCTAGAGCAAATGAGGCTTAGGAAAGAAGCTTTTGAGAATGAGAGGAGACTCGCAAACGAGAGGCAAGAAGCTTTTAGGAGGGAGATTGATGAGATTAGGCAAGCTCTTGTGCAAAGAGAAGTTAATGTTCATCAACATCCACCTCCACCACCACCGCAGCCGGCGGTACATGTACGGCATGAGCATATTATTATTGAGGAGCCACAAACTCTTGGCCAACGTATGGATCCAGCCCAAACAGTGCACCGTCCGGGTGTAAACTTAGGAGATCCCGCAATCCATGACTACGAGCTCCGCCTTCAAGTGCTACAAATGATCTGGCATAATCAATTTAGAGGGATGGAAGGAGAGTCTCCTCATCAACACTTGATGAATTATGAGATCTTGATGGAGACTCTAAGGCCACCTAGATTGGAGAGCAACGACCACAAGTTTAGGGCTTTTTCTTTCTCACTTAAAGATAAGGCCTTGGCTTAGTACCAATCTATTCCACTAGGACGTGTGGGTACTTGGGAGGAGATGACAACCGAATTTCTTACAAAGTTCTTCCCGGCCACCTTCCAAGACAACCGAGCTAAGAGGGAAGATCAATGCCTTCGTGCTGAAGGATAAGGAGAGCCTATTCAAATCTTGGGAGAGGTTCAAAGACCTCCTCCTAGATTGTCCACACCATGGGATACCGAAGATAGAGTTATTGGAGATTTATTTCAAGGGGCTTGATGAGGATAGTTAATTCAAGCTCCAATCACTTTCCGGAGGAACATTCATGGAGAAGAATGTGGATGAGGCTTGGGATTTCGTAGAGAAGCAAGCCTTGGTGATAGAGAAGTACCCCCATAGGAAGAGTGATGGGAGGAAACCGGGAGCATATGAAGTAAGTGAAGTCACCATTAGCAACTACAAACTTGATGCAATCAACAATGAGCTTAAGTCCTTGAGGGAGTTGTGTACCACAAACTTAAAGAGTCAAACAAGTCCATAAGTGCAAGTGCTAGCCAACTTGGCTTCCAGAGAGGAGGATGTTAACTACATGGGAAGGGGAAATTTCAACAACTACCAAGGCCCTAGGAACTTCAACAACAACACCCGGCATTACAACAATTATCGGCCTAACCACAACCATCCCGGATTCTCCTATTCTAACCCGGATGGTGCCTTGAACTCTCTCGCATCCACAAGCGCAGCCCCACCATCTAAGGCTTCACAAGAGCCTCCACCCCGTTTTGCTCAACCTCCAAAGGATAGGACCGAGATGATGTTTGAACAATTGCTAGAGAGGTTTAGTGGGCTTGAGAGCACGGTGACATTCATTTCCAAGGCTCAAAAGGTGCTTGAAGCACAAGTATTCCAAAAGGCGGGTGAAGCACAAAGGGATCCGGGAAAGCTTCCCGGAAGGACCGAGGATAATCCAAGAGGCCAAGTGTTGAACATTACCACAACGAGTGGACTGAGCATGAAAGATCCCTCACCAAAGGAGAATGACAAGGGGAAGCAAGTAGTAGTGGAGGAAGAACCATTGCAAGAAGAAGGCAAGAGCAAAGATGATGAGCCAATATATGTGGCACCTCCGCCATACAAGCCACCACTACCATTTCAACAATCACGAGCAATAGCTCGTTTGGATAAACATTTCAGTAAATTCCTTGAACTCATGTCTAAATTACATATAAACATTCTGTTCATGGATGCAATTCTAGGTATGCCGGCCTATGGAAAGTTTTTGAAGGAGATACTCTCCAACAAGAGGAAGTTGGAGGAGCATGAAGAAGTGAGGATGACAAAGAGGTCCTCCGAGTTGATTCAAACCATGAGGTAGAAGATGCCTCCTAAGCTGCAAGATCCGGGGCCATTTTGTTTGCCAATTGGAGTGGGAGAAGTGCAATATGAGCCCCTATGTGACATTGGAGCAAGTGTAAGCATTATCCCGCTTGCACTTTACAACAAGGTTGGGCTAGGAGAAAGAAACGGTTCTAGTCAAGATGACCCTCTGCATGGTGAACCAACCAATTACTCACCCCGTGGGGATCCTTGAGGACATACTGGTTCAGCTTGGGAAGTTCTATGTTCCAATCAATTTCGTTGTTTTGGACATCCCGGCGGACTACCCGGTTCCCATCATTTTGGAAAGACCATTCTTATCCACCTCGGGATGCTTAGTGGATTACAAAAATGGGATCCTCTCCTTCAACATAGGAAGAAGAAAATATCAAGTTCAAACTATCCACAATGATGAAGGGGTCAACCCTTGGTGAAGACGTCTTCAACATTGTCGAGGAAGAAGTGTTTAGGGAAGTTGTGAGCTCAATCCTAATCAAGGATACATTAGAGAAGGTTCTTAGCATGACTATCATGGAGGAAGGAGTTGAGGAAGATTGCAATGAAGAAATCCAAGCCTTGGATGCATTAGAAAAGGAGACAAGTACTGAATTTGAAGTGCACGAAAAAGGCTGAAGAGTTGTAAGAACCACGACCAAGAGGCAAGAACCACGCCTGTGGTTTCATTAAATAGACCCATGGAGGATCATGTCGTAGCTAATTGTGCCAAAACCACGCATGTGGTTGTGCAAGATCCCGTGGGATCACCCGTGGTTTCTCCAAAAAGTCCCATAGTTGTTGATAAAGCTACAAGGAATCTTAGAGAGTCTTCAATAACTTTGGATTCATCTAATGTGGAGCTATATGTATCACACCCAACCGAGAAAGGTCCACCTAAACTTGATTTCAAACCTCTCATTTCTTATTTAAAGTATGGTTTCCTTGGTTCAAATTCTACTTATCCCGTGATTGTGAATGCATCTTTGAGTGATGATGAGCTTGATAGATTGTTGAATGAATTGAAATTGCATAGGAAAGTTATAGAATACATCATTGATGACTTAGTTGGCATTAAACCATCCTTGTTCATGCATAAAATCTTGATGGAAGACAACCATAAACCTTCTATTGAACCTCAAAAAAGATTGAACCCTATTATGAAAGAGGCAGTCAAGAAAGAAATCTTAAAGTTGCTAGATACGGGAATTATTTTCCCGATTTCGGATAGTAAATGGGTTGGTCCCGTTCATGTTGTTCCTAAGAAGGGTGGTATGTGTAACACCCCAAATCCTAGAGGACTCGGAATGCTACGAGCTGGGACCTCACAGTGGGTCCCGACCCTTAGCTTGACAACAACTTCATCGGACCTTACAACACGGCACAAATAAAAAGGCAAAGCAACATAGTTTATTTCATGAGCGAAAGCAAAAGTACAAACTCAAAACAATCCAGCCGAGTCTCAAAACCAAGACATGAAACAAGAATTACAGTCCCGTCTTATAATGCACGGAACCCCGGCTGCCCATTACCGCCGGATCACTCGATCGCCTCTCTAACCTGCAAGGCATCTACAAGGTGGTATAACACCGTCAACTAACATTCTATGCATAAGTAGGGTTGTTAACGGTTCCAGAACCGGTATTTTTTTGTGGAACCGGGAACCGAACCGTTTATGGTAAACGGTTCGGTTCCGTAATTTTTTTTTGGACGGAACCGTTTAGAACCGAACCGGTCAGGAACCAAACCGGTTAGGAACTGTTTTTCTTGAACCAAAACTGGACCGTTTAATAAATAGGGAGAACCGTTTGGAACCGGACCGGGATGAACCGTTTGGAACCGGACCGGGATGAACTGTTTGGAACCGGAACCGGTTGGAACCTTTTGGAACCGGAACCGCATAGAACCTTTTGGAACCGGAACCGTAAAGACCGAAACCGTTTGGAACTTGCTAAGTTAAGACCCTGGCTTTCCAATGCAAATGATTCTAAGGTAAGACCCGACTTTCCGATACAATATTTAAAGAAACTTGCTAAGTTCTCACCGTATTGAGAATAGTTTCTTATAAGGTCAAATTTGATGGCGAATATATCTACATAGGTGATATCTATATCTATATACCGTCCTTGTAGTTTATGACAAAGATTATGAAGTTGCTGATTGAAAGCCTTAGCAGCTTGGTTATGTGTTTGAACACATCCAAAATTTTAAAGCTTTGATTTGTTTGTACCAAATTTCGCTATGCTTTGAGCCAAGCAGCCAAGTGGGCCCGTATTGTGGATCCAAAAGTTTCTTGATCCATTATCATATAATCTCTGTGGAATGTCAAACGAGAGTTCAGATCCATTATTCTTACTTAGTCTTGTTCAATCTCTTGAACTCGAAGCATACCTGAATTCCAGATTGAAATTCTGCTAAATATGCTGGGATTGAAGCCACCACCTCAACATATGTCTTGGAGTAGAAAGCACCAGCAAGATCATTTTGGCCTATGTCGAACATGTACAGACCCTTGTAGAAGTAATCTTCTCCAGAAAGGTACCCGTCGAGTTTCTTATCTACATGAAATTTCAACTGGAGTTAAATTTCTTTATCATGCTACTAGAAACCACAGTAGAATATAGTGAAGTGAGATGTTGTTATTGTTGTTGTATATACTCGGTGATGATAGTAAGTCGAGAACTCAAGCTTTGAAGCGTAGAAACTGAGTCACTTGGATCCCAAACAAGATTGGAAAAATTGAGTTTGTAGTTGCAAGGTGTATTGTGGATCCTGCAGCTACAAAGTTGGAGCCTGTGTGGAAATTCAGAACGCTGATCGAGTCAAGATATGCATTCAAAAAGGGCAGGTCCATCGCTTGCACTGTAAATTTGATCATATTAAGAATCTCATACACATATCTCGATATAAGAATCTTATACACATATCTTGATATCGATATTGATATATAAATACGAATTGAAGGTTAATGGTTACTTATTGAGAAAAATCGAGAATCAAACGGCCATTGTAGAACCTTAAATTTTTTTTGTCCATAGTAAGTCTGGCCATATGGAGGAACAAACTTCAAGCCAAGGCCAACGACGAGGTTACCGGTATCGGAACTTGAGTTGCCAAAGTTAAAGACGGCGGGGTAGTTGAACTCGATAAAATTCGAGCACACTAGAGAGATGGAGAGTATGAAGACTAGCTGGAAGATCTTGGTAGCCATGAATGGAAATTGTGAGATAGCAAGGTAGATTCATTAAACTGAGAAGAAGAATTCCGTTGAATGAATACTGAATAAAAGTGAATGAATTCTGAATAAGTGAATAGAAGTGAAGAAAATAGCAAATCAGTGAATGAATACCTCACAACAAACACAATAGTATTAAATCATTAATTATCAAATAGAAAAATAGCAAATCAATGAATGAATACTGAATAGAAGTGAAGAAAAAATAGAAGAATCGAAGAAGTGAAGAATGTACAAGGCAACGAAGACGGGAGGCGAGGGTCGGTGATAACACGATTTATAGCATAGCTTTAGGTGCACATTTAGGTAGGATTCTCGCTCAATCATGCATTGTCTAGCACTAGTCCAATACGTTTTGCACTCAAAACATGTGTTTTGTCGAGATAGACGTCTACACGGGCTTGTGTGCGTTTTGTAGGTATTTCGGGGAATTTCGAGCTAAAACGACGCATTTGAAGGTCACCCATTCAGAGGACGCGTTTCCAACTCATTAGAGCACAAAGAATGACTCAAGGAACCTTGCCAACAAAGGCCATGCACCAAACCACAGCCTAATGATCCAAAACAAAGTTTCTGCACAGAATCACGGTCATCTGAAAGACCACGGCCGTGGAAACAACCGTGGAATTTGCAAGATTCTCGTGACAGCTGTGCCACGACTCTCATGGCCAGCTCATGAAGAAATTGGTTATAAAAGTGGTCCTTGATAGTGGTTAGAGGCAGCTGGGATTTTGGGGTAGTTTTGGGGAGCAGCTCACACATTCTCTATTGCTCTTGAACAAAATATATTCCAAGAAGAAGAAGGATTATTCTAGGTAGTAAAGTGCAAGAAGAAGAAGAAAGGAGCCATTGCCATTGAAGAGGAGAGGAGAAGACACACCTATCTCTTGTATTTCGGATTTATTTCTAGAAGTTTTTGAACTCTTGAACCTTCCTTTGGAAGGGTTGTAAGTCGTTCTAATTCAATCTTCAGATTTGGATTGTGTTTGGAGTTTATTTGTTCATCTTCTTTCTCCTATTTTTCTTGCTATGGAGATTATGAATCTATGCTTGTTTGTTTTGAATCCCAATATGAATGTTGTAGGCTAGATTGATGTGATTCTAGGGTTAGGAAAGGATGGTTATGGCTAGATCTATGATAGGATGAACTTAGGTTTACCTTTGGATGATTTTTGTTTATGGACGTAGCTACTGTTAGGAATCACGGGTAGTTCTTGAAGAACCACGGCCGTGGTTTCTGTAGAACGAACCGTGATTTTCCTGATTCGAAGGATCTCACCTTAGGTTCATAAAATTGTTGAAACCCTAAGTTTTTGCTGAGTTTAACCTACCCTAGGGCATCCTAGTGTAGAGACTAAGTGTTAGGAGAGACTTACCCGGTAATCCTTGCCCTTAGAATCTAAAATAGCAAAGCCTTAGGTAATGGTGAGCCTAATAAGCCGCCATTGGATTTAGTGTGCTAGGATAATTGCTTAGAACTTCCTTTTCCGAGACTTACCCGGTAAGGATAGGTTAGACCTCTAGGTAATAATCCGGTTTGTGTTAAAATCCTATCCTTAGGTTCTTGGAGACTTAACCGGTGATGAGACCTTAGGTGTGGACTAGTTGGATCATGAGACTTACCCGGACATTGATCCCATTTTAGAAGCACTAAATCCCAACATATCATAATCAATCCAAAGAATGAGTAGATAACTTGAGATTTATGCCATAACCGGAATTTCCAACCCCTAGAATCCGTTTTCCTTCTCTCTTGATCACATCTTGTTCGATTTGTTTATTTGTGCCGATTTTTCCGATTGAGTTTGATTTGGTTTGTTTGCATGAGTTGCGATCTTTGATTTGATCATTTTAAAACCGACAAAAACAAATTGCGATTTTCCTTTTTCCTTACTTCCTTCTTTAGACTAGACCTTGCTAAATTCAATCACAACTTAGTTCGATTTCACCATAGTCTTTGTGTTCGACCTTGGAGTACTTATCTTTCTACATACGTCCCGTACACTGAGGGTGCGCTAAGAATTAGGATAATTATAACAAGTATAAATTTAAGGCTTATTGCGTACACACTTTCTAGCGTAACAAGTTTTTGGCGCCGTTGCCGGGGACTAGGTCTAGATTGAGTCTATTTTGTGATTGATTCTAGTGTAGATCTTTCTTGTTTCTTTTGATCTCTTTTTGGTTTGTGTCTTTGCTTTTCAGGCAATCTATTTCTCTTTAGGTGTATGCGAAGATCTCGTGGCAAGGATCTAGCTCCATTCGATCCCGAACCGGAGAAACCCTTCGATCTAGATCTAAGAACATCCGAAAAGAGAAAGAGATGGCCGGTAGAAATCTTCAAGCTGAATTGGACGAAGCCTTAGAGCAAATAAGGCTTAGAGATGAACTCTTGGAGGAAGAAAGGAGACTTGCCAATGAGAGGCAAGAAGAAACTAGGAGGGAGATTGAAGAGATTAGGCAAGCCCTTGTCCAAGGAGAGCTTAATCGCCGACAACCTCCACCACCTCCACCACAACCGCAACCGGCGGCTAATGTTAGGGTTGTTCCAATTGCCATTGAGGAGCCACAAACCCTAGGGAGACGCATGGATCCGGCACAAAGAGCACACCGACCGGGTGTGAATCTAGGAGATCCCGCAACCCACAACTATGAGCTCCGCCCTCAAGTTCTACAAATGATCCGGCACAATCAATTTGGAGGGATGGAAGGAGAGTCCCCTCATCAACACTTGATGAATTATGAGATCTTGATGGAGACTCTTAGACCACCAAGATTGGAGAGCAACAACCATAAGCTAAGGGCCTTTTCCTTCTCTCTTAAGGACAAAGCCTTGGCTTGGTATCAATCTATTCCACAAGGGAGAGTTGGCACTTGGGAAGAGATGACAACCGAATTCTTAACCAAGTTCTTCCCACCATCCAAGACCACCGAGCTAAGGGGAAAGATCAATGCCTTCGTGATGAGGGATAGAGAGAGTTTGTTCAAGTCTTGGGAGAGATTCAAAGATCTTCTTCTAGATTGTCCGCACCATGGTATACCAAAGATTGAGCTATTGGAGATCTACTTCAAGGGGCTTGATGAAGATAGCCAATTCAAACTTCAATCACTTTCCGGTGGGACATTTATGGAAAAACATGTGGATGATGCTTGGGAGTTTGTGGAGAAGCAAGCTCTAGTGATTGAGAAGTACTCGCATAGGAAGAGTGAAGGGAGAAAGGCGGGAGCATATGAGGTGAGTGAAGTCACCATGAGCAATTTCAAGCTTGACGCCATCAACAACGAGTTGAAATCCTTAAGAGCGTTGTGCACTACAACCTTGAAGAGCCAAACAACTCCTCAAGCACCTCCACAAGCAAACTTGTCTTCCAAGGAGGTGGATGTCAACTACATGGGAAGAGGCAACTTCAACAATTACCAAGGCCCAAGGAACTTCAACAACAACCGGCAATTCAACAATTACCGGCCAAACCATAACCATCCCGGATTTTCTTACTCAAATCCGGATGGAGCCTTGAACCCTCCCGCCTCCACAAGCACCACTCCACCACAAAGAGCTTCACAAGAATCTCCACCCGGTTTTCCTCAACCTTCAAAGGATAGAACCGAAGTCATGTTTGAACAATTGCTAGGAAGATTGAGTGGACTTGAGAGCACCGTCACTTCAATTTCTAAGGCTCAAAAGGTCTTGGAAGCACAAGTCTTTCAAAAGGCTGGGGAAGCACATAGAGATCCGGGGAAGCTTCCCGGAAGAACCGAAGACAACCCAAGAGGCCAAGTTTTGGCTATCACAACAAGGAGTGGGTTGAGTATGAAGGATCCTTTGCCCAAGGACCAAGCTAAAGGGAAGCAAGTAGTGGTAGAAGAGGGAAGAAAGCAAGATGATGGGGGGAAGAGCAAGGATGTAGAACCAACTTATGTAGCACCGCCTCCATACAAGCCACCACTACCGTTCCCGCAATCAAGAGCAAGAGCTCGTTTGGACAATCACTTTGGTAAGTTCCTTGAACTAATGTCCAAGTTACATATTAACATTCCGTTCATGGATGCCATCTTAGGAATGCCGGCATACGGGAAGTTTTTGAAAGAAATACTCTCTAACAAAAGGAAGTTGGAGGAGTATGGGGAGATTAGGATGACCAAGAGATCCTCAGAGTTAATCCAAACGATGAAGGAGGCAATGCCCCCTAAGCTAAGGGATCCAGGCTCTTTTTGTGTTCCAATTGGAGTAGGAGATGTGAAGTACGAAGCCCTTTGTGATCTTGGGGCGAGTGTAAGCATCATACCGCTTGCACTTAGTAACAAGGTCGGGCTAGGAGAGCCAAAGCCGGTCAAGATGACCCTCTATATGGCGGATCGATCCATCACTCACCCGGTTGGGATCCTTGAAGACATTCCGGTGCAATTGGGAGGATTCTATGTGCCTATCGACTTTGTAGTATTGGACATTCCGGCGGATTACCCGGTTCCCATCATCCTAGGAAGACCTTTCCTAGCCACATCCGGATGTCTAGTGAATTGCAAGAACGTGACTCTCTCCTTCAACATTGGAGAAGAGAACATCAAGTTTAAGCTGTCCACAATGATGAAAGGGCCAACCCTTGATGAGGATATCTTCAACATAGTCGAGCAAGAGGAATCTAGAGAAATGGTGAGCTCAATTTTGATCAAGGATCCCTTGGAAAAAGTTCTCACCTTGAGTATGATGGAGGAAGACATTGAGGAGGGTTGTAATGAAGAGATCAAGGCCTTGGAGGCATTGGAAGAGGAGCAAAGAGTTGGGTTTGAAAGCCACGAAGAAATTGTGAACAGCTGTAAGTTCCACGGTCGAGATTTAGGAACCACGGCCGTCAAACTCTCTGGACAACTCCGAGAAACAAGCCTGGAAGGAACCACGGCCGTGGAAGTTGAGCCAACCGTGATTCCAACCGTGATTTCCCCTGAATCAGCTCTCAATGATGATAAAGCTTCTAGGAGCCAAGGGGAGTCTTCATTTGCTTTGGATTCATCTCATCCAATCTTATTTGGATCTTCTTCAACCGAAAAAGGTCCTCCCTCACTTGAACTCAAACCCCTTCCCTCTCATTTAAAGTATGCATTCCTTGGTGATAATTCTACATACCCGGTGATTGTTAATGCATGCTTGAGTGATGATGAACTTGCTAAATTGCTACATGAATTGAGATTGCATAGGAAAGCTATTGGTTATACCATTGATGATTTGGTTGGCATTAAGCCATCTTTGTGCATGCATAAGATAATGATGGAAGATAACCACAAACCCTCTATAGAACATCAAAGGAGATTGAATCCTATAATGAAAGAGGTGGTCAAAAAGGAAATTATTAAGTTGCTAGATGCGGGAATTATCTACCCTATCTCGGATAGTAAGTGGGTTAGCCCCGTTCATGTAGTACCTAAGAAAGGTGGAATGACGGTAGTAACTAATGAGAACAATGAACTAATACCAACTAGAACGGTCACGGGATGGAGAATGTGTATAGATTATAGGAAATTGAACATGGCCTCTAGGAAAGATCACTTTCCCCTCCCCTTCATTGACCAAATGCTAGAAAGATTAGCTCAACACTCTCACTTTTGCTATCTAGATGGGTATAGCGGATTCTTCCAAATCCCTATCCACCCCGATGACCAAGAGAAAACAACTTTTACATGTCCATGGGGTACCTTTGCATATAGGAGAATGCCATTTGGGTTGTGTAATGCACCCACCACCTTTCAAAGGTGTATGATGGCTATCTTTTCGGAATACATAGAAAATATCATGGAAGTGTTCATGGATGATTTCTCTGTTTACGGTTCTTCTTTTGATGATTGCTTAGCTAATTTGTCAATGGTGTTGCAAAGATGTGAGGAGACAAATCTTGTCTTAAATTGGGAGAAATGCCACTTCATGGTAAGTGAAGGGATTGTGTTAGGACACTTGGTGTCTAACCGTGGCATTGAGGTTGATAGGGCTAAAATTGAAACGATAGAGAAGTTGCCACCACCTACCTCGGTGAAGGGGGTAAGGAGTTTCCTAGGGCATGCCGGTTTTTACCGGAGATTCATACAAGATTTCTCTAAAATTTCTAAGCCTCTAACTAACCTACTAATGAAGGATGTTGATTTTGTCTTTTCCAAAGATTGTCTTGAAGCATTTTGTAGGTTGAAGAACGCATTGATCTCCACACCTATCATGCAACCTCCGGATTGGAGTCTACCATTTGAAATCATGTGCGATGCAAGTGATGTGGCCGTAGGGGCCGTTTTGGGGCAAAGGAAAGAAGGGCACACTCATGCTATTTACTATGCTAGCAAGACGCTAGATGATGCCCAACTCAACTATGCTACTACCGAGAAGGAGTTGTTAGCGGTGGTGTATGCATTTGAGAAATTCCGCTCGTACCTTGTTGGAGCGAAGGTCATAGTTTATACGGATCACGCGGCGATCCGTTATCTACTTACAAAGAAGGATGCCAAGCCGAGGTTGATTCGGTGGATCCTTCTTCTCTAAGAGTTTGATTTGGAGATAAGAGATAAGAAGGGATCCGAGAACTCGGTGGCGGATCACCTTAGTAGACTCCCACCATTGGAGCTTGGGAAAGACAACATCCCGATAGATGATTCATTCCGGGATGAACAATTGCAAATGGTGGAAGAATGCTTTTTCCAAGTAGCTAGAGGAAGTGAACCATGGTATGCCGACATTGTGAATTACTTAGTGTGTGAGGAAGTGCCTCCCGGATTATCATATTCGCAAAGGAAGAAGTTCTTCAACGATGTAAGGCATTACTATTGGAGCGAGCCACTTCTATTCAAGAGAGGCCCGGATGGGGTGCTAAGAAGGTGCATACCGGAGGATGAAGTGGAAAGTGTGATCCGGCATTGTCACTCCTTACCATGTGGAGGCCATGCTAGCTCACACAAAACGTGTGCCAAGGTATTGCAATCCGGTTTTTATTGGCCTAACTTGTTTAGAGATGTGCAAGGATTTGTAGCGGCATGTGATGCTTGCCAAAGAACGGGAAACATTTCAAGGAGGAATGAAATGTCCTTGAATAACATCCAAGAAGTTGAGATTTTTGATGTGTGGGGTGTAGACTTCATGGGACCGTTCCCTTCTTCATGTGGCAATCTCTTCATCCTATTGGCGGTGGACTATGTATCAAGATGGGTAGAAGCAATCGCCTCTCCTACAAATGATGCCAAAGTGGTAGTGCGGTTCTTCAACCGGGTGATCTTCCCTAGGTTTGGAACACCAAGGGTGATCATTAGTGATGGAGGGAAACACTTCATAAATAGGAACTTTGGAGCACTTTTGGCCAAGTATGGGGTGACTCATAAGGTAGCAACACCTTACCACCCTCAAACTAGTGGCCAAGTGGAGATCTCCAACCGAGAGATCAAAGCCATACTCGAGAAAACGGTGTCTAGAACAAGGAAGGATTGGGCCATGAAGCTCAATGACGCACTATGGGCATATAGAACCGCCTTCAAGACACCTATTGGCACCACTCCCTACAAGTTGGTCTATGGCAAGTCTTGCCATCTTCCGGTGGAAATGGAGCATAGAGCTTATTGGGCCATCAAGTGGCTAAACTTTGACCTCAAGGAGGCGGGAGAGAAGAGATTGCTTGATATCAATGCCCTTGAGGAGCTCCGGTTGGAAGCTTATGAGAATGCCCGGATTTACAAGGAGAGAACCAAAAGGTGGCATGACAAGAGGATCATTCCAAAGGAGTTGAGTGAAGGAGATCTTGTCCTTCTCTTCAACTCAAGGCTAAGACTTTTTCCCGGAAAGCTCAAATCAAGATGGACCGGGCCATATGTGGTGAAGAAGATCTTTCCCCATGGAGCAATTGAAATAGGAGGGGAGCATTGTGGAAATTTCATGGTAAACGGGCACCGCTTGAAGAAATACATTCCGGGAGCACCGGTAGACATGATTGCCCCGCTTCACCTTGCATAGACACTCCCGAGTTTGGTCAAGCTAATGACCTTAAAGAAGCGCTTGGTGGGAGGCAACCCATCGGTAACGTTTTTCCTTCGTTTTAGCTTAGATTTTTCTGTTTTTGTGTGCTTTGTGTGTGTTTTATGTGTGCTAGAACATTAGTGGCATTGGAAGCCTTTCTTGGAAATGATGATGATGAAACCCTCACCAATCATGGGTGGAGCGGACGCAGAACTTGGACGGCTAGCGGTGCCTAGCGCGGGTTTCAAAGCTTGAAGGACGTTTAGAGCTCCCTACCATGGTTGAAAGGATCATCAAACATCAATCCTCTTGAGAATTCCCAAATACCGAAGCAAACCATTTTACATTGTGAGAACCTTCTTTCACTCTCTTTACTTGAATACCACATTGGGGACAATGTGTTTCTAAGTATGGGGTGGGGTTTGCATGATCCTTTGCATGAAGAGCATCTAGGATAGGTTAATATTTGCACATCTCTTGCATTGTACATACTTAAATCGAAAATTCCATAAAAAATCAGAAAATTTAAAAAATTTTTTGTGCTTTCTAGGCTTGGATATGATCCTAATGATGAAAACTTGTCTTGTGATTGGCCACGAATGGCCTTATGTGTTAAATTGATAAATGCATATGTGGACTTGAAATACTTCTCTTGAATTCCATGAATGACTTGAGAGCATGATGATTGCCTAGAATGGATTGAGTATTGAAAATCGAAATTACATGATAGTTCTTGCATACCATCTAGGAATGAATAAGGCATTTCATCTTTCTCTACTTCTCATCTTGATCATGATTGCTTGAGCACCTCAATTGATATAAATTTGACCTCCTTTTAAACCCATCCGGGAATAGGAGCATGCTAGTGTGTTTGAATGTGTGAAAAGCAAGTGCGGGGTGAAGATGTAATGAAAAGAATGTCGTGAATGGAATGCTGAAATTATTGTGGAAGTGTAGCCAAAATAGGTTTGGGGGCGTTGGTTTAAATGACAAGTAACTCGGTACACTTCACATGATCGGGTG
Organism: Fagopyrum esculentum; assembly: GCA_033239045.1. NCBI lineage: Eukaryota > Viridiplantae > Streptophyta > Magnoliopsida > Caryophyllales > Polygonaceae > Fagopyrum > Fagopyrum esculentum. The sequence goes on along the minus strand of BSUD01000003.1, from coordinate 124,234,269 downwards.
TTGGTGCCTTGTCAAAGTCAAATAAACCGATAGCCCTAACGAGCTTTGGTATGTGTGCCCGGTGTGGATGCACCTCGAAAAAGAGAAAAAGCCCGAGGATGGCTAATCACCGAGGTTTCGGCTATTGTACACCAATGCCATTGTCTCAAAAATGAATCAAAGAAAAAGAAAAGAAAGCAAGATAGGGAAAAATATGCACTTGGGGGAAGTTGATCGAGGACAAGGAGTGAAGTTAGTTCCATTCCCGGATTAGCATCACACACCTAGAAAATTCCCCTCCCAACTACAACGTTTTTTAGCCTTTTATGTCACAAGCCCTTATGACCTACTTGCATGTTTGTAAGACTTAGTAGTCTAGATTGAATAGACTCTTGATCTTCTTGACATCTCCGTCCTCCTAACTCATGCATGCTTTTGAGTTAAGTACAATTGTCTTTCCATGACTTTATCATTTGATACATAATTGCTTATTCAATTGCCATTGATCATGACTATGAAGGTGATCCAATAGTAGAAGCACAAAACCAAAAAGATTTTGCCATTTTTCTGCATACATAAATCATGTCATCTCGTAGTCTATAGTTGGGAATTTGCTCGGGGACGAGCAAACCTTAAGTATGGGGTATTTTGATAACACGATTTATAGCATAGCTTTAGGTGCACATTTAGGTAGGATTCTCGCTCAATCATGCATTGTCTAGCACTAGTCCAATACGTTTTGCACTCAAAACATGTGTTTTGTCGAGATAGACGTCTACACGGGCTTGTGTGCGTTTTGTAGGTATTTCGGGGAATTTCGAGCTAAAACGACGCATTTGAAGGTCACCCATTCAGAGGACGCGTTTCCAACTCATTAGAGCACAAAGAATGACTCAAGGAACCTTGCCAACAAAGGCCATGCACCAAACCACAGCCTAATGATCCAAAACAAAGTTTCTGCACAGAATCACGGTCATCTGAAAGACCACGGCCGTGGAAACAACCGTGGAATTTGCAAGATTCTCGTGACAGCTGTGCCACGACTCTCATGGCCAGCTCATGAAGAAATTGGTTATAAAAGTGGTCCTTGATAGTGGTTAGAGGCAGCTGGGATTTTGGGGTAGTTTTGGGGAGCAGCTCACACATTCTCTATTGCTCTTGAACAAAATATATTCCAAGAAGAAGAAGGATTATTCTAGGTAGGAAAGTGCAAGAAGAAGAAGAAAGGAGCCATTGCCATTGAAGAGGAGAGGAGAAGACACACCTATCTCTTGTATTTCGGATTTATTTCTAGAAGTTTTTGAACTCTTGAACCTTCATTTGGAAGGGTTGTAAGTCGTTCTAATTCAATCTTCAGATTTGGATTGTGTTTGGAGTTTATTTGTTCATCTTCTTTCTCCTATTTTTCTTGCTATGGAGATTATGAATCTATGCTTGTTTGTTTTGAATCCCAATATGAATGTTGTAGGCTAGATTGATGTGATTCTAGGGTTAGGAAAGGATGGTTATGGCTAGATCTATGATAGGATGAACTTAGGTTTACCTTTGGATGATTTTTGTTTATGGACGTAGCTACTGTTAGGAATCACGGGTAGTTCTTGAAGAACCACGACCGTGGTTTCTGTAGAACGAACCGTGATTTTCCTGATTCGAAGGATCTCACCTTAGGTTCATAAAATTGTTGAAACCCTAAGTTTTTGCTGAGTTTAACCTACCCTAGGGCGTCCTAGTGTAGAGACTAAGTGTTAGGAGAGACTTACCCGGTAATCCTTGCCCTTAGAATCTAAAATAGCAAAGCCTTAGGTAATTGTGAGCCTAATAAGCCGCCATTGGATTTAGTGTGCGAGGATAATTGCTTAGAACTTCCTTTTCCGAGACTTACCCGGTAAGGATAGGTTAGACCTCTAGGTAATAATCCGGTTTGTGTTAAAATCCTATCCTTAGGTTCTTGGAGACTTAACCGGTGATGAGACCTTAGGTGTGGACTAGTTGGATCATGAGACTTACCCGGAAATTGATCCCATTTTAGAAGCACTAAATCCCAGCATATCATAATCAATCCAAAGAATGAGTAGATAACTTGAGATTTATGCCATAACCGGAATTTCCAACCCCTAGAATCCGTTTTCCTTCTCTCTTGATCACATCTTGTTCGATTTGTTTATTTGTGCCGATTTTTCCGATTGAGTTTGATTTGGTTTGTTTGCATGAGTTGCGATCTTTGATTTGATCATTTTAAAACCGACAAAAACAAATTGCGATTTTCCTTTTTCCTTACTTCCTTCTTTAGACTAGACCTTGCTAAATTCAATCACAACTTAGTTCGATTTCACCATAGTCTTTGTGTTCGACCTTGGAGTACTTATCTTTCTACATACGTCCCGTACACTGCGGGTGCGCTAAGAATTAGGATAATTATAACAAGTATAAATTTAAGGCTTATTGCGTACACACTTTCTAGCGTAACAGTCTGCGATGGTCGGCGAGGGCCAGCAGCGTCGGCGAGGCGTACATGCGGTGAGGGGCAAAGAGGGTCGGCGAGGGTCGAGACTTGCGAGCAACTATAGGAACTCAGGAAATGAAACCTAAGCTACGTAAAGGAAAGCTATTGCGCTGTGCTCCTCTTTTTTTTTTTTTTCTAAAACGGTTCAAAACGGTTTTTGGTTTTTAAATAAATTTTGAACCGGACCAAACCGTTTGTAAACGGTCCGGTTCCAAAAAAATTCAAAAAAATTATTTTAGGAACCGAACCAAACCGCTAAATTCCGGTTCGGTTCCGACGGTTCCTAATGGAACCGGACAAATTTAACACCCCTATGCATAAGTATACAGGTAAAAGCACAAACACACAACATACACAACAAACATGCAACACTAAATCCGTTTATTATCTTTAGTTAGGTGATAAGTCATTACTAATGATACTTATTTTGTGACACGAGGGATTCCCAAACCTCGTCCCTGTTCCCGTTTACCAACGAGGAATGGTGCTAATGCATCTGACCGTCTACCTGCCTGGGCTGGTAGTAGGGAACCTCATAGCTCTCGCAAGAGCTAGGCAGTGATGTCACGACCCGGTATATACACTTGGGTCAATTACGTAATATAATAGAGTCGGCCTAATCCGGTTACTTTGTTTATCATAACTAACAAACACAACTCATACACATTACACTCATATAAGAAGCCAACTAAGTAAGTCCGTAGACTTACCAGTCTCCGAAGTGCAAACGATCACCTCACTCTCAAGTTCCCTCGGAAAAACTTACAACACCTGTTCAAGACAAGGAACACAATCAAACCACACTCTAGTCCACTAGAAGTCTTTAGACTTCTAGGCTCAGCCTCCTTAACAACCTAGTCCAAGAAGACTACACTCTCAGTCCATAACCTTTCCAACTCTCAACATAAAGATACACACAAAGGTTGTTGTAAGATCCTAGGTTTTGCCTTCACCGCCCCTGCGGTGAAGAGGGTCACCCCCGCGGCCGGCCGCCCCTGCGGCTGTGAGATCCGCCGCTGCGGATTTACGACAGATCGTGCCGATCTTTTCTTCCGTTCTTTTAACTTCCTTCCATAGATAGAATATCCTATATTTTATCTTATGGGCCGGTTTCCTTATCTTCTTTCTAAACCCTAGACGCCCTTCCTTCTATTCTTTCCAGCCCGTCCCTATATATTCTCTTCTTTGTCCCCCTTTTCCCGTTCTTTGTTATCGTCTTCAACCCTAGAGAGCTACAACCGTCCTTTTCTTCCCGCGACTTTGCTGAACGTGTAAGTGCATCTTTTATGGTTGTTCCTCACGTTCCTTTAGCGCTGCATGCCTTCTCTTTCTATTTTGGTTTCTTCTTTTCGTTCTCCTCTTTTCTTTTTCTCCAAGGATCACGCATGAGCCTTGATTCTTGTGGAGTGTCCGTTGTTGACCCTTCGTTGTTCTCAGGCTCTTTGGAGTTGAGCCTTGACGAGTTGAAGCCAAAGGTTTGAGCTTTGCTTGCCTTGCTATGAGTTCTATCGAAGAAGAAAGCCGACAGCGCTTTCTGTCACGCCGCCGCCCCTGCGCCTGCACAGAGCCACCCCTGCGCCTCTATTCAGCCGCTCCTGCACATCTGTCTAGCCGCCCCTGCGGTTTCTCTGCAGTAGCTCCCGTCTTTGGTGAGTTGCTTCCTTTCCTTTCCTTTCCTCGTTCCTTCCTTGGTTCCTTATGGTTGTTCCTTGTTCCCCTGAGTTGTTGTAAGACTAAGGTTGAACCCTTAGCATGTGTTGATCTCTTAGAGATCGTTGAGACTAGAAGTCATAGACTTCTAGCAACCGTTTCGTTCCTGATCCGTGTTGCTTGTTCGTACAGGCTTTCCTTGCTCCTTTGCTGAGGGAAACTGAGCTTCCTTGAGTGTTTTCTGAGTTGTTCGTTGATCTCTTGTGTTACCTTCATGTGAGGTAAGTCACTTGGACTTAATTAGCTTCATTCCGCATATTAGTTTGATTGTATTGGCTTGTTTGTGTTGTTTATCCTGCTTATAACGAATAATTGGAAAAAGGATTCACCCTTTGATAACCTTAATTGGCCCAAGTGTATTATAACCGGGCGGTGACCGCTTGTCTAGTTCTCCAAGAAACTAGAATGTGCTCTTGCGACCCAGACCCGTAGGTAACGGATAGTACTGATCTATTCCTATTGGCAGAAGGAAGCGGAGGCAAGTTTCGGGAGATTCTCGTCTGACAAAAGAAGTTGAATTAGTAATGGATAACCCTAATGAAAGATAAATAATCGGTTGATGTGTAAGCATGCTATGTGTTTTCTTTACCTTATGTGTGTTTGTGCCATTACACTCTTGCTTATACCTAGAATGTTAGCTAACGGTTTATACCATCATTGTAGATGTTCCGCAGGTTCAGGATGCTGTTGAGTGATCCGGATGGTGTGGTCAGTCGGGGTTCCTGTACATTATAGGACGGGATCGGGTTTATGTTTCTTTTGTTGTTTCCCTTTTGTTTTGAACCGGGCTGTGGAGTTTGTGTTTTCTTTTGGCTTAAACCTTTGGTTTTATATTGAATTTTGTTTTCATTTGTCCGTGCCTTGTTGTAAGATCCGTTTGTTGTTGCTACTTTGAGGGTCGGGACCCATTGTGCGGTCATAGCTTGTAGCGCTTCGAGTTCTCAAAACTTGGGGAGTTACAATATGGTATCAGAGCGAGGTTGGCAACAATGGCACTCGAAATCTTCTACAGGTCGGATGGATAAATAAAATAGAACCCGCAAGGGGTCTAACGTTTTCAAAAGGGGAGTTTTGTTTTTAAACCGTTGGTTTGGGATAGATGTACGAGCGACCACCACTACCTCCGCGGATCTCATCAGTGTAGCTTCTTTTGTTGGCCTTTACATGTGCTTTTTCTTGGATTTGTGCTTTAGTTGTAGCGTGGCCTTATATCTATATATATAGTCTTATATATCTATCCTTATAGCAGATGGCACGCACTAGGTCTACCGCTACTATAGGGCGAGGAAGGGATCGACCACCACTTCCACCTGCCGTCCGTGGATGAGGACGTGCAGGAAGACCTCCACTAGCTAGAGGTCAGGGCCAAGCCCTAGTTGTTGTTCCGTCTATCGATGAGGCGTTTGCTGAAGAGGTTGCTGAGAGCATTGTTCCTAAGGCTGGAAATGGGACCGATGCTAGGTCTGGAGCATAGAGAGCGCCATCAATACAGTCCGCACGAGTGTCTATCAGAGCTTCTGTATTTCGCGACTATGTGCAGAGAGTTGAGAAGGCTATCAGGACTAGAGGACCAGCACCAGTGCTGCCAGTTCTTGCGAGATCAACAGAGGTTTCGTAGAGAGTTACACAAGCTGTTGCCCCGCTTGTTGGAGTTGCTGAGGTTGTTAGAGCGCCGGCTGAGGCAAATGAGCCAAAGCCCGATAGCTGGTTGAAGGCTTTTGATCAGCTGAAGGTTCCCGTCTTCGTGGGAAGGATTGGCTTGGAGGTGGAGCAGTGGCTAGGACAGGTTGATTCTGCTATGGAGGCTATCGGTTGCCCTGAGGGATGTCGAGTCAACATAGCGCAGACGTTGCTGAAGGATCAGGCTCATTCTTGGTGGAGGACCATTGGCAGTAAGGTCACCAGTTATGAGCAGATGAAGACAGTGATCAGGGATCGCTACTACCCTACAGCTATGAGGAGAGACCGTCTTTAGGATTTCCTTGAGGCTGGGTTCGAGGATTTGCCTATTGCTGAGAAAATCCTCATGTTTCAGGACGAGTTGGCACTGCTAGGTCCTTCTGCACCACCAAAGGATCAGCATGTTTACCTTTTCTCTCGAAGGTTGAGAGAGTCGACACACTCTTATCTTACTGGTTTCCGTTGTGAGTCTTTGACGGATTATCAGGATAGAGCTTCTGCTTATGAGAGAGAACGACCGAGTCAGAGGAGAGCTTCTCAGACTGGAGGTCTTGAGAAGAGACAGAAGACTGGATCAGCTAGTGCTGGAGCTGGAGCAGCTGGTTTTGGGCGTAGTTAGACGCCTAGACGTTCTGGGTTTTAGCATAGTTTTGACAAAGCACGACAATATCATAACTGCGGAGTAGCTGGACACATCCGAGCTGATTGCAAGAAGCCAACAGTGACTTGCTTTACTTGCGGCAAGTCCGGACATAGAGCTGCGTTTTGCCGTCAGGGCAAGGCGCTATCTCAGCAGGGTTCTTCCCCTGCCAATGTTGCTGGAGGAGGACAAAGATCTCAGTACCAGCAGCAGCAGAGAGTTTCAGGTTCTGCCACTCCTCAGGGTTCTACTCCGTGACAAGGGAGAGGTAGAGGACGTGTTGGTGGATCTACAGACACTAGAGATGCACCAACCAGGGTATATGAGTTGAGGAGTGCTGTAGAGGCGACAACGCCAACAACTACATGTACCATTCACATTAATGGTTTTCTTGTCAGAGTTCTTTTCGATACTGGTGCTATGCATTCGTTTATATCTGATGCTTGCATAGATAGATTGGCCTTAGTTACGGTAGAAGGTAAACCCTTCTTTATAGGATTACCCGATGGGGGTAAGATTCGAGGTACTCGAGAGGTTCGCGATTGCCTTATCCAGTTGGGAGGTCGCGATTGGCCAGCTAACTTCTTCGTCATGTACTTAGTACATGAAGAAGTTATTCTGGGCATGGATTGGATGGATCGACATCGAGCAGTTCTAGACATCGGCAAGAGGACAGTGACAGTAACTACAGACGCAGGCCATGTTGAGATCTTCCGAGGATGGGATCTCGAGAAGACTAGTACCGTCATCAGTGCAGTTCGAGCTGCGAGACTTATCGGTCAAGGATGTGAGGCTTTTTGGTGCTATGCCATGAAGGATAGTACTAGTCCAGCTTTGGAGGAGATTCAAGTAGCTTGCGAGTTTGCTGACGTCTTTGGAGAGCCATCAGGTTTACCTCCACAAAGGAGTGTAGATTTTGGCATTGATCTAGAGCCCGGTACGAGACCAATCTCTAAGGCTCCTTATTGTATGGCACCTATCGAGATGCTTGAGTTGAAGAAGCAGCTTGAGGAGTTAGTAGAGAAGGGCTTCATCCGCCCTAGTGTATCTCCTTGGGGTGCACCAGTTCTCTTCGTCAAGAAGAAGGATGGGTCAATGAGGTTATGTATTGACTACCGGGAGCTAAACAAGGTGACAATCAAGAACAAGTACCCATTGCCCCGTATCGACGATCTTTTGGATTAGCTGCATGGAGCTTCAGTGTTTTCAAGGATCGATCTGAGATCTGGATATCATCAGCTGAGGGTGAGAGAGCAGGACGTAGCTAAGACAGCATTTCGGACTAGATATGGACACTACGAGTTTGTAGTGATGCCATTCGGGCTTACGAACGCGCCCGCAGTCTTCATGGAGTTCATGAACAACATCTTCATCGACTTCCTAGACCAGTTTGTAGTTGTCTTCATCGACGACATTCTAGTTTACTCCCGTAGTAAGGAGGAGCATGCAGGACACTTGAGGATTGTTCTTCAAGTCTTACAGGATAGAGAGCTTTACGCCAAGCACTCTAAGTGCGAGTTTTGGATGTCTGAGGTAGCATTCCTTGGTCACATCGTTTCAGCCGAAGGGATCAAGGTAGATCCGGTAAAGATCGATTCAGTAGCATCTTGGCCGCCACCTAAGAATGTCAAGGAGGTCCGCAACTTCTTAGGATTGGTGGGCTACTACCGGCGTTTTGTTGAGAGCTTTTCTGTTATCGCCCGACCACTCACTTCCTTGCTGCGGAAGTCTACGAGGTTCGTATGGTCCGAGTCGTGCCTACAGAGCTTCGAGGAGCTAAAGAAGAGGTTGACCTCTGCTCCTATCCTAGCTCAGCCAGAGGGCATTGAGGATTTTGTGGTTTACAGCGACGCATCCAAGCTGGGCTTGGGATGTGTTCTGATGCAGAGGGTAAAGGTGATCGCTTATGCGTCTCAACAGTTGAAGACGTATGAGGAGAATTACCCTACCCATGATCTTGAGTTAGTTGTCGTTGTTCATGCTTTGATGATTTGGAGACATTATTTGTACGGAGCCACGTGTCAGATTTTCACAGACCATAAGAGTCTGAAGTACATATTCACTCAGCGGGAGTTGAATAACTGCCATCACAGATGGTTTGAGTTGATCAAGGACTTTGATCTTGAGATCTTATACCACCCGGGAAAATCTAATGTGGTAGCAGATGCTCTCAGTAGGAAGACTTCCCAGGAGATGGCGATCGCTAGGCTGACAGCTCAGCCACAGTTACAGCGAGATTTGGCATGGCTAGAGATGGATATCTACTTCCCAGATTCCGACAGCTAATTGTCCACCTTGGAGATAGTACGTGATCTGTTGGCCGAAATCCGACAGAAGCAGGGAAGTTGCCCAGCTTTGACACAGATCCGAGACCGGATGTCTCGAGGAAAGGCACCACAGTTCGCAGTTGGTGCTGATGGAGTTTTGAGATGCCAGGAGCGTGTTTGTGTGCCGTTGTTAGCATGAAATATTGTGATATTTTAGGCACGTTTTCTAAACGTATTTGATTCATATTGATAGTCTTTGATTGAACTTTGTTGCATATGTGAGTTAGTATTGCCTATATTGTCAATATGGATGTCTACACTAGTTCTATGTTGATTATAGGTACTTAAGAGTTATTTCCGAACGGAATCGAGCAAAGAAGAGTTGATTAAGTATGTCCATGGATTAAGAGCATTCTTAGGAGCAAATTGGAGTTTAGCTTGAGGAATGTACGAGGCTAGGGAAGAATCACGTTCTTGCCCTAAATCACGCTCTAAAATACGGCCGTATTACAAACCACGTTCAGTTCCACGGCCGTGGAACCTTGCAAAGAGAGGCGTGATGCATTTCAGTAACTATTACGGTCGTGGAACACATGATGCAAACCGTGACATTTTCCACGCCCTAAATTACGGTCGTGGAACCTTCCACGACCGTGATCTTGGCGATCTTTTTCGCCACACTTTGAAGCCACGATCTTTTGAAGATTGGGCCGGGCCGACATTTTACCCTGCAACTATAAAAAGACGGACGAAGAGAGATTTCGTCATCATCGCTTATCCACGCTTAGACGCAATTACACCTCGCTTCGCATCGCCGCTTAGCGACGCAAAAACCCTCATTGAGAGGTATCTTGGAGATCTTATTGGAGGTCTACGTTCGCGCTTGGATTTGCCCAAATTCTCGCACTTTGGTGGAGATTATTGTTGGGATTTCCATATTTCCCGGATTCACGGAAGATTCGGAGGTTTCTTGCAAGAAGACTTCTCTTCTTGTTTAGGTTCGATTTAGAAGACGGATTGACATCCCGTTCTTCCTTCTTACCTAAGATTGTGTTTATTTGTTCTATTCTGGAATTAGTGATATTGTTCATTCTTGATTGTGACTTTGAGATTGGTTGGAAGTTTATTAAAAGTTTTCGGAAGTTTTCATCTTTCAATCTTTTAATTCTTGAATTGATATCAAACATGACCGTTATTGGCTAAAAACCCTTAACAATTCTAAGGTGAAGGGTTGATAGTTGTGGCTTAGATGATGATAGATCGATCGTAAACAGATTAGACCCTGAGAGTTAGAGAGAATCGCCGACAAGCCATAAATTACGGCCTGTTCTTGAGTCCACGACCGTGGAACATCAAGAACTAACCGTAATTTCTCCTAAGTCTACGAGCCTGCTTTTACTTTAATCCAAAGTTAAAGATTTGCTTTAACTTAGTTTAGACTTGTCTTTTCTAGGTGGTAGTGAAGCCTCAACAACCTCTACCTCGATTATGAGTGTCACAACCGTGATCTGTTAAGTTAGTCTTGATCCTTGGATTACAAGTTTGGGTATTTGACACTAATCCTCACCTTTAGGACTTTCCTATATTGAGCCTCAACAACCTGTATAGAGAGTACCTTGTAGGCGAGTCATATAAGGTTTTTGGAACTTCACCGATTACCTTACATTAACATACCTTTGCATATCTCAACTTTGTCTTTATATCAATAGTAAATCTTGAATCGATTGCCACAGCTGGATACTTGGATCTTTAGGATTGTTGTTTTCCCAATATTTGCAAGAACTCTCATATTAAATCGCTTGACAATCTACAATTGAATTCGTTCCCACCCAAATCCCTGAGTTCGATACTCTGGAATACTTGCTAATCTACGCCGATCCGTACACTGCGGGTTCGCTTGCTTTTATTCTAGTTATAAATTTAAAACTTATTTGCACGCACGCTTAGGGGCGAACAAGTTTTTGGCGCCGTTGCCGGGGATTTGGTTTCGGCCGAATCCGGTTGCCGGTTGTCAAGCTTGGGAGCTTGCTCTCGTTATTTGATATCTTTTTGAGTGCATGCGCAGGTCTAGGAACACCGAAGATCTCTTACCTCTTGATCAAGAGCTAGAGAAAACCTTGAGGCAAAAACGCAAGGAAAAGAAGATGGCTGAAGAAAACGAACGTGATTTTCAGGCGGAGTTGGCGGAGAAAGAAGCTCAACTCCGATGGAATGAGAATCTTCGCCGGGATGAGATGGATCGCCATCAATCCCAAGTTAACAATCTACAGGATCAGATGTTCCAAATGAGATTAGAACTAAGCGACCTTAAGAATAAAGGAGGCAAGAAATCCTCAAGAAGGGCATCAAGATCTAGAAGAAGGAGAAGTCATTCATCCGCTGATGATAGTGACTCTTCCATGCCACCGTTAGAGGAGATTGATCCTACGGTCAATGTGAATCCTTTCCATCCACAAGAAGCTGCTAATCGTCGTGTTCCACCTAGGAATGCGAGGATCGAACGTGTGGATAATGAGCCAAGACTCTTGGCCAACGAATGGATCCAACACAACAACCACGCCGTTTGGGCGTGAACTTTGATGCTGAAGATGTACAAGGGTTTAGCTTTAACCCTCAAGTTATTACTCTTGTTCGCCAAAACCAATTTGGCGGGACAAGCGCCGAATCTCCACACCAACACTTGCAAAACTTCGAGTGTATGATGGAGACAATGAGACCGAAGGGCGCTACTACCAACAGCTACAAGCTCAAGCCTTTCTTCTTCTCCTTGAAAGGGAAAGCGCTGTCTTGGTATCAAGCTCTTCCTAGTGGGAAACTAGATACGTGGGAAGACCTTTCCGCGGAGTTCTTCACCAAATTCTTTCCGCCTTCCAAAACGGCGGAACTTAGAGGTAAGATTAATGCTTTTTCCATGAGACCTAACGAAAGTTTGTTTCAATCTTGGGAAAGGTTTCAGGATTTGCTCTTGGATTGCCCTCATCATGGCATATCCAAACTTGCCTTGCTGGAGATCTACTACAAGGGGCTGGATGCGGGAACGCAATTCAACCTCCAATCCCTCTCATGTGGAACGTTCATGGACATGAGAGAAGATGACGCTTGGGACTTCATTGAGAAGCAAGAAAGAGTCATAGAGAAGTATTCCCACCGGAAAGTGGAGGGAAATCGTGTGGAGCAAGGAGCGAAGCTCACACATGAAGCTCAAAATCAGATTTTCTCCCTCAACAATGAGATCAAAGAGTTGAAGGAGGCTATCAAGACCAACTTCCCAAAGCAACAAGGGAAGGATGTTGGTTATTTGGGCAACAACAATGGCGGCAACAACAATAACCGGGGCAACAACTGGAATGGAAACAACAACAACCGGAACAACGATTGGAACAACAATAGGGGTTCAAACAACAACAATTGGCGCTCCAATCAACAAAATTCCGGTAACTCTTATCCTTCCAATTCTAATTGACTAACTCCACCTTCCTCTTCCTCTACTCCTTTGAAAAGCCAGGGGCAATCATCTAATGGAGGAAACACTTCGGGGAAGGAGAAGCCCGATCCCATATTGAAAACGATTTTGGGAAAGCTTCAAGGGTTGGAGAACCGCCTTATCAAAGTTGATGATCAAGTTTCCAAGGTTGATAAAGCTCAAAAGGTTTTAGAAAACCAAATGTTCAACCACGCGGAGGAAGTTCCTAGAAATCAAGGGAAGCTTCCAGGAAAGACGGAGGACAACCCTAAGAGAAGGGTGATGGCGATAACGACTAGGAGCGGAGTGACTACTACCGATCCGCAGCCTACGTTCGTTGAAGTCCCCGTAGAGAAGGACAAGGAGAAGGGGAAGGAGAAGGAAGACGTCTATGTTCCTCCTCCAGCTTACAAACCTCCCCTACCATTCCCTCAATCTAGAGCGCGAGCGCGCTTAGACAAACAATTCGGTAAGTTTATAGAACTCATGAGTAAGCTGCATATTAATATACCATTCATTGATGCTATTGTAGGTATGCCAGCTTATGGCAAGTTCTTGAAGGAGCTTCTCTCTAACAAGAGGAAGCTAGAATATTTCGGAGAGGTCAAGATGAGTTCGGATTCTTCGGATCTCATCAAGACCATGAAGGAGAAAATGCCCCCAAAGTTGAAAGATCCGGGGTCATTTTGCATTCCCATTGGAGTGGGAGATGTCACATATGACGCTTTATGTGACTTAGGAGCAAGTGTGAGCATCATACCACTTGCGTTGTGCAGGAAGATCGGTTTAGGCGACCCTAAACCGGTGAAGATGACGTTATACATGGAGGATCGATCCATCACTCGCCCCGTTGGTATTGTAGAAGACGTCCCGGTCAAGCTAGGTAAATTCTTTGTCCCCATTGATTTTGTCGTGCTTGACATTCCTGCAGATAGTCCGGTCCCGATCATACTCGGAAGACCGTTTCTTGCAACTTCCGGCTGCATGGTCGACTGCAAGAATGGTAGACTCTCTTTTGATATTGGAGAAGAGAAAGTAGAGTTCGTTCTTTCCACTCTAGTGAAGGAACCAATCTTTGATGAGGATATTTACGATATCCAAGATGAAGAAGGTTTATCTAGGGAAGAGGTAAGTGCGATTCTCTTTAGCGATCCTTTACAAAAAGTCATTACCATGAGTCTAACAGATGTAGGGGAAGAAGAAGAGTGCAAAGAGGAAATAGAAGCCGTAGAAGCAAAAGAAGAGATGCATGAAGTGGAGTTTGAGAAACTCCACGATGAGGCTGAGAATGTTAGAATCCACGGTCATACCCTGTATTCCACGACCGTGGATTTCACAACCAAAATCGTCCTCCATTCCAGGGGATTACACGGCCGTGGAACATATAAGGAGCCCGTAATTCTGGCCGTGGAAGAGGGTGATCGGCATACTTCTTCAACTTTTTCTGATCCTTCTCCAACACACTCATCACCCTTAGAAACTTCTAAGGAAACATCGGATGCTTCTCAAGGATCGTTGGAAGCTCCGAAAACAATGGAACTCAAACCACTTCCTACTCATCTAAGGTACGCTTTTCTAGGATCTAACTCTACCTTTCCGGTTATTGTTAGTTCCGATCTAAGCATAGATGAACATGAACAGCTCATGATTGTCCTTAAGAAACATAGGAACGCTTTAGGCTATACTATTGAGGACTTAGTAGGAATTAAACCCTCCCTATGCATGCATAAGATACTAATGGAGGATGACTTTAGAACTTCAAGACAACCTCAAAGGCGGTTGAATCCGACCATGAAGGAGGTTGTCAAGAAGGAAATTCTTAAGCTTCTTGATGCAGGTATCATCTACCCTATCTCCGATAGTAAGTGGGTGAGTCCGGTTCAAGTAGTTCCAAAGAAGGGAGGAATGACGGTCATCACCAACAAGAACAACAAACTCATTCCTACTCGGACCGTAACAGGATGACGGATGTGCATAGACTACCGCAAGCTCAACAACGCAACGGGGAAGGATCACTTTCCATTACCATTCATTGATCAAATGCTTAAAAGGTTAGCACAACATTCACATTTTTGCTACCTTGACGGTTATAGTGGTTTCTTCTAGATTCCGATACACCCGGATGATCAAGAGAAGACCACATTTACGTGCCCATGGGGTACGTTCGCTTATAGGAGAATGCCTTTCGGGCTTTGCAACGCCCCAGCCACCTTTCAACGGTGCATGATGGCCATCTTCTCCGAATGCATAGAGGAAATCATGGAAGTCTTCATGGACGACTTCTCCGTATACGGTTCCTCTTTTAACGATTGTCTTTCTAACCTTTCTCTTGTTTTGCAAAGGTGTGAAGACACTAACCTAGTTCTTAATTGGGAAAAGTGTCAATTTATGGTTAGGGAAGGAATCGTATTAGGTCACTTAGTCTCTAGTAGAGGGATAGAAGTGGATAAAGCTAAGATAGAGACCATAGAGAAGCTTCCTCCCCCAACTTCGGTGAAAGGGATAAGAAGTTTCCTAGGACACGCCGAATTCTATAGACGCTTCATTAAGGATTTTTCTAAAATATCAAAACCGCTCACTAATCTATTGATGAAGGATGCAGTTTTTGAGTTTTCGCAGGAATGCTTAGATGCGTTTAACACAATTCGGCAAGCTCTAATTTCAGCACCCATTATCCAACCTCCGGATTGGACTCTTCCCTTTGAGGTTATGTGCGATGCTAGTGACGTAGCTATTGGAGCCGTTCTTGGACAACGAAAGGAAGGGCGAACCCATGCCATATACTATGCTAGCAAGACGCTAGATGAAGCGCAGCTCAACTACGCCACTACAGAGAAAGAGTTCTTAGCCATTGTCTATGCTATTGACAAGTTTCGCTCTTATCTTGTAGGTGCAAAGGTGATTGTCTACACGGATCATGCTGCGATCAGGTACCTCCTTGCGAAGAAAGACGCGAAACCAAGGCTAATTAGATGGATTCTTCTCCTACAAGAATTCGATCTTGAGATCCGCGACAAGAAAGGTTCAGAAAATTCTGTTGCGGATCATTTGAGTCGCCTAACACATTTAGAGGACGACCATTTGCCCATTGATGACTCCTTTCCGGACGAACACCTACACATCATAGAGGAGTGCATCAAAGTGATCTCCAAAGGTAACGAACCATGGTTTGCTGATTTGTTAACTATTTGGTTTGCCAGGAGATACCACCCGGACTATCCTACGCACAAAGGAAGAAGTTCTTCAAGGACGTCCGGGAATACTATTGGAACGAGCCTCTCCTCTTTAAGAGAGGTCCGGATGGCATCATTCGGCGATGTGTGCCGGAAGATGAGATGCAAAGTGTCATCCGCCATTGTCATTCACTACCTTGTGGAGGACACGCTAGTTCGAACAAGACTAGCGCAAAAGTATTGCAATCTGGATTTTTTTGGCCTACTTTATTTAGAGATGTGCAATCCTTTGTTTCTTGCTGCGATGCTTGTCAAAGAACAGGCAATATTTCTAGAAGGAACGAGATGCCCCTCAACAACATCCAAGAGGTGGAGATTTTCGACGTTTGGGGAGTTGATTTCATGGGACCATTCCCATCTTCTTGTGGAAATCAATACATACTATTGGCGGTAGACTACGTTTCTAGATGGGTGGAGGAAATTGCCTCTCCCACAAATGATGCCATGGTGGTGGTTAAGTTCTTCAACAAGACCATTTTTCCGCGATTTGGAACACCAAGGACTATCATTAGTGATGGAGGTTCTCACTTCATAGCCCGTCGCTTTGAAGCTCTTCTAGCTAAGTATGGGGTTACTCACAAGATCATTACCTATGGGAGTCTTGAATGCGGTCCTGTACGCCCAAAGAGCATCGTCCAATTTCATGGACCAATCCTTCCTTGTTCTAGAGACGTTCTTTTCCAAAATTGCCTTGATTTCTCTATTTGAGATCTCGACCTGTCCACTAGTTTGAGGGTGATAAGCGGTTGATACCTTGTGGGTTACCCCATACTTCGATAGAAGTGCTTTAAACTTCCGGTTGATGAAATGCGTTCCTCCATCGCTAATGATGATGCGTGGAGTTCCAAACCGTGAAAAGATAATTCTATTCAAGAACTTCACAACCACCTTGGCGTCGTTAGTGGGAGAAGCAATGGCTTCAACCCATCTAGAGACATAATCAACTGCAAGGAGAATGTAGAGGTTTCCTCCGGAGGATGGGAAAGGTCCCATGAAGTCAATCCCCCATACATCAAAAATTTCCACTTCTTGGATGTTATTAAGTGGCATTTCGTTCCTCCTTGATAAGTTCCCTGTTCTTTGGCATGCATCACAAGAGACAACGAACGATTGCACATCCTTAAATAATGTAGGCCAAAAGAAACCGGAACGCAATACCTTAGCGCATGTTTTATCAGTGCTGGCATGCCCTCCACAAGGGAGTGAATGACAATGCCTTATGACGCTATTAACTTCATCTTCCGGAATGCACCTTCGAAGCATCCCATCCGGTCCGCGCTTGAATAGCAGCGGTTCATCCCAGTAGTAATGTCGTACTTCCTTGAAGAATCTCTTCTTTTGAGAGTACGTCAATTCGGGCGGTGTTTCCTGGCAAACAAGATAATTCACAATATCAGCATACCAAGGACCTTTATTATCAGAAAGTTGGTGGAGGGAATGATCCGCCAACAGTGGGTGAATGTCAGAGAAGGGAGTAAGAAAATTGTTATTCTCAGCAATCTCAGTTGACATCATCTCGCCATCGATCTCGGTTGAGGCGCATAGGCGTTGACCGATGTGTTCTTCAGTCGCCTCGCTCTGTCCAGAAGGTGCCTCGGTCGAGGTACTGCTACTGGAACCGAGACTGGAAATCTTCGTCTCCTGGATCAGCTTCTCAGTTTTAGCCCCTGGATCCTCTTCCAGTGCCTTCAAGCTCCGTATATCTGCATCACAAGAAGCATCTATACCTTCCTCCATTAAACTGAAGCTAATAACTCTTTCGAGTGGATCGTTAATAAGGATAGAGCTCACCAATTCTCTTGATTCTTCTTCATCGTAGATGTTGAAGATATCATCAGTTAGCTGCTCCCCCTTCATTGCTGCAAGTAGTGCGAACTCCACCTCATCGCCACCAACGTTGAATTTCAACTTGGCGTTCTTGCAATCCACGTTGCAACCCGAAGTTGCTAGAAATGG
This sequence comes from Fagopyrum esculentum, assembly GCA_033239045.1. Taxonomy (NCBI): domain Eukaryota; kingdom Viridiplantae; phylum Streptophyta; class Magnoliopsida; order Caryophyllales; family Polygonaceae; genus Fagopyrum; species Fagopyrum esculentum. Next base: position 124,216,838 of record BSUD01000003.1, on the reverse strand, counting down.
CCTCCGAGAATAATAGGTACTGGATAATCTGCGGGAATGTCAAGTACAACAAAATCTATAGGTAGATAGAAGTTACCTAACTTGACCGAAACGTCTTCCAAAATGCCCACGGGATGGGTAATGGAGCGATCCGCCATGTAAAGTCGAATCTTGACTGGTTTGGGCTCTCCAAGACCGATCTTAGTGCATAACTCCAGCGGGATGATGCTCACGCTGGCTCCTAGATCACAAAGGGCTTCACAAGTGACATCCCCAACTTGAATGGGAATGCAAAATGAGCCGGGATCTCTCAACTTAGGTGGCATCTTTTCCTTCATGATCTTGATAAGCTCCGAAGATTTAGATGTCATCCTAACTTCACCAACATCCTCCAGCTTCCTCTTCCTTGATAAGATTTCTTTTAAGAACTTCCCATAGGCGGGCATACCTAAAATAGCATCAAGGAAAGGAATGTTAATATGTAGCTTATTCATCAAGTCGAGAAACTTACCAAAGTGCTTGTCTAGATGTGCTCTGGCTCTGGACTGAGGGAATGGAAGTGGTGGCTTATATGCAGGAGGTGGAACATAAGTTTCTGTCGTTCCTCCTGCTTTCTGTTGCTCCGCCTCGGTTGGCATCTCGGTCGAGGTGTTCTTCGACTGGATCTGGACCGAGGTGGTCTGCGTCGAGCGAGGTACTGGATCTGCAGTTTTGAGTCCACTCCTCGTCGTTATGGCCATGCACTGGCCATTAGGGTTAGTTTCCGTCTTTGCTGGAAGCTTCCCTGGATCTCTTGGCGCTTCATTCGCCCTATTAGCAAGTTGTTGTTCGAAGGACTTTTGGGCCCTCGAAAATGAAGTCATAGAATTCTCCATAGCGCTAAGCTTGATCAAGATTGCCTCCAGAACTGCGTCCTTCTTTTCCGGCTGAGACGAACTTGATCCTTGCCCTTGGCTTTTCAATGGAGTAGAAGAAGAAGAAGGGGAAGAGAGGAAAGGGTTAGAGGAATCATTAGAGTTGGAGTTTGAATGATTGTTACCATGGTTTTGGTTATTCGCTCTCCAGTTGTTGCTATTGGATCCTCTATTGTTGTTGTAGTTGTTGTTTCGGGGACCGTTATTGTTGTTACGGTACCCGTTGTTGTTGTTGTTCTTTTGCCCTTGCTCTTCCTTCTTAGTTTGAGCCATCAAGAGCTCCTTAAATTGCTTCACGTCGTTCTTCAATAACGTGAGTTGATTGTTGTTGGGTTGAGTCTCTTGAAAGTTGACTCTTTTAACTCCACCTTCAGCTCCTTGGTGGGTATATTTCTCCATGTGCAAGACTTGCTTCTCAATGAAGTCCCAAGCCTCATCAATCGCCATGTCCATGAAGGTACCGGCGGAGAGTAGTTGGAGATTGAACTGGGTGCTTCCGTCCAGCCCTTTGAAGTAGATCTCCAACAACTCGATCTTTGGAATCCCATGATGTGGGCAATCCAAAAGGATATCCTTGAACCGCTCCCAAGACTTGGACAAGCTTTCCTTGTCCCTCATGATGAAAGCATTGATCTTCCCTCTCATTTCAACGGTCTTTGAGGGGGGAAAGAATTTGGTTAAGAATTCCGTAGTCATCTCCTCCCATGTGCTGATTTTTCCTGGAGGAAGAGATTGATACCAAGTAAGAGCTCTATCTTTTAAAGAAAAGTAAAAAGGTCTTAGCTTGTAGTTGTTATTTTCAATTCTGGAAGGTCGCAAGGTTTCCATCAAGATCTCGTAGTTTTGAAGATGTTGATGCGGCGACTCCTTCTCTAGCCCTCCGAATTGACATTGGCGAATCATGGATAGAACTTGCGGTCGAAGTTCGTAGTCATGATCCGCTGGATCTCCTAGGTTCACCCCTGGACGCCTCAGCTGTTGATTAGGGTCCATCCTTTGACCTAGGGTTTGTGGGATTCCTACAAGAAGAACATCTCGGACTGGCATCCGAGGTGGAAGTACATCGGCCGGGGCATCGGGCACTGGAATCTGCCTCGGTCGAGGGTCAACTACTGGATTCTGCATCGGTCGAGGATCAACAGGAGGATCTTCCCTCGGTCGAAGTAGAATCTGGTCCCGAATGACAGCAATCTCAGCTTCGATTGCTGCAGTCCTGGTGCGATTCTCCTCTTTCTCTTGCATGAGTTCTTCCTTGCTGAGGCGCAACAGCTCCTGCGTCTCTTTCAATTGGGCCGCAAGATCGCGATCGTCTTGTTGGGCCATCTTCGCTTCTCTTAAGCGTCGCTTGTATGTCTTTTCTGGTTCGGGATCGTAAGGAACGATTTCCTTCCCAGCGCGGGTTCTTCGCATATACCTAAGAAAGAACCTGCAAAAGTCACTCAAGTAGAGTGGTTAGACAAAACGGGGCAAACGCCCCAAGAGCAAACCGTACCGGCTCGGTCTAGACCAAGTCCCCGGCAACGGCGCCAAAAACTTGTTCGCTCCAAACAGTGTGTGCAAGCTTTAAATTTATAACCCTAGACTTAAGCTTAAAACAAGGATGCGAACCCGCAGTGTACGGGTCAATCGTAGTAAAAGCAAGAAAATTCCAGGGGTCGATCACAGGGACTCGGTGAAACAGAGTCAATACGGTATGCTAATGTCAATGCTAACCACAAGAGCAATTAACACAATCAAAGATGAATAAGAAGTCAATAAAGCAAACATGCAATTCTAGGGATTAAAGCGTCTAGTTGTGGTTCCAACTCAAGATCTATAGATAAGCGGACAAAGCTGAGATTTTTGCGTGGGGAAGGTGTTACTAAAGTGGAGTAGATCACCGGGTAAGTCTCACTACACACTAATCCTAAACCGTAACTCCTATTACCGGGTAAGTCTCAAGGAATCAAGATAAAGAACTATAACCTCAAACTAACACACCATCTAAGGGAATAGAATCAACCTTTACCGGGTAAGTCTCAGGCTAACTCACAAAGATGGGATGGAAGCACACTCAAACCCCAATAAAGGATAAACCTTTATTACCTACACTTATGATCGTTAATACACAAACTAAGGAATTACCGGGTAAGTCTCATCCTAGGCTTGCATTAAACAGAGAGGTGTAACAAGAATAGGATTTAGCAAACTCTAACACTTAACTTTCTGTTTTAGGTCGGATAAGTCACCTCGGTTAAAAGAATTCCACCCCGGCCGAGATGTTCATCAACCGAACGAGATGCTTAGGGTTTAGGTTAAAGACTCGAACTTTCAGGATCCTACTGGAATCTAAGATTATTCTATCATTGTTTTTCCCACAACCTTCAGCCAATCACCCTAGAATCACACAAGGAAATTAGCCACTCATCATCATAATGAAAGTATTAAATATAAGGGAAGAAAGTGAATATTTGAACAAAGAAGAATTTAATGAAAAGACTTCAATAACTGAATCAAATATCACAACAAAGCGTTCCTTGGATAGCAATCCAACAAGACAAGACAACAATTGAGGGAATTGAAGACAATCTTACAAAACCCTTCAATAAAGCTATAAAAGCTATGGACTTCAATCTTCCTTCAACCTTCAAAAAGGTTCTTCAACTCTCTCCAAAATGGAGTATGCTGCTGCTGCTGCGTAAACCTTGATCGACGGTATAGCGTGATGTCCAGCTGTAAGCGGATGTCGGAATTGTGGAAAATCCGATCTCTTTTATAGGAAAATAACCCTCCAAAGATAATAAATCTTAGAAAGATATTCTCCCATAAATATAGGTAAAATATATATTCTGCATATCTCCTTCCATCCAGGAGCCAAGCCCAAAAATATAAGATCACCTTCCAAATTTAAAAGATCTTCTCCAAGAATAAAATATTCTCGCCGCGTCCTAGGTGTTCGCCTCGGTCGAGTCGGCATCTCTGGATCGCCTCGGTCGAGATGAATCTCTGGTCAACCGAGGTGATTCAAACCAGAATGTGAAGTCTCTCGAATCTGCTTCAAAGTAAATCTTTAATCCATGGCTATGCTCCCTAGATGTAGCTCCAAATGACTCATGACTCCTTTTGCTCCTTTTTGATGCAAAACGTACCATATAACCTGCAATTACAACGAAACTAGGTGTAGACCTCGATTCTCGCAAAGGTAGATGAAATGGTAGTAAAATCACATAATGCACATACAAACATGCAGATTATGAAAGATAAAACGTCCAAACAAACCCCAAAATATAGACTATAATTCATGTTATCACCCCTCAACAACATCCAAGAGGTGGAGATTTTCGACGTTTGGGGAGTTGATTTCATGGGACCATTCCCATCTTCTTGTGGAAATCAATACATACTATTGGCGGTAGACTACGTTTCTAGATGGGTGGAGGCAATTGCCTCTCCCACAAATGATGCCATGGTGGTGGTTAAGTTCTTCAACAAGACCATTTTTCCGCGATTTGGAACACCAAGGACTATCATTAGTGATGGAGGTTCTTACTTCATAGCCCGTCGCTTTGAAGCTCTTCTAGCTAAGTATGGGGTTACTCACAAGATCGCTACCCCTTATCATCCACAAACTAGTGGACAAGTTGAGATCTCAAATAGGGAGATCAAAGGAATTCTAGAAAAGACGGTTTCAAGGACTAGGAAGGATTGGTCCTTGAAGCTTGACGATGCATTGTGGGCGTACCGGACTGCATACAAGACTCCCATAGGAACCACACCATACAACCTTGTGTATGGGAAGTCTTGTCACTTGCCGGTGGAGTTGGAGCACAAAGCGTTTTGGGCTATCAAGTGGCTGAATTTCGACATGAAGGAAGCAGGAGAGAAGCGTCTCCTAGACCTTCATGAGCTAGATGAACTCCGCTTGAACGCTTATGAAAACGCTAAGATCTATAAGGAGAGAGCAAAGCGTTGGCATGATAAGCATATCATTCTAAAGGACTTCAAAGAAGGAGATCAAGTTCTCCTCTTCAATTCAAGACTTCGCCTCTTTCCAGGTAAGCTTAAATCCCGTTGGACCGGACCTTTTCTAATTAAGCGTATTTTCCCCCATGGTGTAGTTGAAGTACGGGGTGAAGCGAGCGGAAGTTTTAAGGTGAACGGCCAACGACTCAAGAAGTATACGCCGGAACTCCAAGCTGAAGAGTTCGCGCCTACCGCACTCGAATAAGTGCGAGAATGGTCTAGCTACGGACCTTAAACAAAGCGCTTCTTGGGAGGCAACCCAAGGTATTGCACTTTCGTTTTTGTTTTCAATTCATAGTTTAGCTTAGAATAGACGTTTTTTTGCTTTGTTTTTGCCTCGATTTCTTCCGGTATGTTCGTGTTTTTGGTTGTAGGATCGATGGAAAAGGAAAAAGGGAGGACAATGTTGAAGAAAAGCGACGAAATTCGGACTTTGGAGCTTTACAGAGGGTTCCACGGTCTAAATTACGGTCGTCATAGCTACAGTGACCGTAATTTCCAAAAACCTTTGAAAAATCACCAAAACCAAGGTTCCGTACACTTCCACGGCCGTGGAACACCCCGACAGACCGTGATTTTCAAAATTTTGCCTGCAACTATATAAGCCACATTCTTCACAAATTCATCCCAAAAATCCCTCTTTCCACGACCTAAGTGCCGAAACCCCACGACCCCTCTCAAATCTTCGTTTCCTAATCGTTTTCAACGATTCTTCTTCCCAAACTGCAGCAAATTCAACCACAAACAAGATCCAAGCGACGAATCGAACGGAAATTCACCAACAAACGCACATTTCGGATTTTTCAATCCGAAAAAGAGGTTTTCTTTTCCCTTCTTGATTCTTGCTGATTTGGTTGTTTTTGTTAGAGATTTTTAGGAAGAACTGATTGAGATTTGAGGAAATTAGACTAGGATTGCCTGTTGTGGAGATTGATTGTGATTTGCTGAGATTTGTGAAATTCTGAGACGAATCACGGTCTCTGGGAGAATTACGGCCGTGATTCTTGAAGAACAGACCGTAATTTTTGTGCAGAATGGATTTTGTAAGGAGAGTTTCGGGAAGGATAAAAGAGAAGAAGGGTGACCAGAATAAAAAAAGGAAAGGTAATCCCTCCACCTCCTCATCCTCTAGGGCACCACCACCCTCATCTCCTTCACCTCCATCCTCACCTTCACCTCCATCCTCACCTCCTCACCCTAGAATCCCGACCATACATGAGAATCATCTCGCTGCGTACGAGAAGATCACGAAGAGGCCAGTGATTGGCCCTAGATATTTGTTGTTGGAGGATCTATATCCTCTCAACATTGTTGATGACCTTACTTGGCTCTTAGATAGAGCCGGATTAGTTATCTTCTCGGCTATCCGAGAAGACGCCTATGAGGAGATCACCCGGGAGGTTGTGACGTCTTTCGAGCACAGCCACGTAGATAGGACCGTCTCTTTCCGTCTCATGGAAAGAGACTACCATTTGAGTATTATTGAGTTTGGGACTATTTTTGGGTTTCATGAGACCTTTAATGGTCGATTTCCGAGTGGCGTTTCCGCCAAGGACTTTTGGAAGGAAGTTGCGATGATTTACGCCGACGAGGACCGTTGGCAACCCGCCGATACCAAGGCTAAACTGATGTACCATTTAGCCTTGAAGATAGCTCACCGTGTTCTTTCGGAGTGTCTCTTTCCTAGGACGGAGACGCCCCAAAAGATCAAGACGGATGAGCTATTCTTGCTTTACTCCATGCTTTATGGACGCCGTGCTGATTGTGCTACTCTCTTGGCTGCTACTATGAGCAAGCTCAAGAACAAGTCGAAGGGAAACATCGGATATGGTGGGATAGTTACCCACATTGCTAGGAGTTTCGGTGTTGATTTTTCTGCCTGCACCCGCATACCGGCCGTACCTTTAGGACTACATGCTTTCATGGTTAGGGGTCTCATTTTCCCCACACATAGAGGTCCGCCTTATGCGGGCATGCCTTGGGAGAGTAGGACGGGCAGGGGTATAGAGTGGCTGCCGGAGTACTCCATTATGGCGGGACGCCATAATTGGAAGGAGACATTCGCTGCGATGCATGCGAACAGGATAGTAGCTCCCCCTTATGTCCCACCACCGGTTGTGGAGGAGGAGGATATGGGAGATCAGTTCGAGAGTGGAGGAGGAGCGGAGCAGGAGTTTGGCACGTTTCCGGACCAGCCGGAGGCGGCCCCAGATGTACCTAGGCACTCTCCACGTCCAGCTAGAGCCTCAGGCTCGTTATCTCGCCGCGCTAGCGTGAGTGAGAGGCCCACGTGGATGACCACACCTCCCACTTGGTATGACACCCCCCCTCCTTGGTCCACGGAGCAGCCAGCACCAGCACCATCCGACGCCCCAACATGGTACAGTCAGGCTCCAGGATGGTACGAGTAGATGCCGGATTGGGCCACTGGCCTTTCAGAGAGAATTGGAGCATTGGAGATCCGAGCCGATGCTAGAGACGGACGCCTAGACGACCTCGACCACATGATGAGGGACGTCTACCGCCAGCAGTTTGGGCGGTATTATGACTCCAGCTTCTCTCCATTCCCGCCCCCGCCGGCACCGCAGTGATTTGATGCATGACCGTTCGTTTTAGACATTCCCGCCACCACTTTGTGAGTTCCTTTTTCTTTTCTTTCTTTTCTTTCTTTATTTTTGAACATTAGGGACAATGTTCGTCCTAAGTATGGGGTGGGATGTACTAAAAGTTTGTAATAACTCTACTCACTATGTTGCGTTCAATTGAGACTATCATTGCATGTTTATTATATTGTTGCACGTTTCATTTTCGCATTGCATGAAAAAGAACTTGAAAAACCCATAAAAATTGAAAAAATTTGAAAATTTTGTGCTTCTAATGAATTGAGATGATTTCTATGATAAGCACTACTTGTGAATTGAGTTTGATGACAATTGCATGCTTAAAAGGATTGTGAATTGAAAAGAATTTGAATGAATGAATTCTACCTCTTTTGCAAGTTTTATAATGTGAAAAATGTTACCTAAATCATGTTGAGAAATTGAAGTTGAAATCACACTATGAGTTCTTATACTTCTTGTTGAGATGATTAAGGCAATGCGATTTTTCTTTCTTCTTCCTTTGACCATTTAGCTCCTCATTAAAATATTAGCCTCCTTGACCTATCCGGGAATTTGGAGAAGTGAATGAGAAAAAGGCATGTTTGATGTGGGAGGGCCATGACGGCAATTATTTGCAATCAAAAGAATAGAAAGAAATTATAGGTTTGGGGAAGTCAATCATGACGATGAGTAACTCGGCACCATTCACATAGCCGGGTGTTTGTGTCTTGCCAAAGTCGGATTGAGCGATATTCCTAGCGGATTATGGTATGTGCGCTAAGGGTTTGAGGCATCTCTTTAAAAATTGAGAAACGCCGATCTCCTAGGCTTCGGTTTTTGTGCACCTCTATCCATAACTCCAAAAGTAAAGTCGAAAAATGAAAAGAAGAGAGCGAAGCTCTAAGTTGAAGTGTTGCGGGAACCGCATAAGAAGAAGAAGGTAGTTGTCCACTTTCCCGGATTCATGCACCACTTTCCCTTAAAGTTTTCCCTTCCCTTCCGTATTCTAGACCTTTTCTTTGGAAGTCCTTAAGATCAAAAGAATGTTATATGACTTAGTGATCTAAATTGAAGCTTCTTATGATTGATTTTGATAATGTTTGAAGGTTATGATGCTTGTTTAGAAGTTAAATTGATTCATGAATTTTCTTTGCTTTTTACTCTTTAATTGAGTGTGAAAGTTTGATGAACGATTGAAGCAAGGTTTGAGAATGATCTATTCTTTAGAAGTCACATTCACCCAAAAAAGGTACACATATTTCATCCTAACTCTTGTTTAAAGCTTTTTGAAAGACCTTTCTTAGGGACAAGAAAGTGTTAAGTATGGGGTTATTTGTTAGCATGAAATATTGTGATATTTTAGGCACGTTTTCTAAACGTATTTGATTCATATTGATAGTCTTTGATTGAACTTTGTTGCATATGTGAACTAGTATTGCCTATATTGTCGATATGGATGTCTACACTAGTTCTATGTTGATTATAGGTACTTAAGAGTTATTTCCGAACGGAATCGAGCAAAGAAGAGTTGATTAAGTATGTCCATGGATTAAGGGCATTCTTAGGAGCAAATTGGAGTTTAGCTTGAGGAATGCACGAGGCTAGGGAAGAATCACGTTCTTGCCCTAAATCACGCTCTAAAATACGGCCGTATTACAAACCACGTTCAGTTCCACGGCCGTGGAACCTTGCAAAGAGAGGCGTGATGCATTTCAGTAACTATTACGGTCGTGGAACACATGATGCAAACCGTGACATTTTCCACGCCCTAAATTACGGTCGTGGAACCTTCCACGACCGTGATCTTGGCGATCTTTTTCGCCACACTTTGAAGCCACGATCTTTTGAAGATTGGGCCGGGCCGACATTTTACCCTGCAACTATAAAAAGACGGACGAAGAGAGATTTCGTCATCATCGCTTATCCACGCTTAGACGCAATTACACCTCGCTTCGCATCGCCGCTTAGCGACGCAAAAACCCTCATTGAGAGGTATCTTGGAGATCTTATTGGAGGTCTACGTTCGCGCTTGGATTTGCCCAAATTCTCGCACTTTGGTGGAGATTATTGTTGGGATTTCCATATTTCCCGGATTCACGGAAGATTCGGAGGTTTCTTGCAAGAAGACTTCTCTTCTTGTTTAGGTTCGATTTAGAAGACGGATTGACATCCCGTTCTACCTTCTTACCTAAGATTGTGTTTATTTGTTCTATTCTGGAATTAGTGATATTGTTCATTCTTGATTGTGACTTTGAGATTGGTTGGAAGTTTATTAAAAGTTTTCGGAAGTTTTCATCTTTCAATCTTTTAATTCTTGAATTGATATCAAACATGACCGTTATTGGCTAAAAACCTTTAACAATTCTAAGGTGAAGGGTTGATAGTTGTGGCTTAGATGATGATAGATCGATCGTAAACAGATTAGACCCTGAGAGTTAGAGAGAATCGCCGACAAGCCATAAATTACGGCCTGTTCTTGAGTCCACGACCGTGGAACATCAAGAACTAACCGTAATTTCTCCTAAGTCTACAAGCCTGCTTTTAGTTTAATCCAAAGTTAAAGATTTGCTTTAACTTAGTTTAGACTTGTCTTTTCTAGGTGGTAGTGAAGCCTCAACAACCTCTACCTCGATTATGAGTGTCACAACCGTGATCGGTTAAGTTAGTCTTGATCCTTGGATTACAAGTTTGGATATTTGACACTAATCCTCACCTTTAGGACTTTTCTATATTGAGCCTCAACAACCTGTATAGAGAGTACCTTGTAGGCGAGTCATATAAGGTTTTTGGAACTTCACCGTACGATTACCTTACATTAGCATACCTTTGCATATCTCAAATCTGTCTTTATATCAATAGTAAATCTTGAATCGATTGCCACAGCTAGATACTTGGATCTTTAGGATTGTTGTTTTCCCAATATTTGCAAGAACTCTCATATTAAATCGCTTGACAATCTACAATTGAATTCGTTCCCACCCAAATCCCTGAGTTCAATACTTTGGAATACTTGCTAATCTACGCCGATCCGTACACTGCGGGTTCGCTTGCTTTTATTCTAGTTTTATAAATTTAAAACTTATTTGCACGCACGTTTAGGGGCGAACAGCCGTCAGATCGAGAGATGAGACAGAGGATCCTTCAGGAGGCTCACTCTTCACCTTACTCAGTACACCTTGGTGCGAGCAAGATGTATCAGGATGTCAGACATTCTTTCTGGTGGGGAGGTCTGAAGCCAGATGTGACGAGATATGTAGCTCAGTGTGCGACCTGTCAGTAGGTCAAGATCGAGCATCATAGACCCAGAGGTGAGCTACACCCACTCTCCGTTCCTCAGTGGAAGTGGGAAGACATCTCTATGGATTTTGTGACCGGTTTGAGACCGAGTCGTGGTTTTGATGCTATCTGGGTCATCGTAGATCGACTGACGAAGACCGCACGTTTCATTCCGATCAAGGAAACCTGGCCGGTGAGTTGATTAGCAGAGGAGTTCACGAGACAGATAGTGAGACTTCATGGGGTACCTAGGACCATAGTCTGTGACAGAGACGGACGGTTCACTTCGAGGTTCTGGCAGAAAGTTCATGCCACCCTAGGTACGAGTCTACAATTCACGATAGCTTATCATCCTCAGACAGATAGTCAGTCTGAGTGGACCATCCAGACTTTGGAGGACATCTTGCGAGCTTGTGTGCTAGACTAGGGACAGGTGTGGCCAGATCACCTTCCATTAGTTGAGCTTTCGTACAACAACAGTTGGCACGCATCGAGCAGGATGCTCCTTATGAGGCTTTATATGGACAAAGATGTCGTACACCGTTGTGTTGGGACGAGCCTAGTAGTGCCAACGGAGTATCACCCGAGCAGATTCAGGATGACATGGCTCGAGTAGTAGTAATCCGAGAGCGGATGTTAGCAGCACAGAGTCGATAGAAGTCTTATGCTGATAAGAGGCGCAAACCTCTAGATTTCAGAGTTGGAGCTCAGGATTGGTTGAGAGTATCCCCGACACGAGGCGTGAGACGTTTTGGTGTCAAGGGGAAGCTGAGTCCCAGATATGTTGGACCGTTCGAGATTCTTGAGTGAGTTGGAGAGGTAGCATACAGACTTGCGTTGCCACCGAGACTCGAGGGTGTTCACCCAGTTTTCCATGTGTCTCAGCTACGGGACTACATACCTGACCCAAGACACATTGTCAGTCATGAGGATCTAGTGATTGAGCCAGACCACACGTTTGTAGAGCACCCGGTGGCTGTCTTAGAGCGTAGTACGAGACGCTTGCGTTCGAAGGACATACCGATGATGAAGATACAGTGGTCGATGCGAGGAGCCGATGAGGCGACCTGGGAGATAGTGGAACTATCCGGAGTTTTACGCTGGGCTAGAAGCACCTTTAGCATAGTCAGTTGTTTGGTTTTCTCTTGTTGTGTTGCTTACGCTTTTGTTTGACGTTTGAGTTATGTGCCCTGAGTGAGAATATATGAGTTCAATTCTGTTTCTGGTCGTGTTGTGCTTGTGAGCTTTTGCAAGTTTTGGGACGAAACTTCTTTTTAGGAGGATCTGATGTAAGATCCTAGGTTTTGCCTTCACCGCCCCTGCGGTGAAGAGGGCCGCCCCCACGGCCGGCCGGCCGCCCCTACGGCTGTGAGATCCGCCCTTGCGGATTTACGACAGATCGTGCCGATCTTTTCTTCCGTTCTTTTATCTTCCTTCCATAGGTAGAATATCCTATATTTTATCTTATCGGCCGGTTTCCTTATCTTCTTTCTAAACCCTAGACGCCCTTCCTTCTATTCTTTCCAGCCCGTCCCTATATATTCTCTTCTTTCTCCCCCTTTTCCCGTTCTTTTCTACCGTCTTCAACCCTAGAGAGTTGTAGCCGTCCTTGCTTCCTGCGACTTCGCTGAACGTGTAAGTGCATCTTTTATGGTTCTTCCTCACGTTCCTTTAGCGATGCATGCCTTCTCTTTCTGTTTTGGTTTCTTCCTTTCGTTCTCCTCTTTTCTTTTTCTCCAAGGATCACGAATGAACCTTGATTCTTGTGGAGTGTTCCGTTCTTGAGCCTTGGTTGTTCTCAGGCTCTTTAGAGTTGAGCCTTGACGTGTTGAAGCCAAAGGTTCGAGCTTTGGTTGTATTGCTACGAGTTCTGTCGAAGAAGAAAGCCGACAGTGCTTTTTGTCACGCCGCCGCCCCTGCGCCTGCACAAAGCCGCCCCTGCGGCTTCTCTGCAGTAGCTCCCGTCTTTGTTGAGTTGCTTCCTTTCCTCTTTCCTTCCTTGGTTCCTTATGGTTGTTCCTTGTTCCCCTGAGTTGTTGTAAGACTAAGGTTGAGCCCTTAGCATGTGTTGATCTCTTAGAGATCGTTGAGACTAGAAGTCGTAGACTTCTAGCAACCGTTTCATTCCTGATCCGTGTTGCTTGTTCGTACAGATTTTCATTGCTCCTTTCCTGAGGGAAACTGATCTTCCTTGAGTGTTTTCTGAGTTGTTCGTTGATCTCTTGTGTTACCTTTGTGTGAGGTAAGTCCCTTGGACTTACTTAGCTTCATTGCGCGTATTAGTTTGATTGTATTGACTTGTTTGTGTTGTTTATCCTGCTTATAACTAGAATGTGCTCTTGCGACACAAACCCGTAGGTAACGGATAGTTCTGATCTATTCCTATTGGCAGACGGAAGCGGAGGCGAGTTTTGGGAGATTCTCGTTGGACAAAAGAATTTGAATTAGTAATGGATAACCCTAATGAAAGATAAATAACCGGTTGATGTGTAAGCATGCTATGTGTTTTCTTTACCTTATGTGTGTTTGTGGCATTACACTCTTCCTTATACCTAGAATGTTAGCCAACGGTTTATACCGTCGTTGTAGATGTTCCGCAGGTTCAGGATGCTGCTGAGTGATCCGGATGGGGTGGTCAGCCGGAGTTCCCGTACATTATAGGACGGGATCGGGTTTATGTTTCTTTTGTTGTTTCCCTTTTGTTTTGAACCCGGTTGTGGATTTGTGTTTTCTTTTGGTTTAAACCTTTGGTTTTATATTAAGTTCTGTTTTCATTCGTCTGTGCCTTGTTGTAAGATCCGTTTGCTGTTGCTACTCTGAGAGTCGGGACTCATTGTGCGGTCCTAGCCCGTAGCGCTTCGTGTTCCCAGAACTTGGGGTGTTACGGTTGTTTCCACAAAGCTCTAATTGAACACCTCAACAACATACCACCAACGAGACGTAGGTAACTCACCCTAGACCTCTAAGGTCCAGCCACTATATGGCATTCCAGTTCAACTACCCTAAGTCAGCCTAGCATGCTTCGAAGCTATAACAACCTAAGAAAAGGAAGAAGGAAAGAAAAGAACAAGATTTAGGACTCACTGGTACAAAACCGCCCCTGCGCCTGACTGAGTCCGTCCGTGCACCTATCTGGGTCCGCCCTTGCGCCAATCTGGGTCCACCCCTGCACCTGACTAAACCCGCCCCTACTACTTTTTAAATCTCCCTACGCCTATCTGTGCAGAACGTCCGTCTGTTGAGTTCTTCGATTGTGCAGCCGGTCTCCTAGAGTCTCCTTTGGTGCTATGAACGTCTTCCACCCCTCACACTTGGTCTTAGCCTCCCTCTAAAGTCTAGCTTCATCACCATGCCAACAAGACAATGATAGATCGTTGAGCATAGGTTCTTAAAGACCTTCTATTCAAGCCATGGAAGAGGAAGGAAGATAAAAGAAGGAAAGGGGAAGAGGAAGGAGCCTTACCCTTGTCACGTCACTGCAGTTCCGGCCTCAAGGAAGGTGGATCTACGCTGGAGTAAGCAAAGAGAAGAATGGAGGAGAAGGATGGAGAAGAAGAATGTAAGAGGGTGAGGTTTGGAGGAGGGAAACAAAGTAACGTGAAAAGAAATGAGAGGAGAGGAGAGTGGGTTGCATAAAGGAGGGAGAATATCAAAGGACCTCAACCACAAACTCCCCAAGCAATTAAAGAGAGGAGTGAAAAAGGATAAGAAGGCGAACGGTTGAACAAAACGCTACTACCCCGCCCTCGCGTGTCCCCGCCCCTGTGGGAAACCTAGCCGCACCTGCGGCCTGCTCGACTGCATCGTCTAAGCCGCAAGGGCGTGAGCCCTTGTGCACGGCTTCTACTCTCCTCTAACACTATCAAAGCGTAATGAAAAACCCGGTCGTTACATCAAATCCCCCTCAATATAAGTTTCGTCCTGAAACGTAGGGGTACTAACCGAGATCATAAGACGTAAGCAAGCCCTATGACTAACAAGTTACTACAACAAGACCACCTAAGGGTGACACAAGCACATAAGATATATCACACATACAATAACTGATAGCAACCAAAACAAGGATGTAGAACTACCTGACAATCCTATTGACATCTCTAGACCCGCATAAAACTTAGGATAGTTCCGCCGGATACTATCCTCCGTCTCCCAAGTGGCCTCGTCAATCCCTCGTCTCGACCACTGCACTCTCATCATGGGTATTACCTTCGATCGAAGGCGTCTCGTACCTCACTCCAAAACTGCTATCCGGTGCTCTACAAATGTATGATCCGGCTCGACCACTAGGTCGTCATGGCTCACTATGTGTCTCGGGTCATGCACATACTCTCTCAGCTGAGACACAGGAAAAACTGGATGAACTCCCTCAAATCGGGGTGGCAATGCCAATCTATACGCTACCTCTTCTATCCGCTCAAGGATCTCAAAGGGCCCGGCATATCAGGAAATCAACTTCCCTTTAATGCCAAAACGTCGAACGCCCCTTGTTGGTGACACCCTCAACCATACCTGGGCTCCAACCTTTAACTCTAGAGGCCTACGCCTCTTATCAGCATAAAACCTCTGACGGCTCTGCGCGGCCAGCATCCGCTCTCGGATCAATGCTACCTGAGCCATATCATCCTGCACCTACTCGGGTGCCACACCATAAACTGTGGTGCCCTCCCCTCTAGACATCCTATCTCTGATCCTCGCCAATGCGGGACAAACCTCCTGTTTCCGCCGTATCTCTTCCGACAGATCCGGTGAAACCTCTAACGCCGACAAATGACCGTCAGTATCCGGGAACTAAATGTCTGCCTCCAACTAGATCAAATCTCTCTGCAACTGTGTCTGTATGGTCAATCTAGCTATTGCAGCCTCGCGGGGTGTCCACCTACTAAGGGCATCGGGGACCACATTCGCCTTCCCCGGGTGATAAAGGATATCTAAGTCAAAATCCTTAATCAGTTCTAACCATCTCATCTGGCGGTTATTCAACTCCCGCTGAGTGAATATGTACTTCAGACTCTCGTGGTCTGTGAAGATCTGACAGGTGGCCCCGTAGAGGTAATATCGCCAGATCTTCAATGCATGGATAACTGTGGCTAGCTCAAGGTCGTGAGTAGGGTAATTCTCCTCATACGTCTTCAGCTATCGAGACGCGTAAGCAATGACCCTACCCCTCTGCATCAGAACGCATCCTAAGCCTAGCTTGGATGCATCACTGTAAACGACGAAATCCTCAATGCCCTCTGGCTGTGCTAACACGGGAGCGAAAGTCAATCTCTCCTTCAGCTCCTCAAAACTCCGCTAATAGGACTCGGACCATGTAAATCCGACGGACTTCCTTAGCAAAGAAGTGAGTGGCCTGACAATCACAGAAAAACCCTTCACGAACTTGTCGTAGTATCTTGCCAGACCTAGAAAACTACGTACCTCCTTGACCGTCTAAGGAAGCGGCCATGTTGCAACTGACTCTATCTTTGCCGGGTCCACCTTGACACCCTCGGCGGAGACAATGTGGCCAAGGAAGGCAACCTCTGGCATCCAGAACTCACACGTAGAGAGCTTAACATAAAGCTCTCTATCTTGTAACACCCGCAACACCATTCTCAGGTGTCCGGCGTGCTCCTCCCTACTCCGGGAGTATACTAAGATGTCTTCGATGAAAACTACCATAAACTGGTCTAAGAAGTCAATGAAGATGCCATTCATCAACACCATGAAGACAACCGGAGCATTGGTGAGCCCAAAAGCCATCACCACAAACTCATAATGACCGTATCTGGTCCGAAATGCCGTCTTCGGTACGTCCTCCTCTCGCACTCTCAGCTGATGGTACCCTGATCTCAAGTAAATACGCAAAAACACAATAGCTCCCTTTAACTGATCCATCAAATCATCAATACGCGGTAACGGATACTTGTTCTTGACAGTAACTTTAATCAACTCTCGATAGTCGATACAAAGCCTCGTAGATCCGTCCTTCTTCCTGACGAAGAGGAATGGCGCACCCCAGGGAGACACACTGGGTTGGAAGAATCCCCTCTCCGCCAAATCCTCGAGTTGCTTCTTGAGCTCAAGCATCTCGACTGGTGTCATGCGGTATGGAGCCTTGGAGATCGGCCTCGTGTCGGGCTCCAACTCCATCCCAAAATCTACGCTCCACTGCGGTGGTAAGCCAGGCGGCTCGCCAAAGACATCCTCCAACTCACAGGCTACTAGGGTCTCTTCTAAAGACGATCTTGTCTCCTCCTTCATGGCGTAACACCAGAAGGCCTCGCACCCCTGACCTATGAGCTTTGCGGCTCGGACCGCACTAATGACCGTCCCGATCTTTCCGAGGTCTCACCCTCGAAAGTCCTCCTCCTGCCCAGACTCCATAGTGACCGTCACTGTCCTCTAGCTGACGTCTAAAACAGCTCGATGGCGGTCCATCCAGTCCATCCCTAGTATGACCTCTTCATGCACTAAGCGCATGACGTGGAAGTCGGCTAAATAGTCACGACCTCCAAGGCGGATGGGACAACCGTGAATCTCTCGAGTACCGCGAACCTTACTCCCATTGGGTAACCTTATAAGGAAAGGTTCCCCCTCTACCGTATCTAAGGTCAGCCTATCTATGCAATCATCAGATATGAAAGAGTGCGTCGCACCTGTATCAAAAAGTACTCGGACTGGAAATCCATGAATCATAATAGTACTTGTGGCTGCGGGCGATGCTGGCTCTACGGTGCTCCTCAACTCGAAGACTGGAGCCTAAGTACCCCTAGTCTCTGAAGTGCCTCCACCACGCCCTCTACCTCTACCTGGAATCTGAGCATAACCTTGTGAAAATGCCTAACCAGGGGCTCGCTGCTGCTGACCCCGAGCCTGATATTGAGACTGCCTCTGTCCACCTCCTGAGGTACCAGCAATCGAGGACCCCTGCTGTGATATTTCCTTGCCCTTTCGGCAAAAGGTAGCTCTATGGCCCAGCTGGCCGCAAGTAAAACATGTCACTGGTGGCTTCCTACACTCCGGCTTAATGTGTCCATACTCCCCGCAGTTGTAGCACTGACGTCCCCTAAAAATAGGCGGTAGTACAACCTAGTAACTAGAACAGCCATGAGACTGACCACGTCCTTGAACTGCACCTCCTACTCCTGTACTGCCTGGCCTGGTCCTCTGTCTCTTGTCTGACCCTCGAGACTACATAACTCTCTTAGGACCCAGTCGGTCCATCTCATACGCTAAAGCCCGATCCTGGTAATCGGCTAAGGAATCACAGCGGAACCCTGCCAAATAGGAGCGTTTAGTCTCCCCCAGTCTCCGTGAGAACAGATACACGTGATGGTCAACAGGTGGTGCAGCAGGACCCAACAGTGACAGCTTCTCCCGGAACCTCCTAATCGTCTCAGCTATCGGGAGATCATCAAATCCTGCATCCAAGAAGTCCTGCACTCGGTCTCCCCTCAGCGAGGTAGGACAAAAAGTCTCCCACACAAGACTCAGTAACTGCTCAAATCGGGACACTCCACCCCGCACGGTCCTCCACCAGAACTATGCCTGATCTCTAAACAAGGTCTGAACCACCTCTACCTTACGACCCTCAGGACATCGGATTGCCTCCAGTGCGGACTCCACATGACTAATCCAGTTTTCTACTTCAAGTCCAACGTTCTCGTCGAATGTGGGGACTCGCCGATGGTTGAAAGTCTTCAACCATTCATCCGGTCTCGGTACCCTCATCTCGTCTCTCACTTAATCATCCTCAACAACTCTCATTGGTGCAGCTATCACCGGTGGAACTACAAGATGATCACGGCTGTCCTTAAGAAATATCACGTCCACCAACGAGTATCAACAGCTTATCATCCACAAACAAACGGCCAAGTTGAGGTATCCAACCGGGAAATAAAGACCATCCTTGAAAAGACGGTCTCTCCCGGAAGGAATGATTGGAGTGCGAGGCTAAACGACGCACTATGGGCATATCGGACAGCCTACAAAACTCCGATAGGAATGTCTCCATTCAAGCTCGTGTTTGGGAAAGCATGCCACTTCCGATGGAACTAGAACACAAAGCTTGGTGGGATGTAAAGAAGTGCAACATGAACATAGAGAAAGTGGGAGAATTCCGCAAACTCAAGTTGCAAGAGTTGGAGGAGTTGAGATTAGATGCATATGACCATGCCACTGCATACAAAGAAAAGACTAAGGCATGACATGACCGAAACATTCTCCGGAAGGACTTCAAGATAGGTAATAAGGTACTTTTTCAATCGCGTTTGAAACTCTTCGCAGGTAAGCTACGTTCAAGATGGACAGGGCCGTTCCTAGTAGCCGAAGTATACCCTCATGGAGTTGTGGATCTTTATGATCCCCAAACACACAAGGTGTTCAAGGTCAACGGACAAAGCTTAAAACCTTACCTTGAAGGAATAAAGAACGATCCCATTGATGAGATGGTGCTGGAGGAAGCACAATCAGAGAAGTAGAGCCCTTACGTCGAGCCAATGACGTAAAACAAAGGCGCTGCTCGGGACGCAACCCGAAGGAATAAGAAGAGGAGCCTTTGTCAAAAATCCGCCACTGCGGCTCAGTGTCCCCGCCCCCGCGGTGACACCCATGCCCAACACCGCCCCTGCGGTAACTCCCGAACGCCCCTGCGGAGGCCACCCTTGACACACATCCTCAGCGCTGCCCCCGGCGCTGAGCCTGCGTGACCCCTCTTCTTTGTCACCGCCCCCGTGGCAGCAAGCACCCGCCCTGCGGGTTTACCCAGAAAAGAAAAAAAATAAGGATCTCGAAAAAAGCCTACTCCTACCACGCCCACCTACCTTCCTTCTTCATCAAACACACATCACCTCCAAACCTTACTCCCTCACACCACTCTCACGCCTCTGCGCCCCCTTTGCCCACAAACCACCTCTCTGACGCCCCTGCGCCGCCTACGACGACCAGCCCCCCCTTGCAAAGCTCCTGCGCTACCGTCTCCAACTCCCTCCAAACCCTCTCTCACCTTAATGCATCCTTCATCATCACCCACCACAAAAGTTCCACTCCTGCTCCACCTCCGTCGACGAATCAACAACCAGTGAAGTCACCGGAACGGCCTCAGCATCACCACGTTCATTGCCCCCAGAAATCGCCCTTTGCACTTCTCCCGCCCCCGCGCCTGAAAGCACCCGCACCTGCGCCTCACTGCCCCTGCGCCTGCTTCAGCCGTACCTGCGGAAAACACAACAGAGGGTTCGACTCCTTTCCCTATTTTCAATTTTTTTCTAATCTTTTGCTTCATCATCTCCAAGAATGGAAGCACCAAGGAAGTACAAAATGTCTGAAGCCGAGAAGGAGCGTTACAGGATTGTGCAGGATCGGGTTGTGTATGCAACTTGGTTTTTGCACATTCCTACCTTGGAGAAACTAGGCATGCTGGAGAACATGCAATCCTTTCTAGCCTCTGCTAGGCTCGGAGACTTCCTAACGAAGAGTGCTCCGACATATCCCGAGCTCAGCAGACAGTTCATAGCCACCTTCACCATGGCGAAGGAGGATCATGTGTGTGTTGGGCTCACTTTCAAGTTCTTCAAGGTGAAATACACACTTGACTACATGCGGCTATAGGAGGCCTTTGGGGTGACTCTCAACCCCTCCGAGAACTGGTTGGAGCCAGTCCTGACCCCGGATCTGTGTGAGTTCTTGCAGGCCGCTACCGGGTCAAAATTCCATGCAGGGGGTGAGTACTCCAACAAGCTCAATCACCCTTTATTGAGGCTTCTCTCCAAGATCCTCATGAGTGTCTTCTGTGGACACAAAGAGGAGAACAAGGTCTCCCTCAAGGACCTCCCGCTACTATACTCCTGCCTTCCGATGAGCGAGAAGGTGATGGATTGGCCGTTCCTCTTCCTTGCCGCGTTGAAGCGGATTAGGAAGAACGAGCCACGAGACATTGTCGGTGGTGGGGTGATCTCCTTGATCGCCTCACAGGTTATGGATCTTTCCGGCCTAGAGGATGGGCTGGAGGCTCCTCTCTACACCGAGGGGATGTTGAGACGGTGCAAGCTCCTCCGACGGGAGTGGGAGAACCTATTTTGGATCTCCCTTGCAGATGGGAGCCACCTCACTTACCTCCCACAACCTCTACCATTCGGGGATGAGCTCTCCGAGCTCTACATTCCGGCAGATCCTTTTGTGCCGAGGAGGCCGCTGGTGGCAATTGTAGAGAGGCATGTTGCGAGCTCCAGCCGGGCTCATCAGGAGGAGCACATGCCCATCCCTGACGACGAGGAGATGCCCACTGCGGCACCAGAGGAGGATCCGGCCCTCGCGAGTCTTCAGGCTCAGATGGAGGCTATGACTACCCAGCACCGGACATGGCAGTCCGACTACCGGAGGACCATGCTGGAGCAGCAGGAGAGCTGGCAGACGAGCTTTGCCTCCTCCATGACCTCCCACTTCGACCAGAGGCAAGAGGCTTGGCAGGCGGCCCAGTAGCAGCAGCTCGAGGCTCAGCAGCTGGCTTGGCAAGCCAGCTTTGAGACCTCTTTCGGCCGTCGGATGGATGCCCAGCAGAGCCGTATTGAGGACATCTACCGCCGGTAGGAGCATTTCTTCCACCACTTTCCATACCCACCAGAGGAGGGTCCGGATGGTCCAGCTGGACCATCTCACTGAGGGGTATATTTCTCTCCCTTTTCCCACATTTATCTTTGCCTCATTTCCACTTTAAAGGCAAAGTGGTTTTGAAGTATAGGGGAGGGACATATCATTGCATGTACAGTTTCATTCGAGTTTTTGAGTTTGTTTTGCATTAAGTCTTATGTTTTTTTTTAATTCAGTTTCATATAAAAAAAAGGAAAAAAGGCATGAAAACCCTTGGATAAACCGAAAACCTGAAAGGGAGGTTTAGGCAAAAAGAAGGTAGTCCGACCAACCTTAGGTTGGTGCAAAATTGGACTTGAGGGATGTGAGTTAAGTGAGAACATCAAAGAAAAGAAGAAGAGTAGAAAGGTGAAAACCCGAAAGGGCATCTTGGAAAATGAGCAACACCGAGTGTAGGTTTCCTTTCCGGCATTTGGCGACATAAGAAGGGGAGTCATAAGGAGGTTGTCCGGATAGGCCACTCTTGGAGCAATAAGGATGGTAGTATTTCTTTTCTCACATTCCCTCTCTTTTCCTTCTTTCTTTCTTGGCTTTTCTTTTGTTTTCATTGTCTTTTCTGCTTACCCAAGCTTCCTGAGACCTTTGAGTCTAGTTGTTGTCATTTGTTTTACTCGGGACGAGTAAAAGGTCTACGTATGGGGGAGTTTGATAGGTGATGGAATCACTATCATTTAGGATAGTTTTTAGAGGCTTTTTTTTTGCATTTGTGTCGATTTATGCTACAAACTCCTTGGTCTTGAAGAAGAAGATTAAAAGAATCTAAGGAAGGAGTTATAAGCACTTAGGAGTGAAGTTCGTTCACGAAGCGAAGCTTCTGTTGCTTCACCGCCCCAGCGGAGCCCTTTCACCGCCCCAGCGGGTGACACCTTACTCCGGAGCGCTCCCTGCGCCTTTGCCAGCACCAGCCACAAAGACTGTCACCGCACTTGCGTCAACCCCTAGCGCCCCTGCGGTGACTTGCCTTGAAGAAGCGAACACCAACGCCCCTGCACCTTCCCCTGCGCCTCTACATGCGCCTCAACCTGGGAGTTGGAAGATGAAAAGTCTGTATCACCACCCCTGCGTTGACACTGGAATGCCCCGACGGCTTGGCATCAGAAACGGCAGGAAGTTGAAGAGTTAGACGTTTGAAGAACATTAATGATCCGCCCCTGCGGAATGACCTGGCCGCCCCTGTGGCCATGAAGAAGCTCATGCGATTCTGCCCAAACCGCCCCTGCGGTTCTGAAGGCCGCCCCTGCGGTTCTGAAGGCCGCCCCTGCGGCTCAACGTCAGAAGCTTTACTCCGGCCGTTTATACCACCTGATAGCATGAATTATAGTCTATATTTTGGGGTTTGTTTGGACGTTTTATCTTTCATAATCTGCATATTTGTATGTACATTATGTAATTTTACTACCATTTCATCTACCTTTGCGGGAATCGAGGTCTACACCTAGTTTCGTTGTAATTGCAGGTAATATGGTACGCTTTGCATCAAAAAGGAGAAAAAGGAGTCAAGAGTCATTTGGAGCTACATCCAGGAAGCATAGCCATGGATTGAGGATTTACTTTAGACCAGTTTTGAGAGATTCTACATTCAGTTGTGAGTCACCTCGGTTGACCAGAGATTCATCTCGACCGAGGCGATCCAGAGACGCCGACTCGACCGAGGCGAATACCTAGGACGCGGCGAGAATATTTTATTCTTGGCTGAGATCTTTTAAAATTGGAAAGTGATCTTATATTTTTGGGCTTGGCTTCTGGAAGGAAGGAGATATGCAGAATATATATTTTACCTATATTTATGGGATAATATCTTCTTAAGATTTATTATCTTTGGAGGGTTATTTTTCCTATAAAAAGGGTTGGTTTTCCACAAATTGATCATCACGCTATACCGTCGATCAGGGTTTACACAGCCGCAGCCTACTCCAAGTTGGGAGTTTCGAAGAACCTTTTTGAAGGTTGAAGGAAGGTTGAAAGTCCATAGCTTTTATAGCTTTTATTGAAGGGTTTTGTAAGATTGTCTTGTTGGATTATTATCCAAGGAACGCTTTTGTGTGATATTTGATTCAGTTATTGAAGTCTTTTCATTAAATTCTTCTTTGTTCAAATATTCACCTTCTTCCCTTACATTTAATACTTTCATTATGATGATGAGTGGCTAATTTCCTTGTGTGATTCTAGGGTGACTGGCTGAAGGTTGTGGGAAAAACAATGATAGAATAATCTTAGATTCCAGTAGGATCCTGAAAGTTCGAGTCTTTAACCTTAACCCTAAGCATCTCGTTCAGTCGATGAACATTTTGGCCGAGGTGGAAACTGGCTGACCGAGGTGACTTATCTGATCCATAACTGAGAGTTAAGTGTTAGAGTTTGCCAAATCCTATTCTTATTACACCTTTCCTGGTTCAATGCAAGCTTAGGATGAGACTTACCCGGTAATTCCTTAGTTTGTGTACCAACGATCATAAGTGTAGGTAATAAAGGTTTATCCTTTATTGGGGTTTGAGTGTGCTTTCATCCCATCTTTGTGAGTTAGCCTGAGACTTACCCGGTAAAGGTTGATTCTATTCCCTTAGATGATGTGTTAGTTTGAGGTTATAGTTCTTTATCTTAATTCCTTGAGACTTACCCGGTAATAGGAGTTACGGTTTAGGATTAGTGTGTAGTGAGACTTACCCGGTGATCTACTCCACTTTAGAAACACCTTCCCCATGCAAAAATCTCAGCTTTGTCCGCTTATCTATAGATCTTGAGTTGGAACCACAACTTGATGCTTTAATCCCTAGAATTGCATGTTTGCTTTATTTGACATCTTATTCATCTTTGATTGTGTTAATTGCTCTTGTGGTTAGCATTGACATTAGCGTACCGTGTTGACTTTGTTTCACCAAGTCCCTGTGATCGACCCCTGGAATTTTCTTGCTTTTACTACGATTGACCCGTACACTGCGGGTTCGCATCCTTGTTTTAAGCTTAAGTCTAGGGTTATAAATTTAAAGCTTGCACACACCGTTTGGAGCGAACAAGTTTTTGGCGCCGTTGCCGGGGACTTGGTCTAGACCGAGCCGGTACGGTTTGCTCTTGGGGCGCTTGCCCCGTTTTGTCTAACCACTCTACTTGAGTGACTTTTGCAGGTTCTTTCTTAGGTATATGCGAAGAACCCGCACTGGGAAGGAAATCGTTCCTTACGATCCCGAACCGGAAAAGACATACAAGCAACGCTTAAGAGAAGCGAAGATGGCCCAACAAGACGATCGCGATCTTGCGGCCCAATTGAGAGAGACGCAGGAGCTGCTACGTCTCAGTAAAGAAGAGCTAAGGCAAGAGAAAGAAGAGAATCAGGCTAGGACTGCAGCAATCGAAGCTGAGATTGCAGCCATTCGGAACCAGATTCTACTTCGACCGATGCAGGATCCAGTAGTTGATCCTCGACCGAGGCAAATTCCAGTACCTGACGCCCCGGTCGATGTACATCCACCTCGGATACCAGTCCGAGATGTTCTTCTTGCAGGAATCCCACAAACCCTAGGTCAAAGGATGGACCCTAATCAACAGCTGAGGCGTCCAGGAGTGAACCTAGGAGATCCAGCGGATCATGACTACGAACTTCGACCGCAAGTTCTAGCCATGATTCGCCAATGTCAATTCGGAGGGCTAGAGAAGGAGTCGCCGCATCAACATCTTCAAAACTACGAGATCTTGATGGAGACCTTACGACCTCCCAGAATTGAAAACAACAACTACAAGCTAAGACCTTTTTACTTTTCTTTAAAAGATAGAGCTCTTACTTGGTATCAATCTCTTCCTCCAGGAAAAATTAGCACATGGGAGGAGATGACTACGGAATTCCTAACCAAATTCTTTCCACCTTCAAAGACCGCTAAAATGAGGGGGAAGATCAATGCTTTCATCATGAAGGACAAGGAGAGCTTGTCCAAGTCTTGGGAGCGGTTCAAGGATATCCTTTTGGATTGCCCACATCATGGGATTCCAAAGATCGAGTTGTTGGAGATCTACTTCAAAGGGCTGGACGGAAACACCCAGTTCAATCTCCAACTACTCTCCGCCGGTACATTCATGGACATGGCGGTTGACGAGGCTTGGGACTTCATTGAGAAGCAAGCCTTACACATGGAGAAGTACACCCACCAAGGAGTTGAAGTTAAAAGAGTCAACTTTCAAGAGACTCAAACCAACAACAACCAACTCACGTCCTTGAAGAACGACGTGAAACAACTGAAGGAGCTCTTGATGGCTCAAACTAAGAAGGAAGAGCAAGGGCAAAGGAACAACAACAACAACAATAACGGGTACCGTAACAACAACAACGGACCCCGAAACAACAACTACAACAACAACAATAGAGGATCCAATAGCAACAACTGGAGGGCGAATAACCAAAACAACGGTAACAATTATTCAAACTCCAACTCTAATGATTCCTCTAACCCTTTCCTCTCTTCTCCTTCTTCTTCTTCTACTCCATTGAAAAGCCAAGGGCAAGGTTCAAGTTCGTCTCAGCCGGAAAAGAAGGACGCAGTCCTGGAGGCAATCTTGATCAAGCTTAGTGCTATGGAGAATTCTATGACTTCATTTTCGAGGGCCCAAAAGTCCTTCGAACAACAACTTGCTAATAGGGCGAATGAAGCGCCAAGAGATCCAGGGAAGCTTCCAGCAAAGACGGAAACTAACCCTAAGGGCCAGTGCATGGCCATCACGACGAGGAGTGGACTCAAAACTGCAGATCCAGTACCTCGCTCGACGCAGACCACCTCGGTCCAGATCCAGTCGAAGAACACCTCGACCGAGATGCCAACCGAGGCGGCGCAACAGAAAGCAGGAGGAACGACAGAAACTTATGTTCCACCTCCTGCATATAAGCCACCACTTCCTTTCCCTCAGTCCAGAGCCAGAGCACATCTAGACAAGCACTTTGGTAAGTTTCTTGACTTGATGAATAAGCTACATATTAATATTCCTTTCCTTGATGCTATTTTAGGAATGCCCGCCTATGGGAAGTTCTTAAAAGAAATCTTATCAAGGAAGAGGAAGCTGGAGGATGTTGGTGAAGTTAGGATGACATCTAAGTCTTCGGAGCTTATCAAGATCATGAAGGAAAAGATGCCACCTAAGTTGAGAGATCCCGGCTCATTTTGCATTCCCATTTAAGTTGGGGATGTCACTTGTGAAGCCCTTTGCGATCTAGGAGCCAGCGTGAGCATCATCCCGCTGGAGCTATGCACTAAGATCGGTCTTGGAGAGCCCAAACCGGTCAAGATTCGACTTTACATGGCGGATCGTTCCATCACCCATCCAGTGGGCATCTTGGAGGACGTTCCGGTCAAGTTAGGTAACTTCTATCTACCTATAGATTTTGTCGTACTTGACATTCCCGCAGATTATCCTGTTCCTATCATTCTCGGGAGGCCATTTCTAGCAACTTCGGGTTGCAATGTGGATTGCAAGAACGCCAAGTTAAAATTCAACGTTGGTGGCGATGAGGTGGAATTCGCACTACTTGCAGCCATGAAAGGAGAGCAACTAACTGATGATATCTTCAACATCTACGATGAAGAAGAATCAAGAGAATTGGTGAGCTCTATCCTTATTAATGATCCACTCGAAAGAGTTATTAGCTTCAGTTTAATGGAGGAAGGTATAGATGCTTCTTGTGATGCAGATATACAGAGCTTGAAGGCACTGGAAGAACATCCAGGAGCTATAACTGAGAAGCTGATCCAGGAAACGAAGATTTCCAGCCTCGGATCCAGTAGCAGTACCTCGACCGAGGCACCTTCTGAACTGAGCGAGGCGTCTGAAGAACACCTCGGTCAACGCCTCTGCGCCTCGACCGAGGTCGACAGCGAGATGATGTCAACTGAGATTGCTGAGAATAACAATTTTTCTACTCCCTTCTCTGACATTCACCCACAGTTGGTGGATCATTCCCTCCACCAACTTTCTGATAATAAAGGTCCTTGGTATGCTGATATTGTGAATTATCTTGTTTGCCAGGAAATACCACCCGGATTGACGTACTCTCAAAAGAAGAGATTCTTCAAGGAAGTACGACACTACTACTGGGATGAGCTGCTGCTATTCAAGCGCGGACCGGATGGGATGCTTCGAAGGTGCATTCCGGAAGATGAAGTTAATAGCGTCATAAGGCATTGTCATTCACTTCCTTGTGGAGGACATGCTAGCACCGATAAAACATGCGCTAAGGTATTGCGTTCCGGTTTCTTTTGGCCTACATTGTTTAAGGACGTACAATCTTTTGTTGTCTCTTGTGATGCATGCCAAAGAACAGGGAACCTATCAAGGAGGAACGAGATGCCACTTAATAACATCCAAGAAGTGGAAATCTTTGATGTATGGGGGATTGACTTCATGGGACCTTTCCCTTCCTCCGGAGGAAACCTCTACATTCTCCTTGCAGTCGATTACGTCTCTAGATGGGTTGAAGCCATTGCTTCCCCCACTAACGACGCCAAGGTGGTTGTGAAGTTCTTGAATAGAACTATCTTTCCACGATTTGGAACCCCACGCATTATCATCAGCGATGGAGGAACGCATTTCATCAACCGGAAGTTTAAAGCACTTCTATCGAAGTATGGGGTAACCCACAAGGTATCAACCGCCTATCACCCTCAAACTAGTGGACAGGTTGAGATCTCGAATAGAGAAATCAAGGCAATTTTGGAGAAGACTGTCTCTAGAACGAGGAAGGATTGGTCCATGAAATTGGACGATGCTCTTTGGGCGTACAGGACCGCATTCAAGACTCCCATAGGTACCACCCCTTATAATTTAGTATATGGGAAATCTTGCCACTTGCCCGTTGAGTTGGAGCACAAGACGTATTGGGCTATCAAATGGTTGAACTTTGACATTAAAGATGCTGGTGAGAAGCGACTATTGGAACTTAACGAGCTGGAGGAGCTGCGTTTGAACGCCTATGAGAATGCCAAAATCTACAAGGAAAGGACGAAGAGATGGCATGACAAGCGTATCGTTCCAAAGGAGCTTAACGAGGGAGATTTAGTTCTACTCTTCAACTCCCGCCTCTGTCTTTTTCCAGGTAAGTTGAAATCTAGATGGACCGGACCTTACGTTGTGAAACATATTTTCCCTCATGGTGCAGTTGAGATATGGGGCGAAACTAGCGGAAGCTTCAAGGTCAACGGTCATAGACTTAAGAAGTACCAACCGGAAACGCCGGTTGAGGAGGTTGCACCGATCTACCTCCTTTGAGACGCATTATGGTCCAGCTAGCGACCTTAAATCAAGCGCTTCTTGGGAGGCAACCCAAGGTATTGCTCTTCTTTCCCGTTTTCTAGTCTAGCTTAGATAGTTTTTGTTTTTGCTTTGCTTTGCTTTGTTTTTGGCGTTCTGGACAGACAACAGGGAGGAGCACATCTGGAAGGACAGAAGTTCGAGAATTTGAGAAGGCAGAAACACCTCGGTCACTGTCAGAGCATCTCGACCGAGTTGATTCTTGAAGCAACCGAGGCGACTAGGGTTTCTGCAGAACCGCCTCGGTCCAGACCACCTCGAGCCAGTCGAGACCATCTCGACCGAGGTGACAGCAGATCCAGTAACAGTATAAAAGAAAAAAATTACAGTTTCGTTTTCTTTTTACTCTCCTCGACCGCGGCGAACAGAAGTACCTCGTTCTCCTTCGTTTCTCGCTCGTTTTCGAAGATTTCTGCTTCCAAACCGCGATTAAAGAGTAGAGGAGTCGATTGCTACTACAGATCTGCAGGAAATTTGAGCGTTTCGACCGAAACGAGGTAAAAACGTTCGAAAACCCTAACTCGCTCGTTCACTGCATATTGGGCTTTGGTTGCCCTTGATTCTGTTGAGGAAATCTATAAGTACCCCTTAGGAAGCATTTGTAGTGATTTTAGGGGGAAAAGAACTGAATTTCTGAGAGTTGGAATCGCGACTGTCTTCGCCTCGGTCCAGTCGCTCTGCACCTCGGTCGAGGTGATTCTTGGTAGTTGTCAGTCGACCGAGGTAGTCTGACAGTGTGTTTTGAAGATGAGTTCAGATCGCCGTTTAGCCTTGAGAGATAGATCCTCACCTTCCCCTTCTCCTTCCTCATCCCGTCCCTACCGCCCGGCCATCCACGAGAGATGCCGGGTAGACTATGAGAGGATAGCTGGCCGTCCAGTCATCGCACCACGATTTCTGGATGTGTCAGCTTTTGACTGCCTAGGGTTAGATGCTGACCTTAGGAGGATGATTGCTACCGTCGGGCTAGATCAGTTCACTGAGATCCGAGCCCCAGCCTACATAGAGCCGACACTCGAGTTTGTTAGCTCCTTCTCCTACCTTCCCACAGAGCGATCTGTGAAGTACCGGCTGATGAGCCGGAACTTCATAGTTCCTTTAGAGATTTGGAGAGAGATCTTTGGCTTTCCTACCCCCACTGCTGTAGACTTCCCCTCCCGATCCGTAGCTAGGGAGTTCTGGGGACAGATAGCCCACATTACTACACATGCAGACAGATGGCGCCCTGGAGATTCCAAGGAGAAGGTCATCTTTCACCCAGCCTTCAGACTTGCCCACAGGATCTTCAGTGAGACAGTTCTGGCGCGTACTGAGACGCCCCAGAAGATCAGACAGGGTGAGCTCTTTTCGCTTTACTGCATGGTTACAGGAGGCTTCCCAGACTTTGGCTTGCTCCTAGCAGAGGATCTGCATAGGATCAAGGCCAAGGCGAAGGGAGATATTTGCTGTGGAGGTCTAGTCACCCACATCGCCACTTACCACGGGATGGACCTCAGCGTTTGCACGTTGGCAGCGGCTCCGAAGCCGCTGGGATTGCAGGAGATGATCACGCGGAGGATTCTAGTTCCCCGTGGGTTGACCACTCCATACGTCGCCATGCCTTGGGAGCGGTCTGCACCTCAGGGCATCAGATGGTCTGCACAGTTCTCTGTCTCCGACCCGCATTTCTGGCAGACAGCATGGGCTCCACTTATGGAGGATTACAGAGAGGGAGCAGCTGCCCCTGCTGATGCTGCGGAGGAGGCTGAGGATGAGGATGACGACGATGAGACAGTTGATGAGAGAGGAGGCGGCGTCCCGATGGACACAGGGACAGATACAGCTGGGACGAGCGCGCCGCCTATTATTGATTTAGATGATGAGGAGGACACTGAGCCGGCGCCAGCCGCGACGTCTCCAGTCAGACCTGCTGGACGCAGGAGGCGTGGAGTGAGGGACAGAGCTGCACACCGACGGATCGATGACCTGACAGATCAGGTTATCGACACTTATGCTGCACTTTCGCTGGATATCCGCGAGATGCAGGAGAGGCAGCATCATCAGCACATGATGGCTCAGCTACAGTTTGAGCGTATCATGGGCTATCCCTATGACCCGACTCAGTTCCCCTACATACCACCACCACCGCCGGATCAGGACTACTGAGGAGCTGCAGGGTTTCTTTATTCTATTTCTATGCAGTTCGGCTCTTATCCGGTGAGTTCTCCTGTTTTAGACTTTTATTATACCCACTGGGACAGTGTGTCTCAAGTATGGGGTATTTGTCTGTATTATTTGACTACGTGACTACTTGATGTATTCGACACTTTTGATGTATTTTATTGACCGGATATTTATATTTATGCTTCACTTCTGCATTTATATGTTTATCTGAGATTGCATGCATACTTACAGGTTATTTGATTGAGAAAAACGTCGAAACTGAAAAAAAAATGGTTTTAAAAAAAATTTTTGACCTCGACCGGGGAGATTCTAGCGAAACGAGGCATTTCACCTCGGTTGAACCAAGAACATCTCGACCGAGGTGGGTTAACTGAGAGTTTTCGAAAACGATTTTGTGTTACTTATCTGGATATGATCTCAGTGAAGATTTTGTTTACTGACTGGTTTTAAATTCTTTATGTGTTTGAAAGGTTTTATAATATGTTTAAGTTGCTAAATGCTTTGTTTGAAATTATTGGCATGTTTAATACTTTGTTTTTATCCAAATTATGTTGAATTTGAAGGTTGACACCGCAGGTTAAGTTCTCTCACTTTCTTCTTGGAAAGACCAAGGCAATTCATTCTCTTCTTCTTCTTCTTCTTGATCATGCTTAGCCCCTCATATACATTTTGCCTCCCTTTACCTATCCGGGAATTTGGAAGCAAGCAAAGTGGTGAAAGCAAGTTAAAGTTGAGAAGTGGCTGGAAGTGAAAGTCTTAGAAAGCAATTATAGGTTTGGGGAAGTCAATCATGAAGATGAGTAACTCGGCACCATTCACATAGCCGGGTGTTTGTGTCTTGCCAAAGTCGGATTGAGCGATATTCCTAACGGGTCATGGTATGTGCATCAAGGGTTTGATGCATCTCGAGAAATTGATGATTGCAGATTTCCTAGGCTTCGGTTATTGTGCACCTCTGTCCATGCATCCCAAAAAGTAAAGTAAAAGAAAAAAAGTGTGAAATAAGCAAAGCTTATTGGTGGAAGATGTTGCAAGTCAAAGTGAAAGTGAAGTTCATCCTTTTCCCGGATTCTAGCACCACATTACCTTACATACATCCCTACCCTACACGTTTCTTGACCTTTTCTTTTGGGAAGCCCTTGAGACCTTGAACTTGTTGATTGGCTTAGCGGTTTAAACTGGATTATACATGATTAATTTTGATAATTATGATTTATTATGCATTCTATGATTTTATGCAAAGATGAACAACTTTCTTATATTTATAAAATGTTTCGATCATATTAAGTTTTTAAATTCCAGGAAGTATTCTCTTAGAGTGATCTATGATAGTTGCACACCATAAAATGTTTTTGGAAAACTTTTTCATTGATTTTCTTGACTTATAATCCATTCTATCTTGTCTTCTATATGAGGAACTTGCTTGGGGACAAGCAAGGGCTAAGTATGGGGTATTTTGATAGCATGAATTATAGTCTATATTTTGGGGTTTGTTTGGACGTTTTATCTTTCATAATCTGCATATTTGTATGTACATTATGTGATTTTACTACCATTTCATCTACCTTTGCGGGAATCGAGGTCTACACCTAGTTTCGTTGTAATTGCAGGTAATATGGTACGCTTTGCATCAAAAAGGAGCAAAAGGAGTCAAGAGTCATTTGGAGCTACATCCAGGAAGCATAGCCATGGATTGAGGATTTACTTTAGACCAGTTTTGAGAGATTCTACATTCAGTTGTGAGTCACCTCGGTTGACCAGAGATTCATCTCGACCGAGGCGATCCAGAGACGCCGACTCGACCGAGGCGAATACCTAGGACGCGGCGAGAATATTTTATTCTTGGCTGAGATCTTTTAAAATTGGAAAGTGATCTTATATTTTTGGGCTTGGCTTCTGGAAGGAAGGAGATATGCAGAATATATATTTTACCTATATTTATGGGATAATATCTTCTTAAGATTTATTATCTTTGGAGGGTTATTTTTCCTATAAAAAGGATTGGTTTTCCACAAATTGATCATCACGCTATACCGTCGATCAGGGTTTACACAGCCGCAGCCTACTCCAAGTTGGGAGTTTCGAAGAACCTTTTTGAAGGTTGAAGGAAGGTTGAAAGTCCATAGCTTTTATAGCTTTTATTGAAGGGTTTTGTAAGATTGTCTTGTTGGATTATTATCCAAGGAACGCTTTTGTGTGATATTTGATTCAGTTATTGAAGTCTTTTCATTAAATTCTTCTTTGTTCAAATATTCACCTTCTTCCCTTACATTTAATACTTTCATTATGATGATGAGTGGCTAATTTCCTTGTGTGATTCTAGGGTGACTGGCTGAAGGTTGTGGGAAAAACAATGATAGAATAATCTTAGATTCCAGTAGGATCCTGAAAGTTCGAGTCTTTAACCTTAACCCTAAGCATCTCGTTCAGTCGATGAACATTTCGGCCGAGGTGGAAACTGGCTGACCGAGGTGACTTATCTGATCCATAACTGAGAGTTAAGTGTTAGAGTTTGCCAAATCCTATTCTTATTACACCTTTCCTGGTTCAATGCAAGCTTAGGATGAGACTTACCCGGTAATTCCTTAGTTTGTGTACCAACGATCATAAGTGTAGGTAATAAAGGTTTATCCTTTATTGGGGTTTGAGTGTGCTTTCATCCCATCTTTGTGAGTTAGCCTGAGACTTACCCGGTAAAGGTTGATTCTATTCCCTTAGATGATGTGTTAGTTTGAGGTTATAGTTCTTTATCTTAATTCCTTGAGACTTACCCGGTAATAGGAGTTACGGTTTAGGATTAGTGTGTAGTGAGACTTACCCGGTGATCTACTCCACTTTAGTAACACCTTCCCCATGCAAAAATCTCAGCTTTGTCCGCTTATCTATAGATCTTGAGTTGGAACCACAACTAGACGCTTTAATCCCTAGAATTGCATGTTTGCTTTATTTGACATCTTATTCATCTTTGATTGTGTTAATTGCTCTTGTGGTTAGCATTGACATTAGCATACCGTATTGACTCTGTTTCACCGAGTCCCTGTGATCGACCCCTGGAATTTTCTTGCTTTTACTACGATTGACCCGTACACTGCGGGTTCGCATCCTTGTTTTAAGCTTAAGTCTAGGGTTATAAATTTAAAGCTTGCACACACCGTTTGGAGCGAACAAGTTTTTGGCGCCGTTGCCGGGGACTTGGTCTAGACCGGGCCGGTTTCGGTTTGCTTTCGGGGCTATTGCCCCTGTTGCTACTAACTACTCTTTCTATGAGTTTTGTAGTTTTCAGGATTTCCGATGACTACATTTGATCCAGCCTGGATAGCAAGACAAAGTGCTAGGGCGGACCATTATGAATACTTGGAGGAGAAGTACTCCTTCTATTGGTTCAACAATGAATGGGAAAGAGAAGAGGCCATTCAACATGAACTTGCAATATGGGATGAGAAGAATGTCCCTAAAAACATTTATGAGCAACCTTTTGAAGACTCTCTCGAATCAAGATTGGAGAAGTTGATGAAGAAGGTGGAGGAGCTCAAGGAAAGCACCATATCCTATGCTAAGCCGGAAGAGGAGCATAAGGAAGTGTTGCACGTTCCAAGCATTCCTCTGGTCGGACTGGAAGCTTCTCCTGAAGTTTTTGTGGAAGAAAAGGATGTGGAGGATCTCGATCCGACTGTTGAGACCTCGGCCGAGATGGAAGAAGAATCTGCAAAACCAGAAGTGGAAGATGCAGAGAACCTTGGCCAAATTACTGAGATTGTGGTCAAGGTGGAAGAAAGACCAGCAGAACTGAGAGAGATTTCGTGGGTGGATTATCAACCCAACACGAAACTTGTCTCAAGTTTTGGAGAATTTTGCAAGGTACATTCTCCTACTTCATTTGAATTCCCTATTAATATTTCTGAATTTTTCAGGAAGGCACCGGAGAGTTGGAGGTCTCTTCCGAAAGAACCTCCTAAGATCAAGAAGAAACCTCTCTTGAAATTGTTGGAGGAAGATGCTCCTTGGATTATAAGGAGTGAAGTTAACAAGTGCTTCACCGCTAAGGCAACGAAGTGTTATTTGTTCAAGTATGGGGTCCCTCGCATGCTCAGGACCCTGTACCATCCCCAAGCTATAGATGGGGAAGCTGCTATGATTCTCGAGAAACTATTTTCTCGATCAAGGAAAGGATGGGACACGAGGAATGTCCCATTGAAGTGCAGGAAGTCTAGAAGAATTCCAGTGAGAATCAAACCGTACAAGCTTGTACGTGGGAGATCTTACCATTTGCCGGTGAAGTTAGGAACCGGAACCTTCTTGGAAGATTTTTACGGATGTGGTGAGCACTCCACGACATTCGAAGTGCATTGAGTAATCCCATGCCGCAGGGTCCAGCTAGCGACCTTAAACCAAGCGCTTCTTGGGAGGCAACCCGAGGTATTGCTTTCTTCTCCCTTTTCTAGTTTAGTTTAGATAGTTTTTGTTTTTGTTTTCCTCTAGACAACAATCAGGTATTCCAAAAGGAAGGATCACAGTTCAGGAGCTACACTGGAAGAACAAAATTTCGAGAAGTTGAGGAAACGAGCTTTACTGAGATACATCTCGGGTACTGTCAGAACACCTCGACCGAGATGTGCTTCGCCAACCGAGATGGTTTTATCTGGGAGCTGTTTCTTACTTATTCATGCAGTTTAGCTATGTTCGGTGAGTATCTTGTCCTTAGACTTATTTTGACCCATTGGGACAATGTGTCCCAAGTATGGGGTATGCGGATATGTTATTTGACTTTGATGTACGACTCTATTGACCGGATATTTATATTTATGCTTCACTTCTGCATTTATATGTTTATCTGAGATTGCATGCATACTTACAGGTTATTTGATTGAGAAAAACGTCGAAACTGAAAAAAAAATGGTTTTAAAAAAAATTTTTGACCTCGACCGGGGAGATTCTAGCGAAACGAGGCATTTCACCTCGGTTGAACCAAGAACATCTCGACCGAGGTGGGTTAACTGAGAGTTTTCGAAAACGATTTTGTGTTACTTATCTGGATATGATCTCAGTGAAGATTTTGTTTACTGACTGGTTTTAAATTCTTTATGTGTTTGAAAGGTTTTATAATATGTTTAAGTTGCTAAATGCTTTGTTTGAAATTATTGGCATGTTTAATACTTTGTTTTTATCCAAATTATGTTGAATTTGAAGGTTGACACCGCAGGTTAAGTTCTCTCACTTTCTTCTTGGAAAGACCAAGGCAATTCATTCTCTTCTTCTTCTTCTTCTTGATCATGCTTAGCCCCTCATATACATTTTGCCTCCCTTTACCTATCCGGGAATTTGGAAGCAAGCAAAGTGGTGAAAGCAAGTTAAAGTTGAGAAGTGGCTGGAAGTGAAAGTCTTAGAAAGCAATTATAGGTTTGGGGAAGTCAATCATGAAGATGAGTAACTCGGCACCATTCACATAGCCGGGTGTTTGTGTCTTGCCAAAGTCGGATTGAGCGATATTCCTAACGGGTCATGGTATGTGCATCAAGGGTTTGATGCATCTCGAGAAATTGATGATTGCAGATTTCCTAGGCTTCGGTTATTGTGCACCTCTGTCCATGCATCCCAAAAAGTAAAGTAAAAGAAAAAAAGTGTGAAATAAGCAAAGCTTATTGGTGGAAGATGTTGCAAGTCAAAGTGAAAGTGAAGTTCATCCTTTTCCCGGATTCTAGCACCACATTACCTTACATACATCCCTACCCTACACGTTTCTTGACCTTTTCTTTTGGGAAGCCCTTGAGACCTTGAACTTGTTGATTGGCTTAGCGGTTTAAACTGGATTATACATGATTAATTTTGATAATTATGATTTATTATGCATTCTATGATTTTATGCAAAGATGAACAACTTTCTTATATTTATAAAATGTTTCGATCATATTAAGTTTTTAAATTCCAGGAAGTATTCTCTTAGAGTGATCTATGATAGTTGCACACCATAAAATGTTTTTGGAAAACTTTTTCATTGATTTTCTTGACTTATAATCCATTCTATCTTGTCTTCTATATGAGGAACTTGCTTGGGGACAAGCAAGGGCTAAGTATGGGGTATTTTGATAGCATGAATTATAGTCTATATTTTGGGGTTTGTTTGGACGTTTTATCTTTCATAATCTGCATATTTGTATGTACATTATGTGATTTTACTACCATTTCATCTACCTTTGCGGGAATCGAGGTCTACACCTAGTTTCGTTGTAATTGCAGGTAATATGGTACGCTTTGCATCAAAAAGGAGCAAAAGGAGTCAAGAGTCATTTGGAGCTACATCCAGGAAGCATAGCCATGGATTGAGGATTTACTTTAGACCAGTTTTGAGAGATTCTACATTCAGTTGTGAGTCACCTCGGTTGACCAGAGATTCATCTCGACCGAGGCGATCCAGAGACGCCGACTCGACCGAGGCGAATACCTAGGACGCGGCGAGAATATTTTATTCTTGGCTGAGATCTTTTAAAATTGGAAAGTGATCTTATATTTTTGGGCTTGGCTTCTGGAAGGAAGGAGATATGCAGAATATATATTTTACCTATATTTATGGGATAATATCTTCTTAAGATTTATTATCTTTGGAGGGTTATTTTTCCTATAAAAAGGATTGGTTTTCCACAAATTGAGGAGGCCGCATAGATCCACTTACAGCATACAAATCTCGCATAGCTCGCATACGACGCAGCAGTAGCCTACTCCAAGTTGGGAGTTTCGAAGAACCTTTTTGAAGGTTGAAGGAAGGTTGAAAGTCCATAGCTTTTATAGCTTTTATTGAAGGGTTTTGTAAGATTGTCTTCAATTCCTTCCTTGATTGTCTTGTCTTGTTGGATTATTATCCAAGGAACGCTTTTGTGTGATATTTGATTCAGTTATTGAAGTCTTTTCATTAAATTCTTCTTTGTTCAAATATTCACCTTCTTCCCTTACATTTAATACTTTCATTATGATGATGAGTGGCTAATTTCCTTGTGTGATTCTAGGGTGACTGGCTGAAGGTTGTGGGAAAAACAATGATAGAATAATCTTAGATTCCAGTAGGATCCTGAAAGTTCGAGTCTTTAACCTTAACCCTAAGCATCTCGTTCAGTCGATGAACATTTCGGCCGAGGTGGAAACTGTCTGACCGAGGTGACTTATCTGATCCATAACTGAGAGTTAAGTGTTAGAGTTTGCCAAATCCTATTCTTATTACACCTTTCCTGGTTCAATGCAAGCTTAGGATGAGACTTACCCGGTAATTCCTTAGTTTGTGTACCAACGATCATAAGTGTAGGTAATAAAGGTTTATCCTTTATTGGGGTTTGAGTGTGCTTTCATCCCATCTTTGTGAGTTAGCCTGAGACTTACCCGGTAAAGGTTGATTCTATTCCCTTAGATGATGTGTTAGTTTGAGGTTATAGTTCTTTATCTTAATTCCTTGAGACTTACCCGGTAATAGGAGTTACGGTTTAGGATTAGTGTGTAGTGAGACTTACCCGGTGATCTACTCCACTTTAGAAACACCTTCCCCATGCAAAAATCTCAGCTTTGTCCGCTTATCTATAGATCTTGAGTTGGAACCACAACTTGATGCTTTAATCCCTAGAATTGCATGTTTGCTTTATTTGACATCTTATTCATCTTTGATTGTGTTAATTGCTCTTGTGGTTAGCATTGACATTAGCGTACCGTGTTGACTTTGTTTCACCAAGTCCCTGTGATCGACCCCTGGAATTTTCTTGCTTTTACTACGATTGACCCGTACACTGCGGGTTCGCATCCTTGTTTTAAGCTTAAGTCTAGGGTTATAAATTTAAAGGTTGCACACACCGTTTGGAGCGAACACCACCTTTATGGCATTAAAAGTGGCTGTTTTGGGCCGGTCATTTACTCCTATTTAGTGTCTTTTGTAGTATAAATAGGCCTTGGCTGATTGCTAGAATCATCCACTACTGATCCATGCTTATCCACTTGTTATTCCATTCTAGAGTCCAAATTTCCATTGTAATGAGTTGCTAACTCCCTTGCTACATTGGGTTGGTTTGAAGTTGCATTGTTACTCTGGTTGTAAGTTTTCTTTAATATAAGTTTTCCTTCAGTAATACTTTGTGTTTCCTTGATCTTTATTGTCTAATTGTATGCTTGATTTACACTTAAGATTGATCACCTTAGGTTCTAAAGTGCATGCAAGGAACTAGAATTAATAGGTTCGGGGTTCGGGTCTTTAATCTAGTAGTAAACTTTAAGTAATAACGGTTTGTAATTGCTTAAAGAAGAGGAACACAAATATAAAGATACGGTTAACGGTTTTAATTCATTCTTTGTATCCCTTAGTCTTTATTTGAAAGCTAACTTGTTATTTGTTCTTGTAGGTTTACGGAACACTAGCCTGTTAAGTTGTGTTGATGTCGGTTGGCTCAACACATATATATGATCAAGATGAGAGATTACTTAAAACTTGTAAAAGGAACTCACCAAAGTACATTTGCATGATAAGAATCAACCTAGTGTAGATTCATTCATCATTGTCTTGCCTTTTGTGTCACTTGTTTTTATAAGCTTTGTGTGTGTCACTTCAACCAAACCCCCCCCCCCCCTTTTGTTACTTGTTTTGATAATCAATAATTGAACTTAATAAAAACACCTTAACTCTCTTAGGTTCGACCCCTACTTAACCACTATACTTGTTTTAGTGCTAAGTTGGGATTTACTTTTGATTGGGTATAAACGACAATAGAAATACCGCTAGTCAGCAGGGAACGTCCTAGCTCTCGCAAGAGCTAGGCAGTGATGTCACGACCCGGTATCATACACTTGGGTCAATTACGTAATATAATAAATTCGGCCTAATCTAGTTTCGTTGTTTATCATAACTAACAAACACCACTCATAGACATTACACTCATACAAGAAGCCAGCTAAGTAAGTCCGTAGAATTACTAGTCTCTGAAGAGCAAACGATCACCTCACTCTCAAGTTCCCTCGGTAAAACGTACAACGCTTGTTCAAGACAAGGCACATAATCAAACCACACTCCAGTCCACTAGAAGTCTTTAGACTTATAGGCTCAACCTCCTCAACAGCCTAGTCCAAGAAGAATACACTCTCAGTCCATAACCTTTCCAACTCTCAACATAAAGATACACACAAAGGTTGTTTTCACAAAGCTCTAATCGAACACCTCAACAACATACCACCAACGAAACGTAGGTAACTCACCCTAGACGTCTAAGGTCCAGTCACTATATGGCATTCCAGTTCAACTACCCTAAGCCATCCTAGCATGCTTCAAAGCTATAACAAGCTAAGAAAAGGAAGAAGGAAAGAAAGGAACAAGATTCGGGACTCACTGGTGCAAAACTGCCCCTGCGCCTGACTGAGCTCGCACCTGCGCCTATCTGGGTCCGCCCCTGCGCCAATCTAGGTCCGCCTCTGCGCCTGACTGAACCCGCCCCTGCGTCTTTGTAAATCCGCCCTTGCGCCTATCTGTGTAGAACGTCCGTCTGTTGAGTTCTTCGATTGTGCAGCCGGTCTCCTAGAGTCTCCTTTGGTGCTATGAACGTCTTCCACCCCTCACACTTGGTCTTAGCCTCCCTCTAAGATCTAGCTTCATCACCATGCCAACAAGACAATGATAGATCGTTGAGCATAGGTTCTTAAAGACCTTCTATTCAAGCCATGGAAGAGGAAGGAAGATAGAAGAAGGAAAGAGGAAGAGGAAGGAGCCTTACCCTTGTCACGTCACTGCAGTTCCGGCCTCAAGGAAGGTGGATCTACGCTGGAGTAAGCAAAGAGAATAATGGAGGAGAAGGATGGAGAAGAAGAATGTAAGAGGGTGAGGTTTGGAGGAGGGAAACAAAGTAATGTGAAAAGAAATGAGAGGAGGAGGAGAGTGGGCTGCATAAAGGAGGGAGAATATCAAAGGACCTCAGCCACCAACTCCCCAAGAAATTAAAGAGAGGATTTAAAAAGGATAGGAAGGAGAACGGTTGAAAAAAATGCTACTACCCCGCCCTCGCGTGTCCCCGCCCGTGCGGGAAACCTAGCCGCACGTGCGGCCTGCTCGACTGCGTCGTCTAAGCCGCAAGGGCGTGAGCCCTTGTGCACGGCTTCTACTCTCCTCTAACACTATCAAAGCGTAACGAAAAATCCGGTCGTTACAGTATGACCGTAGTAACTAATGAGAACAATGAACTAATCCCAACTAGGACGGTTACGGGGTGGAGAATGTGTATTGACTATAGGAAACGTAATGTGGCCTCTAGGAAAGATCACTTCCCTTTTCTCTTTATTGAACAAATGCTAGAAAGGTTAGCTCAACATTCACATTTTCGTTAGCTTTATGGTTATAATGGGTTATTTCAAATCCCAATTCACCCAGATGACCAAGAGAAAACAACATTTACTTGTCCTTGGGGAACATTTGCATATAGAAGGATGCCATTTGGGTTGTGTAATGCACCCGCCACCTTTCAAAGTTGTATGATGGCTATTTTTTCTGAATATATTGAGAATATTATGGAAGTGTTTATGGATGATTTCTCGGTATATGGCTCTTCATTTGTTAATTGCTTGGCTAATCTATCTTTGGTGTTGAAGAGATGTGAGGAAAGTAATCTGTGTTGAATTGGGAGAAATGTCACTTCATGGTGAGTGAAGGCATAGTATTGGGACACTTGGTTTCCCACCGAGGCATTGAGGTTGATAGAGCAAAGATAGAAACGATAGAGTAGTTGCCACCACCTACCTCGGTGAATGGGGTCAGGAGTTTTTATTAGGGCATGGCGGTTTTTACCGGAGGTTTATTAAAGATTTCTCTAAAATTTCTAAGCCTCTCACTAACCTACTAATGAAGGATGTTGAGATTGTTTTCTCCAAGGATTGTCTTGAAGCATTTTGTAGGTTGAAGGATGCTTTGATCTCCGCCCCTATCATGCAACCTCCGGTTTGGAGCTTACCATTTGAAATTATGTGTGATGCGAGTGACAGGGTTGTTGGGGCTATTTTAGGACAAAATAAAGATGGGCTTACACATGCCATCTACTACGCTAACAAGACGCTGGATGATGCCCAACACAACTGTGTCACAACCGAGAAGGAGTTGCTAGCGGTGGTGTATGCCTTTGAGAAGTTCCGCTCATATCTTGTTGGGGCAAAGGATATTGTATACACGGATCATGTTGCGATCTGTTATCTCCTCACAAAGAAAGATGCCAAGCATCGCCTCATGATAGCACGATTTATTGCTTAGTTTTAGGTAATCAATTAGATAGATTTCTCACTCATTCATGCATGGTTTAGCACTAGTTCACGATGTTTGCACTCAATTCACGTACTTTGTCGAGATAGACGTCTACGCGGACTTGTGCGTTGCTTTGTAGGTATTTCGGGAGATTTAGGAGCTAAAACAATACGTTTGAGGATCGTTCATCTAGATGACACACCCTCGGACTCATTAGGACACGAGCTAAAGGCTAAGGAGGACTCATGGAACCTTGCCAACACAAGTCATGCACCAAATCATGGCTTAACGAGCCTAGAAGAAGCTTCTGGAGCAAACCACGGTCCAAGACCACGACCGTGGTTCTACCCATGGATTTTGCCAGATTCTTGTGACAGTTGTGCCACGACTCTCATGGCCAGCTCATGCAAAATTTGTTATAAAAGTGGTCCTTCATTGGCTGAGAAGAGTATCTTGGAGCAGCTCTCCATTATCCATTATCCTCTAACAAAAATATTCTCTCAACAAGAATTCTTTCTAGGAAGGAAAGTGTCAAAAAGGAAGAAGAAAAGCTCCATTGAAGAGGAGAAGAAGAACACACACCATTACCACACCTTGATAGTTTTTGTATTGAAGAATTCCGGATTCTATTTCTAGAGTTGTATGAACCATTTGAACCTTATTTTGGAAGGGTTGTGAGTCATTCTAATCTCATTTTCAGTTTGGTTTTGTTTACTTCACTTATTCATCTCTTTCTCTTTATTATCTTGCAAATGGATGCTATGATTTTGTGTTTGATCGTTTCGATTTCTATTATGAATGTTGTAGGCTAAATAGATGTGGTTCTAGGGTAAGGAAAGGATGGTTATGGCTAGGGCTAGGATAGGACGGACTTAGATTTATCTTTGGATGACTTGTGTGCATAAACGTAGCCTCTGTTAGGAATCACGGTTGGTTCTTGTCAAACCACGGCCGTGGTTTAAGTAGAACAAACCGTGATTTTCCCTGGTTCGGTGGATCTAGTCTTAGATTGTTAGAATGTTGAAATCCTAAGTGTTTGTCGAGTTAAAATCTATCCTAGGGTGACCTAGTGTTAGCAACTAAGTGTTAGGAGAGACTTACCCGGTAATCCTTACTCTTAGATTCCAAAGATAACAAACCTTAGGTAGTGGCGAGCCTAATAAGCCGCCATTGGATTAAGTGTGCTAGGATAGTTGTTTAGAACTTCCCTTTCCAAGACTTACCCGGTAAGGATAGGTTA
Source organism: Fagopyrum esculentum (assembly GCA_033239045.1). NCBI lineage: Eukaryota > Viridiplantae > Streptophyta > Magnoliopsida > Caryophyllales > Polygonaceae > Fagopyrum > Fagopyrum esculentum. The sequence goes on along the minus strand of BSUD01000003.1, from coordinate 124,173,512 downwards.
AGATCTCTAAGTAACAATCCGGTTTGTGTAGAATTCCGTCCCTTAGGTTCTTAGAGACTTACCCGGTGATGAGACCTAGGGAATGGGCTAGTGGATCATGAGACCTACCCGGTGATTGATCCCAATCTAGAAACACTTAACCCCAACATAGTTAATCCAAGGAATGAATAGATAGCTTGAGTCCTATGCCATAACCGGAACTTCCAACCCCTAGAAATAGTCTTTTCTTTCTTTGATCTATATCTTGTTTAGCTTGTTTATTTGTGTTGATTCATAGTTTAGTTTATTGTTTACTTTGCATGAATTGTGATCTTTGATTAATCACCAAAAACCAACCAAAAACATTTGAGATTTTCATTTCTTTATTTCTTTCTTTTCTTTCAACCTAGGTCTTTACTAAACTCAATCACAAATCGAATCAATTTCACCTTAGTCTTTGTGTTCGACCTCGGAATACTATCCCTACTACAAACGTCCCGTACACTGCGGGTTTCGCTAGGAGTTAGGATAAATATAACGAGAATATAAATTTAAAACCCATTTGTGCATCACGATCTTAGCGTAACACCTCATTCGGTGGATCATTCTCCTCCAAGAATTCGACTTGGAGATTCGAGACAAGAAAGGTTCCGAAATTCAGTAGTGGACCACCTTAGTAGGCTATCACCGTTGGAGATTGAAAGAGATGACATCCCGATTGATTACTCATTCTGGGATGAGCAAGTGCAAGTAATGGAGGAGTGCTTACTTCAAGTGTCTAGAGGGAGTGAGTCATGGTATGCGGACATAGTAAACTATCTTGTGTGTGAAGAGGTGCCTCCCGTTTTATCATATGCCCAAAGGAAAAAGGTTTTCAAGGATGTGAGGCATTTTTATTGGAGTGAGCCTCTCTTGTTCAAGAGAGGACCGGATGGGGTCTTTAGGAGGTGCATTCCGGAGGACGAGATGGAGAGTGTGATCCGTCATTGCCACTCCTTGCCATGTGGAGGTCACACTATCTCACACAAAACGTGTGCAAAGGTATTGCAATCCGGTTTTTATTGGCCTAATTTGTTTAAAGATGTGCAGAATTTTGTTGTACCTTGTGACGCTTGCCAAAGGTCGGGAAACATCCCAAGAAGGAATGAGATGCCCTTGAACAATATCCAAGAGGTTGAGGTATTTGACGTTTGGGGTGTGGACATCATGGGGTCATTCCCCCCTTCATGTGGCAACCTCTACATTCTATTGGCGGTGGATTATGTGTCAAGGTGGGTGGAAGCAATCGCCTCTCCCACGAATGATGCCAAAGTTGTGGTGCGGTTCTTCAATCGAGTCATCTTCCCTAGATTTGGAACACCAAGGGTAATCATAAGTCATGGAGGGAAGCATTTCACCAATAGGAACTTTGGGACACTTTTGGCTAAGTATGGGGTGACTCATAAGGTGGCCACACCTTACCTTCCCCAAACTAGTGGTCAAGTGGAGATTTCCAACTGGGAGATCAAAGGCATACTTGAGAAGACGGTTTCTAGGATAAGAAAAGGTTGGGCTATGAAGCTTGATGATGCCTTATGGGCTTATAGAACCACCTTCAAGACATCAATTGGCACCACTCCCTACAAGCTAGTTTATGGCAAGTCTTGCCACCTTCCGGTGGAGATGGAACATAGGGCATAATGGGTCATAAGGTGGCTGAATTTTGACCTCAAGGAAGCCGGTGAGAAGAGGTTGCTAGACATGCTCTTGAGGAGATCCGGCTAGATGCTTATAAAAATTCCCGGATTTACAAAGAAAGGACCAATCGTTGGCATGACAAACGTCTCATCCCAAAGGAGTTGAGTGAAGGTGACTTAGTCCTTCTCTTTAGTTCAAGGTTGCGGCTCTTCCCCGGATAGCTCAAGTCAAGATGGACGGGTCCTTATGTTGTGAGGAAGGTTTTCCCCCATGGAGCGGTTGAGATAGGTGGGGAGCATTGTGGAGATTTCAAGGTGAATGGGCATCGTTTAAAGAAGTACATCCTGGAAGCCCCGGTGGATATGATTGCCCCACTTCACCTTGAGTGAAACACTCCCGGATTTTTGTCTAGCTAAAGACCTTAAAGAAGCGCTTAATGGGAGGCAACCCATTGGTACATATTCTTCCCCTTTCGTTTTGTTTTTGTTTTCCTTTTTGCTTTTGTTTTTGTTTTGGTCTGTTTGTGTGTGTTTTGTGTTTGTGTGCTAGAGTCTAGGTGATAAAGAAGTCTTGTAAGGCATGATGATGATGATGATGATGATGATGATGATGATGATGATGATGATGATGATGATGATGATGATGATCCCGCATCAAATGTGGGTGGAGCGGACGTGGGACTTGGACGGCTTGTGATGTTTAGCGCGGGTCCCAACGCCATAATGAACATCAAGAGCTCTCTACCATCTTTGATTGATCATCCACCATCACTCCACATGAGTGAACCGGAATACCGAAAACACTACCATTTTTACATCGTTAGGACTCTCTTTCACTTTCTTATTTATTTTGCACATTGGGGACAATGTGATTTTAAGTATGGGGTAGGGTTTTCATAATCATTTGCATGATTGCATCTAGGATAGTTTCATATCATTTTCACATAGTTTCATACCCTTATGATGAGTTTGTTTTGTGAATTGGCTATGGATGACCTTGTATGTTGAAAGAATTTATGCATATGTGGAGTTGAATACTGCTCTTGATTTCCATGTATGAATTGTGATGAAGATTGTTGTCTAGGTTGGATTGAGAATTGATTATTGAAATCGCATGCTAGTTCTTACACATCATCTAGGAATGATTAAGGCATTCATTTCTCTCTTCTTCTCATCTTGATCATGTTGTCTGAAGCACCTCACTTGATTAAAAATATTACCTCTTTTGACCCATTCGGGAATAGGAGCATGCTAGTGTGTTGTGTGTGTAAAGCAAGTGTGGGGTGTTGAAGGAAGTGTATGAATGCTATGAATGAAGTGTTGAATGTGTTGTGAAAGTGTAGAAAAAAATATAGGTTTGGGGACGTTGGTTTTGATGACGAGTAACTCGGCAACATTCACATAATCGGGTATTTGTGTCTTGTCAAAGTCGGATTAACCGATAGTCCTAACGAGCCTAGGTATGTGTGCCCGGTGTGAGGCACCTCGAAAAATTCCCGAGGTCCGCTAATCACCAAGGTTTCGGTTTTTGTACACCAATGTCATTGTCTCAAAGATAAATGAAAGAAAAAAAAAGACGAAAAAGAAAAGAAAGAAAAGAAAAAGATGGAGAAAAATATACACTTATGGTGGTTGTTGAATAAAATGAAGCTGTGGAGTTAGATCCTTTCCCGGATTAGCATCACATAACCTAAAAATTCCCACCTTAGACACGTTTCTTGGCCTCTTCTTTTGCAAGTCCTTAAGACCTCTATGCACATGTGTTTTGACTTAAGTGATTTAGATTTGATATCTTCATGATCATCAATACATTCTCGATTTACTTTGCATATATGATTTCGAGTTAAGTATGATTGTCTTTCCGTGCCTTCATTCATTTAATACATGATTGCTCGTCCTTTGCCATGAAACATCACTATGAAGGTGATCTATGACTAGAAGCACAATTGCAAAAATATTTTTCGTTTATCCGCATTCATAACTCATGCCATCTTGTAGCTTAGGTTTGAACCTTGCTTGGGGACAATAAAGTGGCAAGTATGGGGTATTTTGATGACATGATTTATGACACTAGTTTAGGCAATCATTAAGATAGATTTCCCCCTTATTCATGCATGATTTGACATTAGTTTGTGGCATTTATGCTTAATCGAGTCCTATTTCTAGAAAAGACGTCGAGCTTTTGTTGGTTTTGTAGGTATTTTGGGGAGCTTTTGGACTTAATCGATACATTCGAGGATCATTCCTCATGACGAAACACTTCCGGACTCCCTAAGGAGCAAACTAGAAGCAAAGAAGAACACAAAAGACCTTGTTGGTGCACGCCTTGCACCAACTCATGACTTGGTGATCCAAGGAGGCTTTTCTGGTGAAAATCACGGCCTAGAGGCCAAAACCACGCCCGTGGTTTCATTATTTTGCCCGTGGTTTCTATCAGGACAGTTTTGACACTTGTCACACGATTCATTTGCCCGACCTTTGCTTTTCTTGGTTGAGTGTGGACTTGGGAAAGCCTGCAAGCTGACTTTTGGACTCTCTCTCATCATCCATTGTAGGGAGACTTGGAAGAACAATAATAACACTCCCATTTGGGAGAAGAAGAACATCATCAAATCTTAGATCTAGAGTTAGATTTTGAAGGATTTTTGGTGACTTTTTTTGAGAAGCTTTTGGTAGCATTGTAAGAAACGTTTTGGAGCTATGTTTGAAGGGTTGTAAGTCTTGTTTAAACTCATATTCAGCTAAGATTACTTGCTTCTTATCACTCTTATTTCACTTTTTAGCTATGAAACACATGTATGCTTGTATGATGATTCTAGATCTTGAGATGCATGTTATTGGCTAATTAGTTATGATTCTAAGGTGATGGACAGAAGGTTATGGCTTGAATAATGATAGAATAGACTTGAATGTACCTTTAGATGACTTGCATGCTCGAATCCTAACCCCCGACCATAATCACGGCCTGTTCCTCCTAAACAACGGCCGTGGTTTCGTATGATCAGCCCGTGGTTTTTCTCTGTTGTGCTTACAATGATAAATCCATATGCTAGGATGTTAGATTGTTGAAATCCTAGTGTTTGTTAAGGCTTATCTAGCTTAGGGTGACCTAATGCTAGAAAACTAAGTGAGGGAAGAGACTTACCCGGCAATTCCCGATCTTAGATACCAAAGATGATGAACTTTAGGTAGTAGTGAGCCTCGCAAGCCGCTATTGGATTGAGTGTGCTAGGATTGTTGCATAGGACTTGCCTTCCCGAGACTTACCCGGTAAGGAGAGGTTTGACCCCTAGATAGCAATCCGGTTTGTGTAGAATTCCCAGCCTTAGGTTCCTAGAGACTTAACCGGTAATAGGACCTTAGATGCGGGATTAGTGGATCATGAGACCTACCAGGTGATTGATCCCATTAGAGAAACACCCTTTCCTAGCATACCGCAGCTTGTCTAAGGTTGATTAGAAGCTTGAGTCCAATGCCATAACCGGGAGTCCCAATCCCTAGAATCCGCTTTTCTTTCTTTTTTCACATATCTTGTTCTTGTGTCGTTTATTTTGTATTGTTTGGTTGATTGATAACCTTGCATGATTTGTGATCTTTGTTTGATCACCACAAAAACCCAACCAATAATATCATTATTTTCATTTTTTATTTCTTTCTCTTTTCATAGACTAGATTTGCACTATCCATGATCACTTGTTTGATTTGATTTCACCTTAGTCTTCGTGTTCGACCTCGGAGTACTATCCTTGCTATAAAACGACCCATATACTGTGGGTTCGCTAGAAGTTAGGAGAATATATCGAGTTCTAAATTGTAAGGCTTTTGCGTGGTACATTTCTAGCGTAACAAAAGCTTTGAAGGATCTTTTGACAACACATATACAACAACCCAAGGAGCAAGATGTGGGCTATGTAGGAAGGGGAAATCAGCAAGGGAATAGGAACAACAACAACAACCGGAACTACAACAATTGGAGATCTAATTAATATAATTCCGGTAACCCCTATTCTCATGCTGAAAATGCACTAACCCCTCCTTCTTCTTCTATTCCTTTGAAAAGTTAGGGACAAGCTTCATCAAGTTCAAGCCAACCAGCAAGGGACAAGCTTGAAGCGATGATGGAGGCTATGATGGGGAAGATGAATGGATTAGAGAGTTCCATTACTTCAATTTCTAAGGCATAATAAGTCTTGGAAAATCAAGTATTTAGTAAAGCCAAAGAAGTTCCTAGAGATCAAGAGAAGCTTCCCGGAAAGACTGAAAATAGTCCTAAGGGCCAAGTAATGTCAATTACCACAAGGAGCGGTGTAACGACGACCGATCCTGCACTGAAAGCGGACGACAAGGGCAAGCAGCCCATGTACGCCAAAGTTCCGGACGATATGGAGAGGGAAAGAGTTGATGTCTACGTACCTCCTCAAGCTTACAAGCCTCCACTATCATTCCCGTAGTCTAGCGCGAGAGCGCGTCTAGACAAGCATTTTGGTAAGCTTCTTGACCTCATGAGCGAACTGCATATTAACATACCTTTCATTGATTCAATTCTAGGTATGCCGGCATACAGGAAATTCTTGAAGGAGATCCTCTCTAACAAGAGAAAACTCGGGGATTTTAGTGAGGTGAAGATGACTTCCGAGTCGTCGGAACTTATAAGAATCATGATGGAGAATATGCCACCCAAGCTACGACATCCGGGGTCATTATGCATTCCAATTGGAGTTGGAAAGGCACGTACAATAAACTTTGCGATCTTGGAGCAAGCGTGAGCATTATCCCGCTTGCTTTGTGTGAGAAGGTTGGGTTAGGAGATCCTAAACGTGTGAAGATGACATTGCACATTGCGGATCGATCTACCGCTCGACCCATTGGCATATTGGAAGACATTCTCATAAGACTTGGTAAGTTTTATGTTCCTATAGACTTTGTGGTTTTGGATATTCTTGCTGATTATCCAACGCCGATCATTCTTGGGATACCGTTTCTAAGAACATCCGTTTCCTTGGTGAATTGCAAAAATGGCAAATTGTCTTTCAATATAGGAGAGGAAGATGTGGAGTTTGCACTCCAAGAGGAAGAATCAAGGGAGATAACAAATTCTATATTACTCAACAATCTGACATAAAAAGTCATGAGAATGGGCATTGTGGAGGAAGAGCAAAGGAAGGAACTTGGAGCATTGAAAAATAATCCGAAAACTAGTCAAAACCACGGGCGAAAACAAGCTTCCACGGGCGTTGTTTTAGATAATTCACCCGTGGAAACATATGTCGAGAGCCATCTCGGGGTTGACAACGGCCGTGGAACTACCAGTGTATCCGTGGAATCTGAAAAACCCAAGACTTCTCCATCTCTTCTCAAAAACATTCTTGAACATTCTCCAACCCTTTCTCCACCCCTACAAGCATCTAAGGATGGTTCGAAAGGTCATAACACCGGAACAAAAGCATTCGGGAAGGTGCAAGTTTACAAGGAAAGCTGGAAGAAGTGGCGCGATAGACATTGGATTCCGAAGGATTTAAAAGAAGGAGACCTTGTCCTTCTCTTCAACTCCCGACTTCGTCTATTTCCCGGAAAGTTGAAGTCTCGTTGGACTGGACCGTTTGTAATTAAACATGTTTTTCCCAATGGTTGGTCTAGCTACGTACCTTAAACAAAGCGATTATTGGGAGGCAACCCAAGGTATTGCTTTCTTTGCCTTTTTCCATAGATTAGAGTAGATAGTTTGTTTTGTCGTTTTCGTTGGTTTGTTCCCGGTTTTCTTGTTTCTTTGGATGACAAGAACTAGGAATTCTCCAAAAAGATGCAAAGAATGAAAGAACAAAGTCAGAATTGTCAATTAACAACATAAAAGGAGATTCTACTGGCAAAAATAGGAAACCACGGCCGTGTTTTGCTATTTTAACCTGTGGAAAACCATGTCGAGAGCAAAAATAAAAAGAACCACGGCCGGCCTAGATTCCACGGTCTAAACCACGCCCGTGGTTTTCAAAATTTCTGCAAGAGTATATAAGGAACACATCACCTCCAAGCTGCACAATTTTTCCCCAAAAATCACGCCCTCCACCGTAAATCAGCGAATTTGGTTCCCCGGTGCCCAATTCCACGTTCGTTGATTGTTTCAAGCGATTCTTTCACCAAAACGCAAGAAAATCCGATCCTCTTGAAGATTCAGTGCTCAAACAAGACGGAATTGTAGAGAATCGACGGACATTTGGATTTCTCAATCCAAAACCTAAGTTTTCTCTTCTCCTTTGATCTTGGGTTGATTTCTTCTATTTTGATAAAGATTTTGCTAGAGAACTGATGAATTGGAATTTAGAACTAGTCTAGGAATGTTGTGTGTGAAGGAATTTGTTGAATTTTGTGATTTGAGGGAAATCGACAGATTCCACGGCCTGTTCTTGAAAACCACGGCCGTGGTTTGTGAATATCCACCCGTGGTTCTTCTAGATATGGATGGTCTTCTCCGTAGTGGCCGTAATCGGTTTGGTAAGGGCAAAGTCTCTTCCTCCCAACCTCCACAACCACCCCCACAACAACCACCCACGGCCACTCGGTTGATGACATTCCACCTCTAGTAGCTTATTCAAACTTTGTGAGTTCTTGTACTTTTCTTTTCTTTTATTGCACATTGGGGACAATGTGTAATTCTAGTATGGGGTGATTGAGAAACATGGTTTGTAATAACTCTTTGATACTTACTTAGTTCTATGTCCATCGTACTATGCATTTTCATTTTCATTTTCATTGTCACATGTTTCGATATTGCTCTGCATCTTATAGCTTTGAAAAATCAGAAAAATTGAAAAACTTTAAAATTTTGTGCTTCTAGGATTGGAAAAGACCTCGATGTAGAAAACTACTAGTGGGTTGGCTTTTTGATGGTTTTTATGTGTTTAAATTGAATTGTGAATTACAAAGGATTTGAATGTTTTGCTGAATTTTCTTACGAGTTTGATAATTTAGAATTTGATCTAAATCATGTTGAAAATTTGAAGGTTGAAACCGCTATATAATTTCTTGCACTTCTTATTGATATGATTAAGGCACTTCGATTATCGTTCCTTTCTTCTTCTTGATTCACCTTCTACCTCATCATGTATATATTTTGCCTCTTATTACCTTTCCGGGAATTAGGTTGCAATTGCGTAAAAGTTGTGAAGTTTGAAGTTGAAAGTGGTGAATGTGTTAGAAAAATAGGTTTGGGGAAGTCACTCATGACGATGAGTAACTCGGCACCATTCACATAGCTGGGTGTTTGTGTCTTGCCAAAGTCGGACTGAGTGATATTCCTAACGAGTCATGTTATCTACATCACGGTTTGAGACAACTCGAAAAATAGAGTTAATGTTGATTTCCTAGGCTTCGGTTATTGTGCACCTCTGTCCTTGATCTCAAAAGTTAAAATAAAGAAAAATTTGTTGAAAAAGAAGAGAAAAAGAGCTTATTGGTGGATGTTGAAGTTTGCTTAAATAAGAGTGATGTTATTGTCCTCTTTTCCGGATTTTGCACCACATATCATATACATCTCCCACCCTAACAAGTTTCTTGGCCTTTGTTTGAAAGACCTTAAGATCTTTGAGTTTGTTGTTTAACTTTGTGGTTTAAATTGGATTTTTTCCATGATTGATTTTGATTTCACTTCAGGTGATGCTTCTTTTGAAAACTTTTGCAAGATGTGATGGTTCTTTTCAAGACATGAGTCTTTTTGCTCACATAACGGTTTTGGAAAGCTATGAAACGAGTGTGGATAGAGATCTATGAATAGAAGCACGAAACCAAAAATATTGTGTTTTTCCTTGTCTTTGCATTCATATTTTGTACATCTTTGTATTCTAGATTTGAACCTTGCTTGAGGACAAGCAAGAGGCAAGTATGGGGTATTTTGATAGCATAAAATATGACGTACTTTTGATGTGCATATAGGTAGTTTTTTCCCTTCTTTTTAGTACATGGACATGTTTTCATAGCATTTATTGAGCATATTCATCTATTGTGTCGAAATAGAGATCTACGCAAGTTTTGTTGTGATTTTAGGTGAATTGGCGCCGAATTGGAGTGGAAAGGGATTAGTTACGGAGTATTGGTCAAAGTGGAATTCATTAGAAAGCATTGGAGAATCATAGAAAGGAGTATGAAGTGAAGCAAAAGGAAAAGCATCGAAAAAAGAGGAACCACGACCATAGGAGGAACTTCCACGGCTGGGGTTTTGGTAATTCCTTGATTTTCACACTTGGAAAGGAAAGTGGAGAGTCGTCACAGGACAAACCACGGCCATGGTTTTGATGACGTCACCCGTGGTTTTATTTGGAAAAGACCGTTCCGTTATTGCCACGTCAACAGCGCAAAGGAAGGAGCCTTTACACCTAATTTTATTCTATAAAAGAAGGTTGACGGCTGCATTTTGAAGGGACGCTTACACTTGACGGATTATACACTACACACTTGGATTCACTTAGATATGGAGGTTTGCAGGATTGCTCCATGTTCGAGATTGATTGCTTTGGATTCATACTTTCGGCTACTATGGAGATTTGAGAGATATTTGTGAGATCTTTCTTAGTCTTTGATTTTGATCTTTGAGAACACAAGAACGGGATTGTTGATTGTTGATTATTCAGTTTTATACAAATTGATTCATTGCATTGGAAAACCATTGTTCTTCTTTGATTCTTGGTTGCATGTTATTCTTGATTTCTTCTTTTAATCTTGAATTGAATATGATGATGATTGTTGGCTAAACCCCCCCTGCGATTATAGGGTGAAGGTTGATGATTGTGGTATTGATGATGATAGATTAAACCTTAACAGATCGGATCTTGAGAGTTGTGAGTCGAAACCCTCGCAGAAGGTATTCCACGGTCTGTTCTTCAGGAACCGCGCCCGTGGTTCCCAAGATCCAGCCGTGATTTTCTCTGTTTTGTACGTTTCGCTTTTGCCTTTGCCCAAAGTTAAAGATTGCTCTCTTGTTAAGCCTTTCTTATCCATAACCTTGCTTGGTTGTAAGCATTTACGAGTTCTAGGTAATAGAGGATTCAAAACCCTTTATTAAGGTTGAGAGTGTCAAAGCCTTTACCTTTGTGTTTCCTTTTGACTTCCTTGGGTTTGGTTTGGTATTGAGAGTATAATTATATCCTTAGAACCTCTTCTTGACGAGACTCAACATCTGTTAAGTAGAATCCTTTGGGTGTGACAAAAAGGGTGTTGGAACTTCACCATACGATATCCTACCATATATCCTATACCTTTGTTATCCAGCTCTGTTCGTACATATCCTTAGACATCTTGAATCGAACGGTACAACCGAATACTTGGATCTTTAGAATATGCATTCCCAATTATTCTTACATATTATTCTTTACAATGATCATTGCTTTGCTTGCTTACAAGTTAGATTGCTTTTACTGCTTTTTACTCACCGATTTCCTGAGATCGACTCCGGAATATCATCCTGCGGGTTCGCTATTGTTAAGAAGAGGTAAATTTAAAGCTTTTACTGCTTCTTTACAATGATCCGTATACTGCGGGTTCGCTATTGTTAAGCATTATTCTTGGATGTAAATTTAAAGTTTTTACGCACACACACCTTTTGGAGCGAACAACGTTTATAAACAATTTTGATAAAATTTTTACGCAACATGTTCGCTCCAAATGGTGTGTGCAAGCTTTAAATTTATAACCCTAGACGTAAGCTTAAAACAGGATGCGAACCCGCAGTGTACGGGTCAATCGTAGTAAAAGCAAGGAATTCCAGGGGTCGATCACAGGGACTTGGTGAAACAAAGTCAATAACGGTGTGCTTATGTAAATACTAACCACAAGAGTAATTAACACAATCAAAGATGAATAAGAAGTCAATAAAGCAAACATGCAATTCTAGGGATTAAAGCATCTAGTTGTGGTTCCAACTCAAGATCTATAGATAAGCGGACAAAGCTGAGATTTTTTCATAGGGAAGGTGTTACTAAAGTGGAATAGATCACCGGGTAAGTCTCACTATTCACTAATTCTAAACCGTAACTCCTATTACCGGGTAAGTTTCAAGGAATTAAGATAAAGAACTATAATCTCAAACTAACATACCATCTAAGGAATTAGAATCAACCTTTACCGCGTAAGTCTCAGGCTAACTCACAAAGATGGGATGGAAGCACACTCAAACCTCAATAAAGGATAAACCTTTATTACCTACACTTATGATCGTTGGTAAACAAACTAAGGAATTACCGGGTAAGTCTCATCCTAAGCTTGCATTGAACCAGAAAGGTGTAATAAGAATAGGATTTGGCAAACTCTAACACTTAACTTTCTGTTTAGAATCGGATAAGTCACCTCGGCCAGAAGAATTCCACCCCGGCCGAGATGTTCATCGACTGAGCGAGATGCTTAGGGTTAAGTTTAAAGACTCGAACTTTCAGGATCCTACTGGAATCTAAAGTTATTCTATCATTGTTATTCCCACAACCTTCAGCCAATCACCCTAGAATCACACAAGGAAATTAGACACTCATCATCATTATGAAAGTATTAAATATATGGAAAGAAGGTGAATATTTGAACAAAGAAGAATTTAATGAAAAGACTTCAATAACTGAATCAAATATCACAACAAAAGCGTTCCTTGGACAATAAATCCAACAAGCAAAACAACAAAGAAGGGAATCTAAGATAATCTTACAAAACCCTCCAAAAAGCTATAAAAGCTATGATCTTCAATCTTCCTTCAACCTTCAACAAGGTTCTTCGAATCTCCCAAATTGGAGTATGGCTGATGCGAGATGTATGCGACTCTCTTGCGCTGATAGCGGGTTTTTTCGGTGTAAGCGGATGTCGGATTTGTGGGAAATCCAACTCTTTTTATAAGAAAATAACCCTCCAAAGATAATAAATCTTAGAAGGATATTTTCCCATAAATATAGGTAAAATATATGATTCTGCATATCTTCTTCCTTCCAGGAGCTAAGCCCAAAAATATAAGATCACTTTCCAATTTTAAAAGATCTCATCCAAGAATAAAATATTCTCGCCGCGTCCTAGGTGTTCGCCTCGGTCGAGTCGGCGTCTCTGGATCACCTCGGTCAAGGTGATCTGTGGTCAACCGAGGTGAGTCACAACAGAATGTGAAATCTCTCGAATCTGGTCCAAAGTAAATCTTTAATCCATGGCTATGCTCCCTGGATGTAGCTCTAAATGACTCATGACTCCTTTTGCTCCTTTTTGATGCAAAACGTGCCATTTTACCTACGATTACAAAAAAACTAGGTGTAGACCTCGATTCCCGCAAAGGTAGATGAAATGGTAGTAAAATCACATAATATACATACAAACATGCAGATTATGAAAGATAAAACGTCCAAACAAACCCCAAAATATAGACTATAATTCATGCTATCAAAATACCCCATACTTAGCCCTTGCTTGTCCCCAAGCAAGTTCCTCATATAAAAGACAAGATAGAATGGATTAATAGTCAAGAAAATCAATGAAAAGTCTTTCAAAAACATTTCCTGGTGTGCAACTATCATAGATCACTCTAAGAGAATACTTCATGGAATTTAAAAACTCAATATGCTCAAAACATTTTATAAATATAGGAAAGTTGTTCATCTTTGCATAAAATCATAGAATGCATAATAAATCATAATCATCAAAATTAATCATGTATAATCCGATTTAAACCACTAAGTCAATCAACAAGCTCAAGGTCTCAAGGGCTTCCCAAAAGAAAGGTCAAGAAACGTGTAGGGTAGGGATGTATGTAAGGTAATGTGGTGCTAGAATCCGGGAAAAGGATGAACTTCACTTTCACTTTGACTTGCAACATCTTTCACCAATAAGCTTTGCCTATTTCACACTTTTTCTTTTTACTTTACTTTTTGGGATGCATGGACAGAGGTGCACAATAACCGAAGCCTAGGAAATCAGCAATCATCAATTTCTCGAGATGCATCAAACCCTTGATGCACATACCATGACCCGTTAGGAATATCGCTCAATCCGACTTTGGCAAGACACAAACACCCGGCTATGTGAATGGTGCCGAGTTACTCATCTTCATGATTGACTTCCCCAAACCTAAAATTACTTTCTAACACTTTCACTTCCAGCCCACTTCTCAACTTTAACTTGCTTTCACCACTTCACTTGCTTCCAAATTCCCGGATAGGTAAAGGGAGGCAAAATGTATATGAGGGGTTAAGCATGATCAAGAAGAAGAAGAGAAAAGAATGAATTGCCTTGGTCTTTCCAGGAAGAAAGTGAGAGAACTCATAATGTGGTGTCAACCTTCAAATTCAACATAATTTGGATAAAAATAAAGTATTAAACATGCCAATAGTTTCAAACAAAGCATTTAGCAACTTAAACATATTATAAAACCTTTCAAACACATAAAGAATTTAAAACCAGTAAGTAAACAGAATCTTCACTGAGATCATATTCAGATAAGTAGCACAAAATCGTTTTCGGAAACTTTTTGTTACCCACCTCGGTCGAGGTGTTCGTAGGTCAACCGAGGTGAAACACCTCGTTCGGCCAGAATCTCCCCGGTCGAGGTCAAAAAATTTTTTAAAACCATATTTTTTTTTTTCGGTTTCGACGTTTTTCTCAATCAAATAACCTGTAGGTATGCATGTAATATCAGATAAACATATAAATGCAGAAGTGAAGCATAAATAAAATATCCGATAAAATGTGAGTCATACATCAAAGTAATCAAATAAGTACATCAAAGTCATCACATAAATACAAACACCCCATACTTGGGACACACTGTCCCAGTGGGTCAATATAAGTCTAGAGACAAGAGTACTCACCGGATAAATAGCTGAACTGCATAAAAATATAATAAAGAAAGTCTTGCAGCTCATCAATAGTCCTGATCCGGTGGTGGTGGTGGTGGTGGCACGTACGGATACTGGGTCGGGTCGAATGGATAGCCCATAGTCTGCTGGAACTGTAGCTCCATCATCCTGCGCTGATAGTGCTGCCCCTCTAACATCTGATGAGTCCAGCTGTCAATCTGTCGGTGCTGGGCAGCAAATCTCTCATGCATGTCCACAATAAGGGCAGCATAAGAATCTATCATTTGCTCTATCAGATCATCGATCCGACGATGAGCCTCTGAATCTCTATGATGGCGTGTCCGACGCCTAGCAGATCTAGCAGGTGATGCAGCAGGTGCAGGCTCAGTATCCTCCTCATCCAGATCTATGATCGGCGGCGCGCTCGTCCCTGCAGTATCTGTCCTTGTATCCATCGGGACTCCACCATCTCTCTCATCCACTGTGTCCTCATCGTCAGCCTCCTCCTCCTCATCCTCAGCTGGGGCAGCTGCTGCCTCCCTATGATCCTCCATCAGTGGAGTCCAGGCGGTCTGCCAATAATGTGGATCGTAAACGGTGAACTGGGCAGACCAACGGATCCCCTGTGGAGCAGTCAGCTCCCACGGCATAGCAACGAATGGTGTAGTCAGACCTCGGGGAACTAGAATCCGCCGAGTGATCATCTCCTACAATCCAAGCGGCTTCGGAGCCGCCACCATCGTACACGCACTGAGGTCCATGCCATGAAAAGCAGCTATGTGGGTGACAAGACCTCCACAGCAAATGTCTCCCTTGGCTTTGGCCTTGATCCTGTGCAGATCCTCTGCCAAGATCAAGCCAAAGTCTGGGAAACCCCCTGGAACCATACAGTATAGACTGAAGAGCTCTCCCTGTCTGATCTTCTGGGGCGTCTCAATACGCGCCAGAAGTGTCTCGCTGAATATCCTATGGGCTAATCTGAAGGCCAGATGGAAGATGACCTTCTCCTTGGAATCTCCAGGGCGCCATCTATCAGCATGCTCCACAATATGGGCAATCTGCCCCCAAAACTCTCTAGCAACTGCTCTAGTCGGGAAGTCAACGGCTGTGGGCTCAGGAAAGCCAAAAATCTCTCTCCAAATCTCGAGCGGTACTAAGAAGTTCCGGTTCATCAACCGGTACTTCACAGACTGCTCTGTGGGAAGGTAAGTGAAGGAGCTAACGAACTCTAGGGTCGGCTCCAAGTAGGCTAGGGCTCGGATCTCAGTAAACTGATCCAGCCCAACTGTGGTAATCATCCTCCTAAGGTCTCCCTCTACCCCTAGGCAGTCAAAAGCAGATACGTCCAGGAAACGTGGTGCAATCACTGGACGGCTAGCTATACGATCATAATCTACCTGGTGTCGCTCATGGATCACCGGGCGGTAGGGTCTGGAAGAATAGGAAGAAGAAGGAGAAGGAGAAGATCTATCCCTAATAGCCAGAAATCTGTGAGAACTCATTTTCAATTTACTACTGTCAGATCACCTCGGTCACTGACAACACTCAGGAATCACCTCGGCCGAGGTGCAGTTCGACTGGACCGAGGCGTAAACAGTTTGCGATTCAACTCTCAGAAATCCAGTTCTTTTCCCCCAAGAATCACTACAATTGCTTCCTATGGGGTACTTAAGCCTTTTCTCAGCAGATTCAAGGGCAACCAAAGCCCAAATCGAAACGAATGAACGAGTTAGGGTTTCGACTGTTTTTACCTCGTTTCGGTCGATTCGTTCGATTTATTCGCAGATCTGCACTTGCAATGGAATCCTCTACCCTTCAATCGTAGTTTGGAAGCGGAAATCTTCGAAAACGAGCAAGATTTAAGGAAGCGAGGTGAGAAGGCGCCGCGGTCGAGTCGAAGAAGGTAAAAAAAAAGTGAAAAAGAAATTTTTCCCCCTTTTATATTGTTCCTGGAACTGCTGTCACCTCGGTCGAGATGGTCTCGACTGGACCGAGGTGGTGTGGACCGAGGTGGTTCTGCAGAAAACCCTAATCACCTCGGGTGCTCAAGAATCGTCTCGGTCGAGGTACTCTGACAGTAACCGAGACGTCTTCGTCTTCTCAATTTCTCGAACTTCTGTCCTTCCAGTTATGCTTCTTCTTTAGATGTTTCCTGTTGTCTGTCCAGAACGCCAAAACAAAGCAAAGCAAAGCAAAAACAAAAACTATCTAAACTAGACTAGAAAACGGGAAAAGAAAGCAATACCTTGGGTTGCCTCCCAAGAAGCGCTTGGTTTAAGGTCGCTAGCTGGACCATGCTGCGTCTCAAACGAGTTATAGTGGTGCAACCTCCTCAACCGGCGTTTCCGATTGGTATTTCTTAAGTCTATGACCGTTGACCTTGAAGCTTCCGCTAGTTTCGCCCCATATCTCAACTGCACCATGAGGAAAAACATGTTTCACAACATAAGGTCCGGTCCATCTAGATTTCAACTTACCTGGAAAAAGGCGGAGGCGGGAGTTGAAGAGTAGAACT
Organism: Fagopyrum esculentum; assembly: GCA_033239045.1. Classification (NCBI taxonomy): domain Eukaryota; kingdom Viridiplantae; phylum Streptophyta; class Magnoliopsida; order Caryophyllales; family Polygonaceae; genus Fagopyrum; species Fagopyrum esculentum. Next base: position 124,156,539 of record BSUD01000003.1, on the reverse strand, counting down.
AAGTCTCCTTCGTTAAGCTCCTTTGGGACGATACGCTTGTCATGCCATCTCTTCGTCCTTTCCTTGTAGATTTTGGCATTCTCATAAGCGTTCAAACGCAGCTCCTTCAGCTCGTTGAGTTCCAATAGTCGCTTCTCGCCGGCCTCTTTGATGTCGAAATTCAACCATTTGATCGCCCAATACGCTTTGTGTTCCAATTCAACGGGCAAATGGCAAGACTTCCCATATACCAAATTATAAGGGGTGGTACCTATGGGAGTCTTGAATGCGGTCCTGTACGCCCAAAGAGCATCGTCCAATTTCATGGACCAATCCTTCCTCGTTCTAGAGACGGTCTTCTCCAAAATTGCCTTGATTTCTCTATTCGAGATCTCGACTTGTCCACTAGTTTGAGGGTGATAAGCGGTTGATACCTTGTGGGTTACCCCATACTTCGATAGGAGTGCCTTGAACTTCCGGTTGATGAAATGTGTTCCTCCATCGCTAATGATGATGCGTGGAGTTCCAAACCGTGGAAAGATAGTTCTATTCAAGAACTTCACAACCACCTTGGCGTCATTAGTGGGAGAAGCAATGGCTTCAACCCATCTAGAGACGTAATCAACTGCAAGAAGAATGTAGAGGTTTCCTCCGGAGGATGGGAAAGGTCCCATGAAGTCAATCCCCCATACATCAAAGATTTCCACTTCTTGGATGTTATTAAGTGGCATCTCATTTCTCCTTGATAAATTTCTTGTTCTTTGGCATGCATCACAAGAGACAACAAAAGATTGCACATCTTTAAATAATGTAGGCCAAAAGAAACCAGAACGTAATACCTTAGCGCATGTTTTATCGGTGTTGGCATGTCCTCCACAAGGAAGTGAATGACAATGCCTTATGACGCTATTAACTTCATCTTCCGGAATGCACCTTCGAAGCATCCCATCCGGCCCGCGCTTGAATAGCAGCGGCTCGTCCCAGTAATAGTGGCGTACTTCCTTGAAGAATCTCTTTCTTTGAGAGTACGTCAATCCGGGCGGTACCTCCTGGCAAACAAGATAATTCACAATATCAGCATACCAAGGACCTTTATTATCAGAAAGTTGGTGGATGGAATGTTCCACCAACAGTGGATGAATGTCGGAGAAGGGAGTAAGAAATTTGTTATTCTCGGCAGTCTCAGTTGACATCATCTCGCCATCGACCTCGGTCGAGGCGCTGAGGCGTTGACCGAGATGTTCTTCAGTCGCCTCGCTCATTCCAGAAAGTGCCTCGGTCGAGGTACTGCTACTGGAACCGAAACTGGAGATCTTCGTCTCCTGGATTAGCTTCTTAGTTTTAGCTCCTGGATCCTCTTCTAGTGCCTTCAAGCTCCGTATATCTGCATCACAAGAAGCATCTATACCTTCCTCCATTAAACTGAAGCTAATAACTCTTTCGAGTGGATCGTTAATAAGGATAGAGCTCACCAATTCTCTTGATTCTTCTTCATCGTAGATGTTGAAGATATCATCAGTTAGCTGATCCCCTTTCATGGCTGCAAGTAGTGCGAACTCCACCTCATCGCCACCAACGTTGAATTTCAACTTGGCGTTCTTGCAATCCACGTTGCAACCCGAAGTTGCTAAAAATGGCCTCCCGAGAATAATGGGAACAGGATAATCTACGGGAATGTCAAGTACAACAAAATCTATAGGTAGATAGAAGTTACCCAACTTGACCGGAACGTCCTCCAAGATGCCCACGGGATGGGTAATGGAGCGATCCGCCATATAAAGTCGAATCTTAACCGGCTTGGGCTCTCCAAGTCCGATCTTTACACATAGCTCCAGCGGAATGATGCTCACGCTGGCTCCTAGATCGCAAAGGGCTTCACAAGTGACATCCCCAACTTGAATGGGAATGCAAAATGAGCCGGGATCTCTCAATTTAGGTGGCATCTTCTCCTTCATGATTTGTATGAGCTCCGAAGATTTAGATGTCATCCTAACTTCACCAACATCCTCTAGCTTCCTCTTCCTTGATAGAATTTCCTTTAAGAATTTCCCATAGGCGGGCATACCTAGAATAGCATCAAGGAAAGGAATATTAATATGTAGCTTATTCATCAAGTCAAGGAACTTACCAAAGTGCTTGTCTAGATGTGCTCTGGCTCTAGACTGAGGGAATGGAAGTGGTGGTTTGTATGCAGGAGGTGGAACATAAATTTCAGTCTTCCCCTCCGCTTTCTGTTGCTCCACCTCGGTTGGCGTCTCGGTCGAAGTTTCTTCGACTGCATCTGGACCGAGGTGGTCTGCGTTGGTACTGTCACCGACCGAGGTACTGGATCTGTAGTCTTCAGTCCACTCCTCGTAGTTATGGCCATGCACTGGCCCTTAGGGTTGCTTTCTGTTCTTGCTGGAAGCTTCCCTGGGTCTCTTGGCGCTTCATTCGCCCTACTTGCAAGTTGTTGTTCGAAGGACTTTTGGGCCCTCGAAAATGAAGTCATAGAAGTCTCTATAGCACTAAGCTTGATCAAGATAGCCTCCAGAACTGCGTCTTTCTTTTCTGGCTGAGACGAACTTGATCCTTGCCCCTGGCTCTTTAATGGAGTAGAAAAAGAAGGAGGGGAAGAGAGGAAAGGGTTAGAGGAATTGTTAGAGTTGGAGTTTGAATGATTACCTGAATTTTGGTTATTCGCCCTCCAATTGTTGCTATTGGACCCTCTATTGTTGTTGTTGTAATTGTTGTTTCGGGGGCCGTTGTTGTTGTTATGGTACCCGTTGTTGTTGTTCCTTTGCCCTTGCTCTTCCTTTTTGGTTTGTGCAACCAAAAGTTCCTTCAATTTCTTCACGTCATTTGTCAAAGACGTGAGTTGATTGTTGTTGGATTGAGTCTCTTGAAAGTTGACTCTTTTAACTCCACCTTCAACTCCTTGGTGGGTATATTTCTCCATGTGCAAGGCTTGCTTCTCGATGAAGTCCCAAGCCTCGTCAACCGCCATGTCCATAAAGGTGCCGGCGGAGAGTAGTTGGAGATTGAACTGGGTGCTTCCGTCCAGCCCTTTGAAGTATATCTCCAATAACTCTAGTTTTGGAATCTCATGATGTGGGCAATCCAAAAGAATGTCCTTGAACCGCTCCCATGACTTGGACAAGCTCTCCTTGTTCTTCATAATGAAAGCATTAATCTTCCCTCTCATTTCGGCTGTTTTTGAGGGGGGGAAGAATTTGGTCAAGAACTCCGTTGTCATCTCCTCCCATGTGCTGATTTTTCCTGGAGGAAGAGATTGATACCAAGTAAGAGCTCTATCTTTTAAGGAAAAGTAAAAAGGTCTTAGCTTGTAGTTGTCGTTTTCAATTCTTGGAGGTCTCATTGTCTCCCTCAAGATCTCATAGTTTTGAAGGTGTTGATGTGGCGATTCCTTCTCTAGCCCTCCGAATTGGCATTGGCGAATCATGGATAGAACTTGCGGTCGAAGTTCATAGTCATGGTCCGCCGGATTTCCTAGGTTCACTCCTGGACGCCTCAGCTGTTGATTAGGGTCCATCCTTTGACCTAGGGTTTGTGGAATTTCTGCAAGAAGAACATCTCGGACTGGCCTCCGAGGTGGAAGTACATCGGCCGGGGCGTCAAGTACTCGAACTTGCCTCGGTCGAGGGTCAGCTACTGGATCCTGCATCGGTCGAGGATCAACAGGAGGATCTTCCCTCGGTCGAAGTAGAATCTGGTCACGTATGACCGCCATCTCCGCCTCGATCGCTTCTGTCTTGGTGCGAGTTTCTTCCTTCTCTTGCCGTAGCTCTTCCTGGCTGAGGCGTAGCAGCTCTAACGCCTCTTTCAATTCGGCCTCAAGATCGCGGTTGTCTTGTTGGGCCATCTTCGCTTCTTTCAAGCGTCTTTTGTATGTCTTTTCTGGTTCGGGATCATAAGGAACGATTTCCTTCCCAGCGCGGGTTCTTCGCATATACCTAAGAAAGAACCTGCAAAAGTCACTCAAGTAGAGTGATTAGTAGACACGGGGGCAAGCGCCCAAAGAGCAAACCGTACCGGCTCGGTCTAGACCAAGTCCCCGGCAACGGCGCCAAAAACTTGTTCGCTCCAAACGGTGTGTGCAAGCTTTAAATTTATAACCCTAGACGTAAGCTTAAAACAGGATGCGAACCCGCAGTGTACGGGTCAATCGTAGTAAAAGCAAGGAATTCCAGGGGTCGATCACAGGGACTTGGTGAAACAAAGTCAATAACGGTGTGCTTATGTAAATACTAACCACAAGAGTAATTAACACAATCAAAGATGAATAAGAAGTCAATAAAGCAAACATGCAATTCTAGGGATTAAAGCATCTAGTTGTGGTTCCAACTCAAGATCTATAGATAAGCGGACAAAGCTGAGATTTTTGCATAGCGAAGGTGTTACTAAAGTGGAATAGATCACCGGGTAAGTCTCACTATTCACTAATTCTAAACCGTAACTCCTATTACCGGGTAAGTCTCAAGGAATTAAGATAAAGAACTATAATCTCAAACTAACATACCATCTAAGGGAATAGAATCAACCTTTACCGGGTAAGTCTCAGGCTAACTCACAAAGATGGGATGGAAGCACACTCAAACCCCAATAAAGGATAAACCTTTATTACCTACACTTATGATCGTTGGTAAACAAACTAAGGAATTAGCGGGTAAGTCTCATCCTAAGCTTGCATTGAACCAGAAAGGTGTAATAAGAATAGGATTTGGCAAACTCTAACACTTAACTTTCTGTTTAGAATCGGATAAGTCACCTCGGTCAGAAGAATTCCACCCCGGCCGAGATGTTCATCGACTGAGCGAGATGCTTAGGGTTAAGGTTAAAGACTCGAACTTTCAGGATCCTACTGGAATCTAAAGTTATTCTATCATTGTTTTTCCCACAACCTTCAGCCAATCACCCTAGAATCACACAAGGAAATTAGCCACTCATCATCATTATGAAAGTATTAAATATATGGGAAGAAGGTGAATATTTGAACAAAGAAGAATTTAATGAAAAGACTTCAATAACTGAATCAAATATCACAACAAAAGCGTTCCTTGGACAATAAATCCAACAAGCAAGACAACAAAGAAGGGAATCTAAGATAATCTTACAAAACCCTCCAAAAAGCTATAAAAGCTATGATCTTCAATCTTCCTTCAACCTTCAACAAGGTTCTTCGAATCTCCCAAATTGGAGTATGGCTGCTGCGAGATGTATGCGACTCTCTTGCGCTGATAGCGGGTTTTTTCGGTGTAAGCGGATGTCAGATTTGTGGGAAATCCAACTCTTTTTATAAGAAAATAACCCTCCAAAGATAATAAATCTTAAAAGGATATTTTCCCATAAATATAGGTAAAATATATGATTCTGCATATCTTCTTCCTTCCAGGAGCTAAGCCCAAAAATATAAGATCACTTTCCAATTTTAAAAGATCTCATCCAAGAATAAAATATTCTCGCCGCGTCCTAGGTGTTCGCCTCGGTCGAGTCGGCGTCTTTGGATCACCTCGGTCGAGGTGATCTGTGGTCAACCGAGGTGAGTCACAACAGAATGTGAAATCTCTCGAATCTGGTCCAAAGTAAATCTTTAATCCATGACTATGCTCCCTGGATGTAGCTCTAAATGACTCATGACTCCTTTTGCTCCTTTTTTATGCAAAACGTGCCATTTTACCTACGATTACAACAAAACTAGGTGTAGACCTCGATTCCCGCAAAGGTAGATGAAATGGTAGTAAAATCACATAATATACATACAAACATGCAGATTATGAAAGATAAAACGTCCAAACAAACCCCAAAATATAGACTATAACTCATGCTATCACAACACCCAACGAGGTTGTTTTATTGGAAATATTGAAATGAAGTTGGTGAATGGTTTGGATCCTACCTTTTTGTTCAAGGATTTCTAACTATCATAGAAAGTTTTGATCTTTGCACCTTTTTTAGCTCGTATGCCAAAAGCAAAGGGAAGCTTTTCTTGGTCTTTTTTGAATTTTTAAGTTCTTAATGGGTTTTCCTTGTACTTGACACAACTACTGAAAGAGAAAAATCAGGTTGGCTAACACGATCTTTGTTTGTCGGTAGCAAAGACTATCCCAACATTCAACCTTACATCAACATCTTAGGTCTTGTTGGTATCATTGTAAATATTTCTAACAAGACAAATATTAAGGAATTTATAAGCTCGTTTATCATGTGATCCAACATCTACTTTTTAATCTTATTGTCCTTTGAAAAGCTAGAATTTAACGTTATTTACTTTTCACCTTTTAGGAAGACCAAGTATCACTTTCGATGTCCGACCATCACCAATATCCATTTTATAGTGTCATTTTCTAACAAACCTATTTACTTGTTTAGATTGTTTCAAATGCAAAGACAACAAAAAATATTTGGCGTGTGGTTGATATGGAGAATAAATTTTGACGCACCCGATGTCATTGCTTACATTTTAAACATTAATGAACCTACCTTTCATCATCCATTTACCGTACGATTTAACGGTAACGTCTTTCTATGATCACTAACAACCAAATATTCCAATTAGCATTAAAAAAATTAATCATCTTGAAATTCAAAAACCATCCGTACACACATTATCTCACAAGTACCTACATCAATTAACTCATCTTAGGGACTTATCGGTATCCCAATAGTATATTTCTAATCAACAACATTAACGAGTTTATGAAAGTTCGTTTATCGTATGATTTCACGTCATCTACTTTTTATTCCAACCTTTGGAAATATAAAATACGTCACTATTCACTTTTCACCTTTTTAGAAAGATCGAGGTTCAGTTTTTAATGCTCAACCATTACCAATATACATGCTATAAATTGGCCCAAATAGTATCTTCTATGACAAATTTTGACGCATCTCGTGTCACTATTCTATTCCAAAAGCATCAATGAACTTAGCTCTCAACATCCACTTACCGATTTTAACGGTAACGGCTTTGTTATCTAACTGATAATCGATCGTTCCAATTATTATTTAACTAAATTCATCATCTTGAAATTCAATAACCGTTCCCCACTAGGCTTGTTACATGACACAAGCTACTCGAGCTCGGCTCAAGCTCGTTCATTTTTCTAAACGATCCGAATATGAACACAATTTAAAGCTCGTATAAAATTTAGGCTCGGTTCATTTATAACTAACCCAAGCTTAAAAGCATGTCAATGCTCGGCTCGTATAACACCACTATCCCCCACACGCATGATCTCACAAGTGATCCACCCAATATTTCAACCATTGCATTAACGTCTTAGGGTTTGGTTGGTATCTTTGTAAATATTTTAAACGAACAAACAACCACGAATTTATGAAGATTCATAGTAACGACTTTTTGAACTTATTGATAACCAAATAACATTAAACGAAATTCATCAGCGCAAAACTCAAAACCACCTTGAAACATTATACAACAAGTGACTACCCTAATTACATCAACATCTTAGGTCTACTTGGTGTCAATGTAAAAAATTTTAACAAGACAAAAATTAACGAATTTATAAAAATTCTTTTATCATATAATCCACGAACATCCTTTTTTTTACTAGCCTTTGGACATATCTGATTTAACGGTATTCACTTTTCACCTTTTTGGGAAGACCAAGTGTCACTCTTGATGTATGACCATCATTAATATTCATTTTATTGGAAGACGACAAAAAAACTTTATAAAATTTAAAAAATAAAAACAATGTGCCTATTCAAATTCAAAATTATTGTATTAAGAAATAAGGATTATATTAATATACCATCTAAATGACACATACAATTGTATAAATAAAATTCACAAAATCGCTCAAGTTTAGAATTGTGTCATACGATAAAACTTACCTCATAACATAGGAATTTAAAAGATCCATTTCCTATTGGAGTCTTAAGATGAGAGTTATTCAGAGAACAAACCCAATTTTCGACAACGCTTAACATAGTTATTTAAAATCGTCTTTGATTCGGTAGCAGAATGCGTGTATTTGTCTTTTTTTTCTTCTAATAACCTTAACAAAAAAGGTCTTAAAAGATTTTAAAATTTGATATTCATCTAATTAAAAATAATATTGATCCTCTACACCAACCAAAAATCTTATCCCTTTTTCACAATTGATTTGATTGAATTTCTCTTTTTCCATTAAGGATGACTGAATTTCGAATATCGATACCTTGATTCACACCAATTTTACATGTTTGAAGAAATCAGTTTTTTTCTTACATGATTTTTTTCCTAGAAAAAAGTATATATATTTGTAAGGCAGGAGTAATGGCGTGTATAGAACGCGCCGGAGAGAAGCGCGTAGAAGGGGAATAAAAAACTGAAAACACAGATAGAGCCTAGAGTAGAGCCAAAAAGTGGGACCCACTTATTTCTTTCTATTCCCACCTGGATATTGTCCCTATTCCAACGGCTTGCCTCACTGCTGTGCCCCATACTCTCTTTGACTTCAGCCCCCACATTTTCACTATATATACAGCTTCACCTTCATTCATTTTCTTCACACACCTCAAACAACCATAAAACACAGAGAGCAAAGAACAAAGATCTTTCGAGGGTAAGCAATCAAAACAGCAGACTAATTCCATTTGTTAAATCTTTCTTCTGTTCTTCTGGTTCGCCCGATCTTCAAATGCAACTGAAGAAGAAGCCTAGAGGATTGACTTTTTATATTATTGGTTTTTGTTTAATATAATTATTATGTGTTTTTGTAATCGATTTTGACTTTGGTAAATTCAATCGGTGATTTCTGGTTGTGGGTGTGTTTGAGTTTTGACTTGAGTAAAAGCTGCTGACGAAAGCGACATAAAACGCCATGGCGTTAAGAAATAGAATAATCCAAATGGAGAAAATGGGTCCTTCTGTTTCTCTCTCTTCTCCGAGTATGGATTTCATATCACTTTCTGACATCTGGTTTTTGTGAAAATAACAGGTTGAAATGGAGGGAACATCGAGGATGGCTGGTTTGAATGAACGTCAATTTGAGGGTGAAAGTTCCATCATCAGGGATGTTGAGGATGACAGCAGATCAGGCAGTGACAATTACGAACCTACTGAGAATCAGGACGTGGTCCCACCGCCGCCGGCTGCTGCTGCTGCTTCCGGTAGTAGCAACTCAACCCAAGCCAGGAGGAGGATGAAGTACCATAGACACACACCATCCCAGATTCAAGAGCTTGAGAAGTAACTTTTTCTTGCTTAATTTCATGTTTTGATTGCCTAATTCTTTGGTTTTATGGGTTTTTTTTTCTGGGTTGCTTCAGATTTGTGAATAATACGTTATCTTCGATCTGCATGTAATTTAATTGAGATTGTCGTCGTGGATACACTGTGGTTTTGATTGATTAATGACTTGGATCGGTTTAATAAGTTTTTATTAGAGATGGCGCCGTGATCCACCCATTAACCTTTTCGGATCTACCCGTCAGGCGGTGACTGGGTGGATCGGGTTCTTCTGTAAGTGATAATAAATTAAGAATATTGTTCATTTATAATTTAAAATTTTTTTAAAGTATTTCGGACATAATTAAAATTCATATTTTTGAATTAGATAATATTATAAAATAAGATTTATACACTATGATTGATGCATTATTTTACCAAAAAAAATAATAAAATTATAATTTTGTGATTTTACAAGTAATAAGTATATATACAAAGTTTTAGATGTTTTATTAATGGATTGACTGTGGAGGGTTTTGCATGGTTTATGGTTAGTCTCTTCAAGGAGTGCCCTCATCCAGATGAGAGGCAAAGACTTGAACTCGGGGGAAAGCTCGGACTCGACAGCAGGCAGGTGAAGTTCTGGTTCCAGAACAGGAGGACCCAACTCAAGGTAAACATCTACCCGTTTGGTTATAACTCCGAAAATGAAAAATATATTTAGTCCATATGTTTCTTTGTTTATAAAATATTTAGGAATTATTTTTTATAATTATGGAAACACATTTTCTTACTCTCATTTTTATCTAAATTAATCAAATTTCACTACAATTACTTAGCCCACAAGAAATAATTCTAAAAATCTTGATGAACAAGGGTATATACTAGATTCGTTTTTCATTCGGTTTTCGGAATCAAACCAACGCCCTAATAGTTTCATGTTTGATCAAAGGTTTAAATCAAATGTTATTTTTCGTTTGAGTAAACTATGAATTTGTTAGTTAACATGAAGTGATGATTAATGGTGCAGACGCAGCTGGAGCGTCATGAGAACGTTCATCTGAAGCAGGAGTATGAAAAGCTAAGGCTGGAGAACATAGCAATGAGAGAGTACATTCACAAGCCAATGTGCAAGGATTGTGGTGGAGTGGCAGTACTAGCAGAAGTAACAATGGAAGAGCGGAAGCTTAGAGGGGAGAATGTTCGCCTCAAAGAGGAGCTAGTCCGGGTAACCGGTATTGCCGAGAACTTACTTGGTAGGCCTCTATCTGAAATTGTGAGTTCCTTGACCGGACCTCAAACTGGATCATCATCAGTTGGGAATAATGTCGAACCTGCTGATGTAGCTATGGGTGTCTCCAATTCCATGGCCGGAGTCACAATCGAGAATGGGATCCTAATGGCTTCTTCCTCGACGGGTCCATTTATGGGCGAGTATGAGGCATCCATGTACCTTCAAGTTGCTATTGCTGCTATGGATGAACTCATTGTCTTGGCTCAGAATGATCCACCCTTTTGGATCAGAGACGTAACCACCGGAACTGAATTGTTCAATCACCAAGAGTATGTCCGGAAGTTCAACCCCTACGCCGGCAATCCTCATGGACATATCTTTGAAGCCACAAGGGAGGTTGCTTCTGTCATAATCAACACTTTGGATCTCGTCAACACACTCATGTGTCCAGTAAGATACTTTATCATTTGTTTAGTCAGTCTATGTTTAGATAATTTTTTCTATGATTTGTTATTCACGTGGGTTTTCTTGGGTTTGATCAGAAGCGGTGGGCGGCTATGTTTCCAGCCATGATAAGTCAGGCTTTTACGGTCGCGGTGTTATGCAATGGTGTTGGTGGTACCCATGATGGCGAGCTGCTACTGGTAGTTCTTGTGTTAATTTCTCTTTGTTTTTTGCTAATGAAGTTGAAAACTGATTATTTCTTCTGGTAGATGGATGCGGAATTTGTGTTTCCGACGCCTTATATCCCTATGCGTCACATGAGGTTTCTCCGGTACTGCAAGAAGCATATTGAGGGCGCATGGGCGGTTGTGGACATTTCTATTGACCCCATAAAACACAACACTGAAGACAACACGAAGGCGTGTAGGAGGCTCCCATCTGGGTTTTGCATTGTGCAAGATGTAGCTAACCCCTATTCTCTGGTAATTTTTTGAACAATTGAGTTCTTGTGTTAACTTAGTATATGTATTGACTCTAAGCAATCTCAGGTGACATGTGTGGAGCACGCTGAGTACTATGAAAGTGTGATCCACAATCTCTTTCGTCCAGTGGTGCAATCTGGATTCGCCTTTGGAGCACAGAGATGGATTGCAACTCTGCAGAGGCAATGTGAATATGCTGCTTTTTTACCAACAACTGACATCACCCCACTGGAAATCTCCATAGGTTACTCTCTTATTCACATAGATGTGTTGCAGTAAAGTTTGTTGACATACAGCTACATGATTTCCATCCTAAAATCAATAGTAGCCGGATGCTTATCAATAGTAGCCGGATGCTTATATGGTAGTATCACCTAATTGCGTGTTATCAACTCGGATCAAGCATCTCATTCTCTTTATAGGGTCATGAAAACGGACCCAGATCGGACCGGTTCTGATGTCATGCATTGATCTACTCATACAAGCACATGGGATTCCATCCTATTGGCAATAGGAGTAGCCCAGATACTTATATGGTAGTATCATCTAATGGTGTGTTATTGACTTGGGTCGAGCATTTCATTGTCTTTATAGGGTCATGAAAATGGACCCAGATCGGACCTGACACCATACGGTGATCAATACATACAAGCACACGGGGTTCCAAACTAAAATCAATTGGTAATAGTTGTAGCCCGGATGCTTATATGTAGTATCCGCTGTGTTATGGGACACTTTTTTTTTTTTTCTTCCCGACATCTCAATAGAGTTTTGTGTAGCAGGAATGACAAGAGAAGGGAGGAAGAGCGTTCTGAAGCTGGCTAGGCGCATTATAGACGGTTTCTGTATTGGAGTTTGTTATAAAGATGGATGCTGCTGGGATAAGCTGGCCCTTCGGGACTTAGCCCCGGATTTGCAGGTGATGACTCGCATCAGCATAGATCAGCCTGGGGTGCACACAGGCATTACCTTGAGCTTTTCAACTTCTGTTTGGATGCCTGTACCAAGGGAGGAGCTCTTTGAGTTCATACGCAATTTCCGCCTACGTAGCAACTGGGACATCCTCTCTAATGCCGGAATCTTGGAAGAAACGGTCAAGATCAACAAATCCGCGGACCCTAATAACTCTGTGTCCATCCTTTGCTCTCCTGTGAGTATTTACATCAAACACAATGGATACTTTAAATTTTCAAGTCTGATAGATTTTGTTTTTTTTGGTAGGCTGACGAGAACCGCGAGATCAAGATGTTGGTCTTACAGGAGACATGGACGGACAAAACCGGCTCAGCTGTGGTGTATTCTACTATTGACATACCTGAAATGACTGCAGTCATGGAGGGTGGAGACTCGGAACTGGTGAAGCTTCTCCCGTCGGGTTTCCTGATCACTGATTCCCTTATGGAGCAGATTGGAACCAATGGAGTCAACTTCATGGGTGGCTCTGGATCCGGCTCCTACGCCCCCGCTTCTATCCTCACCCTCGGCTTCCAAGTCCTTATGAATACAATTCCTACTGCTAAGCTGACCATCGATTCTGTCAAGACTGTCAATGAGCTTATGAAACGTACTGTTAACAAGGTCAAGGAGGCAATGCACTGCAACTGATCCTTCTCAAGACATTCACAGTATAGACAATTGGCGCGGATTTGGATTCGAATGGGAGTTGGGCAACGAGGTTGTCGTCGTCCGGGCTTCGGCTTGATGGTTAGAGTAAGTATGATAATTTTTATAATTATCATACAACTCTAGGAGGAGAGTCAGTGAAGAATAATAAGATTATTTTCTCAACTTTTTTGCTTTGTTTTGTTTTTATTTTGTGCACAAAAACAATGTGTTGCAAGTGTTATGGTTTTGAATGAATGGTTGTCTATGCTGTTTCTGCAAATCTGCTTCTTTTATTGTTCATTAAGCATTATGGGATTTACCCAAAACCAAGTGCATTGACTTAGTAGGTTAGTGAATATGAATGTGTGATACCATATGGTACGATGAGTGATATCTTACAAGGGTTCCTAGATCATATCTAGGTTTGGATTCCCTTAACATATCTAATTAGCATACACATAACACTAGATATCAATGTTATAATGTACCGCACCGGTGTATCTAGATGGAAGGTTGAGCTTGCAGAATGGTTAATTGATAGGCTAGGATATGTTGTGCAAAGGTTACGGAATTTTTCGTAGTATCGAGTGTTGATTCACAAGAACTATTTAAATATCAATTCTAACTTCATGCTATTGAGAGCATGTTTTCATATTATGCTTATAGATGTGTTTTTATGTGATTTTCCCTTCTTTTGTATGGCTTATGCTTATAGATGTGTTTTTATGGGAACATCATCACTCCAGCTAAGAAGACTTCACCACTCGACCTAAGAAGACACTCACTCAAGCTAAGAAGACAAGTTGCTAGGGAAGTTCAACGTACCATGAGTGGAGCATCGAGCTCGGCCTAAGAGTACTTGTTTACTCGAGCTAAGAAGACAAAGTGCCCAGAGTTTCAATGTACCTCAAGTTTCTAACTCCACTCGAAATAGTACTACTACTACTACTACTACTAGTACTACTACTACTACTACTAGTACTACTACATTACATAAAGTAGTACAAGTGTTGATGATGGAAGACTTAAACACAAATGAAGGAGTTTTATACACTAACAAATTATTGATTATATATCGAGTTGCTTGGTTTGGTTTGGTGATTTGTATTGAACAAGTGCAAGTTTTGCGAGACATTTCAAAGGACCTTGAAAGACCTTGAAAGACAAGGAGTTTAGAGTGTTCAAACAACGGATGCCTTGAAATGAATTTCAAGGGAACAAAGAAGTTAAGGCCGCACGCTAAACGAATTTAAATCACTAAAAGAGATCTTCTAGGAAAGATTTGCTCAACAAGAAGATATGCTTGAACGAAGATTTCAACCAGCCAATAAAGATCTTACAAAGATCCTCAACCGAAAGCACGAAGATTCTCTCCTCTGTAATTGATATTATCACAACAAATATGAGAAGAGTAAGGAGCCGAGAGATCAGCGTGTTCTCAGGAGATAAAGAGCCACAACGTTTATCTCATCTCAACTAAAAATCGATCTTCATGGAAAAGAAGAATGATCTTCAAACGTTCATCTTTCCCTACGGCTAGAAGACCTCTCAATAGAACGCTATAAATGAAGATGGTGATTGAAGAACAAAGTACATAAGCTTACACGGAAACATCAATAGTCTTCAAGCGATCCAAAAACATCTTCATTCGATCAAATAGTCTTTCTTTCTCTCTTTCTCTAAAAAGCTTTATTCCCTAGAAAGAGATAAAACTTGAGGGCTCCATTGGTATATCTAAAGAGTGTTATACTCGAGTGTGTTACTCTGCGAATTAAATAGGCTATTATGGAAAGGTGAAGAGTTGGAGCTAGATCGTAGCATTGGCTACAGTGAGAGAAGAAGGAGATTTTTTCTAGTTTGTATCTAGGACTCTTTGAAGCTGATAATAGATAGTTAGATCCTAAGGTTATACCCTGGGACGAAGAGTAGGCTATTTAGAGTCAAACTTCGTAAACATATCCTCGTGTTGATCTTTTACATTCCGCATTTTATCTTGCTTTATTGTGACTAACTTTGTTTTGCAGGAGTACAAATTCAAGGCCCTTGAAAGTTCTTTCAAAGCCCTTGAAATCAAAGTGTATCACAAAGAGCTCATATCGACATCAAGGCCCTTAAAATTGGTCTCAAGGTCTTGAGATTGGTTTTGCAAAAAGTTCTCATACTCTATTCAACCCCCCTTCTAGAGTATCTTTTATCCTTTTTATTCACCTACCGATTATTCATTTGGTATCAGAGCTAGACTCATGTATATTGATTTAACCATCAGTGAGACTAATCATGAATCCTGTAGGTGATGGATGATTGGCTCAAGGAAGATCCTCATCACAACCACCACTATTCCGTGACAACAACTTTGCCTATTGGAGAGCACTCATGTGTATGTTCATTATTGATCAGGACATGGAACTATGGAGCATCATTCAAAATGGCCCCAAAGTCCCAACTACGACGGTTGAAGGTGTCCAAGTCCCAAAGAAGGAAGTTGACTTCACACAAGCTGACTTGGACAATGTGTCAAAGAACTACAAATCTCTGAACCTACTCTACTACGGAGTAAATGCCAACGAATTCAACTACATCTCATCATACAAGAGTGCAAAGGAAATATGGGACAAACTCGTTGTCACTTACGAAGGAACAAGTCAAGTCAAGGAAACAAAGATTAGCATATTCCTCAGACAATACGAGCTATTCAAGATGAATCCAAATGAACCAGTCAAGGAAATGTTCACAAGATTCACTGAGATCGTGAACAACTTGGACTCACTAGGAAAGGTCTTCACAAATGAAGAAAAAGTTAGGAAGGTTCTAAGGAGCTTACCTAAAGCCAAGTGGGGACCAAAGATGACTGCTATCGAAGAAGCTCAGAATCTCTCAACTATTCCTTTTGACGACCTCCTTGGAAAACTCATCACACATGAAATGGTTCTTGGTGAAGAAGATGGAGAGCTCCCATCCAATACTAAGAATCTAACATTAAAATCAAGAAAGGATGAATCACCATCAGAAGAGGAAGATAGTGATGATGATGATGAAGAAGATGCAATTGCCATGATCTCTAAGGGTCTCGTGAGAATTCTCAAGATAAAAGAAACAATCTGCAAACAATAGAGAATATCCACGAACATCAAAACCCCGAGGAAAGTTTTCTAACTCTAACAAGAAAACTAAAGTGCTGACTTGTTTTGAATGTGGTGAAACAAATCATCATGTGAAGGATTGTCCAAAAAAGAAAAGGACCAACTTCAAGAAAAATGATTGAAAGAAGAAAGCTATGGTAGTTTTATGGAGTGATTCGGAATCCTCAAATGAATCAGAAGACAAAAAAGAACAAGCAAACTTGTGCCTCATGGCCGATCATGAAGAAGATTCAAATCTATATGTTGACAATGTGGTAAGTACTATTATGTCTCAACTTGAATTTGACCTGAAACAATTCCTTAAAGACATTATTATATGTGACAAGGAACACAGAATAAGGATAAATTCTCTATAAGAAAAGCTTCTTGAACAAGAAAAACAACTAAGTGAGATGTCTCTAAAAATTGAAAATCTTAACACGGAAAAGGTAGACCTTGATGACAATATCAAGGCCTTGGAATCGGAAAATGTGATTCTCAAGGACAACCTCTCCTCTCTTTAGCGAAACTATATCGATCTAGAGAAAGAGAAAGTCTATCTAACTTTGACGTGTCAAGCCCAAAAGGCTGCACTTGTTAAGTTTACTCGTTCAAAAGCTAATCTTGAAAGAATGATGGGTGAACAACAGTCCTCACTTAACAAAAATGGTATAGGTTATCATATGAGCTTTCCTAGAAAACCAACTACCACTTTTGTCAAAGCCAAAGGAAATATTCATATGCCTACTTGCTTTTACTATTGTAAAAAGGGTCATGTTAAATCTACATGTCCATATAGAAGAAATGATCCTTATATTATTAGAAACACCTATCCTCTATGTTTAAAGAAACATGTCAAACAAATCTGGGTTCCTAAAGGTACTAGACCAGCAAACATGATCGAACCTGAATATGGACCAAAATATGCCATTTGGTCGACCCGGAAAGGTTGATGTTTGTTGTTTTGCAAGATATCACCAAGGTAAAGGAGTATAAATGGATATTAGATAGTGGTTGCTCAAGACACATGAGTGAAAAAAGATCACTATTTTCAAATTTTAAGAAGCAATCATCTGGAACCATTACGCTTGGTGATAAAGGAAAGTGTGACATTACTGGCATTGGTAAAATATGTTATAACTCATCTAAATTCATTGATGATGTATATTTGGTTGACGGTTTGAAGTATAATCCGCTTAGCATCTCTCAAATATGTGATAAGGGCAACAAAGTATTGTTTGATTCAGAAAAATGTGAAGTTCAAGACAAAAAGACGGGTGCAATTGTGCTTACTGCTCCTAGATGTAACAATGTTTATTCTATGAGTACTTACCAAGTTGCAGGAACTAAGCTAAAATGTCTAAAGGCCTTGACTGATGATCCAAGGCTTTGGCATAGAAGACTTGGTCACGTAAGCATGCACACAATGCAAAAGCTACTTACAAAAGATTTGGTACGTGGATTGCCAAACCTAAATTTCAAGGTAGATGAACTATGTAAAGCTTGTACACAAGGTAAACAAACAAGATGTTCATTCAAACCTAAGAAAGTTGTAAGTTCTTCTCGACCCATTGAACTCTTACATATGGATCTTTGTGGACCTATGCGTGTCAAAGCTCCCATAGGCAAGCAGTACATCCTTGTTATTGTGGATGATTTCTCTTGTTTCACATGGATTTCTTTCCTACGAGAAAAATCTAAAGCATTATTTGAGTTTTCAAAATTATGTAAGGAGTTGTAAATTTTGAAAAACCTACCAATCGTTTCAATAAGAAGTGATCATGGTAGAGAATTTGATCAACTAAAGTTTGATTTGTTTTGTACAAAATATGGTATTTAACATAAATTTTTAGCTCCTAGAACTCCTCAACAAAATGGAGTTGTGGAACGTAAGAACCGCACTCTTGAGGATATGTCTAGGACGATGCTTTTAGAAAATAGTTAGCCAAAAATTTTTGGGCTGAAGCAGTAAACACTACAAATTATATTTTGAATAGATGTTTAATTCGCCCTATTTTGAAAAAGACTCCTTATGAACTCTTTAAAGGAAGAAAACCAAATATTTCATATTTCAAACTTTTTTGATGTACTTGTTTTGTTCATAACAATGGAAAAGATAATCTTGGGAAATTTGATGCACGTAGTGATGAAGCAATATTCAATGGATATGCATCAAATAGCAAAGCCTATCGTGTTTATAAGAAACGCACCAAAATTGTTTAGGAAAGTGTTAGCATGAAATATTGTGATATTTTAGGCACGTTTTCTAAGTGTATTTGATTCACATTGATAGTCATTGATTAAGCATTGTTGCATTTGTGAGCTAGTTTGCCTATTTTGTCGATATAGATGTCTACACAAGCTTTATGTTGATTATAGGTGATTGAGAGCCATTTCCGAACGGAATTTAGCAAAGATGAGTTGATTGAGTATGTCCATGGATTGAGGACATTCTTAGGAGCAAAATGAGTGTCAACTTCAGGAATGCACGAGGCTAGGGAAGAATCACGTTCTTGCCCTAAACCACGCTCTAAAATACGGCCGTACTACAAACCACGTTCAGTTCCACGGCCGTGGAACCCTGCAGGAGAATCGTGATTCATTCCAGAAGCTTTTACGGTCGTGGAATCCATGGTTCAAACCGTGTTGATTTCCACGCTCTAAATTACGGTCGTGGAACCTTCCACGACCGTGATCTTGGCGATCTTTTTCGCCAAATTTTGAAGCCACGATCTTTTGAAGATTGGGCCGGGCCGAAATTTTATCTTGCCATATAAAAAGACGGACGAAGAGATTCCGTCACCTCGCTTTAAACCTTGGCTTACACCTTCGCTTTGAAGCACTTTGCGACCTTGCTTTACACTTTTCGCATACGCCGCGACTTGGAGATTTCTGGCGATTCTTGCAAAAGAAGTATTCCACGTTACGCTTGTAGTTGCCCTAATCTCGCACTTTTGGTGGAGATTGCTGTTGAGATTTTCGGATTGACGGAAGATCAAAGTTTTTGGAAGATTGTTGCAAGAAGATTTCTCTTCTTGTTTAGGTTTGATTTAGAAGACGGATTGACATCCTGTTCTTCCTTCTTTCCTAAGATTGTGTTTGTTTTATTCTGAATCTATTGGCAATATTCGTTCTTGATTGTGACTTTGAGATTGGTTTGAAGTTTATTGGAAGTTTTCGGAAGTTTTCATCTTTCAATCTTTTAATCTTTGAATTTGATATCATAATGATGATTGTTGGCTAAAAACCTTTAACAATTCTAAGGTGAAGGGTTGATAGTTGTGGCTTAGATGATGACAGATCGATCATAAACAGATTAGACCCTGAGAGTTAGAGAGAATTGTCGACGAACCCTAAATCACGGTTTGTTCTTGAGTTCCACGACCGTGGAAGCTCAAGATCCACCAGTAATTTCCCTTAAGTTTACGAACCTGCTTTTACTTTAATCCAAAGTTAAAGATTTGCTTTAACTTAGTTTAGGCTTGCCTTTTCTAGGTGGTAGTGAAGCCTCAACAACCTCTACCTCGATTGTGAGTGTCACAACCTTAATCGATTTAGTTAGTTGTTACGCTAAGATCGTGATGCGCAAATGGGTTTTAAATTTATAACTCGAACTAAATCCTAACTACCTAGCGAAACCCGCAATGTACGGGACGTTTGTAGAAGGGTTAGTATTCCGAGGTCGAACACAAAGACTAAGGTGAAATTGATTCGATTTGTGATTGAGTTTAGTAAAGATCTAGGTTGAAAGAAAAGAAGAAATAAAGAAATGAAAATCTCAAATGTTTTTAGTTGGTCTTTGGTGATCAATCAAAGATCACGATTCATGTAAAGTAAACAATCAAACTAAACTAAGAATCAACACAAATAAACAAGCTAAACAAGATAATGATCAAGGAAAGAAAAGACGGATTCTAGGGGTTGGAAGTTCCGGTTATGGCATAGGACTCAAGTTATTTATTCATTTCTTGGATTAACTATGATATGTTGGGATTAAGCGTTTCTAGATTGGGATCAATTACCGGGTAGGTCTCATGGTCCAACTAGTCCGCTCCTAAGGTCTCATCACCGGTTAAGTCTCTAAGAACCTAGGGATAGGAATTCTAAACAAACCGGATTGTTAGCTAGGGATCTAACCTATCCTTACCGGGTAAGTCTTGGAAAGGGAAGTCCTAAACAACTATCCTAGCACACTTAATCCAATGGCGGCTTATTAGGCTCACCACTACCTAAGGGTTGTTATCTTTGGAATCTAAGAGTAAGGATTACCGGTTAAGTCTCTCCTAACACTTAGTTACTAACACTAGGTCACCCTAGGGTAGATTAAACTCAACAAACACTTAGGATTTCAACATTCTATAGATCTAAGACAAGATCCATCGAATCAGGGAAAATCACGGTTTGTTCTACCTAAACCACGGCCGTGGTTAGACAAGAACTACCCGTGATTTCTAACAGCAGCTATGTTCATACACACAAGTCATCCAAAGGTAAATCTAAGTCCGTCCTATCATAGCCCTAGCCATAACCATCCCTTCCTTACCCTAGAACCACATCAATTTAGCCTACAACGTTCATAATAGAAATCGAAACAAACAAACATAAAATCATAACATCCATTGCAAGATAATGAAGGAAAAGAGATGAACAAGTGAACTTAAAACAACCAAGCTGAAAATAGAATGAGAGTGACTCACAATCCTTCCAAAAGAAGGTTCAAATGTTTCATACAACTCTAGAAATAGAATCCGGAATTCTTCACTACAAGCTATCAAAGTGTGACAATGGTGTGTGTTCTTCTTCTCCTCTTCAATGGAGCTCTTCTTCTTCTTCCCTTTTGACACTTTCTGATGACATGAATTATGTACCATCATATTCATGCATACTGCAGCATATCATCTCTATTTACCTTGCATTTGGAAGGATTTTGCATACCTTTTATGTTCTATTCAATCAATTGTCGGAAATAGAGGTCTACACGAGATTTTGATGAATTGCAGGTAAATAGAGTTGAATTGGAAGCAAAAATGGAGCAAGAAGCATCTAAGGATGTTAAGGAAGCTAAAGGAATCTTGGGAGGATCACAAGGAGCTGAGAAATTACAAAGGAGAAGCATAGAAGACGAACCAAAGGAAGAACACTTTCTGCTGAAGAAAATCGTGCCAAAATGTAGATAAATCGGACGATTTTCATACACTGAAATCGAACGGTTTTGCACCAAAATCGACTGGGTCGATTTTCTTCACAAACCAGCCAAATGGAGAGACGATACAAAGCCCAATTATTTTGGGCTAGAGGAGAGTTTTGCCAAACGGCCCATCTGCAAGAAAGTATAGAGGAGAACCCTAGGAAGGAAAACGAGGACTTCGCACGGGAGAACTTTTACACGTTTGTGAGAAATCAAGGATTCTTGGAGAGAGATTGAGGAGCTTTTGCCGGAAAGTCATTCTTGATCTTTGATTGTGAGATTTCTTGATCCATTGCATTGTTTGCGGTTTGTGAACACAATATTGAGTTGTCTAAGAGATACATTGAATAGGTTTGACAATTGTTTACAGATTTGATAAGTTATTGAGTTTTTCGTTCAAGATTTGGTTTCTTTGCGATTTTTCACTCAAGAATTAATTTGATTTGATTTTGAAAATGGTTGGCTAAAACCATTGTGATTCTGGGGAGAATAGTTGATGATTAAGGCTTAGATGATGATAGACTGAACTCATTCAAACATTAGGACCCTGAGAGTTTAGATTTTGGTTTTGCGACAAACAGGAAAATCGGACTGTTCTTGAGGAAAATCGGTCGATTTTCTTATGAACAGGGCGATTTATTCTTCTGACGAACTTTAATTGAACTTATCTTTGATCAAAACCAATCCTTGCTTAAATCCCAATCTTGATTAACCTTTCTAACCTCAAATTGAATGTATGAAGGCACTTCAAACCTGTTTCTACATTTAATAGATTAAGATCGCAAGAATTTGGGTAATAAAGAGACTCATCATCCTTTATTAAGAAATTAAATGTGCTTTCTAATCTTTACTTTGGAGAGTCATATCCTGGAGTTTTAGATAGTTAGTTTGAACATAATTCTTATCTTTAGATCTTTCTATATTGCAGCCTCAACAACCCTTATGGAGAGAACCTATAGATTAGTCATATAGGTTTCGGAACTTCATCGTACGAATCCTACTTTTGAACATTTAATCTTGGCAATATAAATTCTGTCCTAAATCTATAGAAGTGTCTTGAATCGAAAGCCTAAATCGGATACTTGAATCCTTGGAATCATTCCCCTCTTATTTGATCACAAAAACTTTTGCATTTTTCGCTAGATAATTGAAATTGGAATTATTCTCACCAAATCCCTGAGTTCGACTCTAGAATTCTTACCTTTCTACAGCCGATCCGTACACTGCGGGTTCGCTTTGCTTTTGAGTTCTAGATATAAATTTAAGACTTTGACGCACACCCTTTTGAGCGAACAAGTTTTTGGCGCCGTTGCCGGGGATTTGGTTTAGATCAAATCCGGTTTTCGGTTGTCTAGCTTGAGAGCTCTTGCTCTTGTGATTTGAATTGTCTACTTGAGTGATCTTCGCAGGTTCTTTAGGTATATGCGAAGGACTAGATCCACTAAAGATCTAATTCCTTTCGATCCCGAATTAGAAAGAACTTTGAGGAGAAAGTTGAAGGAGAAGAAAATGGCTGAAAACGATGAGAGAAACTACAAGGCTGAATTGAACGAAGCTCAACGCCAACTCCAGCTGAGTGAGAAGGCTCGAAAGGAAGCTGAAATAAGTCATCAATTTCAGATTGATGAACTAAGAGCTATGATGTTGGACATGAAGTTGGAGTTGAACGACTCCAAGAAGAAGAAGAAAGTCAAGACACCAACCAAATCCATTCAGAATGACTCATCCGATGATGATGAGATTGACCCGGATATGCCGGAACTTGAAGAGATTGATCCGTCACTTCGTCCTAACCGAAACACTCCAACACCTAAGGTCGTCCCTCGCATCACGACTAGGAATGTTAGAGCTGTCAATAACGAAGATAGACCCCGAACTTTGGGGCAACGGATGGATCCAATTCAGCAACCACACCGTCTAGGTGTGGATTTCGGAGCTGAAGACATCCAAGAGTTTAGCTTCTCACCACAAGTCATCACTATGGTCCGCCAAAGTCAATATGGCGGAGCAAGTACTGAATCTCCGCATCAACACTTGCAGAATTTTGAGATTCTCATGGAGACTATGAAGCCGAAGAAGGCTACCACAAGCAACTACAAAATCAAGCCGTTCTTCTTCTCTTTGAAGGACAAAGCTCTAGCTTGGTACCAAACACTTCCAGCTGCAAAGTTAGCTACATGGGAGGAATTGTCTTCGGAATTCCTCACCAAGTTCTTTCCGCCATCCAAAACGGCGGAATTGAGAGGTAAAATAAATGCTTTTTCTATGAAACCTAACGAAAGCTTGTTTCAATCTTGGGAAAGGTTTCAAGATCTCTTGTTGGATTGCCCACACCATGGCATCTCCAAGCTGGAATTATTAGAGATCTACTACAAAGGGTTGGATGTGGAAACACAATTCAACCTCCAATCTCTATCTTGCGGCACATTCATGGATATGAGAGAGGATGATGCTTGGGACTTCATTGAGAAGCAAGCCCAAGTGATTGAGAAGTATTCCCACCGGAAGGTGGAATCAAGTAGCCGGAATCAAGGCGATCCGGGAGCCAAGTTGAATCAAGCGGCTCAAACACAAATATTCTCCCTCAAAGATGACATCAAGGAATTGAGGGAAGTGCTCAAAACGAGTCTTCAAAAGACTAAGGAGCAAGAAGCCAACTACGTGGGGCGAGACAACAATCAAAGGAATGATAACCGGAACTCCAATTGGAGCAACAACAACAATAACAACCGAAACTCCAATTGGAACAACAACAACAACAGGAACTCGAATAACAACAATTGGAGGTCAAATCAGCAAGGTTCAGGTAATCCTTACTCATATGCTGAAAAGGCTCTAACACCTCCATCTTCTTCTACCCCTTCTACAAGCCAGGAACAATCGAGCGGATCAAACAAACCCGATCCCATGCTAGAAACGATCCTAGGCAAACTACAAGGATTGGAGAGTTACATAACTTCGGTTGACAAAGCTCACAAAGCTTTAGAAAACCAAGTATTCAACAAGGCCGGAGAAGTTCCAAGAGATCAAGGGAAGCTTCCCGGAAAGACAGAAGATAACCCAAAGGGAAGGGTTATGGCTATAACTACTAGGAGCGGGAAGACAACCGCCGACCCTCAACCTAAAGTAGTTGATACCTCCACAAAAGAAAGAGAGGCAAAAGAGAAGGAAGAAGTCTATGTTCCTCCTCCCGCTTACAAACCACCTCTACCTTTTCCTCAATCTAGAGCGCGAGCACGCCTAGATAAACATTTCGGTAAGTTTGTTGAACTTATGAGTAAGCTCCATATTAACATACCTTTTATGGATGCGATTTTAGGTATGCCGGCTTACGGGAAATTCCTCAAGGAGATCCTCTCCAACAAGAGGAAGTTGGAAGATATAGGAGAAGTCAAGATGAGTATGGAGTCATCCGAACTCATCAAGACTATGACAGAGAATATGCCACCCAAGCTCCGCGATCCAGGATCCTTTTGCATACCCATCACCTTGGGAGAAGCTACCTATGATGCTCTTTGTGACCTTGGAGCAAGTGTGAGTATCATACCTCTAGCTCTATGCAAGGCAGCTGGTCTAGGAGAGCCTAGACCGGTGAAGATCACACTCTACATGGCTGATCGTTCTACCACTAAGCCGGTGGGAATATTAGAAGACATCCCGGTAAAGCTATGTAAGTTTTACATACCTATAGATTTTGTCGTTCTTGACATACCTGCAGATTACCCAGTTCCCATCATCCTTGGGAGACCATTCCTCGCCACATCTGGGTGCATGGTGGATTGTAAGAACGGCCAGCTATCCTTCCACATCGGTGAAGAAAAGATAGAGTTCATACTATCTTCCTTAATCAAGGAGCCAGCCTTGAAAGATGACGTTTTTGAAATTGTTGAGGAAGAAGAGTCTAGAGAGATAGTAAGTTCGATCTTGATGAAAGACCCTCTTCAAAAGGTTCTTAGCATGAGCATCATGGAGGAAGGGATAGAACATGACTGCAATGAGGAAGTGAAAGCATTAAATGTTGTGGAGGAAGAGCTAGAAGCAAAAATTGAGGAGCTAGAGTGGACTCCGGAAACTGTGAAGAAAATCGACCTGTCGGAAATAAATCGTCCGATTTCTGAAGATTCAGCACGAATTTTTCCGACAGAAACTAAAATCGACCCGACGAGAATAAATCGCCCGATTCATACAGAGGAAGCACGATTTTTTCCAACAGAAAGAAAAATCGTGCAGGAGATCGACCGATTTATTACAGAGGGGGTCGATTCACTGAGTGATTCTATGGATTCTCCGGACTTCACCGCAACCGCTTCCGAATCTAATGATGAAGTACCCACACCTATAGAGACCTCCCCCACAACATCCGAAAGTCACGATTCATCACCAACCAAGGTACCTCCATCGTTAGAATTGAAGCAACTTCCCACGCATTTAAGGTACGCATTTCTTGGCACAAATTCCACATACCCAGTTATAGTCAATGCAAATTTGAATGATGATGAATTAGAGAAACTCATGCATGTTTTGAAGCAACATAGGAGAGCACTAGGTTACACCATTGATGATTTAGTAGGAATAAAGCCTTCCCTATGTATGCACAAAATATTGATGGAAGAGGATTACAAACCTTCACGCCAACCTCAAAGACGGTTAAACCCGGCAATGAAAGAGGTCGTGAAGAAAGAAATCCTTAAGCTACTTGATGCAGGTATCATCTTCCCTATTTCTGATAGCAAATGGGTGAGTCCAGTACAAGTAGTATCCAAGAAAGGAGGCATTACCGTTGTTGCCAACAAGAACAACGAACTCATCCCCACACGGACAGTTACAGGGTGACGAATGTGCATCGACTACCGCAAACTGAACGTGGCCACGAGGAAGGACCATTTCCCCCTTCCTTTCATCGATCAAATGTTGGAAAGGCTAGCCCAACATGCCTACTTTTGTTATTTAGATGGATATAGCGGTTTCTTTCAGATACCAATTCATCCGGATGATCAAGAGAAGACAACCTTTACGTGCCCATGGGGTACGTTCGCTTATAGAAGAATGCCATTCGGTTTATGCAACGCTTTAGCCACCTTCCAAAGGTGTATGATGGCAATCTTCTCCGAATACGTAGAGAATATCATGGAAGTCTTTATGGACGACTTTTCGGTATATGGTTCTTCCTTTGATAACTGTCTCTATAACCTTTCACTAGTTCTTAAGAGATGTGAGGACACTAACTTAGTCTTAAACTGGGAAAAGTGTCATTTCATGGTCACCGAAGGAATTGTGTTAGGTCATTTAGTGTCACAAAGGGGAATAGAGGTAGATCGATCAAAAATAGAGACCATTGAGAAGTTACCTCCCCCTTCATCAGTAAAAGGAATTAGAAGCTTCTTAGGACATGCAGGCTTCTATAGGAGATTCATAAAGGATTTTTCTAAGATTTCAAAACCTTTGACTAATCTTTTGATGAAAGATGCGACTTTCGAATTTTCGAAAGATTGCTTAGATGCTTTTTGCAGGATCAAAGAAGCTTTGATTTCGGCACCAATCATTCAACCACCCGATTGGACTCTTCCTTTCGAGATCATGTGCGACGCAAGCGATGTCGCTATAGGAGCCGTTCTTGGACAGAAGAAAGATGGTCGCACTCATGCCATCTACTACGCTAGCAAAACGCTAGATGAGGCTCAATACAACTACGCAACTACGGAAAAGGAACTTTTAGCCGTAGTATATGCATTTGAGAAATTTCGTTCCTATCTTGTAGGTGCGAAAGTGATAGTCTATACGGACCACTCCGCAATCCGATACTTATTCACGAAGAAGGATGCGAAGCCAAGGCTTCTAAGATGGATCTTACTCTTGCAAGAGTTCGATTTAGAGATCCGTGATAAGAAAGGATCGGAAAACTCCGTCGCCGATCACCTTAGTCGTCTTCCATAACTCACCGGCGAGTCGGATGGACTTCCGATAGACGACTCCTTCCCTGACGTGCAGCTGCACGAGATTGAAGAGTGTCTTCAACACATATCGCAAGGTAATGATCCATGGTTTGCTGACATTGTAAATTACCTTGTTTGTCAGGAGATTCGACCCGGACTTTCATATGCTCAAAAGAAGAAATTCTTTAGAGACGTCCGGCAATTCTATTGGAACGAACCTCTCCTATTCAAAAGAGGTCCAGATGGCATCTACAGGAGATGTATTCCCGAAGATGAGATAGATAGTGTCATCCGACACTGCCATTCTCTACCATGTGGCGGACATGCTAGTTCCCACAAGACTTGTGCTAAGGTACTTCGCTCCGGCTTTTATTGGCCTACACTTTTCAAAGATGTGCAAAAGTTTGTTGTTTCTTGTGATGCCTGTCAAAGGACAGGTAATATATCCAGGAGGAACGAGATGCCTCTCAACAACATACAAGAAGTAGAGATCTTTGATGTATGGGGCATCGACTTTATGGGACCTTTCCCATCTTCATGCGGCAACCAGTATATACTTCTTGCCGTAGATTATGTCTCAAGATGGGTGGATGCAATCGCTTCCCCTACTAATGATGCAATGGTAGTGGTGAAGTTCCTCAACAAAACGATCTTCCCAAGGTTCGGAACTCCCCGAACCATCATTAGTGACGGAGGTACGCATTTCACAGCCCGTCGATTCGAGACTCTATTAGCTAAGTATGGGGTGACCCATAAGATAGCTACACCTTACCATCCGCAAACAAGCGGACAAGTCGAGATATCCAATAGAGAGATCAAAGGGATTTTAGAGAAGACCGTCTCTAAAACGAGGAAAGATTGGTCAATGAAGCTTGACGATGCACTATGGGCATACAGGACAGCCTTCAAAACACCAATAGGTGCGACTCCCTATAATCTCGTTTATGGTAAATCATGTCATCTTCCTGTAGAGCTAGAACACAAGGCTTATTGGGCTATCAAGTGGCTCAACTTCGACATGAAAGAAGCCGGAGAGAAACGGCTCTTAGACATCAATGAGCTAGATGAGCTCCGACTGAACGCGTATGAGAACGCAAAGATTTACAAGGAACGGACAAAGCGCTGGCATGACAAGCACATCATCCCGAAAGACTTGAAGGAAGGAGACCAAGTCCTCCTATTCAACTCAAGGCTGCGTCTATTTCCAGGTAAGCTCAAATCCCGTTGGACAGGACCTTTTGTGATTAAAAGAACTTTCCCCCATGGTGCAGTTGAAGTATGGGGTGAACAAAGCGGAAGTTTCAAGGTTAATGGCCAACGGTTGAAGAAATACACACCGGAAGCTCCAGTCGAGGAGATAGCTCCTATCCTCCTCCATTGAACACAACATCATACACCGTCCAGCTAAAGACGATAAATAAAGCGCTTCTTGGGAGGCAACCCAATGATAGTATAGTTTCCCTTCTTTCCCTCACTTAGTTAGAATAGATTAATCGCTTTGTTTCTTCGTTTTTATCTTTTATATGTTCCTCTATGCACTCTTGGTTTGTCGTGTCATTAATCGCAGGAAACTAGGTTCAAATTTGAGAGATTCAGGGAGAATGGAGCACAATTGAGTTATATCATCGAGATCCAAGAAAACAAAGGAGAAAATCGACCTACCATAAAAAGATCGTCCGATTCAGTAACAGAGCAAGGCGATTTTTTTCAAAAGAAACATAAATCGACCTGGAGATCGACCTGCCAAAATAAATCGTCCGATTTTTTTGGTCAGAGAGAAAAATCGCCCCGACAAATAAATCGACCTGAAAAATCGGCCGATTTTCTTCAGAAATCGTCGACCCTATATAAGAACTTCACACTCGATCTTCTTCATTCCCACATCTTCAACTCTCGATTCCCCTCTCTCAAGAACGCCGGAAAATCGCCACACCCCCAAATCCTCATTTCTTAACCATTTCAAGAGATTCTTGACTCCAAACTGAAGCATTTTCAACAAGGAACACGGATCTAACAACAACACGCACGGCAATCGACTGCTCCATACGGAATTCTGGTTTTTCTTTCCAAAACCTAAGTTTTCTCACTTGAAATCGAAGTTGCCTAGGAAGTGCTTTGTTGTTGGAATTGATAGAGGAATTTGCTTAGAAATCATTGTAGAGAACTGTGTGTGGTGATAGATTGAACAGAACTTTACAGAATTGAGAGAATCGTTGAAATCGAGATAAAAATCGACCCAGCCCAGAAAAATCGGTCGATTTTTGTGAAGAATAGGTCGATTTTTAGGACTTAGAATGGATCTTGTCAAGAGGATAACTAGAAACACGGGGAAGAAGAAGGGATCTTCTTCCAAAGTCCCTGCCCCACCTCCACCACCACCTACTAACATCCCTAAGCTTCCCCCTCCCCTATCCAAGCATAAGAAACGCTACGAACGCATTATAGATCGCCCATTCACCCCTCCTCGCTACATTGTACTTGATGACTTAGATTCATTATATGTTCGAGAGGATGTTGATATGATGCTTGATAGAGCAGGGTTGAGACAGTTTGCTACGATCAGGGAAGATGCTTATAGGGAGATCACCCTAGAATTCCTTAGCACGTTTGAGCACGATCCTAGGGAAAGGATGGTCACTTTCCGCCTCATGAGCCAAGACCACACTTTGTCTATTGATGCTTTTGGCGACTTGTTTGGCTTTTCTTATTCAGATGTAGGCACATTTTCTAGAGGCCTCAATGCTAGTGATTTTTGGGAGGCTATTTCCGTAGGAGAGTACGGCGGGGATAAGTGGAGACCCAGAAACTCCAAGGAGACAAGTATGTACAACCTTTCCTTTAAGGTAGTGCATAGGATACTTAGCGAGAGTTTGTTTGCCCGGACGGAGACTCCGCAGAAGCTCAAGGCTGATGAGCTTTTTATCCTCTATTGCATGACATCCACCACCACACCCGACATCTCCACCATGCTTGCTGACTATCTAGGAAAGATATCCAACAAAGCCAAGGGTGACATATGTGCAGGAGGTTTAGTTACTCATGTGGCTAGGACTCTAGGTTATGACTTCTCAGGATGCACTCTAGCTGAGAGTGCCCTTCCTTTAGGCTCACAAAGGTTGGTAGTTCGACAGGTCTTGATTCCTCGAGGGAGAGGAACCCTTCATGTGCCGATGCCATGGCATAGAGATCGGAAGAAGAAACCGTCCGAGATCATATGGAAATCCGAATACACCATTCGGAATAAGAGGAACTGGAAGGAGACCTTTGAGGCGATGCTTGAGGAGTTCTCACCTCCTACTTACTATGATGATGATGCAGGTGACTCAGAGGAAGGTGAGGATGGAGGACAGGAGACCATGCTCGAGTTTGAGAGCGATACCCACAGCGGGCAAGCTACGGATGCCATGGACACTGACACTCATGGAGCAGGACCGAGCAGGACTAGTAGGCAGGATGAGGAGACGGAGGATGACATGCAGCCACCTCGACACTCTTATGCACATGCTCCAGGCCCTAGACGAGGATGCCGAGCTCCACGCCACTTCAGGGAGTTAGTCACTAGCTTCCAAAGTCTCAGCACCGACTACCGCACCCTCCACACCGATTACCAGACCCTGAACACCCAGTTCAGGAACTATAGAGAGGAGACGGACGCTAGGCATTCATCCTATGATGGCCAGATGAGGGACATGTACTACCACCAGTTCGGCCACTTCTACGACCCCTCCGCACCGATGTATCCATATCCACCACCTCCACCGCCGACAGAGGATTGAGCGTCTACATCTTTTACATTGTAAGTATTTTTCTCCTTCTTGTGCTTAATTTTCACATTGGGGACAATGTGGATGTTAAGTATGGGGTGGGGGTACTTACAATACCTTATGTTTTATTCTAGCACTCTATGTACTTTCCACTACTCTTGACATATTGGCTTGTAATAACTCTCGCACTACCGCTTTCTATTATGACACTTGCATTTGCATTTGCATGAACTTTCTCAAAACCTATGATTTTTCAAGAATTTTAAGTGCTTCTTATATGGAAATGACCTCCATGATGAAAATTGTGTATATGGATAGGTAAAAAGATGCTTAGTTGTGTTGAGATCTTGACTATAGCATGAACGAAATTGCTTTTGTTACTTGAATACATGAATAAGTTGTATGATTTAGTTGTTTTGACGAGAAAATGAAATAATAGTCGAAGCTATATTGCAAGTTCTTTTACGTCATTTAAGGATGACTAAGGCAATTCACCTCTTTTCTTTTCTCATATCTTGATCATGCTAGCTCCTCAATGAAATATGTAACCCTCCTCTTACCATCCGGGAATTAGGATAGGTGATTGAAAAAGGCATGTTTGATGTGGGAGGGCCAAGAAAAATGTATCGAAAAAGTGCAAAAATTCATAAGTTTGGGGACGTTGAACATGAGGATGAGTAACTCGGCACCATTCACATAGCCGGGTGTTTGTGTCTTGCCAAAGTCCGATTGAACGACAAGTCCTAACGGGATATGGTATGTGCATCAAGGGTTTGAGGCATCTCGAAATTGAGAAACGCCAATCTCCTAGGCTTCGGTTTTTGTGCACCGCTGTCCATACTCTCAAAAAGTAAAATATAAAGAAAGCAAAGCTTTCTACATGCGAAGCATGTGCGGTGAAAAAAATTCTTGAAGGTGTTATGTGTTCCTCTTTCCCGGATTAGCACCACAATAGCCAAAAAGAGTTCCTTCCCTTAATACGTTTCTTGAACTTTTCCTTTGAATTGAAGACCTTGAGACTTTTATGCATATGTTTAAGACTTAATGGCTTAGATTTGTTTGATTTTGATTATCTCTACACCTTTATCATATTCTTTATTTATGCTTTCAAGAAAGAAAGGGGAGTTTGTTCATCTTATAATCATTATTGATATATGCTTTGCCCTTTTATGCCTTGAAATATCACTTTGAGGGTGATCCAATAAGAAGAAGCACTACCAAAAGAAAAATTTTGAGTTTTCATACATACATAATCCATGACATCTTATATTCTAAATTTGAGTCTTGCTTAGGGACAAGCAAGGGGCAAGTATGGGGTATTTTGATGACATGAATTATGTACCATCATATTCATGCATACCGCAGCACATCATCTCTATTTACCTTGCATTTGGAAGGATTTTGCATACCTTTTATGTTCTATTCAATCAATTGTCGGAAATAGAGGTCTACACGAGATTTTGATGAATTGCAGGTAAATAGAGTTGAATTGGAAGCAAAAATGGAGCAAGAAGCATCTAAGGATGTTAAGGAAGCTAAAGGAATCTTGGGAGGATCACAAGGAGCTGAGAAATTACAAAGGAGAAGCATAGAAGACGAACCAAAGGAAGAACACTTTCTGTTGAAGAAAATCGTGCCAAAATGTAGATAAATCGGACGATTTTCATACACTGAAATCGAACGGTTTTGCACCAAAATCGACTGGGTCGATTTTCTTCACAAACCAGCCAAATGGAGAGACGATACAAAGCCCAATTATTTTGGGCTAGAGGAGAGTTTTGCCAAATGGCCCATCTGCAAGAAAGTATAGAGGAGAACCCTAGGAAGGAAAACGAGGACTTCGCACGGGAGAACTTTTACACGTTTGTGAGAAATCAAGGATTCTTGGAGAGAGATTGAGGAGCTTTTGCCGGAAAGTCATTCTTGATCTTTGATTGTGAGATTTCTTGATCCATTGCATTGTTTGCGGTTTGTGAACACAATATTGAGTTGTCTAAGAGATACATTGAATAGGTTTGACAATTGTTTACAGATTTGATAAGTTATTGAGTTTTTCGTTCAAGATTTGGTTTCTTTGCGATTTTTCACTCAAGAATTAATTTGATTTGATTTTGAAAATGGTTGGCTAAAACCATTGTGATTCTGGGGAGAATAGTTGATGATTAAGGCTTAGATGATGATAGACTGAACTCATCAAACATTAGGACCCTGAGAGTTTAGATTTTGGTTTTGCAACAAACAGGAAAATCGGACTTTTCTTGAAGAAAATCGGTCGATTTTCTTATGAACAGGGCGATTTATTCTTCTGACGAACTTTAATTGAACTTATCTTTGATCAAAACCAATCCTTACTTAAATCCCAATCTTGATTAACCTTTCTAACCTCAAATTGAATGTATGAAGGCACTTCAAACCTGTTTCTACATTTAATAGATTAAGATCGCAAGAATTTGGGTAATAAAGAGACTCATCATCCTTTATTAAGAAATTAAATGTGCTTTCTAATCTTTACTTTGGAGAGTCATATCCTGGAGTTTTAGATAGTTAGTTTGAACATAATTCTTATCTTTAGATCTTTCTATATTGCAGCCTCAACAACCCTTATGGAGAGAACCTATAGATTAGTCATATAGGTTTCGGAACTTCATCGTACGAATCCTACTTTTGAACATTTAATCTTGGCAATATAAATTCTGTCCTAAATCTATAGCAGTGTCTTGAATCGAAAGCCTAAATCGGATACTTGAATCCTTGGAATCATTCCCCTCTTATTTGATCACAAAAGCTTTTGCATTTTTCGCTAGATTATTGAAATTGGAATTATTCTCACCAAATCCCTGAGTTCGACTCTGGAATTCTTACCTTTCTACAGCCGATCCGTACACTGCGGGTTCACTTTGCTTTTGATTTCTAGATATAAATTTAAGACTTTGACGCACACCCTTTTGAGCGAACACTTTCCTTCCTAGAAAATCTTCTTCTTGAGAGGATATTTTTGTTAGAGAGAAATGGATAATGGATGAGCTGCTCCAAGATGCTCCCAGCTGCTTCTCACAGCCCATGAAGGACCACTTTTATAACAAACTTGCATGAGTTGGCCATGAGAGTCGTGGCACAGCTGTCACAAGAATCTGGCAAAATCCACGGGTGATTCCACGGCCGTGGAGTGTCAGAGAACCGTGATTCTGTGCAGAAACTTTGCCTTGGATCATTAAGCTGTGATTTGGTGCATGACTAGTGTTGGCAAGGTTCCATGAGTCCTCCTTAGCCTTTAGCTTGTGTCCTAATGAGTCCGAGGGTGTGTCATCTAGATGAACGATCCTCAAACGCATCGTTTTAGCTCCTAAATTTCCCGAATTACCTATAAAATACGCACAAGTCCGTGTAGACGTCTATCTCGACAAAATACATGAATTGAGTGCAAAACGTCTTGAACTAATGCTAAACCATGCATGAATGAGTGAGAATTCTATCTAAATGATTACCTAAAACTAAGCCATAAATCGTGTTATCAAAATACCCCATACTTAAGGTTTGCTCGTCCCCGAGCAAATTCCCAACTATAGACTAAGAGATGACATGATTTATGTATGGCAAAATCTTTTTGGATTTGTGCTTCTACTATTGGATCACCTTCAAAGTCATGTTCATGGCAAGGACAAGCAATCATGCATTCAAACAAATGAAGACATGGAAAGACAATTGTACTTAACTCAAAAGTATGCATGAAATGTAAAGAGGAAGAAGCAAAGAAGATCAAGAGTACATCCAATCTAAATCACTAAGTCTTACAAACATGCAAATAGGTCATAAGGTCTTGTGAAATAAAAGGGTCAAGAAATGTAGTGATTGGGTAGGGATTTCTAGGTTATGTGATGCTAATCCGGGAATGGAACTAACTCCACATCCTTGTCCTCGATCAACTTCCCCCAAGTGTATATTTTCCTCTATCTTTTCTTTCTTTTCTTTTTCTTTGACTTATTTTTGAGAAAATGGCATTGGTGTACAAAAGCCGATACCTTGGTGATTAGCCGTCCTCGTGCTTTTTCTTAGTTTTCGAGGTGCATCCACACCGGGCACACATACCAAAGTTCGTTAGGACTATTGGTTCATTTGACTTTGGCAAGGCACCAACACCCGATTATGTGAAGTGTACCGAGTTACTTGTCATTTAAACTAATGTCCCCAAGCCTATATTTTTGGCTACACTTTCACAACAAATTCAGCATTTTATGCATGATATTCTTTTCATCAACAACTTCACCCCACACTTGCTTTTTGCACACATCAACACACTAGCATGCTCCTATTCCCGGATGGGTTAAAAGAGGTCAAATTTATCTCAATTGAGGTGCTCAAGCAATCATGATTAAGATGAGAAGTAGAGAAAGATTGAATTGCCTCATTCATTCCTAGATGGTATGCAAGAACTATCATGTAATTTCGATCTTCACTACTCAATCCTTTCTAGGCAAACATCATGGTCACAAATCATTCATAGAATTTCAAGAGAAGTACTTCAAGTCCACATATGCGTTCATTAATCCTAACACATGAGGCCATCCATAGCCAATTCACAAGACAAGATTCATCATTAGGATCATATCCAAGCCTAGAAAGCACAAAATTTTTTTTTAAAATTTTCTGATTTTTATGGTATTTTCGATTTAAGTATGTACAATGCAAGACATGTGAAGATTTTAAACTATCCTAGATGCTCATCATGCAAAGGATCATGCAAACCCCACCCCATACTTAGAAACACATTGTCCCCAATGTGGTATACAAGTAAAGAGAGTGAAAGAAGGTTCTCACAATGTAAAAATGGTTTGTTATGGTATTCGGGATTGCTCAATAGTGAATTGATGTTCGATGATCCTATCAACCATGGTAGAGAGCTCTAAGCATCCATCAAAGCTTCGGAACCCGCGCTAGGCGCCGCTAGCCGTCCAAGTTCCGCGTCCGCTCCACCCATAATTGATGAGGGGTTCATTATCATCATTCTTATGTCAAGCAAGGCTTCCAATGCCACTAGTGTTCTAGCACACACACAAAGTAGACAAAACACACACAAAGATAGAAAAATCTAAAAATGAAAACAAAACGAAAAAGGAGAAAATGTTACCAATGGGTTGCCTCCCACCAAGCGCTTCTTTAAGGTCATTAGCTTGACCAAACTCGGGGGCGTCTACTCAAGGTGAAGTGGGGCGATTATTTCCACCGGAGCTCCCGGAATATACTTCTTCAATCGGTGCCCATTCACTTTGAAATTCCCACAATGCTCCCCTCCTATCTCAATGGCTCCATGGGAAAAGATCTTCTTCACCACATATGGCCCGGTCCATCTTGATTTGAGCTTTCCGGGAAAGAGCCTTAGCCTTGAGTTGAAGAGAAGGACAAGATCTCCTTCACTCAACTCCTTGAGGATGATCCTCTTGTCATGCCATGTTTTGGTTCTCTCCTTGTAGATCCGGGCATTCTCATAAGCGTCCAACCGGATCTCCTCGAGGGCATTCAATTCAAGCAATCTCTTTTCTCCCGCTGCCTTGAGATCAAAATTTAGCCACTTAATGGCCCAATAAGCTCTATGCTCCATTTCCACCGGTAGGTGGCAAGACTTTCCATAGACCAACTTGTAAGGAGTGGTACCAATCGGTGTCTTGAAAGCGGTCCTATATGCCCATAATGCGTCATTGAGTTTCATAGCCCAATCCTTTCTAGTCCTAGACTCCGTCTTCTCAAGGATGGCCTTGATCTCCCGGTTGGAGATCTCCACTTGGCCACTAGTTTAGGGATGGTAAGGTGTTGCCACCTTATGAGTCACCCCATACTTAGCCAAAAGCGCTCCAAAGTTCCTATTCGTGAAGTGCTTTCCTCCATCACTAATGATCACCCTTGGTGTTCCAAACCTAGGGAAGATCACCCGGTTGAAGAACCGCACTACCACCTTGGCATCATTTGTAGGAGAGGCGATTGCCTCCACCCATCTTGACACATAATCCACCGCCAATAGGATGAAGAGATTGCCACATGAAGAAGGGAATGGTCCCATGAAGTCCACACCCCACACATCAAAATCTCCACTTCTTGGATGTTGTTCAAGGGCATTTCATTCCTTCTTGAGATGTTGCCCGTCCTTTGGCAAGCATCACATGCCGCTACAAAACCTTGTACATCTTTAAACAAGTTAGGCCAATAAAAACCGGATTGCAATACATTTGCACACGTCTTGTGTGAGCTAGCATGGCCTCCACATGGTAAGGAGTGACAATGCCGGATCACGCTCTCCACTTCATCTTCCGGTATGCATCTTATAAACATCCCATCCGGGCCTTTCTTGAACAAGAGTGGCTCACTCCAATAGTAATGCCTCACATCGTGGAAGAACTTCTTTCTTTGTGCATATGTCAATCCGGGAGGCACTTCCTCACATACTAAGTAGTTCACAATGCCGGCATACCATGGCTCATTTCCTCTAGACACTTGGAACAAGCATTCCTCCACCATTTGCAATTGGTCATCTCGGAATGAGTCATCAATTGGAATGTCATCTCTTCCAAGCTCTAATGGAGGCAATCTACTAAGGTGATCCGCCACGGAGTTCTCGGATCCCTTCTTATCTCGTATTTCCAAATCAAACTCTTGAAGAAGAAGGATCCACCGAATCAACCTTGGTTTGGCATCCTTCTTTGTAAGTAGATAACGGATCGCCGCATGATCCGTATAAACTATGACCTTCGCTCCAACAAGGTATGAGTGGAACTTCTCAAATGCATACACCACCGCTAGCAACTCCTTCTCGGTGGTAGCATAATTGAGTTGGGCATCATCTAGCGTCTTGCTAGCATAATAAATAGCATGAGTGCGCCCTTCTTTCCTTTGCCCTAAAACAGCCCCAACGGCTACATCGCTTGCATCGCACATGATCTCAAATGGTAGACTCCAATCCGGAGGTTGCATGATAGGTGCGGAGATCAAGGCGTTCTTCAACCTACAAAAAGCCTCAAGACAATCCTTGGAAAAGACAAAATCAACATCCTTCATTAGTAGGTTAGTGAGAGGCTTAGAAATTTTAGAGAAATCTTGGATAAACCTCCGGTAAAAACCGGCATTCCCTAAGAAACTCCTTACCCCTTTCACCGAGGTAGGTGGCGGTAACTTCTCTATCGTTTCAATTTTGGCCCTATCAACCTCAATGTCACGGTTAGACACCAAGTGTCCTAACACAATGCCTTCACTTACCATGAAGTGGCATTTTTCCCAATTCAAGACAAGATTTGTCTCCTCACATCTTTGCAATACTAATGACAAGTTAGCCAAGCAATTATCAAAGGAAGAACCATAAACAGAGAAATCATCCATAAACACTTCCATGATATTTTCTATGTATTCCGAAAAGATAGCCATCATACACCTTTGGAAGGTGGAGGGTGCATTACACAACCCAAATGGCATTCTCCTATATGCATGTTCGCTCCAAACGGTGTGTGCAAGCTTTAAATTTATAACCCTAGACTTAAGCTTAAAACAAGGATGCGAACCCGCAGTGTACGGGTCAATCGTAGTAAAAAGCAAGAAATTCCAGGGGTCGATCACAGAGACTCGGTGAAACAAAGTCAATAACGGTAAGCTTCGTGAATATTAACCACAAAGAGCAATTAACACAATCAAAGATGAATAAGAAGTCAATAAGCAAACATGCAATTCTAGGGATTAAAGCGTCTAGTTGTGGTTCCAACTCAAGATCTAAAGATAAGCGGACAAAGCTGAGATTTTTGCAAGGGGAAGGTGTTACTAAAGTGGAGTAGATCACCGGGTAAGTCTCACTACTCACTAATCCAAAACCGTAACTCCTATTACCGGGTAAGTCTCAAGGAATTAAGATAAAGAACTATTACCTCAAACTAACACACCATCTAAGGGAATAGAATCAACCTTTACCGGGTAAGTCTCAGGCTAACTCACAAAGATGGGATGGAAGCACACTCAAACCCCAATAAAGGATAAACCTTTATTACCTACACTTATGATCGTTGGTATACAAACTAAGGAATTACCGGGTAAGTCTCATCCTAAGCTTGCTTTGAACTAGGATAGGTGTAATAAGAATAGGATTTGGCAAATTCTAACACTCAACTCTCAGTTTAGGATCAGATAAGTCACCTCGGTCAGCCAGATTCTACCCCGGCCGAGATGTTCATCGACTGAACGAGATGCTTAGGGTTAAGGTTAAAGACTCGAACTTTCAGGGTCCTACTGGAATCTAAGATTATTCTATCATTGTTTTTCCCACAACCTTCAGCCAATCACCCTAGAATCACACAAGGAAATTAGCCACTCATCATCATTATGAAAGTATTAAATATATGGGAAGAAGGTGAATATTTGAACAAGAAGAATTTAATGGAAAAGACTTCAATAACTGAATCAAATATCACAACAAAGCGTTCCTTGGATATAAATCCAACAAGACAAGACAACAAGGAAGGGAATCAAAGACAATCTTACAAAACCCTCCAAAAGCTATAAAAGCTATGATCTTCAATCTTCCTTCAACCTTCAAAAAGGTTCTTCAAAACTCCCAACTGGAGTATGGCTGCGGCGATGTATGCTAGATAAGAGGGGGTGATAGCGGATCCCGGATTTGTGGGAAATCCAACCCTTTTTATAGGAAAATAACCTCCAAAGATAAAATATCTTAGAAAGATCTTTTCCCATAAAAATAGGTAAAATATAAGATCTTCTTCCTTCCAGGGGCCAAGCCCAAAAATATAAGATCACCTTCTAAAGATAAAAGATCTCAGCCAAGAATAAAATATTCTCGCCGCGTCCTAGGTGTTCGCCTCGGTCGAGTCGGCGTCTCTGGATCACCTCTGTCGAGATGAATCTCTGGTCAACCGAGGTGAGTCATAACTGAATGTGAAATATCTCAAAACTGGTCCAAAGTAAATCTTTAATCCATGGCTATGCTCCCTGGATGGTTCCTTATGCTCCTCAATGTAGCTCCAAATGACTCATGACTCCTTTTTGATGCAAAACGTGCCATTTTACCT
The DNA here is from genome assembly GCA_033239045.1 of Fagopyrum esculentum. Classification (NCBI taxonomy): domain Eukaryota; kingdom Viridiplantae; phylum Streptophyta; class Magnoliopsida; order Caryophyllales; family Polygonaceae; genus Fagopyrum; species Fagopyrum esculentum. The sequence continues at coordinate 124,116,563 of BSUD01000003.1, read as the reverse complement.
GCAATTACAGCAAAACTAGGTGTAGACCTCGATTCCCGCAAAGGTAGATGAAATGGTAATATAATCACATATTATACATGCTAACATGAAGATTATTGAAGATAAAACGTCCAAACAAACCTCAAAATATAGACTATAATTCATGCTATCAATGCAAAAGTACCCCATGGACATGTAAAGGTTGTTTTCTCTTGGTCATCGGGGTGGATAGGGATTTGGAAGAATCCACTATAGCCATCTAGATAGCAAAATGGAGAGTGTTGAGCTAACCTTTCTAGCATTTGGTCAATGAAGGGGAGAGGGAAGTGATCTTTCCTAGAGGCCATGTTCAACTTCCTATAATCAATGCACATCCTCCACCCCGTAACCGTCCTAGTCGGGATTAGTTCATTGTTCTCATTAGTTACTACGGTCATCCCACCCTTCTTAGAAACTACATGAACGGGACTAACCCACTTACTATCCGAGATAGGGTAGATAATTCCCGCATCTAGCAACTTAATGATTTCCTTTTTGACTACCTCTTTCATTATAGGATTCAATCTCCTTTGATGTTCAATAGAGGGTTTGTGGTTATCTTCCATCATTATCTTATGCATGCACAAAGAAGGCTTAATGCCAACCAAATCATCAATAGTATAGCCAATGGCTTTCCTATGCAACCTTAGTTCATGCAACAACTTAGCAAGTTCATCATCACTCAAGCATGCATTAACAATCACAGGATATGTAGAGTTTTCACCAAGAAATGCATACTTCAAATGAGAGGGTAGGGGTTTAAGTTCAAGTTGAGGAGGACCTTTATCGGTTGAAGATGATCCAAATAATGTTGGATGAGATGAATCCAAAGCAAATGAAGGCTCCTCATGGTTCCTAAAAGCTTGATCATCATCAAGGACTGGTCCAGGGAAAACCACGGCTGGAATCACGGCTTGCTCAACTTCCACGGCCGTGGTTTTTGCTAAGCTTGCTTCCCGGAGTTGTCCAGAAAGTTTGACGGCCGTGGAACATAAATCTCGACCGTGGAACTTGTAGCTGTTCAACACCTCTTTGTGGCTTTCAAATCCAACTCTTGGCTCCTCTTCCAATGCTTCTAAGGCCTTGATCTCTTCATTGCAAGCCTCCTCAACACCTTCTTCCATGATACTTAAGGTAAGAACCTTCTCCAAGGGATCCTTGATCAAGATCGAGCTCACAATTTCCCTAGATTCCTCTTGCTCGACTATGTTGAAGAGATCCTCATCAAGGGCTGGCCCTTTCGTCATTGTGGACAACTTGAACTTGATGTTCTCTTCTCCAATGTTGAAGGAGAGAGTTCCATTCTTGCAATCCACTAGGCATCCGGAAGTGGCTAGGAAGGGTCTTCCTAAGATTATGGGAACCGGATAGTCCGCCGGAATGTCCAAGACCACAAAATCAATTGGCACATAGAATCCTCCTAGTTGCACCGGGATGTCTTCTAAGATCCCAACCGAATGAGTGATAGAACGGTCCGCCATATAGAGGGTCATCTTGACCGGTTTCGGCTCTCCTAGCCCAACCTTGTTGCAAAGTGCAAGCGGTATGATGCTTACACTCGCTCCAAGATCACAAAGGGCCTCGTACTTGACATCCCCCACTCCTATTGGGACACAAAAAGAGCCCGGATCTCTTAGCTTGGGAGGCATCTGCTCCTTCATTGTTTGGATCAATTCCGAGGATCTCTTGGTCATTCTTATCTCCCCATACTCCTCCAACTTCCTTTTGTTGGAGAGTATTTCCTTCAAAAACTTTCCATATGCCGGAATTCCTAAAATGGCATCCATGAACGGAATGTTAATATGTAATTTGGACATTAGTTCAAGGAACTTACCAAAGTGATTGTCCAAACGAGCCCTTGCTCTTGATTGTGGGAACGGTAGTGGTGGCTTGTATGGAGGCGGTGCCACATAGGTTGGCTCTACATCCTTGCTCTTGCCTCCATCTTCTTGCATTCTTCCCTCTTCTACCACTACTTGCTTTCCCTTAGCATTGTCTTTGGGCAAAGGATCCTTCATACTCAACCCGCTCCTCGTTGTGATAGCCAACACTTGGCCTCTTGGGTTGTCTTCGGTTCTTCCGGGAAGCTTTCCCGGATCTCTATGGGCTTCACCCGCCTTTTGGAACACTTGTGCTTCTAAAACCTTTTGGGCCTTAGAGATTGAAGTCACGGTGCTCTCAAGACCACTCAACCTTCCTAGCAATTGCTCAAACATTATTTCGGTTCTATCCTTTGGAGGTTGAGTGAATCCGGGTGGAGGTTCTTGTGAAGCTCTTGGTGGTGGAGTTGTGCTTGTGGAAGCGGGAGGGTTCAAGGCTCCATCCGGGTTAGAGTAAGAAAATCCGGGATGGTTGTGGTTGGGCCGGTAATTGTTGAATTGCCGGTTGTTGTTGAAACTCCTTGGGCCTTGGTAATTGTTGAAGTTGCCCCTTCCCATATAATTCACATCCTCCTCCTTGGAAGACAAGTTGGCTTGTGGAAGCACTTGAGGAGTTGCTTGGTTCTTCAAAGTTGTAGCACACAACTCCCTCAAGGACTTCAACTCGTTGTTGATGGCGTCAAGCTTGAAATTTCTCATGGTGACTTCACTCACCTCATATGCTCCTGCCTTTCTTCCTTCACTCTTCCTATGGGAGTACTTCTAAATCACTAGAGCTTGCTTCTCCACAAACTCCCAAGCTTCATCTACATGCTTCTCCATGAATGTCCCACCGGAAAGAGATTGGAGCTTGAATTGGCTATCTTCATCAAGTCCCTTGAAGTAGATCTCCAATAGCTCAATTTTCGGTATGCCATGGTGTGGACAATCAAGGAGAAGATCTTTGAACCTCTCCCAAGACTTGAATAAACTCTCTCTATCCTTCATCACGAAGGCATTGATCTTCCCTCTTAACTCGGTAGTCTTGGAAGGTGGGAAGAACTTAGTCAAAAACTCGGTTGTTATCTCCTCCCAAGTACCAACTCGCCCTTGTGGAATAGATTGATACCAAGCTAAGGCTTTATCCTTAAGAGAGAAGGAGAAAGCCCTAAGCTTATGGTTGTTGCTCTCCAATCTTGGCGGTCTAAGAGTCTCCATCAAGATCTCATAATTCATCAAATGTTGATGAGGAGATTCTCCTTCCATCCCTCCAAATTGATTATGCCGGATCATTTGTAGAACTTGAGGGCGGAGCTCATAGTTGTGGGTCGCGGGATCTCCTAAGTTCACACCCGGACGGTGTGCTCTTTGCGCCGGATCCATACGTCTCCCTAGGGTTTGTGGCTCTTCAATGGCAATGGGCACAACCCTAACATTAGCCGCCGGCTGCGGTTGTGGTGGAGGAGGTGGAGGTTGTCGGCGATTAAGCTCTCCTTGAACAAGGGCTTGCCTAATCTCCTCAATCTCCCTCCTAGTTTCCTCTTGCCTCTCATTGGCAAGTCTCCTTTCTTCCTCCAAGAGCTCATCTCTTAGCCTTATTTGCTCTAAGGCTTCATCCAACTCAGCTTGGAGGTTTCTTCCGGCCATCTCTTTCTCTTTTCGGATGTTCTTGGATCTAGATCGAAGGGTTTTCTCCGGTTCGGGATCGAATGGAGCTAAATCCTTGCCACAAGATCTTCGCATACACCTAAAGAGCAATAGATGTCCTGAAAAGCAAAGACACAAACCAAAAAGAGATCAAAAGCAACAAGAAAGATCTACACTAGAAACAATCACAAAATAGACTCAATCTAGACCTAGTCCCCGGCAACGGCGCCAAAAACTTGTTACGCTAAGATCGTGATGCGCAAATGGGTTTTAAATTTATAACTCGAACTAAATCCTAACTACCTAGCAAAACCCGCAGTGTACGGGACGTTTGTAGAAGGGTTAGTATTCCGAGGTCGAACACAAAGACTAAGGTAAAATTGATTCGATTTGTGATTGAGTTTAGTAAAGATCTAGGTTGAAAGAAAAGAAGAAATAAAGAAATGAAAATCTCAAATGTTTTTAGTTGGTCTTTGGTGATCAATCAAAGATCACGATTCATGCAAAGTAAACAATCAAACTAAACTAAGAATCAACACAAATAAACAAGCTAAACAAGATAATGATCAAGGAAAGAAAAGACGGATTCTAGGGGTTGGAAGTTCCGGTTATGGCATAGGACTCAAGTTATCTATTCATTTATTGGATTAACTATGATATGTTGGGATTAAGCGTTTCTAGATTGGGATCAATTACCGGGTAGGTCTCATGGTCCAACTAGTCCGCTCCTAAGGTCTCATCACCGGTTAAGTCTCTAAAAACCTAGGGATAGGAATTCTAAACAAACCGGATTGTTAGCTAGGGATCTAACCTATCCTTACCGGGTAAGTCTTGGAAAGGGAAGTCCTAAACAACTATCCTAGCACACTTAATCCAATGGCGGCTTATTAGGCTCACCACTACCTAAGGGTTGTTATCTTTGGAATCTAAGAGTAAGGATTACCGGTTAAGTCTCTCCTAACACTTAGTTACTAACACTAGGTCACCCTAGGGTAGATTAAACTCAACAAACACTTAGGATTTCAACATTCTATAGATCTAAGACAAGATCCATCGAACCAGGGAAAATCACGGTTTGTTCTACCTAAACCACGGCCGTGGTTAGACAAGAACTACCCGTGATTTCTAACAGCAGCTATGTTCATACACACAAGTCATCCAAAGGTAAATCTAAGTCCGTCCTATCATAGCCCTAGCCATAACCATCCCTTCCTTACCCTAGAACCACATCAATTTAGCCTACAACGTTCATAATAGAAATCGAAACAAACAAACATAAAATCATAACATCCATTGCAAGATAATGAAGGAAAAGAGATGAACAAGTGAACTTAAAACAACCAAGCTGAAAATAGAATGAGAGTGACTCACAATCCTTCCAAAAGAAGGTTCAAATGTTTCATACAACTCTAGAAATAGAATCCGGAATTCTTCACTACAAGCTATCAAAGTGTGACAATGGTGTGTGTTCTTCTTCTCCTCTTCAATGGAGCTCTTCTTCTTCCCTTTTGACACTTTCCTTCCTAGAAAATATTCTTCTTGAGAGGATATTTTTGTTAGAGAGAAATGGATAATGGATGAGCTGCTCCAAGATGCTCCCAGCTGCTTCTCACAGCCCATGAAGGACCACTTTTATAACAAACTTGCATGAGCTGGCCATGAGAGTCGTGGCACAGCTGTCACAAGAATATGGCAAAATCCACGGGTGATTCCACGGCTGTAGAGTGTCAGAGAACCGTGATTCTGTGCAGAAACTTCGCCTTGGATCATTAAGCTGTGATTTGGTGCATGGCTAGTGTTGGCAAGGTTCCATGAGTCCTCCTTAGCCTTTAGCTTGTGTCCTAATGAGTCCGAGGGTGTGTCATCTAGATGAACGATCCTCAAACGCATCGTTTTAGCTCCTAAATTTCCCGAATTACCTATAAAATACGCACAAGTCCGTGTAGACGTCTATCTCGACAAAATACATGAATTGAGTGCAAAATGTCTCGAACTAATGCTAAACCATGCATGAATGAGTGAGAATTCTATCTAAATGATTACCTAAAACTAAGCCATAAATCGTGTTATCATTAGCCTTGATCCTTGGATTACAAGTTTGGGTATTTGATATTAATTCTCGCCTTTAGAACCTTTCTATATTGAAGCCTCAACAACCTGTATAGAGAGCATCTTGTAGGTGAGTCATATAAGGTTTTTGGAACTTCACCGTACGATTACCTTACATTAGCATACCTTTGCATATCTCAACTCTGTCTTTATATCATTAAGTATATCTTGAATCGATTGTCACAGCTGGATACTTGGATCTTTAGGATTGTTGTTTTCCCAATAATTTGCAAAGCTCTTATATTCACTTGCTTGATAACCTACGATCGAATTTATTCTCCCCAAATCCCTGTGTTCGATACTCTAGAATACTTGCTAATCTACGCCGATCCGTACACTGCGGGTTCGCTTGCTTGATTCTAGTTTTATAAATTTAAAGCTTATTTGCACGCACGTTTAGGGGCGAACAAGTTTTTGGTGCCGTTGCCGGGGATTTGGTTTAGACCGAATTCGGTAGCCGGTTGTCAAGCTTGGGAGCTTGCTCTCGTTATTTGATATTTCTTTGAGTGCATGCGCAAGTCTAGGAACACCGAAGACCTCTTACCTCTTGATCAAGAGCTTGAGAGGACTTTAAGGCAAAAGCGCAAGGAAAAGAAGATGGCTGAAGAACACGAACGTGATCTTCAAGCGGAGTTGGCGGAGAAGGAAGCTCAACTCCAATGGAATGAGAACATCCGCCGGGATGAAATGGATCGTCATCAATCTCAAGTTAACAATCTACAGGATATGATTTTCCAAATGAGGATAGAACTAAGCGACCTTAAGAATAAGGGAAGCAAGAAATCCTCAAGAAGGGCATCAAGATCTAGAAGAAGAAATCACTCATCCGCTGATGATAGTGATTCTTCCATGCCACCGCTAGAGGAGATTGATCCCACGATCAATGTGAATCCTTTCCATCCACGGGGAGCTGCTAATCGCCGCATTCCGCCTAGGAATGCGAGGATCGAACGTGTAGATGATGAGCCAAGAACTCTTGGCCAAAGGATGGATCCAACACAACAACCGCGCCGTTTGGGCGTGAATTTTGATGCTGAAGATGTGCAAGGGTTTAGCTTCAACCCTCAATTTATTACTCTTGTTCGCCAAAACCAATTTGGCGGGACAAGCGCTGAATCTCCACACCAACACTTGCAAAACTTTGAGTGTATGATGGAGACAATGAGACCGAAGAGTGCTACTACCAACAACTATAAGCTCAAGCCTTTCTTCTTCTCCTTGAAAGGGAAAGCGTTGTCTTGGTACCAAGCTCTTCCTAGGGGGAAACTAGACACGTGGGAAGACCTTTCCGCGGAATTCCTCACCAAATTTTTTCCGCCATCCAAAACGGCGGAACTTAGAGGTAAGATCAATGCATTTTCCATGAGGTCTAACGAAAGTTTGTTTCAATCATGGGAAAGATTTCAGGACTTGTTACTGGATTGCCCTCATCATGGCATATCCAAACTTGCATTACTGGAGATTTACTACAAGGGGCTGGATGCGGGGACGCAATTCAACCTCCAATCCCTTTCATGTGGAACATTCATGGACATGAGGGAAGATGACGCTTGGGACTTCATTGAGAAGCAAGCAAGGGTCATAGAGAAGTATTCTCACCGGAAAGTGGAGGGAAATCGTGTGGAGCAAGGAGCAAAGCTCACACATGAAGCTCAAAATCAGATTTTCTCCCTCAACAATGAGATCAAAGAGTTGAAGGAGGCTATCAAGACCAACTTCCCAAAGCAACAAGGGAAGGATGTTGGCTATTTGGGCAACAACAATGGCGGCGATAACACAAACCGCAACAACAACAACAACAACAACAATAACCGGAACAACAATTGGAATGGCAATAACAACAACCAGAACAACAATTGGAACAACAATAGGGGTTCAAACAACAACAATTGACGCTCCAATCAACAAAATTCCGGTAACTCTTATCCTTCCAATTCTAATTCACTAACTCCACCTTCCTCTTCCTCTACTCCTTTGAAAAGCCAGGGACAATCATCTAATGGAGGAAACAATTCGGGAAAGGAGAAGCTCGATCCCATGTTGGAAACGATTTTGGGAAAGCTTCAAGGGTTGGAGAACCGCATCATTAAGGTTGACGATCAAATTTCTAAGGTTGATAAAGCTCAAAAGGTTTTAGAAAACCAAATGTTCAGCCATGTGGAGGAAGTCCCTAGGAATCAAGGGAAACTTCCAGGAAAGACGGAGGACAACCCTAAGGGAAGGGTGATGGCAATCACAACTAGGAGCGGAGTGACTACCACCGATCCGTAGCCTAAGTTTGTTGAAGTCCCCGTAGAGAAAGACAAAGAGAAGGGGAAGGAGAAGGAAGATGTCTACGTTCCTCCTCCGGCTTACAAACCTCTCCTACCATTTCCTCAATCTAGAGCGAGAGCGCGCCTAGATAAACAGTTTGGTAAGTTCATAGAACTCATGAGGAAGCTGCATATTAACATACCATTTATTGATGCTATTGTAGGTATGCCGGCTTATGGCAAGTTCTCGAAGGAACTCCTCTCTAACAAGAGGAAGCTAGAAGACTTCGGAGAGGTTAAGATGAGTTCGGATTCTTCGGATCTCATCAAAACCATGAAGGAGAAAATGCCCCCAAAGCTAAAGGATCCGGGGTCATTTTGCATTCCCATAGGAGTGGGAGATGTCACATACGATGCGTTATGTGATTTAGGAGCAAGTGTGAGCATCATACCACTTGCATTATGCAGGAAGATCGGTTTAGGCGACCCTAAACCGGTGAAGATGACGTTGTACCTGGCGGATCGATCCATCACTCGCCCCGTCGGTATCGTAGAAGACGTCCCGGTCAAGCTAGGTAAATTCTTTGTTCCCATTGATTTTGTCGTGCTTGATATTCCTGCAGATAGTCCGGTCCCGATCATACTCGGAAGACCGTTTCTTGCAACTTCCGGCTGCATAGTCGATTGCAAGAATGGTAGACTCGCTTTTGATATAGGGGAAAAGAAAGTAGAGATCATTCTTTCCACTCTAGTGAAGGAGCCAATCTTTGATGAGGATATATTCGATATCCAAGATGAAGAAGGGTTGTCTAGGGAGGAGGTAAGTGCGATTCTCTTTAACGATCCTTTACAAAAAGTTATCACTATAAGTCTAACAAATGTAGGGGAAGAAGAAGAGTGCAATGAGACAATTGAAGCCTTAGAAGCACAAGAAGAGATGGGTGAAGTGGAGTTTGAAAAACTCCACGATGAGGCAGAAAACGTGAGAATCCACGGCCACACACTATATTCCACGGCCGTGGATTTCACAACCAAAACCGTGTCCCACTCTAGAGGGTTATACGGTCGTGGAGAAGACATGACAACCGTATTTCCTTTCCATGCCCTAAACCACGGCCGTGGAGGACATGAGGAACCCGTAATTTTGGGCGTGGAAAGGAGTGATCGAGACACTTCTTCAACTTCTTCTGATTCTTCTCCCACACACTCATCACCCTTAGAAACTTCTAAGGAGACATCGGATGCTTCTCAAGGATCATTGGAAGCTCCGAAAGCAATGGATCTCAAACCACTTCCTACTCATCTAAGGTACGCTTTTCTAGGACCTAATTCTACCTTTCCGGTTATTGTTAGTTCCGATCTAAGCATAGATGAACATAATCAGCTCATGATTGTCCTTAGGAAACATAGGAAAGCTTTAGGCTATACTATTGAGGACTTAGTAGGAATAAAACCCTCCCTATGCATGCATAAGATACTAATGGAGGATGATTTTAGAACTTCAAGACAACCTCAAAGGCGGTTGAATCCGACCATGAAGGAGGTTGTCAAGAAGGAAATTCTTAAGCTTCTTGATGCAGGTATCATCTACCCTATCTCCGATAGTAAGTGGGTGAGTCCGGTTCAAGTAGTTCCGAAGAAGGGAGGAATGACGGTCATCACCAACAAAAACAACGAACTCATTCCTATCCGAACCGTGACAGGATGGCGGATGTGCATAGACTACCGTAAGCTCAACAATGCAACGAGGAAGGATCACTTCCCATTGCCATTCATCGATCAAATGCTTGAAAGGTTAGCGCAACATTCGCATTTTTGCTATCTTGACGGTTATAGTGGTTTCTTTCAGATTCCGATATACCCGGATGATCAAGAGAAGACCACATTCACGTGCCCATGGGGTACGTTTGCTTATAGGAGAATGCCGTTCGGGCTTTGCAACGCCCCAGCCACCTTTCAACGGTGCATGATGGCCATCTTCTCCGAATACATAGAGGAAATCATGGAAGTCTTCATGGACGACTTCTCCGTATACGGTTCCTCTTTTAACGATTGCCTTTCTAACCTTTCTCTTGTTTTGCAAAGGTGTGAAGACACTAACCTAGTTCTTAATTGGGAGAAGTGTCAATTTATGGTTAAGGAAGGAATTGTATTAGGCCACTTAGTCTCTAGTATAGGGATAGAAGTAGACAAAGCTAAGATAGAGACCATGGAGAAACTTCCTCCCCCAACTTCGGTGAAAGGGATAAGAAGTTTCCTAGGACATGCTGGATTTTATAGACGTTTCATTAAGGACTTTTCTAAGATATCAAAACCTCTCACTAATCTATTGATGAAGGATGCGGTTTTTGAGTTTTTGCAGGAATGTTTGAATGCGTTTAACACAATTCGGCAAGCTCTAATTTCAGCACCTATTATCCAACCTCCGGATTGGACTCTTCCCTTTGAGGTTATGTGCGATGCTAGTGACATAGCTATAGGAGCTGTTCTTGGACAACGAAAGGAAGGGCAAACCCATGCCATATACTATGCTAGTAAGACGCTAGACGAAGCACAGCTCAACTACGCCACTACCGAAAAAGAGTTTTTAGCCATTGTCTATGCCATTGACAAGTTTCGCTCTTATCTTGTAGGTGCAAAGGTGATTGTCTACACGGATCATGCTGCGATCCGGTACCTCCTTACAAAGAAGGATGCGAAACCAAGGCTGATTAGATGGATTCTTCTCCTACAAGAATTCGATCTTGAGATCCGCGACAAGAAAGGTTCAGAAAATTCTGTTGCGGATCATTTGAGTCGCCTCACACATCTAGAGGACGACCATCTACCCATTGATGACTCCTTTCCGGACGAACACCTACACATCATAGAGGAGTGCATCAACGAGATCTCCAAAGGTAACGAACCATGGTTTGCTGATTTTGTTAACTATTTGGTTTGCCAGGAGATACCGCCCGGACTATCCTACGCACAAAGGAAGAAGTTCTTTAAGGATGTCCGGAAATACTTTTGGAACGAGCCTCTCCTCTTTAAGAGAGGTCCGGATGGCATCATTCGGCGATGTGTGCCGGAAGATGAGATGCAAAGTGTCATCCGCCATTGTCATTCACTACCTTGTGGAGGACACGCTAGTTCGAACAAGACTAGCGCAAAGGTATTGCAATCCGGTTTCTTTTGGCCTACTTTATTTAGAGATGTGCAATCCTTTGTTTCTTGCTGCGATGCCTGTCAAAGAACAGGTAATATCTCTAGGAGGAATGAGATGCCCCTCAACAATATCCAAGAGGTAGAGATTTTCGATGTTTGGGGAGTAGATTTCATGGGACCGTTCCCATCCTCTTGTGGAAACCAATACATACTATTGGCGGTAGACTACGTTTCTAGATGGGTGGAAGCAATTGCCTCTCCCACCAATGATGCCATGGTGGTGGTTAAGTTCTTTAACAAGACCATCTTCCCGAGATTTGGGACGCCAAGGACGATCATTAGTGATGGAGGTTCTCAATTCATTGCCCGGCGCTTTGAAGCTCTTCTAGCTAAGTATGGGGTTACTCACAAGATTGCTACCCCCTATCATCCACAAACAAGTGGACAAGTTGAGATCTCAAATAGGGAGATCAAAGGAATTCTAGAGAAGACGGTTTCAAGGACTAGGAAGGATTGGTCCTTGAAGCTTGACGATGCATTGTGGGCGTACCGGACTGCATACAAGACTCCCATAGGAACCACACCATACAACCTTGTGTATGGGAAGTCTTGTCACTTGCCGGTAGAGTTAGAGCACAAAGCGTTTTGGGCAATCAAGTGGCTGAATTTCAGCATGAAGGAAGCGGGAGAGAAGCGTCTCCTAGACCTTAATGAGTTGGACGAACTCCGCTTGAATGCTTATGAAAACGCTAAGATCTATAAGGAGAGAGCAAAGCGTTGGCATGATAAGCATATCATTCCAAAGGACTTCAAAGAAGGAGATCAAGTTCTCCTCTTCAATTCAAGGCTTCGTCTCTTTCCAGGTAAGCTTAAATCTCGTTGGACCGGACCTTTTCTAATTAAGCGTATTTTCCCCCATGGTGCAGTTGAAGTATGGGGTGAAACGGGCGGAAGCTTTAAGGTGAACGGCCAACGACTCAAGAAGTATACGCCGGAACTCCAAGTCGAAGAGTTCGCGCCTACCGCACTCGAATAAGTGCGAGAATGGTCTAGCTACGGACCTTAAACAAAGCGCTTCTTGGGAGGCAACCCAAGGTATTGCATTTTTGTTTTTATTTTCGATTCATAGATTAGCTTAGTATAGACGTTTTTCGCTTTATTTTTGCCTACGATTCCTTCCGGTATGTTCGTGTTTTTGGATGTAGGAACAATGGAAAAGGAAAAGGGAAGGATAATGTTGAAGAAAAGTGACGAAATTTGGACTTTGGAGCTTTACAGAGAGTTCCACGGCCTAAACCACGGTCGTGACAGCTACAGTGCCCGTAATTTCCAAAAGCCTTTGAAAAATCACAAAAACCACGGTTCTGTACAATTCCACGGCCGTGGAACACCCCGACAGACCGTGATTTTCAAAATTTTGCCTGTGACTATATAAACCACGTTCTTCACAAAAATCACCCACAAAACCCCCCTTCCACGACCTAAACGCCGAATCTACGCCCCCTCCTCAAATTCTTCATTCGTTAATCGTTTTTAACGATTCTTCTTCCCAAACTGAAGCAAATTCGACCACCAACAAGATCCAAGCGACGAATCGAGCGGAAATTCACCAAGGAATGCACAATTCGGATTTTTAAATCCGAAAAATAGGTTTTTCCACTCTTCTTGATCTTTGTCGATTTGGTTCGTTTTTGTTAGAGATTTTAGGAAGAACTGATTGAAATTGGAGGAAATTAGATTAGGGCTGCCTGTTTGTTGAGATTGAGTGCTGAATTCTGAGATTTGCGAAAACCTGAGACAAACCACGGTTCCTGGAAGAACCACGGCCGTGGAACCTCTAGAACAGCCCGTAATTTTTGACAGAATGGACTTTGTGAGGAGAGTTTCGGGGAGGATTAAGGAGAAGAAGAATAACCAGAACAAGAAGAGGAAGGGTAATCCGTCTTCTTCCTCATCCTCTAGAGCACCACCACCCTCTTCCCCTTCACCTCCATCATCACCTTCATCACCCTCACCTCCTAGCCCTAGAGTACCCACTATACATGAGGATCACCTCGATGCACTCGAGAGGATCCAAGAGAGGGATGTGATTGGTCCTAGGTACCTATTGTTGGAGGATCTAGCTCCTCTCAACATTATAGATGACCTTACTTGGCTCTTAGATAGAGCCGGACTAGTTGTCTTCTCGGCTATCCGAGAAGACGCTTATGAGGAGATTACACGGGAGGTTGTGACGTCTTTTGAGCACAGCCATTTAGACAGGACCGTCTCTTTCCGTCTTATGGAAAGAGACTATCATTTTACCATCCGTGAGTTCGGGACCTTCTTCGGGTTTCATGAGACTTTTAACGGTCGTTTTCCTAGTGGCGTTTACGCCAAGGACTTTTAGGAGGAGGTAGCGATGATTTACGCCAGCGAGGACCGCTGGCAACCTGCTGATACCAAGGCTAGATTGATGTACCACCTAGCCTTGAAGATTGCTCACCGTGTTCTTTCGGAGTGTCTCTTTCCTAGGACGGAGACGCCCCAAAAGATCAAGACGGATGAGCTCTTTTTGCTTTACTCCATGTTGTATGGGCGCCGAGCTGACTGTGCCACCCTCTTGGCTGCTACTTTGAGCAAGCTCAAGAACAAGAGGAAGGGCAACATTGGATACGGTGGGATAGTTACCCACCTTGCTAGGAGTTTGGGAGTTGATTTTTCTGCCTGTACCCGTATACCGGCCGTTCCCTTAGGACTTCATGCCTTCATGACTAGAGGGCTCATCTTCCCCACTCATAGAGGTCCGCCTTATGCGGCCATGCCTTGGGAGAGCAGGACCGGTAGGGGCATTGAGTGGCTGCAGGAGTACTCCATTATGGCTGGACGCCATAATTGGAAGGAGACGTTCGTTGCTATGCATGCGAACAGGATTGCAACTCCTCCGTATGTTCCACCACCGCCCGTTATTGAGGAGGAGGAGATGGGAGATCAGTTTGAGGATGGAGGAGGAGCCGAGCAGGAGTTTGGCATGATTCCGGATCAGCCAGATGCGGCCCCCGATGTACCTAGACGTTCTCAACGTCCAGCTAGAGCTTCAGGCTCGTCTTCTCGCCGCGCTAGCGTGAGTGCGAGACCTACGTGGATGACTACGCCTCCTGCATGGTATGGAGTTCCACCTCCATGGTCCACAGAGCAGACATCAGCACCAGCACCAGTACCAGCACCATCCGACGCTCCAGCATGGTACAGTCAGGCTTCGGGATGGTATGAGCAGATGCCGGATTGGGCTACTGGCCTTTCGGAGAGAGTAGGAGCATTGGAGATCCGAGCCGATGCTAGAGATGGACGCTTGGACGACCTCGATCACATGATGAGGGATGTCTACCGCCAGCAGTTTGGGCGGTTTTATGATCCTAGCTTCTCTCCATTCCCGCCTCCACCAGCGCCGCAGTGATGATTGCATGACCGTTTGCTTTAGCCGCTCCACCGCCACTTTGTGAGTTTCTTTTTCTTTTCTTTCTTTTCTTTCTTTCTTTTGAACATTAGGGACAATGTTCGTCCTAAGTATGGGGTGGGGTGTACTAAAAGTTTGTAATAACTCTTACTCACTATGTTACTTCTATTCGAGACTATCATTTCATGTTCATTATATTGTTGCACGTTTCATTATTGCATTGCATGAAAACGAACTTGAAAAACCCATAAAAATTGAAAAATTTTGAAAATTTTGTGCTTCTAATGAATTGAGATGATTTCTATGATAATCACTACTTGTGAATTGAGTTTGATGACAATTGCATGCTTAAAAGAATAGTGAATTGAAAAGGAAATGAATGAGTTGATTATACCTCTTTTGCAAGTTTCATAATGTGATGAATGTTACTTAAATCATGTTGAGAAATTGAAGTTGAAATCACACTATAAGTTCTTATACTTCTTGTTGAGATGATTAAGGCAATTCGATTTTTCTTTCTTCTTTCTTTGATCATTTTAGCTCCTCATTGAAATATTGACCTCCTTTACCTATCCGGGAATTGGGAGAAGTGAATGAAAAAGGCATGTTTGATGTGGGAGGGCCATGAGAGCAATTATTTGTAATCAAAAGAATAGAAAGAAATTCTAGGTTTGGGGAAGTCAATCATGATGATGAGTAACTCGGCACCATTCACATAGCCGGGTGTTTGTGTCTTGCCAAAGTTGGATTGAGCGATATTCCTAGCGGATT
Organism: Fagopyrum esculentum; assembly: GCA_033239045.1. Lineage (NCBI taxonomy): Eukaryota > Viridiplantae > Streptophyta > Magnoliopsida > Caryophyllales > Polygonaceae > Fagopyrum > Fagopyrum esculentum. The sequence goes on along the minus strand of BSUD01000003.1, from coordinate 124,101,324 downwards.
ATGGTATGTGCGCTAAGGGTTTGAGGCATCTCGTAAAAATTGAGAAACGCCAATCTCCTAGGCTTCGGTTTTTGTGCACCTCTGTCCATAACTCCAAAAGTAAAGTCGAAAAATGAAAAGAAGAGAGCGAAGCTCTAAGTTGAAGGTATTGCGGGAACCGCAAAAGAAGAAGAAGGAATAGTTGTCCACTTTCCCGGATTCATGCACCACATTCCTTAAAGTTTCCTTCCCTTTCCACATTCTAGACCTTTTTCTTTGAAAGTCCTTAAGATCAAAAGAATGTTATATGACTTGGTGATCTAAATTGAAGTTTCTTATGATTGATTTTGATAATGTTTAAGGGTTATGATGTTTGTATGGAAGTTTGGTTAATTCATGAGTTTTCTTTACTCTTTACTCTTTGATTAAGTGTATGAAAGTCTTATAAACGATTGAAGCAAGATTTGAGAATGATCTATTCCTTAGAAGGCACATTTCTCCAAATGAAGTATTGCTTTGAGAAGGTACACATATTTCATCCTAACTCTTGGTACGTGGATTGCGAAACCTAAATTTCAAGGTAGATGAACTATGTAAAGCTTGTACACAAGGTAAACAAACAAGAGGTTCATTCAAACCTAAGAAAGTTGTAAGTTCTTCTCGACCCATTGAACTCTTACATATGGATCTTTGTGGACCTATGCGTGTCAAATCTCCCATACGCAAGCAGTAGATCCTTGTTATTGTGGATGATTTCTCTTGTTTCACATGGATTTCTTTCCTACGAGAAAAATCTAAAGCATTATTTGAGTTTTCAAAATTATGTAAGGAGTTGTAAATTTTGAAAAACCTACCAATCGTTTCTATAAGAAGTGATCATGGTAGAGAATTTGATCAACTAAAGTTTGATTTGTTTTGTACAAAATATGGTATTTAACATAAATTTTTAGCTCCTAGAACTCCTCAACAAAATGGAGTTGTGGAACGTAAGAACCGCACTCTTGAGGATATGTCTAGGACGATGCTTTTAGAAAATAGTTTGCCAAAAATTTTTGGGCTGAAGCAGTAAACACTACAAATTATATATTGAATAGATGTTTAATTCGCCCTATTTTGAAAAAGACTCCTTATGAACTCTTTAAAGGAAGGAAACCAAATATTTCATATTTCAAACTTTTTTGATGTACTTGTTTTGTTCATAACAATGGCAAAGATAATCTTGGGAAATTTGATGCACGTAGTGATGAAGCAATATTCATTGGATATGCATCCAAATAGTAAAGCCTATCGTGTTCATTGGATATGCATCCAAATTTTTGGGCTGAAGCACTAAACACTACAAATTATATTTTGAATAGATTTTTTAGGCACGTTTTCTAAGTGTATTTGATTCACATTGATAGTCATTGATTAGGCATTGTTGCATTTGTGAGCTAGTTTGCCTATTTTGTCGATATAGATGTCTACACAAGCTTTATGTTGATTATAGGTGATTGAGAGCCATTTCCGAACGGAATTTAGCAAAGATGAGTTGATTGAGTATGTCCATGGATTGAGGACATTCTTAGGAGCAAAATGAGTGTCAACTTCAGGAATGCACGAGGCTAGGGAAGAATCACGTTCTTGCCCTAAACCACGCTCTAAAATACGGCCGTACTACAAACCACGTTCAGTTCCACGGCCGTGGAACCCTGCAGGAGAAGCGTGGTTCATTCCAGAAGCTTTTACGGTCGTGGAATCCATGGTTCAAACCGTGTTGATTTCCACGCTCTAAATTACGGTCGTGGAACCTTCCACGACCGTGATCTTGGCGATCTTTTTCGCCACATTTTGAAGCCACGATCTTTTGAAGATTGGGCCGGGCCGATATTTTATCTTGCCCTATAAAAAGACGGACGAAGAGAGATTCCGTCACCTCGCTTTAAACCTTGGCTTACACCTTCGCTTTGAAGCACTTTGCGACCTTGCTTTAAACTTTTCGCATACGCCGCGACTTGGAGATACCTGGCGATTCTTACAAAAGACGTATTCCACGTTACGCTTGGAGTTGCACTAATCTCGCACTTTTGGTGGAGATTGCTGTTGAGATTTTCGGATTGACGGAAGATCGAAGTTTTTGGAAGATTGTTGCAAGAAGATTTCTCTTCTTGTTTAGGTTTGATTTAGAAGACGGATTGACATCCCGTTCTTCCTTCTTTCCTAAGATTGTGTTTTTTTGCTTTATTCTGAATCTATTGACAATATTCGTTCTTGATTGTGCCTTTGAGATTGGTTTGAAGTTTATTGGAAGTTTTCGGAAGTTTTCATCTTTCAATCTTTTAATCTTTGAATTTGATATCATAATGATGATTGTTGGCTAAAAACCCTTAACAATTCTAAGGTGAAGGGTTGATAGTTGTGGCTTAGATGATGATAGATCGATCATAAACAGATTAGACCCTGAGAGTTAGAGAGAATTGTCGACGAACCCTAAATCACGGTTTGTTTTTGAGTTCCACGACCGTGGAATCTCAAGATCCACCCGTAATTTCCCTTAAGTTTACGAACCTGCTTTTACTTTAATCCAAAGTTAAATATTTGCTTTAACTTAGTTTAGGCTTGCCTTTTCTAGGTGGTAGTGAAGCCTCAACAACCTCTACCTCGATTGTGAGTGTCACAACCTTAATCGATTTAGTTAGTCTTGATCCTTGAATTACAAGTTTGGGTATTTGATATTAATTCTCGCCTTTAGAACCTTTCTATATTGAAGCCTCAACAACCTGTATAGAGAGCGTCTTGTAGGTGAGTCATATAAGGTTTTTGGAACATCACCGTACGATTACCTTACATTAGCATACCTTTGCATATCTCAACTCTGTCTTTATATCATTAAGTATATCTTGAATCGATTGCCACAGCTGGATACTTGGATCTTTAGGATTGTTGTTTTCCCAATAATTTGCAAAGCTCTTATATTCACTTGCTGGATAACCTACGATCGAATTTATTCTCCCCAAATCCCTGTGTTCGATACTCTGGAATACTTGCTAATCTACGCCGATCCGTACACTGCGGGTTCGCTTGCTTGATTCTAGTTTTATAAATTTAAAGCTTATTTGCACGCACGTTTAGGGGCGAACAAAAAGTATCCATGTTATTTTTGATGAAAGTAATGATGATACTTTGAGTGAGAGTTTTGCAGGTCTAAATCTGAATCAATGAGAAGATCACAATTCGGATGAAGATGAAGATCCTAAAGATCAAGAAAATAATATGCAAGAAAAGATTCAAGATACCAAAGAAAACCCTCAAGACTTTGAAACACATCTTCAAGACCTTGAAATAGAAAATTGCGATGTCAAAACTCCGTTTCAAGGGCTTGAAACTCAACTTCAAGGCCTTGAGATAGGATCCAAGGGCAATACATCAACGATACTTAAATCTAGTCAAGCATATGAGGCTCAACCTTCAGGATCTGCTCCATCTTAAAAACGAAGAAAATTTCAACATTCTTCATACCATCCATAAGAGAATGTGATCTCAGATCCAAATGTAGGAGTTCAAACTCGATCTAAAGTGATCAATCTATGTGTCTTCTCTGTGTTCGTGTCTCTTATCGAGTCAAAGAATTATGTTCAAGCTCTTCAAGAACCCGATTGGATCATTGCCATGCAAAATGAACTAAATGAGTTTGAGAGAAACAAGGTTTGAACTCTTACTACAAGACTAGAACATCAATCCGTCATCGGCACAAAATGGGTCTTTCGAAATAAGTTGGATGAAAGTGGCAAAATCATACGAAATAAAGCACGACTTGTAGCAAAAGGCTATAACCAAGGAGAATGTATTGATTATAAGGAAACTTTTGCTCCGGTTTCTAGGTTATAAGCCATACCTATGCTACTTGCATTTGCATCTTTTATTAGTATAAAACTTTTTTACATGGATGTAAAATGTGCTTTTCTAAACGGATTCTTAGAAGAAGTCTACATTGCTCAACCTCCTGGTTTTTAAAATGATGAATTTCTTGATCATATTTTTAAATTGGACAAAGCTATTTATGGTCTTAAGCAAGCTCCTTGAGCTTGGTATGAAAGTTTGTCCAAGTATCTTCTCGAAAACAAATTCAAAAGAGGTTTGATTAAAAAAACTTTATTAATCAAAACCAAAGGCAACGATATATTAGTAGTACAAATCTATGTTGATGATATATTATTCGGTGCTACTAATGATTTAATTTGCAAGGAATTTTCAAATATTATGTGTAGGGAATTTGAAATGAGCTTAATGGGTGAGCTAAATTTCTTTCTTGGACTTCAAGTTACACAAGAAAATAAAGGAATTTTTTTCAATCAAAGCAAGTATGCAAATGGCTTGCTTAAGAAGTATAAGATGGATCAATCTAAGGTCGCAAAGACTCCTATGAGTTCGACACTTTCGCTTGACCATGACAAAGATGGCAAAAGTGTTGTACAAAAGGAGTATTGAGGTATGATCGGTTCATTGTTGTATTTAACTACTAGTCGACTTGACATTATGTTTAGCGTGTGCATGTGTGCAAGATTTCAAGGTGATCCTAAGGAGTCACACTTGATAGTTGTGAAAAAGAATTTTTCGGTATCTCAATGGCACTAAGGATCTAGGGTTATGGTACCCACATCAAAGCTCGTTTCACCTTGTTGACTATTCAGATGCAGACTTTGCAGGTTATAAGGTCGATAGGAAAAACACTTCTGGATATTGTCAATTCTTAGGGTCATCCCTAATCAGTTGGCACTCCAAGAAGCAAAATTTTGTCGCCCTATCCACAGCCGAAGCTGAATATATAGCTGCGGGAGCCTGTTGTGCACAAATTCTATGGATTGCTCAATAACTTCATGATCTTGGCTTTGATTTGAAAGGTATTCCTATAAAATGTGATAATACTAGTGCTATTTCTATAACCAAAAATCTTGTGCAACATTCAAGAACTAAGCATATTGATGTAAGGCATCACTTCATACGTGATCATGTTGAGAAAAGTGATGTTTTGATCTCTTTTATATCTACTAACTTGCAGCTTGCAGACATCTTTACAAAGCCTCTTCTTGAAGAATAATTTAATTTTATTAGATTAGAGTTTGGTATGTTGAACAAGAAAGCATTAACGTAGGGGGAGTAAATCATTATATTTTTTCCTACGTATGCAGCCCAATTCTTGTTTTCAAGGGCCTTGAAAGGCAATTCAAGGGCCTTGAAACACGATTCAAAGGTAAATTAAGATATATGGATCTATTTTAAGAATTAATATCTTTTAGATGTTTCAATTCTTAAATTGTTTTTATGATTTCATTTGTTCAAGGATTGAAAAAGATTTGTTGAGTTTTTTTTTGGAAATTTTTCTTTAGTCTTTAAAATGCTTGATTTTCTCAAGATCTCGTTATAATTTGCATTATTTTAAAAGGACCAGATTCTCCTATCTTGTTCATTCATCTCATTCACAAAAACCCTTTTTCAAAAACCCCTTGTTATCTCTCTCTCAACATCACCCATGACACCCAGAAGCAAGAAATCCGCTCCTCAAACTCCCAAAAAGAAATCTGTTTAGAGCTCCTCGATTGTAAAAGAAGAAACACTTTCTGAGGATTTGGACATTTTTCAGACGACCGGTCTTCCCACATCTTGGTTCATCAATTATCAAGCCTGAAGATCTTGGCTTGATGGTTTTCACAATCGACCGCTCTGTATGTGCGATCTGGTGGACACTGAATTTCTCGTAACTCTTCAGATCTCGTGCATAAACAAGCTCAACAATTCGATAGTTTGGAAAATTCTAAACCCTGGAGATTTCTCTTTTCCCAGGCTCACAAGGATGTTCTATGTCAATCTCGTCACAAAACGGGACAAAGGAATTATCACTCTTAAATCTTTTGTAAAAGGTACCCAAATTTCGCTCACTTCCTCTATTTTATGTGAGATTTTTGGTATTCCTACTGAAATTATTTTCAATCATCCCTCACAATTAGAGAGTGTTCGTCTTGCTAAAGAGAAGTTTCTCGTTCCAAATTCAACCTCACGCCAGCTTACCCATACTTCCCTAACCCTAGATGCTAAAATTGTGTTTACCATTCTGGTTCGATGTGTTTTTCCTCGTGCAAACTCAAGAGAACTGTTGACTGATCAATCCTTGGGCTAATTCATCTGATTATGTATGAGTTAGACATTGATGTACCTAACCTCATTCTCAACCATATGATACACTTTGTTAACTCTAAGCGATCCATCCCTCTACCTTATGGAAATTTGTTGCCTAAGATCTTTGATTATTTCAAAATTGATACATCCTCTCTAGATCGACAATCAATTTCTGGCAAGATTGATGAGAACTGCTTAGAATGACTAGGGATTGAGAAAACTCTTGTTGGTACATGAACTTTAAAAGGGAAAGGAGTTACTCCAATTCCAACTCAAGAAGCTCCTACATCTTCTACTCCTACTCCCAAAATCAGGTTAGAAGGGTGTGAGAAAGAACTGGTATGTTTGAATCGTGAAATGTCTGATTTCCAGTTTAACACTAAGAGAAGAATGGATTCCAATTATGAACTATCTACCATAAATGCTAAATTCAATGAAATGTATTTGATGAATGCTCTTACTCTGGCCACTATGGGAAGGATTCTACCCATGACTGAAGATGTAGTTCAACATACTCAAGAGAAAGTTAAAAATATGCTGATGAATTGCAAACGACGTGTACAAAATAAATCTATTTTGTATCCAACTCATGTTGAGCCAACTATTTTGCCAGTAATCGAATATGAGGTGGTTAAGAAACAAAAAGCTGAAGAAAAGAGACGACGTTTAGCTCCTGAAATGGATGATTGGAGCCACAAGAAGTCTTCATCTAAGGGAAAAGGAGGTTCTATGAGGAGGATTGAGCTTGATGTTTTAGGGAACTAACTTATTTTGCGGTTTTGTAAAAAAATTTTTCTTTGGGTTGTAATGCTTTAAAACTCCCGTGCTTTAACTATTTTTCTCCCTTGTTGAAAGACAAAGGAGGAGAAATAAATGTGTGATCCGACATTTTCTCTTGATATTCTGCATTCTGCATTTTAAGCTAGTTTGATATTCATATATGTATCGCTAACTTTACAATGCAGGTACGAAAACATTTGTATTATCTTCCATCAAGGTGGAGATTGAAAACTCTACCTTGATTATAAAGTAGTACAGGTGTTGATGATGGAAGACTTAAACACAAATGAAGGAGTTTTATACACTAACAATTTATTGATTATATATCGAGTTGCTTGGTTTGGTTTGGTGATTTGTATTGAATAAGTGCAGGTTTTGCAAGACATTTCAAAGGACCTTGGAAGACCTTGAAAGACAAGGAGTTTAGAGTGTTCAAACGACGAAGGCCTTGAAATGAATTACAAGGGAACAAAGAAGTTAAGGCCGCACACTAAAGGAATTCAAATCACTAAAAGAGATCTTCTAGGAAAGATTTGCTCAACAAGAAGATATGCTTGAACGAAGATCTCAACCAGCCAATAAAAATCTTACAAAGATCCTCAACCAAAAGCACGAAGATTCTCTCCTCTGGAATTGATATTATCACAACAAATACGAGAAGATTTAAGGAGCCGAGAGATCAACGTGTTCTCAGGAGATGAAGAGTCACAACGTCTATCTCATCTCAACAAAAAATTGATCTTCATGGAGAAGAAGAATGATCTTCAAACGGTCATCTTTCCCAACGGCTAGAAGACCTCTCCATAGAAGGCTATAAATGAAGATGGCGATTGAAGAACAAATTACAGAAGCTTACACGGAAACATCAATAGTATTCAAGCGATCAAAAAACATCTTCATTCGATCAAATAGTTTTTCTTTCTCTCTTTCTCTAAAAAGCTTTATTCCCTAGAGAGAGATAAAACTTGAGGGATCCATTGGTATATCTAAAGAGTGTTATACTCAAGTGTGTGTTACTCTGCGAAGTAACTAGGCTATTATAGCAAGGTGAAGAGTTGGAGCTAGATCGTAGCATTGGCTATAGTGAGAGAAGAAGGGGATTTCTTCTAGTTTGTATCTAGGACTCTTTGAAGCTGATAATAGATAGTTAGATCCTAAGGCTATACCCCGGAACGGAGAGTAGGCTATTTAGAGCCGAACTTCTTAAACATATCCTTGTGTTATCTTTTACATTCCGCATTTTATCTTGCTTTATTGTGACTAACTTTGTTTTGCAGGAGTACAAAGTAAAGGCCCTTGAAAGTTGTTTCAAAGCCCTTGATATCAAAGTGTATCACAAAGAGTTCAGATCGACATCAAGGCCCTTGAAATTGGTTTAAAGATCTTGAGATTGGTTTTGCGAAAAGTTCTCATACTCTATTCAACCCCCCTTCTAGAGTATCTTTTATCCTTTTTATTCACCTACCGATTCTTCAAGTGGGTAGTTCCTTGCTAAGTTTTGGGGTGAAAATCCTCAAATCATGCTAGACCAGTATTATTCTTATGTGGTGTTTATAATTTAAAGGAAAACTAAAAAGCATGTTAGTAGTATATAGGAGGGACCGAACTTGGGTATCATTCATGCTATGTTTGAACTTATTTTGAATGTCGGATGCTAGACTAGAGATAGTTTTGATTCTTTCCTTAACACTAAATATTTCAAATTAGCATGAATCAATGGTTTATGTGTCAATCATCCAAACTAAGACCGACAAGTAATATGAGGATGGTTGTGCAATGTTGTGATGCTTATAATGCTAGAGTAAGGTGGTTAGGGGCGAAAGGATTATCACATTACTTGTGATGTTATTGTCCAAACTATGATTGTGGTGGGTGATATAAGCAAATTACAAACACCATGTGATGCTTATATTATCTAAGATAACACATGTTGAATTCAAGCTTAATCAACTAGTGTACAAATAGCAAACATCATGTGATGCATACTAGTTGACATCAAGTCAAATGCTATGACAAAGCTGACCTAAATTTGTTACCTTAACATTTGCCTTCATTGAATGAAAACATGTTTGAGCATTCTACTAGCTATGGTTTGGGAGTAATAGCCCAAAACCTAGTTTTATTCTAGTACTTAAAACTAGATTCTTCTTACTTGTTACCTCCAAACTCAAGCATTTGATCACTTTATCACCCATTTTTCTTTTATTTTACACACTTGAACCTTTTCTATTGAGATTGAGACTTGTCAAGATATACTTAGTCCTTTGAGATCGCGAACTTGATGATATAATCAGATACTCACATTGACACGGCCGTATACTTGAGGTAGTATGTGGTTTTGAATAATCTATTCTACCCACGTCAACTATTACAATATAAGCTAAATAATATATGTGTGATAATAATGATTTGTAACAACATAGCGATAATGTAGCAAATGGTAGTTGAGTTGATAAGGATATGTATGGAAGGTCTAAGTTCACCACGGCAATACTTCGGCACATATTAGACATGAAATTATAGGACAAATAAATGGAATATAAGAAATTAACTATCTAATACCTAAAGGAAATAAGATGTATATAGCGGAAATACATATATAATATGAACATCTAAAATGATCTATTTTCACAATTAATAGAATCAATACATTGTTCATAGGGAATATTTGTTGATGCGTGAACCAGATCTATTCGGGGATGAACAAAAGATGAAAACCTCAATATGGATTCTCTACTTGGTTCACATGAGTCCGGCGTCAAGATCTTTTTTGTCTAGGACGGATAGAACGAAGATCGAAACCGAAACTATTTAAAAAGAATGGAAGGAAACAAATTTAGCTAGTCAACTTATATTATAAATACTTGGAGAATGATTACAATAATCAACATGAGTTGTTACAAAAGTGAATCTATCAATTCAACACACAAGACTCAACCTGGAGAAGAAATACAAGCAGATCGAGTTTTGAAAAACTCGGTCGAGTTTCATGTGCAAGGATGAAACTCGGTCTGGTTCTTAGGAACTTAGTTTGGGCCTGCAAAATTTGACTCAAGCATCCTAGAAACTCGGTCCAATATTTTCCAACTTTTTCTTCTTGATGTGTGGTCATTTTTGAAGGTCTTACTTAAAAAATCAACTATCGATGTAAACTACAAGGTTGTATCCCTTCGAATTAACTTTAATTTCCAACGAGTGCTTGTGGATCTTCAATTTATTTTGAGGCCTCATATAGCTTCGTTCTATAAAAACTGTGAAAAGTGATCTCTAGGTCTTCTTGTGTTCACAAGTCCTCATTGTTTGCTTTGTGACTCTTCTTGACTGTTTTTTTCTTGGTTGATCCTTAGGCTCCGTTCTAGACTCTTAAGGGATGTGTGCTCGACCTTAGAAGGCTCGGAACTTGGTAAGGACATTCCTGCATATCTTCAATGTAGATTTTATACTATTCCATCCAAATGCTTAAGGAGGGGAGGTTGATGATGCCTTAGGATGCTAGCCATGGATGTTTGGCTTGGAGGTTTCTTTGTGCTCGTTCATAGACCGATTCACCTACAAACACACACAAACAAGGGGGTAGACGTCTATTTGGCAATTTAAGCACAAATCGAAGTATAAACGCCTATTTTATCCGAAACTAAGACAACTAACGTAAAAACAAAATATAAAAACATACTATCAGAGGGCACTACGAAGACAAATTTTTGCACTATATTTCCGTGATAATGATTACAATAATCAACATGATTTTAGATAAGCAAAAAATATCTAAAATATAGAACCCTAAAGATAAAATATATTGAGCTTAAAAAGTACATGGGCCAATTCAAATACCATTGTACATGATGTATGCTTTTCTTTTTTTTTTTTCTTCTTTTGATAAAGGAAAGCAGTTCGATGCACCAGACGACACACCATCTAATGGATTAAAAGGCCAAAATAAATTGGCAAATGGACAAACCATCGTGAAGAGAGAACAAAAGAAAACATCAAAGAAAAACCAAAGTACAACAAGTATATCCGAAAAAGCAGCGAAATCTTCAAGGGAAAGGAGAACGAGTGAGTATCTAGAGAACGGAGAGTATAATGCCTGTCGTCGAAGGAAGTGCACAAGACGGGAGCTTGGGGAACAACTTTAGTCACCTTAGATTTGGACTCGAATCAGAGCCTTCAAACGTCGATCACAAATTCACAACCCCTCCAAGACAAACAACTCGATCGGACCCCAATAAAACTTTTCCAAAACTCAAAAGAGACCTCTACAAAACACAAAACACTTGAAATACAAGTGGGTAACTCTAAAAAAGAGGTAGAGGAAAAGCACAAGGTCTTCCTAGAAAAAGAGCTTGTTAATATTTCATATCACCGAAAGTTTTCAAATATGATAATCAAATCGCCAGTTGTTCATTTTTAACATTTGTAGAATCAGATAAACATTATCGTGGTTGAGATTAGTAAGTTTTGTATGACATTATATCACACAAATACTTGTTTTGATTATTTAGGCTTTAAGGCCACAAAACATAATTTTTTTGGTAGGCACTTGTTTTTGTTGGTCCATCACTTTCAATGTTTTCACTAATGTCAAAAGTGATTTTTAATAGGAGACAAATTTGAAAAAACTCCGATGACCGGAACTTAACAAGCATAGGATATCGCCACATGCTTAAATCCCACGAGAGCCCATAGAGAAAGAGTAGACGAGTAAAGAAGAGCTCTATAATCATAGCCAATAGAAATATGATTTAGCTTCTTAAAAGTTTGATCATACCTTAGAATAAGTTAAGAATGTGATTGATGTCTGTTGAAGTATTATCTTAGTAAAGCTTCAACAATGTACATCATCTTAAACCGATAATGATTGGCTTGTGATTGATAATTTGATATACCAATTGGCTTGTGATTAATAATTTGATATGATTTTCTTTTTTCATTAACTACACATATATTTTCTTCTTATTGATTTCATATGTTCATGCATTTACTTTTCATTAAAAGATTATTGGAAGCATACAAAAATTGTGCTTGCACAAATAGATTATTAATTTATATCTAAAGAACCAAAGCTTAATTTATTGTATTATAATGGAAAGAGCAAGAGCTTTCAAACATATAGGACCATAACTATGTTGTTTTGTATTCAAATAGGCAAGACAAGATTTTTTTTTTTAATCCATAAATTTCTCTTTCTCATTATTCATCAATATAGCTCCAAATAGTTTTATTAACATAATTCAGCTGGGCGTATGTCTTTCACCGCAAGCAGAAAAAATTCAGCTTCAAATAATTTTAACTTCGAAATTAAATTCAGTGTAATTTTTGATAAATCTTGAATTAAATTTATTTTGTAAAAAAAGTGCTAAACTAAGCCATAAATGTTGAAAACAAAGCATTTAACACCTAATTCTAAGAGCAAATATGCATGGGCTAAATAGGCAACTAGGCATTTTCTAGTTTTACTTACATTAACTAGCCCATTAACATAATTTAATTTATTAAATATACTCCACTCCTTTTACCGTTCAAACGCTAATATTTTTCCTCCCCATTCCTCTCCGATTCTTCTCCGAGTACGAGGGAGTCCAGATTCGAAGATGCATAAGCAAGGCCATGGTTCTCCATTCGAAGATGGGGAAGAAGCGTTGAATATCTAGATGAGCCTCTCCTATATAAAAGATGTAAGTGATGAATCCGAAAAGATGTAAGTCTCTCATTTTTCTTTGACTGTATCTTTCTTACAATGGGATGTCCTTGGGTGTGATGTAGGTTCACAAGAGTCTCCCTCCCGAAGGATTTGATACTCCAAAATTTCCAGAGAAGATATTGTTTTGTGGATGGCGCCAAGATATTGATGATATGATAATGGTACGTCCATTCTGTGTTTTGTTTAGTCTTGCTTTGAGCTTTCCCCATAAATCCTCAGTTAAGCTCCTCGCTTAGACATCTAGCTAGTGTTGATCCCTAATACTATCATATACTCTTTATTAATTGTGCCTATATTATTAATTACATCTAATAGGTGTTGGAAGCATTGTTGGGTCGAGATAAGAATTGTGGTTGTTTAATGAGGTTCCAAAGTAGAAAGAGAGAGAGACGATTAATTGATGCAGGTCTAGACATGTCAAAGTTGATGAACTTAAAACTTGTACATCGAGTTGGAAATGTAGTTATTCAACGACATTTAGAAAGTCTTCTGTTAGAGACCTTTGATTCTGTGAGCTCCATGTCTTTATCATAGTTACAAAGTATATTTGCAAAGTTGTCTTGCAAAAGATGTAAGTGATGAACCGAAAAGACCAACTAATCACTCTGAAACTAAACACTTACATACTAGCTCATAATTGCATAATTGGATACCTACATTATCATGTTTCCTTTATGTGCAGAATTTTCATTCTAGAGGTATACTCGGGTTGAATACCCATCATACCACACCCGGAATACATCAAGAAGCCCTACCACACATCTCCAATACAATGTCCCTGTACCATCAGGTAACTAAAGTACATCTTGCACAAGTTTGGTTCACTGTCAGTAGAGGATCTTAGATGAATGGTATCTTCTGAATTGGTATCTTTTGTAATTTTGTTGAATTTAGTGTATTTGGTTGACCTATTTAGACGTATAATATGCTGATTGAGGGTATATTTATTTTGTCAATTATACTCATTTATTTTGTCAATTATACTCATTTGTTTTGTAGTTTGGTTCACTCATCTCCAATACAATGTTCCTGTATACAGTTTTGGAGTGATCTTGTGGGAGCTTGCCACTATGAAACAGCCTTGGAGGGGATACTCTTATTAATTGACAGGAAATAACTAGAGTGTTTACGAAGACATGTACTCTCAATTATGTAGCATACCGAAATGTATTTCCGATATGGGCACTTGCGAAATACCAAAAATGCCTTCTTTAGGGGATAGGTTATTTATAGTATTTTTGGTATGTAGGACTTGAACACATCGAGATTTCTGGTATGTGAAAATTTTTGGTATGTGAAAATTTTTGGTATGTGAAAAATTCTGATAAATTCATTTCAGAAAATTTAAAAAAAAAGAAAAAGAAATAAATAAAAAATAAATTCAGTAATTAAGAATTAAAACTTAAACTTACATAACAAATAACAATATTTTTTTTAAATAGTGGGGTTAATTACTTTTACCTACCATTAAATGAAAGTGGTAACAAATTATGGCGTACATTTACTAAACACAAAACTAAAAAAAGGCCTCGTAAGCCAAATTATTTCAATACGCAAAAAGCCAAAATTCCTTCATTATTCAAAGAACATACCACCTACTTCAAAGTTTAACCCTTTTGTATTGAACATCAAACAAATGTTGATAATTGTATATGGACTCCTACAGTCATGAGTATTGACTGAACTACAACATTATCAAACAAAACATGTATGTGACAATGCAGTTTTTTGAAGTAGAATCATGTAACTAAGATCGAAAGATTTAGAATGCATAGACAAGAGAACTATGTGGTGCGCTCTTGTTAAGCACTCAATCTTAGACAACTTAAATAAAATGGCATAAGTTTATTGCTGTAAGATCCTAGGTTTTTGCCTTCACCGCCCCTACGGTGAAGAGGGCCGCCCCCGCGGCCAACAGCCCCTGCGGCTGATGAGATCCGCCCCTGCGGATTTTTGCGACAGATCGCGTCGATCTGTTTTCGTCGTTTTATCTTTCCTCCATAGATAGAATACCCAATACTCTATCTTATGGGCCGGTTTCCTTGTTTCTTTCTAACCCTAGACGCCCTTTCCGTCTAGCGTTCCAGCCCTCCCTATATATTCTCTTCCGTCTCTCCTTTTTCCCGTTCCTTGCTATCGTCTTCAAACCCTAGAGAGCTGCAGCCGTCCCTTGCTTCCTGCGACTTCGCTGAACATGTAAGTTCATTCCTTCCTGGTTCTTCCTCACGTTCTTGCAGTGCTGCATGCCTTCTCCTTCTGTTTGGTTTCTTCCTTGCATTCTTCTCTTCTCTTCTTCTCCAAGGATCAAGCTTGAGCCTTGATTCTTGTGGAGTGTTCCGTTGTTGACCCTTCGTTGTTCTCAGGCTCTCTGGAGTTGAGTCTTGACGTGTTGGAACCAAAGGTTCAAGCTTTGGTTGCCCCTACTGTGAGATCTGTCGAAGAAAAGCCCGACAGTAGCTTTTGACGAAGATCCGCCCCTGCGCCTGCACAGAGCCGCCCTTGCGCCTCTGTTCAGCCGCCCCTGCGCCTCAGTCCAACCGCCCCTACGGTTTCTCTGCTGTGACTCCCGTCTTTGGTGAGTTGCTCCCTTCCTTCCTTTCCTCGTTTCTTCCTTAGTTCCTTATGGTTGTTCCTTGTTCCCCTGAGTTGTTGTAAGACTAAGGTTGAGCCCTTAGCATGTGTTGATCTCTTAGAGATCTTTGAGACTAGAAGTCTTAGACTTCTAGCAACCGTTTCGTTCCTGATTTGTGTTGCTTGTTCGTACAGGCTTTCTTTGCTCCTTTCCTGAGGGAAACTGAGCTTCCTTGTGAGTTTCTGAGTTATTCGCTGATCTCTTGTGTTACCTTCGTGTGAGGTAAGTCCCTTGGACTTACTTAGCTTCATTCCGCGTACTAGTTGGATTGTATTGGCTTGTTTGTGTTGCTATCATGTTTATAACGGATAATTGGAAATAGGATTCACCCTTTGTTACCCTTAATTGGCCCAAGTGTATTATAACCGGGCGGTGACCACTTGTCTAGTTCTACAGGAGACTAGAATGTGCTCTTGCAACCCAGACCCGTAGGTAACGGATGGTACTGATCTATTCCTATTGGTAGACGGAAGCGGAGACGAGTTTCGGGAGATTCTCGTGTGACAAACGAATTTGAATTAGTAATGGATAACCTTAATGAAAGATAATAACCGGTTGATGTGTGAGCATGCTATGTGTTTTCTTTATCTTATGTGTGTTTGTGTCTTTACACTCTTGCTTATACCTAGAATGTTAGCTAACGGTTTATACCGTCGTTGTAGATGTTCCACAGGTTCAGGATGTTGTTGAGTGATCCGGATGGTGTGGTCAGCCGGGGTTCCCGTACATTATAGGACGGGATCGGGTTTTGTTTTTCTTTTGTTGCTTCACTTTTGTTTTAAACCCGGCTGTGGAGCTTTTGTGTTTTCTTTTGGTTTGAACCTTTGGTTTTATATTAAGTTTTGGTTTTCATTCATCTGTGCCTTGTTGTAAGATCCGTTTGCTGTTGCTACTCTGAGGGTCGGGAACCATTGTGCGGTCCTAGCCCGTAGCGCTTCAAGTTCCCAGAACTTGGGGTGTTACAATATGGTATTAGAGCCAGGTTGGCAACAATGGCACTCGAAATCTTCTACAGGTCGGATGGATAAATAAATAGAACCCGCAAGGGGTCTAACGTTTTCAAAAGGGGGTTTTGTTTTAACCTTTCGGTCTGGGATAGATGTACGGGCGACCACCACTACCTCCGCGGATCTCAGTAGTGTAGTTTCTTTCTTGTTGGCCTTTATATTTGCTTTTTCTGAACTTTTGCTTTAGTTGTTGCGTGGCCTTATAACTATATATGTAGTCTTATATATCTATTCTTATAGCAGATGACGCGTACTAGAGCTACATCTGCTACGGGGCGAGGAAGAGGTCGACCACCACTTCCACCTACCGTCCGTGGACGAGGGCGTGCAGGAAGACTTCCACTAGCTAGAGGTCGGGGCCAAGCCCCAATTGCTGATCTGCCTATTGTTGAGGCATTTGCTGAAGAAGTTGCTGAGAGCATTGTTCCTGAGGCTGGAAATGGGACCACTACTAGGTCTGGAGCACAGAGAGCGCCATCCATAGAGTCCGCACGAGTGTCTATCGGGGCTTCTGCATTTCGCGACTATGTGCAGAGGGTTAAGGAGGCTATCAGGACTCGAGGACCAGCACCAGTGCCGCTAGTTCCTGCGTGATCAACTGAGGTTTCGCTGAGAGTTACACAAGCTGTTGCCCCGCCAGTTGGAGTTGCTAAGGTTGTTAGAGCGCCGGCCGAGGGAAAAGAGCCAAATTCTGACAGTTGGTTGAAGGCTTTCGACTAGCTGAAGGTTCCCGTCTTCGTGGGAAGAACTGGCTTGGAGGTGGAGCAATGGCTAGGGTAGGTGGATTCTCCCATGGAGGCTATCGGTTGCCCTGAGGGACGTCGAGTCAACATAGTACAGACATTGCTGAAGGACCAGGCTTATTCTTGGTGGAGAACCATTCGTAGTAAGGTCACCAGTTATGAGCAGATGAAAACAGTTATCAGGGATCGCTATTGCTCTGCAGCCATGAGGAGGGATGGTCTTCAGGATTTCCTTGAGGCTGAATTCGAGGATTTTCCTATTGCTGAGATCATCCTCAAGTTTCAGGACGAGTTGGCGTTGCTAGGTCCGTCCGCACCACCGGAGAATCAGCATGTTTACCTTTTCTCTCGGAGTTTGAGAGAATTGACACGCTCTTATCTTACTGGTTTCCGTTGTGAGTCTTTGACGGACTATTAGGATAGAGCTTCTGCCTATGAGAGAGACCGACCGGGTCAGAGGAGAGCTTCTCAGACAGGAGGTCCTGAGAAGAGACAAAAGACTAGATCAACCAGTACTGGAGCTGGAGCAGCTGGTTTTGGGCGTAGTCAGATGCCTAGACATTCTAGTTTCCAACAGAGTTCTGAAAGAGGACGGCAATGTCATAACTGCTGAGTAGTTGGACACATGCGAGCTGACTGCAAGAAGCCAATTGTGACTTGCTTTTCTTGTGGCAAGCCCGGACACAGAGCTACGTTTTTCCGTCAGGGGAAGGCGCTATCTCAGCAGGGTTCTTCACCTGCCAGTGTTGCTGGAGGAGGACAGAGATCGCGGTACCAGAAGCAGCAGTAGAGAGTTTCTGGTTCTACCGCTTCTCATGGTTCCACTCTGGGACAGGGGAGAGGTAGAGGACGTGTTGGTGGATCTGCAGACACCAGAGATGCACCAGCCACAGTTTATGAGTTGAGGAGTGTTGTAGAGCCGACAGCGCCAGCAGCTACAGGTACCATTCACATTAATAGTTTTCCTGTCAGAGTTCTTTTTGATACGGGTGTTACACATTCTTTTATATCTGATGCATGTGTAGATAGATTGGCCTTAGTTACTGTAGAGGGTAGACCCTTCTTTATAGGATTACCCGATGGGGTAAGATACGGGGTATGCGAGAGGTTCGCGATTGCCCTATTAGATTGGGAGGTCGCGATTGGCCAGCTAACTTCTTCGTCATGTACTTAGTACATGAAGAAGTTATTCTGGGTATGGATTGGATGGATTGTTAGCATGAAATATTGTGATATTTTAGGCACGTTTTCTAAACGTATTTGATTCATATTGATAGTCTTTGATTGATCTTTGTGCATATGTGAGCTAGTATTACCTATATTGTCGATATGGATGTCTACACTAGTTCTATGTTGATTATAGGTGATTTGGAGCTATTTCCGAACGTAATCGAGCAAAGGAGAGTTGAGTTGATATGTCCATAGATTGAGGACACTCTTTGGAAGCAATTTGGAGTCTTAGCTTGAGGAATGCACGAGTTTAGGGAAGAATCACGTTCTTGCCCTAAATTACGCCCTAAAATACGGCCGTATCACAAACCACGTTCAGAATTACGGCCGTGGATTTGAAGTCAGAAATTCATGTTCATTCCAGGGGATTACACGGCCGTGGAACATATGTTGCAAACCGTATTTGTTTCCACGCTCTAAATTACGGTCGTGGAACACTTCCACGACCGTGATCTTGGCGAATCTTTTCGCCACACTTCGAAGCCACGATCTTTTGAAGATTGGGCCGGGCCGACACTTTGCCCTACATTATAAAAAGACGGAAGAAAGGAGATTCCGTCATCTTCGCTTACCCTCGTTTACTCTCATTCATCACCGCTTAGACGAAGACTCTTCGCTTAGTTTGTTAGGAAGCAATTGACACCTCTTGGAGAGATCGAAGTTCGTGTTTGGAATTTCTCTAATCTCATACTTTGGGTGGAGATTGCTGTCGAGATCTCCGGATTTGCGGAAGATCGAAGTTCTTGGAAGAATTTGCAAGAAGATCTCTCTTCTTGATTAGGTTTGATTTAGAAAACGGATTGACATCCCGTTTTCTCTTCTTTCCTAAGGTGGTGATTGTTTGTTATACTTTGAATCTTTTGATATTACTTGTCCTCGTTGTGACTTTGAGATTGAATTGAAGATTATTGAAAGTTCTTGAAAGTTTTCATTTTTTTTTCTTTTAATTCTTGAATTGATATCAACATGACTGTTATTGGCTAAAAACCCTTAACAATTCTAAGGTGAAGGGTTGATAGTTGTGGCTTAGATGATGATAGATCGATCGCAAACAGATTAGACCCTGAGAGTTAGAGAAATATCGCCGACAACCCTAAATTACGGGCTGTTCTTGAGTCCACGGCCGTGGAATCTCAAGAACTAACCGTGATTTCCTTTGAATCCACGAACTTGCTTTTACTTTAATCTAAAGTCAAAGAATTGCTTTAACTTAGTTTAGACTTGTCTTTTCTAGGTGGTAGTGAGCCTCAACAACCTCTATCTCGATTGTGAGCCTCAACAACCTCAATCGGTTAAGTTAGTCTTGATCTTTAGGTTATAAGTTTGGGTATTTGACACTAATTCTCATCTTTAGAATCTTTCTATATTGAGCCTCAACAACCTGTATAGAGAGTGCCTTGTAGGTGAGTTATATAAGGTTTTTGGAACTTCACCGTACGATTACCTTACATTAATATACCTTTGCATATCTCAACTCTGTCTTTACATCATTAAGTATATCTTGAATCGATTGCCACAGCTGGATACCTGGATCTTTAGGATTGTTGTTTTCCCAATATTTGCAAAACTCTCATATTTACTTGCTTGATAACCTGCAATCGAGTTCGTTCCCACCCAAATCCCTGTGTTCGATACTCTGGAATTCTTGCTTAGCTACGTCGATCCGTACACTGCGGGTTCGCTTGCTTGATTCTAGTTTTATAAATTTAAAGCTTATTTGCACACACCTCTAGGGGCGAACAAGTTTTTGGCGCCGTTGCCGGGGATTTGGTTTCGGCTGAATCCGGTAGCCGGTTGTCGAGCTTGGGAGCTTGCTCTTGTTGTTTGATTTTATTTTGAGTGCATGCACAGGTCTAGGAACACCGAAGATCTCTTACCTCTTGATCAAGAGCTAGAGAAGACCTTAAGGCAAAAGCGCAAGGAAAAGAAGATGGCTGAAGAAAACGAACGTAATCTTCAAACGGAGTTGGCGGAGAAAGAAGCTCAACTCCGATGGAATGAGACTCTCCGCCAAGATGAGATGGATCGTCATCAATCTCAAGTTAACGGTCTACAAGACATGATCTTCCAGATGAGGGTAGAGATGAGCGACCTTAAGAATAAGGGAAGCAAGAAGTCCTCAAGAAGGAGATCAAGGTCTAGAAGGAAAAGTCACTCATCCGCTGATGATAGTGACTCTTCCATGCCACCATTAGAAGAGATTGATCCCACGATCAATATGAATCCTTTCCATCTGCAAGGAGCTGCTAATCGCCGCATTCCACCTAGGAATGCGAGGATCGAACGTGTGGATAATGAGCCAAGAACTCTTGGCCAGCGGATGGATCTAACACAACAACCACGCCGCTTGGGTGTGAATTTTGATGCTGAAGATGTGCAAGGGTTTAGCTTTAACCCTCAAGTTATCACTCTTGTTCGCCAAAGCCAATTTAGCGGTACAAGTGCTGAATCTCCACACCAACACTTGCAAAACTTTGAGTGTATGATGGAGACGATGAGGCCAAAGAACGCTACTACCAACAGCTATAAGCTCAAGCATTTCTTTTTCTCCTTGAAAGGGAAAGCGTTATCTTGGTACCAAGCTCTTTCTAATGGGAAACTAGACACGTGGGAAGACCTTTCCGCGGAGTTTCTCACCAAATTCTTTCCGCCTTCCAAAACGGCGGAACTTAGAGGTAAGATAAATGCTTTTTCTATGAGACCTAACGAAAGTTTGTTTCAATCTTGGGAAAGGTTTCAGGATTTACTCTTGGATTGCCCTCATCATGGCATATCCAAGCTTGCCTTGCTAGAGATTTACTACAAGGGGCTGGATGCGGGAACACAATTCAACCTCCAATCCCTCTCATGTGGAACGTTCATGGACATGAGAGAAGATGACGCTTGGGACTTTATTGAGAAGCAAGCAAGAGTCATAGAGAAGTATTCCCACCGGAAAGTGGAGGGAAATTGTGTGGAGCAAGGAGCGAAGCTCACGCATGAAGCTCAAAATCAGATTTTCTCCCTCAACAATGAGATCAAAGAGTTGAAGGAGACTATCAAGACCAACTTCCCAAAGCAACAAGAGAAGGATGTTGGCTACTTGGGCAACAACAATGGCGGTGATAACACCAACCGCAACAACAATAACCGGAACAATAACCGGAATAACAATTGGAATGGAAACAACAACAACCGGAACAACAACAATTGGAACAACAATCGGGGTTCAAACAACAACAATTGGCGTTCCAATCAACAAAATTCCGGTAACTCCTATCCTTCCAATTCTAATTCGCTAACTCCACCTTCCTCTTCCTCTACTCCTTTGAAAAGCCAGGGGCAATCATCTAATGGAGGAAACAATACGGGAAAGGAGAAGCCCGATCCCATATTGGAAACAATCTTGGGGAAGCTTCAAGGGTTGGAGAACCGCCTCATCAAGGTTGATGATCAAGTTTCTAAGGTTGACAAAGCTCAAAAAGTTTTGGAAAACCAAATGTTCAACCATGCGGAGGAAGTTCCTAGAAATCAAGGGAAACTTCCAAGAAAGACGGAGGACAACCCTAAGGGAAGGGTGATGGCGATTACAACTAGGAGCGGAGTGACTACCACCGATCCGCATCCTACGTTCGTTGAAGTCCCCGTAGAGAAGGACAAAGGAAAGGGGAAGGAGAAGGAAGATGTCTATGTTCCTCCTCCAGCTTACAAACCGCCCCTACCGTTCCCTCAATCTAGAGCGCGAGCGCGCCTAGACAAACAATTCGGTAAGTTCATAGAACTCATGAGCAAGCTGCATATTAATATACCCTTCATTGATGCTATTGTAGGCATGCCGGCTTATGGCAAGTTCTTGAAGGAGCTTCTCTCTAACAAGAGGAAGCTAGAAGATTTCGGTGAGGTCAAGATGAGTTCGGATTCTTCGGATCTCATCAAGACTATGAAGGAGAAAATGCCCCCAAAGTTGAAGGATCCGGGGTCATTTTGCATTCCCATTGGAGTGGGAGATGTCACATACGACGCTTTATGTGACTTGGGAGCAAGTGTGAGCATCATACCACTTGCATTATGTAGGAAGATCGGTTTAGGCAATCCTAAACCGGTAAAGATGACGTTATACATGTCGGATCGATCCATCACTCGCCCCGTCGGTATTGTAGAAGACGTCCCGGTCAAGCTAGGTAAATTCTTTGTTCCCATTGATTTTGTCGTGCTTGACATCCCTGCAGATAGTCCGGTCCCGATTATACTCGGAAGACCGTTTCTTGCAACTTCCGGCTGCATGGTCGATTGCAAGAATGGAAGACTCGCTTTTGATATTGGAGAAGAGAAAGTAGAGTTCGTTCTTTCCACTCTAGTGAAGGAGCCAATCTTTGACGAGGATATCTACGATATCCAAGACGAAGAAAGTTTGTCTAGGAAGGAGGTAAGTGCGATTCTCTTTAACGATCCTTTACAAAAGGTTATCACTATAAGTCTAACCAACGTAGGGGAAGAAGAAGAGTGCAAAGAGGAAATTGAAGCCTTGGAAGCACAAGAAGAGATGTATGAATTGGAGTTTGAGAAACTCCACGATGAGGCTGAGAATGTAAGAATCCACGGTCACACCCTGTATTCCACGACCGTGGATTTCACAACCAAATTCGACCTCCATTCCAGGGGATTACACGGCCGTGGAACACATGAGGAGGCCGTAATTCTGACCGTGGAAGAGGGTAACCGGCAAACTTCTTCAACTTCTCCTAATTCTTCTCCAAACCACTCAACACCCTTAGAAACTTCTAAGGAAACGTCGGATGCTCCTCAAGGATCATTGGAGGCTCCGAAAGTAATGGAACTCAAACCACTTCCTACTCATCTAAGGTACGCTTTTCTTGGATCTAATTCTACCTTTCCGGTTATCGTTAGCTCCGAATTAAGCATAGATGAACATGAACAGCTCATGATTGTCCTTAGGAAACATAGAAAAGCCATAGGCTATACTATTGAGGACTTAGTAGGAATTAAACCCTCCTTATGCATGCATAAGATACTAATGGAGGAGGACTTTAGAACTTCAAGACAACCTCAAAGGCGGTTGAATCCGACCATGAAGGAGGTTGTCAAGAAGGAAATTCTTAAACTTCTTGATGCAGGTATCATCTATCCTATCTCCGATAGCAAATGGGTGAGTCCAGTTCAAGTAGTTCCGAAGAAGGGAGGAATGACGGTCATCACCAACAAGAACAACGAACTCATTCCTACCCGAACCGTGACTGGATGGCGGATGTGCATAGACTACCGCAAGCTCAACAACGCAACGCGGAAGGATCACTTTCCATTGCCATTCATCGATCAAATGCTTGAAAGGTTAGCACAACATTCACATTTTTGCTACCTTGACGGTTATAGTGGTTTCTTTCAGATTCCGATACATCCGGATGATCAAGAGAAGACCACATTCACGTGCCCTTGGGGTACGTTCGCCTATAGGAGAATGCCGTTCGGGCTTTGCAACGCCCCGGCCACCTTTCAACGATGCATGATGGCCATCTTCTCCGAATACGTAGAGGAAATCATGGAAGTCTTCATGGACGACTTCTCCGTATACGGTTCCTCTTTTAACGATTGCCTATCTAACCTTTCTCTCGTTTTACAACGTTGTGAAGACACTAACCTAGTTCTTAATTGGGAGAAGTGTCAATTCATGGTTAGAGAAGGAATCGTGTTAGGTCACTTAGTCTCTAGTAGAGGGATAGAGGTAGACAAGGCTAAGATAGAGACCATAGAGAAACTTCCTCCCCCAATTTCGGTGAAAGGGATAAGAAGTTTCCTAGGACATGCTGGGTTTTATAGACGTTTCATTAAGGACTTTTCTAAGATATCAAAACCTCTCACTAATCTATTGATGAAGGATGCGGTTTTTGAGTTTTCGCAGGAATGTTTGGATGCGTTTAACACCATTCGGCAAGCTCTAATTTCAGCACCTATTATCCAACCTCCAGATTGGACTCTCCCCTTCGAGATTATGTGCGATGCTAGTGACATAGCTATTGGAGCTGTTCTTGGACAACGAAAGGAAGGACGAACCCACGCCATATACTACGCTAGCAAGACGCTAGACGAAGCTCAGCTCAACTACGCCACTACAGAAAAAGAGTTTTTAGCCATTGTCTACGCTATTGACAAGTTTCGCTCTTATCTTGTAGGTGAAAAGGTGATTGTCTACACGGATCATGCTGCGATCCGGTACCTCCTTGCAAAGAAGGATGCGAAACCAAGGCTGATTAGATGGATTCTTCTCCTACAAGAATTCGATCTTGAGATCCGCGACAAGAAAGGTTCAGAAAATTCTGTTGCGGATCATTTGAGTTGCCTCACACATCTAGAGGACGACCATCTACCCATTGATGACTCCTTTCCGGATGAACACCTACACATCATAGAGGAGTGCATCAACGAGATCTCCAAAGGTAACGAACCATGGTTTGCTGATTTTGTTAACAATTTGGTTTGCCAGGAGATACCGCCCGGACTATCCTACGCACAAAGGAAGAAGTTCTTTAAGGACATCCGGGAATACTATTGGAACGAGCCTCTCCTCTTTAAGAGAGGTCCGGATGGCATCATCCGGCGATGTGTGCCGGAAGATGAGATGCAAAGTGTCATCCGCCATTGTCATTCACTACCTTGTGGAGGACACGCTAGTTCGAACAAGACTAGCGCAAAGGTATTGCAATCTAGATTCTATTGGCCTACTTTATTTAGAGATGTGCAATCCTTTGTCTCTTGTTGCGATGCTTGTCAAAGAACAGGCAATATTTCTAGAAGGAACGAGATGCCCCTCAACAACATCCAAGAGGTGGAGATTTTCGACGTTTGGGGAGTCGATTTCATGGGACCATTCCCATCTTCTTGTGGAAACCAATACATACTATTGGCGGTAGACTATGTTTCTAGATGGGTGGAAGCAATTGCCTCTCCCACAAATGATGCCATGGTGGTGGTTAAGTTCTTCAACAAGACCATCTTTCCGCGATTTGGAACACCAAGGACAATCATTAGTGATGGAGGTTCTCACTTCATAGCCCGTCGCTTTGAAGCTCTTCTAGCTAAGTATGGGGTTACTCACAAGATCGCTACCCCTTACCATCCACAAACGAGTGGACAAGTTGAGATCTCAAATAGGGAGATCAAGGGAATTCTAGAGAAGACGGTTTCAAGGACTAGGAAGGATTGGTCCTTGAAACTAGATGATGCATTATGGGCGTACCGGACTGCGTACAAGACTCCCATAGGAACCACACCATACAACCTTGTGTATGGGAAGTCTTGTCATTTGCCGGTAGAGCTGGAGCACAAAGCGTTTTGGGCTATCAAGTGGCTGAATTTCGGCATGAAGGAAGCGGGAGAGAAGCGTCTCCTAGACATCAACAAGCTGGATGAACTCCGTTTGAACGCCTACGAAAACGCTAAGATCTACAAGGAAAGAGCAAAGCGTTGGCATGATAAGCATATCATTCCAAAGGACTTCAAAGAAGGAGATCAAGTTCTCCTCTTCAATTCAAGACTTCGCCTCTTTCCAGGTAAGCTTAAATCTCGTTGGAATGGACCTTTTCTAATAAAGCGTATTTTCCCCCATGGTGTAGTTGAAGTATGGGGTGAAGCTAGCGGAAGTTTTAAGGTGAACGGCCAACGACTCAAGAAGTATACGCCGGAACTCCAAGCTGAGGAGTTTGCGCCAACCGCACTCGAATAAGTGCGAGATTGGTCTAGCTACGGACCTTAAACAAAGCGCTTCTTGGGAGGCAACCCAAGGTATTGCATCCTCGTTTTTGTTTTCAATTCATAGACTAGTTTAGAATAGACGTTTTTGCTTTGTTTTGCCTCGATTTCTTCCGGTATGTTCGTGTTTTTGGTTGTAGGATCGATGGAAAAGGAGAAAGGGAAGATGATGTCGAAGAAAAATGACGAAATTTGGACTTTGAAGCTTTACAGAAGGTTCCACGGTCTAAATTACGGTCGTCATAGCTACAGTGGCCGTAATTCTCAAAAGCCTTTGAAAAATCACCAAAACCACGGTTCCGTACACTTCCACGGCCGTGGAACACCCCGACAGACCGTGATTTTCAAAATTTTGCCTGCGAGTATATAAGCCACATTCTTCACAAAACTACCCACAAAATTCCCCCTTTCCACGACCTAGATAGCGAAAACCCTCCACCTCTCTAAATTCTTCGTTTTCTAATCGTTTTCAACGATTCTTCATCCTAAACTGCAGCAAATCCAACCACGAACAAGATCCAAGCAACAAACCGAGCGGAAATCCATCAACAAACGCGCATTTCGGGTTTTTCAATCCGAAAAAGAGGTTTATTCTTTCTTCTTGAATTTCGCGGATTTGGTTCGTTTTTGCTATAGATTTTTAGGAAGAACTGACAAAGACTGGAAGGAATTAGATTAGGACTGCTTGTTGTGGTGATTGTTGGTGAATTTGCTGAAATTCGCAAGATTCTGAGACGAATCACGGTCTCTGGGTAAACCACGGCCGTGGAACCTGAAGAACAGACCTTAATTTTGGTGAAAAATGGACTTTGTAAGGAGAGCGTCGGGAAGGATAAAAGAGAAAAAGGGAGAGCAAAATAAGAAAAGAAAGGGCAATCCTTCCACCTCTAGGGCACCACCACCCTCATCTCCCTCACTACCATCCTCACCTTCACCTCCATCTTCACCTCCTCACCCTAGCATCCCAACCATACATGAGAACCACCTTGTTGCACTAGACCGGATCAAGGAGAGGACAGTGATAGGTCCTAGGTATTTGTTGTTGGAGGATCTACATCCTCTCAACATTGTAGATGATCTTACATGGCTCTTGGATAGAGCCGGATTGCTTGTCTTCACGAACATTCGTGAAGACGCCTATGAGGAGATTACCCGAGAGGTTGTGACGTCTTTCGAGCACAGCCACGTTGATAGGACCGTCTCTTTCCGTCTCATGGAACGAGACTATCATTTGAGTATTGTTGAGTTTGGGACCATTTTCGGGTTCCATGAGACCTACAATGGTCGATTCCCTAGTGGTGTCTACCCTAAGGACTTTTGGGAGGAAGTTGCGATGATATACGCCGACGAGAACCGTTGGCAACCCGCCGATACCAAGGCTAGATTGATGTACCATCTAGCCTTGAAGATAGCTCACCGCGTTCTTTCGGAGTGTCTCTTTCCTAGGACAGAGACGCCCCAAAAGATCAAGACGGATGAGCTATTCCTGCTCTATAGTATGCTATATGGTCGCCGTGCAGATTGTGCCACTCTTTTGGCAGCTACGATGAGTAAACTCAAGAACAAGAAGAAGGGGAACATTGGATATGGTGGGATAGTGACCCACATTGCTAGGACGTTTGGTGTAGATTTTTCCGCTTGCACCCGTATACCGGCGGTTCCCTTAGAGCTACATGCTTTTATGGTTAGGGGATTCGTCTTCCCCACACATGGAGGTCCGCCTTATGCGGGCATGCCTTGGGAGACTAGGACGGGTAGGGGTATTGAGTGGCTGCCGGAGTATTCCATTGTGGCGGGACGCTACAATTGGAAGGAGACGTTCGCTGCGATGCATGCGAACAGGCTAGTAGCTCTCCCTTACGTTCCACCACCGGTTGTGGATGAGGAGGACATGGGAGATCAGTACGAGAGTGGTGGAGGAGCGGAGCAGGAGTTCGGCACGTTTCCGGACCAGCTGGAGGCGGCCCCAGGTATACCCAGACGATCTCCACGCCCAGCTAGAGCCTCAGGCTCGTCATCTCGCCGCGCTAGCGTGAGTGAGAGGCCCACGTGGATGACTACACCTCCCACTTGGTATGACACACCCCCTCCTTGGTCCACGGCGCAGCCAGCAGCACCACCGCCACCACCAGCGCCAGCACCATCCGATGCTCCATCATGGTACAGTCACGCCCCGGGATGGTACGAGCAGATGCCGGATTGGGATACCGGACTTTCAGAGAGAGTAGGAGCGCTAGAGATCCGGGCGGATGCTAGAGACGGACGCCTAGACGACCTTGACCACATGATGAGGGACGTCTACCGCCAGCAGTTTGGGCGGTTCTATGATCCGAGTTTCTCTCCATTCTCACCTCCGCCGGCGCCGCAGTGATTGATGCATGATCGTTGTTTTAGACATTCCCGCCACCACTTGTGAGTTTCTTTTTTTTTCTTTTCTTTCTTTTGTTCTTTCTTTTGAACATTAGGGACAATGTTCGTCCTAAGTATGGGGTGGGATGTACTAAAAGTTTGTAATAACCCTACTCTCTATGTTTGCTTTCATTCGAGACTATCGTTGCATCTTCATTATGTGTTACACGTTTCCTTATTGCATTGCATGAAAAAATGACTTGAAAAACCCATAAAAATTGAAAAATTTTGAAAATTTTGTACTTCTAATGAATTGAGATGATCGTTATTTTAGGATTGTTGTTTTCCCAATATTTGCAAAACTCTCATATTTACTTGCTTGATAACCTGCAATCGAGTTCGCTCCCACCCAAATCCCTGTGTTCGATACTTTGGAATTCTTGCTTAGCTACGTCGATCCGTACACTGCGGGTTCGCTTGCTTGATTCTAGTTTTATAAATTTAAAGCTTATTTGCACACACCTCTAGGGGCGAACAAGGATCGACATCGAGCAGTTTTGGACATCGACAGGAGAACAGTGACAGTAATTACAGATGCAGGCCATGTTGAGATCTTCCGAGGATGGTATCTCGGGAAGACTGGTACAGTCATCAGTGCAGTACGAGCTGTGAGACTTATCAGTCAGAGATGCGAGGATTTTTGGTGCTATGTCATGAAGGATAGTATTAGTCCAGCTTTGGAGGTGATTCCAGTAGCTTGCGAGTTTGCTGACGTCTTTGGAGAGCCATCAGGTTTACCTCCACAAAGGAGTGTAGATTTCGGCATTAATCTAGAGCCTGGTACGAGACCGATCTCTAAGGCTCCTTATCGTATGATGCCTATCGAGATGCTTGAGTTAAAGAAGCATCTTGAGGAGTTAGCAGAGAAGGGCTTCATCTGCCCTAGTGTATCTCCTTGGGGTGCACCAGTTCTCTTCGTCAGGAAGAAGGATGGGTCAATAAGGTTATGTATCGACTACCGAGAGCTAAACAAGGTGACGATCAAGAACAAGTACCCATTGCCCTGTATCGATGATCTTTTGGATCAGCTGCATGGAGCTTCAGTGTTTTCGAGGATCGATCTGAGATCAAGATATCACCAGCTGAGGGTGAGAGAGCAGGACGTAGCCAAGACGGCAGTTCGGACTAGATATGGACACTACGAGTTTGTAGTGATGCCATTTGGGCTCACGAATGTGCCCGCAGTCTTCATGGAGTTGATGAACAACATCTTCATCGACTTTCTAGACGAGTTTGTAGTTGTCTTCATCGACGACATTCTGATTTACTCCCGTAGTAGAGAGGAGCATGTTGGACACTTGAGGATCGTTCTTCAGGTCTTACAAGATAGAGAGCTCTAGGCCAAGCTCTCTAAGTGCGAATTTTGGATGTCCGAGGTAGCATTCCTTGGTCACATAGTTTCAGCTGAAGGGATCAAGGTAGATCCGTCAAAGATTGAGTCAGTAGCTTCTTGGCCGCCACCTAAGAATGTTAAGGAGGTTCGCAGCTTCTTAGGATTGGCAGGCTACTACAAGCGTTTTGTTGAGGGCTTTTCAGCTATTGCCCGACCGCTCACTTCCTTCTGCGGAAGTCTACGAGGTTCGTATGGTCCGAGTTGTGCCTGTAGAGCTTTGAGGAGCTGAAGAAGAGATTGACCTTTGCTCCTATCCTAGCTCAACGAGAGGGCATTGAGGATTTTATGGTTTACAGCGACATATCCAAGATGGGCTTGGGATGTGTTCTGATGCAGAGGGGAAATGTGATTGCTTATGCATCTCGACAGTTGAAGACGTACGAGGAGAATTACCCTCCCCTACTATCTTGAGTTAGTTGTTGTTGTTCATGCCTTGAAGATTTGGAGACATTATCTGTACAGAGCCACGTGTCAGATTTTCACTGACCATAAGAGTCTGAAGTACATATTCACTCAATGGCAGTTAAATAACTGCCAGTGCAGATGGTTAGAGTTGATCAAGGACTTTGATGTTGAGATCATATACCACCCGGGAAAGGCTAAAGTGGTAGCAGATGCCCTCAGTAAGAAGACTCTCCGGGAGATGGCGATCGCTAGGCTGACAGCTCAGCCACAGTAACAGCGAGATTTGGCATGGCTAGAGATGGACATCTACTTTCCAGATTCCGACATCCAGTTTTTCACCTTGGAGATAGTACTTGATATGTTGGCCGAAATCCAACAAAAGCAGGAGAGTTGCCAGCTTTAACACAGATCCGAGACCGGATGTCTCGAGGAGAGGCACCACAGCTTACAGTTGGTGCTGATGGAATTTTGAGACGCTAGGAGCGTGTTTGTGTGCCTTCAGATCAAGAGTTGAGACAGAGGATCCTTCAGGAGGCTCACTCTTCACCTTACTCAGTACACCTTGGTGCGAGTAAGATGTGTCAAGATGTCAGACGCTCTTTCTAGTGGGGAGGTCTGAAGCCAGATGTGACGAGATATGTAGCTCAGTGTGCGATCTGTCAACAGGTCAAGATCGAGCATCATAGACCATGAGGCGAGCTACACCCACTTCCCATCCCTCAGTGGAAGTGGGAAGACATCTTTATGGGTTTTGTGACCGGTTTGAGACCGAGTCGTGGTTTTGATGCCATCTGGGTCATAGTAGATCGACTGACGAAGACCGCATGTTTCATTCCGATCAAGGAAACGTGGCCGGTGAGTCGATTAGCAGAGGAGTTCACGAGACAGATAGTGAGACTTCATGGCGTACCTAGGACTATTGTCTCTGACAGAGACGGACGGTTCACTTCGAGGTTCTGGCAGCAAGTTCATGCCGCCCTAGGTACGAGTCTATAGTTCACGACTACTTATCATCCTCAAACTGATGGTCAGTCTGAGCAAACCATCCAGACTTTGGAGGACATGTTATGAGCCTGTGTTAGATTGGGGACAAGTGTGGCCAGATCACCTTCCCTTAGTGGAGTTTTCGTACAACAACAGTTGGCACGCATCGGTCAGGATGGCTCCTTATGAGGTTTTATATGGACAAAGATATCGTACACCGCTGTGTTGGGAGGAGCCTAGTAGTGCTAGCGGATTAGCACCCGAGCAGATTCAGGATGACATGGCTCCAGTAGCAGTGATCCGAGAGCGGATGTTAGCAGCACCCGAGCAGACCTCTGGATTTCAGAGTTGGAGCTCAGGTTTGGTTGAGAGTATCCCCAACACGAGGCGTCAAACGTTTCGGTGTCAAGGGGAAGCTGAGTCCCACATATGTTGGATCGTTCGAGATTCTTGAGCAAGTTGGAGAGGCAGCTTACAGACTTGCGTTGTCACCGAGACTCGAGGGTGTTCACCCAGTTTTCCATGTGTCTCAGCTACGAGAGTACATACCTGACCCGAGACACATCGTCAGTCATGAGTATCTAGTGATCGAGCCAAACCACACGTTCGTAGAGCACCCGGTGGTTGTCTTAGAGCGTAGTACAAAACGCTTGCGTTCGAAGGACATACCGATGATGAAGATACAATGGTCGATGCGAGGAGCTGATGAGGCGACTTGGGAGACAGAGGATAGTGTCCAGAGGAACTATCCGGAGTTTTACGCTGAGCTTGTTGCACTATTAGCTTAGTCTGTTGTTGGTTTTTCCTTTGTTGTGTTGTGAACGCTTTTGTGTGACATTTTGTGGTTATGTGCCCCGAGTGGGAATATATGAGTTTAGTTTTGTTTCTGTGTGTTGTTGTGACCGTTTGGCTTTTGCAAGTTTCGGGACGAAACTTCTTTTTAGGGGGATCTGATGTAAGATCCTAGGTTTTTGCCTTCACTGCCCCTGCGGTGAAGAGGGTCGCCCCCGCGGCCAGCCGCCCCTGCGGCTGATGAGATCCACCCCTGCGGATTTTTACGACAGATCGTGCCGATCTGTTTTCGTCATTTTATCTTTCTTCCATAGATAGAATACCCAATATTCTATCTTATGGGCCGGTTTCCTTGTTTCTTTCTAACCCTAGACGCCCTTTCCGTCTAGCGTTCCAGCCCTCCCTATATATTCTCTTCCTTCCCTCCTTTTTCCCGTTCCTTGCTATCGTCTTCAAACCCTAGAGAGCTGCAGTCGTCCCTTGCTTCCTGCGACTTCGCTGAACATGTAAGTTCATTCCTTCCTGGTTCTTCCTCATGTTCTTGTAGTGTTGCATGCCATCTCCTTCTATTTGGTTTCTTCCTTACGTTCTTCTCTTTTCTTTTTCTCCAAGGATCAAGCTTGAGCCTTTATTCTTGTGGAGTGTTCCGTTGTTGACCCTTCATTGTTCTCAAGCTCTCTGGAGTTGATTCTTGACGTGTTGGAACCAAAGGTTCGAGCTTTGGTTGCCCCTGCTATGAGATCTGTTAAAGAAAAGCCTGACAATAGCTTCTGACGAAGATCTGCCCCTGCGCCTGCACAGAGCCGCCCCTGCGCCTCAGTCCAACCGCCCCTGCGGTTTCTCTGTTGTGACTCCCGTCTCCGGTGAGTTGCTTGCTTTCTTCCTTTCCTCGTTCCTTATGGTTGTTCCTTGTTCCCCTGAGTTGTTGTAAGACTAAGGTTGAGCCCTTAGCATGTGTTGATCTCTCAGAGATCTTTGAGACTAGAAGTCTTAGACTTCTAGCAACCGTTTCGTTCTAGATTCGTGTTGCTTGTTCGTACAGGCTTTCCTTGCTCCTTGCCTGAGGGAAACTGAGATTCCTTGTGTGTTTTTGAGTTGTTCGCTGATCTCTTGTGTTACCTTCGTGTGAGGTAAGTCCCTTGGACTTACTTAGCTTCATTCCACGTATTTGTTGGATTGTATTGGCTTGTTTGTGTTATTATCATGTTTATAACGGATAACTGGAAATAGGATTCACCCTTTGTTACACTTAATTGGACAATGTATATTATAACCGGGCGGTGACCACTTGTCTAGTTCTACAGGAGACTAGAATGTGCTCTTGCAACCCAAACCCGTAGGAAACGGATAGTACTGATCTATTCCTACTGGTAGGCGGAAGCGGAGGCGAGTTTCGTGAGATTCTCGTGTGACAAACGAAGTTGAATTAGTAATGGATAACCTTAATAAAAGATAATAACCGGTTGATGTGTGAGCATGCTATGTGTTTTCTTTACCTTATGTGTGTTTGTGCCTTTACACTCTTACTTATACCTAGAATGTTAGCTAACGGTTTATACCGTCATTGTAGATGTTCCACAAGTTCAGGATGCTGCTGAGTGATCCGGATGGTGTGGTCAGTCGGGGTTCCCGTATGTAACACCTCGAATCCGCGGACTCGGAGTGCCACATTGAGCTAGGATCACACAATGGATCCTGACCCTAGTCCGACAACAAGTTCACTGGACCTTACAACATGGCACCGACAGATATAAAAACAAATACAAAAAATTGTATAAAACTGTACAACCCAAAAGATAAGACATCATAGCCAAGTAAGAAACTTAACACCCTCACACAGGAGGTAACAAAAGACCATTCTCACGCAGGAGGGAAAGATAACAGACTCCAAAAGCCCACACATCCTAATGTACGAGACGCCCTCGGCCTGCCACTCTGCAAAATCACCCAGCAGCATGCCTATCCTGTAGGGCATCTACAAAATGGTAATAAACCATTAGCTATCCATACACATATATAGAGTAATGCATAAGCACAATCACACATGAAGAAAGATAAACCTATCAGCATGCTTTCACTCATTTCCCCATTCATTCATCTCAATATAATGGTTATTCACTCAAATCGTATAGATATATAATATATGTGAAACTATATGACACGAGGACCGATACATCCTCGCCTCTGAGCCTACTAACCAACCGTACTAGTATTGGTCACACAATCCGTGTACCCTAAGGGAGTGGATTGCGTCCTTCCTGTAAACCGGTCTGGCCTGACTCGAGAGAACCTCCCAGACTCCATAGCGGGATGAAAGGGAAAGGTTATCACAGCCACGCAATGGGGCAATCAATAAAACGTAGGTCGGTAAAAACGATATCACATGCTATCATAGCAAACATACAAAACATACACCACTCATGCAAACACCTAATATAAGGATGACAGCTAAGTAAGTCCTACGGACTTACCTCAACCTCGATCACAACTCAACCAAGATCACCTCTACACTGGAGGGATAGCACAGCCTATAAACAAGGTGTAAGGAGATATATCAGACTCCTAACCATATAAGGGTCACACCTAGACCCAAAGGGATCCAAAGGATCAACCTCAACCTCACTCATAACATAACGATCCTCAGAAGCCATACAAGGTATAAACCAATCATAACCATCATCAAACTCAACCTCACACATCTAGCATGATCTTAAACCTTCATACTAGGAAAGGAGGGAACAAAGGCACCTTAAGGATGGCCTAGAAGCAACACACACCTGCAAAACCAAAGGAAACACCAAGCTGGAACAGGCAGGCGCAGGGGCGGCCCTTGGGTGGCGCAAGGGCGGTGCACAGGCCGGTGCAGGGGCGGCTACAAGGCATGCGCAGGGGAGGCTGGTATGCAGAGGACACCACTTCAGCTCCGTCTTCACTTCTACTCTCGTTCCTTTACTTCTCTTCACTCCAACAGCAACATACATGTGTGACATACATATATATGCATCAACATAAGCCAAACTTGGCTAAAACAAGATCCCATCCTATGGAAAGCTAAGCTAAGCTAGGGAAAGATAGAAAAGAAGAAGGAAAGAAGAAAGGAAGGTAAAGAAGCCATGGAAACTTACCAAAGCTCTCTAGGAAGTCACACAACAACAACAACAACAACAACAACAACAACAACATCCTTAAGCTGGCTCCATAAGGCACAACATCATCAACAACATCCAAACCAACCAAAGCTAGCAAGATCTCTTACCAAAAGCTCACAACTGAAACAAGATCAACCAAGATGATTCAAAGGAGGAGAAGAGAAGAGAAAGTACGTAAGGAGAGAGAGAGATCTGGAAGTAAACCCTCATCAAAGAGGAGAAGAAGAAGTATAAATAGGATGGTGAAGGTTAAAGCACGAGTCAAAGCAGTCAAAGAAAGCGCTGCAGCACACAGAGCCGCAGGGGTGGACCCTGTGAGCCGCAGGGGCGGACTAGGCTAGGCGCAGGGGCACCTCCTGGGTCACGCAGGGGCGGCTCAGGAAAAATCCTGGCCCCTCTGCTCCCTCTCTCAGTTCTCAGCAACTAGGCTCTTACATCTCATCCCCCTAAAAACAAGTTTTGTCCCGAAACTTGCAAGATCCCAAGTTCTCTCGGTCCCACAAGCCGAGGTATAACTCACTTTCTCTATCGGAGGTATCACATCTCCGCTCAGAAGGTCATAACCTATAACAGATCTATAACCATAAACATCTACATGGAGGAATCATTCACTCCAGGAATCAGGGCCATAACGCTACCCAAGGCAGAGAGGAATCACATCTCTCGCTATATCATATCATAGGGCATAGAGGAAGCACATCTCCAGCCACGTATAACACAGGCATAGAGGAAATACATCTCTAGCCGATCCATAAGTATATACATCGTATGGAGGAATCACATCTCCACTGAAACTATGTCCATCAAGGTACCATGAAGGAAAGAACCATCTCCAGCTGAATCCTAATCCACTCAGATAGCATGGAGGCAAGAACCATCTCCCGCTATAAACATAAATAGTACTCAAATAGCATGGAGGGAATAATCATCTCCAACTATACATACATCGCGCTAGTATAGCAAGATCTAATAAGATCATAAGGCATAACATCCCTAGCATGGAATAAACACATCAAGGCATGAAAGCACATTAGCATATAATCACATACTCACCAAGATAGCACTAAGATCTACTCGTCGACCCTAGGTGCATCTATCTCGGCATAAAACTCTAGATAGTTCCTCTAGATACTATCCTCAGTCTCCCATGTAGCCTCCTCAAGTCCACGTCTCGACCACTGTATCCTCATCATAGGTATGTCCTTCGAACGCAGGTATCTCACACCTCGTTCTAGGACTGCAATAGGATGCTCAGCAAAGGTGTGGTCTGGCTCTACCACCAAATAATCATAACTCACGATGTGCCTCAGATCTGGTATGTACTCTCTCAGCAAAGACACATGGAACACAGAGTGAACACCCTCTAATCTCGGAGGCAAAGCTAATTTGTAGGCTGCCCTCCCGACTTTATCCAGTATCTCAAAAGGACCGACATATCGGGGACTCAACTTCCCCTTTATGCCAAAACGTCTGACGCCATGCGTCGGGGATACTCTCAACCAGACATGAGCTCCTACACTGAAATCTAGAGGCCGACGCCTCTTGTATGCATATGACTTCTAGCGACTCTGGGCAGCCATCATCCTCTCTCTAATCAGCGCTACTCGAGCCATATCATCACGAATCTGCTCTAACGCTATCCCGCTAGTATTATTAGGCTCATCCCAGCATAAAGGTGTATGGCACCTACGTCCATACAGTGTCTCATAGGGAGCCATCCCAATAGATGCATGTCAGCTAGTGTTGTATGAGAACTCAACAAGTGGGAGGTAATTAGACCATCCCTGTCTCCAATCCAACACACAAGCTCGCAACATATCCTCCAAAGTCTGGATAGTCCTCTCTGATTGTCCGTCAGTCTGGGGTTGAAATGCAGTCGTAAAGTGCAGACTCGTCCCCAAAGTAAACTGAATCTGCTGCCAAAACCTCGAGGTGAATCGTCATCTCGATCAGAGACGATCGTCCTCGGTACACCATGGATTCTCACTATCTGTCTAGTTTACTCCTCAGCTAATCTACTCACCCGCCACATCTCTCTAATAGGAATGAAACGTGCCGTCTTCGTCAGTCTATCAACAACAACCCAAATGGCATCAAAAATTCTATTGGGTCTCAATCCAGTCACAAAATCCATGGATACGTCCTCCCACTTCCACTGCGGCACTGGCAGTGGATGGAGCTCACCTCCAGGTCTGCAATGCTCTATTTTGACCTGCTGACAGGTTGTACACTGAGCCACGAATCTGGCTACATCGGGCTTCAGCCCTCCCCACCAATAAGAACGTCTCACATCATGGTACATCTTACTCGTACCTGGATGTACAGAGTAAGGTGTACAGTGAGCCTCCTGTAAGATCCACTGTCTCAACTCTACATCAGCAAGAACACAAATGCGATCATGTCGCCTCACATTCCATCAGCTCCAACAGAAAATTGTGGTGCCTCTCCACGAGACATCCTCTCTCTAATCCTCATCAAAGTCGGGCAGGTCCCTTGCTTCTGTTGGAACTCCTCCAACAGACCAGGTAAAACCTCTAAAGCATACAACTAGGCATCCTCATCAGGAAACTAGATGTCCAACTCTAGCCAAGCTAGATCCCTCTGAAGTTGAGGTTGTACAGTCAATCTCGCAATCGCCTTCTCTCGAGGCGTCTTCCTGCTCAAGGCGTCAGCAACCACGTTCGCCTTTCCAAGATGATACAAAATCTCAAGGTCAAAGTCCTTGATCAACTCTAGCCATCGACGCTGGCGGTTGTTCAACTCCCGCTGCATGAAAATATACTTCAGACTCTTATGGTCTGTGAAGATCTGACATGTAGCACCATACAGGTAGTGTCTCCAGATCTTCAAAGCATGCACTACCGCTACGAACTCCAAATCATGAGTCGGGTAGTTCTCCTCATACGTCTTCAACTGTCGAGACGCATATGCAATCACTCTACCTCTCTGCATCAACACACATCCCAAGCCTAGCTTGGATGCATCACTGTAGACCACAAAATCATCAGATCCCTCTAGCTACACCAGGACAAGAGCAGAAGTCAAACGCCTCTTTAACTCCTCAAACCTTTGAGCACACTGGTCGGTCCACGCAAACCGGGTAGTCTTCCTCAGAAGATTCGTCAGTGGACGGGCAATCACAGAAAAACCCTCCGCAAAGCGTCTATAGTAACCGGCTAGGCTAAGAAAGCTACGCACTTCCTTGACGTTCGTCGGTGTCGTCCATGCAGCAACAGACTTGATCTTCGTCGGGTTGACCATAACCCCATCGGCGGAGACGATGTGCCCAAGGAAAGCAACCTCAGACATCTAGAACTCACACTTAGAGAGCTTAGCATACAGCTCTCTATCCCTCAAAATCTGCAAAACCGTCCTCAAATGACCGGCATGCTCCTCTCTACTACGAGAGTACACCAAAATATCATCAATAAAGACCACTACAAACTGATCAAGGAAGTCGATGAATATATTGTTCATCAACTCCATAAAGACCGTTGGGGCATTCGTCAGCCCGAATGGCATCACTACAAACTTGTAGTGTCCATAACGGTACGAAATGCCGTCCTATGTACGTCCTGCTCTCTCACCCTCAGCTGGTGATATCCTGAGCGCAAATCAATCCGGGAGAAAACTGTAGCTCCCTGAAGCTGGTCAAGTAGATCGTCAATACGAGGCAATGGATGCCTGTTCTTGATGGTCACCTTGTTCAACTCTCTATAATCTATGCATAACCTTAAAGATCCGTCCTTCTTCCGCACGAAGAGGACAGGTGCACCCCATGGTGAAACACTAGGGCGTATGAAGCCCTTCTCAGCCAACTCCTCGAGTTGCTTCTTCAACTCTAACATATCGACAGGTGCCATATGGTATGGGGCCTTCGAGATGGGTCGCGTGCCAAGCTCTAACTCTATGCTGAAGTCCACACTCCGCTGAGGCGGTAAACTCGACGGCTCAGCAAACACATCTGTAAACTCGCAGAGTGCTAGAATATCCTCTAGAGTTGGACTCTCTCCATCCTTCATGGCGTAGCACAAGAAGGCATCACAACCCTGTGCAATCAACCTAGTTGCTCGTACGACGTTAATAATCGAACCTGCCTTCCCAAGGTCCCAACCCCGGAAGACCTCAATCTGACCAACCTCGGTAGAGATTGTAACAGTCCGTCTACCAACATCCAAAACTGCATGGTGTCTATGCATCCAGTCCATACCTAATATGACTTCTTCATGCATCAACGACATGACTAAGAAGTCAACAAGTAAAACGCGAGTCCCTAAACGAAGGGGACAACTACGTATCTCACGGGTACCTCTGACCCGACTACCATCAGGTAACCCTATAGTAAAGGGTATCCCTTCTATGGTAGCTAAACTTAGACGCTCAACACAAGTATCAGAAATAAAGGAATGCGTAGCACCAGTATCAAAAAAAAACTCTAACAGGTAAACCATGAAGTAAAATGGTACCTATAGCAGCCGGTGTAGGTGGATCCTATGCACTCCTCAACTCAAAAGCTCGCCCTCGGGCTCCTCTGGCATCACTGGCGCTAAAATCTCTACCTCTACCTCTACTCGGTCCTGGAGCAGAACCTTGAGCAGATGGACGCTCTGGGACCCTTTGTTGTCCCTGTGTCTACTGCTAAGGTGCCCTCTGACCACCTTTTGCTACACTGGCAAGGGAAGAACCCTGCTGGGATGCTACTCCACCCTGCCTACAAAAGGCAGCTCGATGTCCCTGTCGGCCACAGGTAAAACAAGTCACAACTGGTCTAGGACAAGCTGGCCTCAAATGACCAGGGTCACCACAGTTGTAACACTGACGTCCCTTATCTGCAGTCTGTGCAGATGAGGGGTAACTCTGACGCCTCTGATCTTGTCTAGGCCCAGATGATCCTCCAACTCCACTGGTCTGCCCAGTGCGCTGCCTCTTCTCAGACTGTCCCGTCTGAGAAGCTCTCCTCTGACTGACCCGCTCTCTCTCAAAAGTAGAAGCCCGGTCCTAGTAATCAGCTAGGGACTCACAATGGAATCCCGCCAGGTATGAACGGGTGCTCTCGCTCAGATGAAGAGAGAACAGATGCACATGTTGGTCCTCAGATGGTGTAGCTGGGCCCAGCAAAGCTAACTCGGTCTAAAAATGGCGGATGGCATCAGTAATAGGCACATCCTCAAAGCCCGCCTCCACAAAATCCTGCAGCTTCTCCCTCCTTAATGAGGCAGGGCAGAACTGCTCTCTAATCATGCGCCTCATGTGGTCATAACTAGTAGCTCTAGTCCGGACAGTCCTCCACCACTAGTGTGCGAGGTCACGGAATAGAGACTGAACTAGCTCTATCCGTCTGTCTTCAAGACATCTGATAGACTTTAAGGCTGAGTCTACATGCCTAATCCACACCTCAGTCTCTAAACCAATCTCCCTTTAGAAGTATGGTACTCTTTGCTGATGAAATGCCTTTAACCAGGCATCTGGTTGAGGCCCTCTGGTCTCCACTGGGACCCGAACTGGATCAACAACACGTGCAGGTGCAGTTGGCACCCGGGTCGCTCCCTGAGATCTCTCTGAAGACCCCTCAGGTACTGGTAGATCTGAGGCTCGCCTGCCAGCCCTAATATCCTCCTCAAAACGTTAGAGGTACTCTCTGAACTCCGGTCCTCCCATGGAGACACGGTCAGCATCATCAGACTGAGCTTGATGCGAATGATGTCTCACAGATACACTGCTCCTCGTCTCTGGGATGACGCTCTCTACAACCTCCTCATGTATCTCCTCCACCACTGGTGGATCAGCAGCGGGAACTGGTCCCTCACCTACCACACCCGGAGGACGGGGTGGTCTACCTCTACCTCTGCCTACAGTGGCATTAGCTCTAGTCCGAGCCATATGCGGGGTACACACACCTAACTTATAAGGCTCTATATAGGCCATAGGTATAGATATATATATATATACATACTCAACACAAACACATATATACTCCATCATACATATATACATATCATATCTACAGTGTAGAGATCCATAGCAGGAGTGGCGACTTCTCATACATCTAACCCAAAACCATATTTAAAACCAAAACCTTTAAAACGTCAGATCCCGTGTGGGTTCTGTTTATTTTACCTATCAAACCTCATTGCAGGTAGCAAGTGCCATTGTTGTCAACCTAGACTCTGATACCAACTCTGTAACACCCCAAATCCGCGGGACTCGGAGTGCCATATTGGGCTAGGATCACACAATGGATCCTGACCCTAGCCTGACAACAAGTTCACTAGACCTTACAACATGGCACTGACAAATATATAAACAAATACATAAAATTGTACAACCCAAAAGATAAGACATCATAGCCGAGTAAGAAACATAACACCCTCACACAGGAGGTCACAAAAGATCATCCTCACGCAGGAGGGAAAGATAACAGACTCTAAAAGCCCACACATCCTAATGTACGAGACGTCCTCGGCCTACCGATCTGCTAGATCACCCAGCAGCATGCCTATCCTGTAGGGCATCTACAACATGGTAATAAACCATTAGCTATCCATACACATATATAGAGTAATGCATAAGCACAATCACACATAAAGAAAGATAAACATATCAGCATGCTTTCACTCATTTCCCCATTTATTCATCTCAATATAATGGTTATTCACTCAAATCGTATAGATATATAATATATGTGAAACTATGTGACACGAGGACCGATACATCCTTGCCTCTGAGCCTGCTAACCAGCCGTACTAGTATCGGTCACACAATCCGTGTACCCTAAGGGAGTGGATTGCGCCTTTCCTGTAAACCGGTCTGGTCTGACTCGAGAGAACCTCCCAGACTCCATGGCGGGATGAAAGGGAAAGGTTATCACAACCACGCAATGGGGCAATCAATAAAACATAGGTCGGTAAAAACGACATCACATGCTATCATAGCAAACATACAAAACATACACCACTCATGCAACCACCCAATATAAGGATGACAGCTAAGTAAGTCCTACGGACTTACCTCAACCTCGATCACAACTCAACCAAGATCACCTCTACACTAGAGGGATAGCACAGCCTATAAACAAGGCTTAAGGAGATATATCAGACTCCTAACCATATAAGGGTCACATCTAGACCCAAAGGGATCCAAAGGATGAACCTCAACCTCACTCATAACCTAACGATCCTCAGAAGCCATACAAGGTATAAACCGATCATAACCATCATCAAACTCAACCTCACACATCTAGCATGATCCTAAACCTTCATACTAGGAAAGGAGGGAACAAAGGCACCCTAAGGATGGACTAGAAGCAACACACACTGATAACACGATTTATAGCATACTTTTAGGTGTAGATTTAGATAGATTTCTCGCTCAATCATGCATGATCTAGCATTAGTCCAAGACGTTTTGCACTCAAAACATGTATTTTGTCGAGATAGACGTCTACACGGATTTGTGTGCGTTTTGTAGGTATTTCGGGAAGTTTAGAGCTAAAACGATGCGTTTAAGGATCGTTCATTTAGATGACACGACCTCGGACTCACTAGGACAAAAGCCAAGGGCTAAGGAGGACTCATGGAACCTTGCCAACACAAACCATGCACCAAACCACAGCTTAATGATCCAAGGCGAAGTTTCTGCATAGAATCACGGTTCTCTGAAGAACCACGGCCGTGGAAATGACCGTGGATTTTGCCAGATTCTCGTGACAGCTGTGCCACGAATCTCATGGTCAGCTCATGAAAGATTTGTTATAAAAGTGGTCCATCATGAGTTGTTTGAGGAGTGGGTAGTTTAGGGGAGCAGCTCATCCATTATCCATTTCCCTCTAACAAATATATTCTCAAAAGAAGAAGATTTTTTCTAGGAAGGAAAGTGTCAAAGAGAAGAAGAAGGATTCCATTGAAGAGGAGAGAAGAACACACACCATAGCTTTCTTGTATTTCGGATTCTATTTCTAGAGATTTGTGAACCTTTGAACCTTCTTTTGGAAGGGTTGTAAGTTGTTCTAATTCCATTTTCAGATTGGTTTTGCTTTTGAAGTTCACTTGTTCATCTCTTTTCTTTCATTATCTTGCAATGGATGTTATGATTTTATGCTTGTTTGCTTTGATTTTCATTATGAATGTTGTAGGCTAAATTGGTGTGGTTCTAGGGTAAGGAAAGGATGGTTATGGCTAGAGATATAATAGGACGGACTTAGAATCACCTTTGGATGACTTTTGCTTATAAACGTAGTTGCTGTTAGAAATCACGGGTAGTTCTTGAAGAACCACGGCCGTGGTTTCGGAAGAACAAACCGTTATTTTCACTGGTTCGAAGGATCTTGCCTTAGACTTATAAAATGTTGAAACCCTAAGTGTTTGTTGAGTTTAACCTACCCTAGGGTGACTTAGTGTAGTGGCTAAGAGTTAGGAAAGACTTACCCGGTAATCCTTGCTCTTAGAATCTAAAATAGCAAACCTTAGGTAATGGTGAGCCTAATAAGCCGCCATTGGATTAGATGTGCTAGCATAGTTGATTAGGACTTCCCTTTCCAAGACTTACCCGGTAAGGAAAGGTTAGATCCCTAATTAACAATCCGGTTTGTGTAGAATTCCTATCCTTAAGATCTTAGAGACTTACCCGGTAATGAGATCTTAGGAGTGGACTAGTTGGATCATGAGACTTACCCGGTAATTGATCCCAAATTAGAAACACTTAATCCCAACATGTCATAGTGAAATCCAAAGAATGAATAGATAACTTGAGTTCTATGCCATAACCGGAATTTCCGACCCCTAGAATCCGTCTTTCTTACCTTGATCATTATCTTGTTTGGATTGTTCATTTGTGCTGAATTTTAGTCTAGTTTGATTGTTTACTTTGCATGAATTGTGATCTTTGATTGATCACCAAAAACCGATCAAAAACAATTGAGGTTTTCATTTCTTTGTTTCCCTCTTTTCTAACCTTAGACCTTCACTAAACCTAATCACAAAACCGAATCAATTTCACCTTAGTCTTTGTGTTCGACCTCGGAATACTATCCATACTACAAACGTCCCGTACACTGCGGGTGCGCTAGAAGTTAGGATAAATATAACGAGTATAAATTTAAGGCTTATTGCGTGCACACTTTTTAGCGTAACAAACACCTACAAAACCGAAGGAAACACCAAGTTGGTGCAGGCAGGAGCATGGGCAACCCTCTGGTGGCGCAGGGGCGGTGCACAGGCCACCGCAGGGGCGGCTACAAGGTAGGCGCAATGTGCAGAGGACACCACTTCAACTCCGTCTTCACTTCTACGCTCGTTCCTTTACTTCTCTTCACTCCAACAGCAACATACATGTGTGCCATACATATATATGCATCAACATAAGCCAAACTTGGCTAAAACAAGATCCAATCCTATGG
Organism: Fagopyrum esculentum; assembly: GCA_033239045.1. Taxonomy (NCBI): domain Eukaryota; kingdom Viridiplantae; phylum Streptophyta; class Magnoliopsida; order Caryophyllales; family Polygonaceae; genus Fagopyrum; species Fagopyrum esculentum. Next base: position 124,056,830 of record BSUD01000003.1, on the reverse strand, counting down.
AAAGCTAAGCTAAGCTAGGGAAAGATAGAAAAGAAGAAGGAAAGAAGAAAGGAAGGTAAAGAAGCCATGTAAACTTACCAAAGCTCTCTAGGAAGTCACACAGCAACAACAACATCCTTAAGCTGGCTCCATAAGGCACAACATCATCAAAAACATCCAAACCAACCAAAGCTAGCAAGATCTCTTACCAAAAGCTCACAACTTAAACAAGATCAACCAAGATGATTCAAAGGAGGAGAAGAGAAGAGAAAGTACGTAAGGAGAGAGAGAGATCTGGAAGTAAACCCTCATCAAAGAGGAGAAGAAGAAGTATAAATAGGATGGTAAAGGGTAAAGCACGAGTCAAAGCAGTCAAAGAAAGCGGCTGCAGCACACAAAGCCGCAGGGGCGGACCTTGTGAGCCGCAGGGGCGTACCAAGCTAGGCGCAGGGGCGCCTCCTGGGTCACGCAGGGGCGGCTCAGGCAATAGCCTGGCCCCTCTGCTCCCTCTCTCAGTTCTCAGCAACTAGGCTCTTACACTGTACATTATAGGACGGGATCAGGTTTTGTTTTTCTTTTGTTGTTTCCCTTTTGTTTTGAACCCGGCTGTGGAGCTTTTGTGTTTTCTTTTGGTTTGAACCTTTGGTTTTATATTAAGTTTTGATTTTTATTCGTCTGTGCCTTGTTGTAAGATCTGTTTGTTGTTGCTACTCTGAGGGTCGGGACCCATTGTGCGGTCCTATCCCGTAGCGCTTCAAGTTCCCAGAACTTGGGGTGTTACAATTGTCATACCCAAGAATTTTACATTTAGTCCGCTTTTTCTCTGTTTTTTCGGATAGCATATTTACAAAAGCTCTTTCTAAGATGGTTGCATAGTTAATGTAAAAGATAGAACCAATAGAATAGGCATATACACGGACTAATACGCAAGGAGATACTGGTTTCCCTTACCCATGCTCAAATGGGTATATTATAGCTCAGATGTCTCTCAAAGCCTTTTCATAAACAACTTGTTGTTAGTATCTCCAACCATAACCTGTACACGTGAAGCAAACATCATTTTATCAGAATGATGCATCCGAATAAAGTAAATAGATGGAAAAAACAGAAGCAAATCATTAATGACATAAGATGTACACTTTTTCTTAACAAAAGGCTTGTTGACATAACCAATAGAAAATTCAATGCGGTTTTTGAATACAAGACAATCATAAATCAGTGATTAATCCAACAGATTTCAAGAAAATTTACTGAACTCGATAAGCATTACTAATTTCTATTTCATAAGAAGACACTTAAAGAAATTCAGAAATCTAACCTTAAATTTCAAGCAAATTTGCTTAACTCTTTTTTTAGGTGTGAAGTAAATTTGCTTAACTCTTTTTTTAGTGTGAAGTAAATTTGGTTAACTTTGTCTGCTTCATATTGGAACATAAGCTAAGCATACCATAAATTTTATAGAGAAAATTAAAAACTACCTCAAATTACAGCTAGAGGATAGGTAAATGAGACTTATCAACCCTTAATAAGTCAAACCTTGTGGGAAATCCATAGTTGCAAGATAAAATGACACCAACATCAAATGACAAAAAAATTAAAAAAAATGACAACAACATAAAACAAGAAAAATGACAACATAAAAATTGACAAGGTTTGACTTCCATTTCGGGCTTTATCAATATAAAGTAGAAGTCAAAAATATGAGGGCACCAAACATAATTTCTCTATATTTAATTATTATTTAAATAAGTCTCAAAAACTCGAGTTAGGTCATGGGTAGATTATGTGTCGGATGATGTTTTCTATTATTTTTATCCGATCAACCATTGATAGACACTACATTTAAGACTAGATCCTTACAAAGCAAATTACAAGACGTACCTATTATATTAAGGGACATGTTACAACACGGGAGTGGAGGGACATTTATTATGCAATTGATGCGGGGTCTAAGCCGCGATTTCATGATCTAGATTTAAAATCCATGACAATCTCAGAGGAGGAGTCTCAGTGGTAAATCTCGGACGAGATTTCTACCAAGGGACCGAGATTTCTTAAAACTCGAACAAAATAACGTGAGTTTGATGGATTGATAATAGATAGATAAGAAGATAATCATCTGGAATGAAATTGATGGAAATATAGGAAGATACAAACCAAGGTATTCCCGCAAAGAACCTTGACCAATTATGTGTCAAAACTCCTTAACGAAGAGTTTACTTTAACCCCCACTTCTTTAACCTTACACAAGCCTTCTAAAGAAGACAAGCACAAGGAGGGAACAAAAATTGACCAGGAGCACCAATCTTTAAGAAGATTAACAAACACAAGCACAACCTAGCAAGGACTCACAACGATACAATCAAAGGCTCTCGCTTTTGATTGAATAGGAATAAATAAAACACAAACTTCGTAAGCAAAGCTGCGAGTTGACGCAATATTGTGGAAATATCAATCAAATCAAATCCCCCTAATAATATCCCCTTCTAAGACTATTTGTAGGGAAGATTCTCCTACAAAATATAAGAAATCTAGCTAAAAGATAGGATCGAAAATCAACAAATACCTTTAGAATGTTTTAGAGCCTTAAAGGTATTAAAATAATAGAAATTATCTATAACTAAAAAGATCACGGCTGAATCTTATTACTCTCGACAGGAGCCAACTCTCGGTCAATATTTGTAGAAATCTCGGGCAAGATTTTGGTCCTTAGGGCCGAAATTTCTTCATTGAAGCTTGTTCATCTTCCTAGTGACTTCCTATGTTTGTTGGGTAATCCTGGTTCTTGTATGGTCCTTCTATAATAGTCAATCATGTCACTAAAGGAGACCTAAATATAAATGAGGTCTCTTTAAGTGTACATGTTTCCAATAAACTAGCAACTTTTTCATATATGGTTTTTGCCCTTGCCCTAGTGATAGCTCCTTTCATGGTAGGACTCAAAGATGATGTGACTACGTTATCCTTCAATGCCTTAGTCCTTGATCTTGTAAGGGGACCTTTAGGTGGTGTTGGAGATGGTCCCTCATCATACTCCCCTTATTGAAAAGGATTCGTCCTCGAATCACGAACATACTCATCTCAAAAGGACTCAAGTCTCCTACATTGAAGGTCTTGCTTACCCCATACTCAGTTGGAAGCTCCAAGACATAAGCGTTGTCGCCAACCTTACGCTTCACACAAAATGGTTCATCTCCTCTTGGAGATAACTTATAATTCCTCTTCTCCGGAAATCGCTATTTCCTTAGGTGCAACCAAAGTAGATCTCCTAGCTTGAATAACACTTCCTTGCGATTCTGATTGGCTTTAGATGCCACGGTTTTCCCTTTGGTTTCCAGTCATATGTGTGTCTTCTCATGCAATTCCTTTATGAATTCAACCTATTTGCTTGCAATGAAATCTACTCGCTCCTCGATAGGCAACGGTATAAGATCGAAAAGGGTCAAAGGATTCAAACTATAGACACACTCAAAAGGTGTTACATTAGTAGATGAATGCAAGGTACGATTATAAGAAAATTCTACATGTGGTAAAACATCCTCTCAAGTATACAAATTATATTTTAAAAAACTCTCAAAATAGTACTTAAAGTCCTATTAATGACTTTTGTTTGACCATCCATTTGAGGATGACGAGAGGTTGAAAATAGCAACCTTGTACCTAGCTTTCCTCAAAGAGTCTTCCAAAAGAAACTAAGAAATTTAACATCCATATCGCTCACAATAGTCCTTGGTACTCCATGTAACCTAACAACTTCTCTAAAGTACAAACTAACCACATTATAAGCATCATCGGTCTTATGACAAGCAATAAAGTGAGCTATTTTAGAAAAGCGATCAACAACCACAAAAATAGAATCTCTCCCCTTCTTAGTCCTAGGTAATCCTACAACAAAGTCCATACTAATATCAAGCCATTGTGAAGTAGGTGTAAGTAAGGGAGTATACAAACTATGTGGCTTTAATCTACACTTAACTTTCAAACTCACAATGCATCTCTTAAGCATGTTTTCAACATCTTTAAGCATATGAGGCCAATAGAAATGTGAATGCATCATTTGATAAGTCTTATCTCTCCCAAAGTTTCTCATTAAACCTCCCATGTCAGCTTCCTCAACCATTAATAGTCTGAGAGAACATCTAGGAATACATACTTTATCTTCATGGGACAAAAATCCTTCGAAAATATAGTATTTATCACGCAACAGTGGCAAGTCTCGGTCAGAATCTCGGGCGAGATTTCTAGAATATGGCCGAGATTTACACTGCGTATAAATATCACCAAAATCAATGTCATTCACGTATACATCCTTAATATAATAGAAACTTAATACCTTAGAATCCATGATGGTGATCAAGGAATATCTCCTAGAAAGGGCATCAACAACAACATTGTCTTTTCCTTTCTTATACTTGATGATATATGGAAATGTTTCTATAAACTCCATCCATCTACCATGCCTCCTATCCAACTTATCTTGACTCCTACAATGCTTTTAGGGATTCATGATCGGTTCTAAGGATGAATTCATTAGACCAAAGATAATGTTGTCATATCTTGAAAACTCGAAATAAAGCATATAGTTCCTTATCATAGGTCGAATAATTCAAACATGATCCTTTCAATTTCTTACTAAAGTAGTCGAGGGGATTAACTTCTTGCATGATCACTCCTTCAATTCCAATTCCTGATGCATCACACTCAACCTCAAATGGTTTAGTGAAATCTGGAAGTGCTAGAAGTGGTGCATGTGATATATAGTTGCTTCTTCAACTCCCTTAAATGCTTTCTCTTGAGATTCTCCCCACTCGAATTCTACTTGCTTCTTTGTGAGACACGTGAGGGGGATGCAATGATGCTAAAGTCTCGTACAAAATGTCTACAAAACGTTGCTAGTCCATGAAAGGAATGAACATGTCCGATTGTGGTAGGTGTAGGCCATTCTTGTATGACTTTAATCTTCTCTTTGTCCACCTCCAGACCTCTTGTACTCACTACAAATCCAAGGAAAACAACTTGATCAATACTAAACTTACATTTCTTAATATTAGCATATAAAGATTTAATTCTAAGAGTTCTGAGTACTCCCCTAAAATGTTCCTCATGCTTCTCAAGGGACTTGTTGTAGATGAGGGTGTCATCGAAGTAGACAACCACAAACTTTCCGATGAAATAGTTTAAGACATGATTCATTAACCTCATGAAAGTGCTAGGAGCGTTAGTTAAACCAAATGACATAACCAATCACTCATAAAGACCAAACTTAGTCTTAAATGTCGTCTTCCATTCATCTCCTTCCCGCATTCGGATTTGATGATAACCGCTCTTGATAACAATCTTGGAAAAAGATGTAGCTCCAATAAGTTCATCTAGCATGTCATCTAATTTGGGTATGGGATGACGATACTCAATAGTAACATTATTGATTGCTCTACAATCAACACACATTCTCCAATTATTGTCTTTCTTGGATACCAAGAGTACTAGAACCGCACATGGACTCAAGCTTTCTTGAACATAGCCTTTATTCAAAAGCTCTTGCACTTGATTTTGAACTTTCTGGCTTTCCTGCGGACTCATCCTATATGATGGACAATTAGGAAGTGTAGAACCTGGGATGAAATCAATTTGATGCTCAATGCCTCGAAAAGGTGGAAGACCTGCATGAATCTCATCCGGTAATACGTCACTAAACTCATCCAAAGTCCTTAAAATGTTTTGAGGTAAGTTAGCCTTGACTTTATCACTCAAAGTTATAAGGCTCTTGCATAGGCTCAACAAAGCAGTATCTACAGGAACACAATCATCAAGAAACTCCCGTTTGGATGCTAAAAGGACTCGATTATTAACTAGAGAAGGAATCTCGGTCAATAAATCGTGGGCAAGATTTTGTGTCAAGGCCAAGATTCTACACTGGATCGTGATTTCTATGAATTAGGGAGAGATTCTTCATATCTCGGGCGAGTTTCTCTGTTTTGCCCGAGATTTCTTCTCTAGAAGGTGTTTCTCGTTCATTTTCCTTGCGTTTCTCCTTCTTCTTGTCATAATGTTCTGCAATCTGCAAGGGAGTCATAGGATTAAGAGTGATTGTTTGTCCATTGAACTCAAAAGAATGTTTGTTAGTAAAACCGTCATGTTTGACCTTTCTATTGTATTGTCATGGGTGTCTTAATAAGATATGACATGCTTGCATAGGCACAACATCACATACAATAATACTCTCATATTTTCCTAAGGTGAAAACAAACTTAGCTTGTCTATTAACTTTCAATTCTCCACAATCATTCATCCAATGCAATTTATAAGGCTTAATATGATAGAAAGTAGTGATTTGTAACTTAGTTGTAAATTCATCACTAACAATGTTGCAACAACTACCACCATCAATAATCATATTGCTCACTTTTCCTTGAAGAAGACATCTAGTATAAAAAAAGGTTTTCCCTTTGATTATCCTCACATGGGGCTATCTTAGCATGTAAAGTTCTCCTAGCAATTAAAGATTCTCCACGCTCATACTCACAACCTTCATCACTTTTACTAGCAATATCATGATATCGCTCTTCCTCACTTTCATACTGTCCTTGTTGATTTAGAAATTACACCCTTTTATTAGGACAATCTCCCATGTAGTGACCTCTACCTTGACTTTTAAAGCATACAATATCTCTAGATCGTCAAGTAGAGTTAGAAGTGCTCGCTTTATTATCCTTTGAAGTCTCCTTCAAAGGGTGAGACTAAGTAGAAGATTTATGGGCTGTTGGATACGGATTTGGTCGTTTGCTCTCATCTTTTTGTGAATCTCGGGCATTATCTTGGCCGAGACTTGGTTGTTTTGGCCGAGATTTCCTCTTTGGGTTCCATGAACTCGATTGTTGGTTCCGTCATTTGATCTTCGTCTCTACCTTTATAGCCAAATGTAGTAAGCTAGTCATTGTAGCATATGAATATAAATAAATTTCATTAGCTCACGAAGGATGCAAATTTCTTAAAAATCGATCCACAATGGACTCCTTAGCATATTGAACGTTATGTTTTACCATCGTCATCTACATGGTGGTATATACTTTCTCTACATCATAGAACCTTGCTTGATGTAAGATCCTAGGTTTTTGCCTTCACCGCCCCTGCGGTGAAGAGGGCCGCCCCTAGCGGCCAGCCGCCCTTGCGGCTGTGAGATCTGCCCCTGCGGATCGTGCGACAGATCGCGCCGATCTGTTTTCGTCGTTTTATCTTTCTTCGATAGATAGAACACCCGATATTCTATCTTATGGGCCGGTTTCCTTGTTTTCTTTCTAACCCTAGACACCCTTTCCATCTATCGTTCCAGCTCTCCTATATATTATCTTCCTTCTCTCTTTTTTCCCGTTCCTTGCTATCGCCTTCAAACCTTAGAGAGCTACAGCCGTCCTTTGCTTCCTGCAACTTCGCTGAACGTGTAAGTTCATTCCTTCCTGGTTCTTCCTCATGTTCTTACAGTGTTGCATGTCTTCTCCTTCTGTTTTGGTTTCTCCCTTGCGTTCCTTTCTTTTCTTCTCCTCCAAGGATCAAGCATGAGCCTTGATTCTTGTGGAGTGTTCCGTTGTTGACCCTTCGTTGTTCTCAGGCTCTCTGGAGTGGAGTCTCGACGTGTTAGAACCAAAGGTTCGAGCTTTGGTTGCCCCTGCTGTGAGATCTGTCAAAGAGAAGCCCGACAGTAGCTTTTGACGAAAATTTGCCCCTGCGCCTGCACAAAGACGCCTATGCGCCTCTATTCAGCCACCCCTGCGCATCTGCCTAACCGCCCCTGCGGTTTTCTTGCAGTAGCTCCCGTCTTTGGTGAGTTGCTTCCTTCCTTCCTTTCCTCACTCCTTCCTTGGTTCCTTATGGTTGTTCCTTGTCCCCCTGAGTTGTTGTAAGACTAAGGTTGAGCCCTTAACATGTGTTGATCTCTTAGAGATCTTTGAGACTAGAAGTCATAGACTTCTAGCAACCGTTTATTTCCTGATTCGTGTTGCTTGTTCGTACATGCTTTCCTTGCTCCTTTCCTAAGGGAAACTGAGTTTCCTTGTGTGTCCTCTGAGTTATTCGTTGATCTCTTGTGTTACCTTCGTGTGAGGTAAGTCCTTTGGACTTACTTAGCTTCATTCCGCGTATTAGTTGGATTGTTTTGGCTTGTTTGTGTTGCTATCATGTTTATAACGGATAATTGGAAATAGGATTCACCCTTGTTACCCTTAACTGGCCCAAGTGTATTATAACCGGGCGGTGACCACTTGTCTAGTTCTACAGGAGACTAGAATGTGCTCTTGCAATCCAGACCTGTAGGTAACGGATAGTACTAATCTATTCCTATTGGTAGACGGAAGCGGAGGCGAGTTTCGGGAGATTCTCGTGTGAAAAAAAAGTTGAATTAGTAATGGATAACCTTAATGAAAGATAATAACCGGTTGATGTGTAAGCATGCTATGTGTTTTCTTTACCTTATCTGTGTTTGTGCCCTTACACTCTTGCTTATACCTAGAATGTTAGCTAACGGTTTATACCGTCGTTGTAGATGTTCCACACATTCAGGATGCTGCTGAGTGATCCGGATGGTGTGGTCAGTCGGGGTTCCCGTACATTATAGGACGGGATTGGGTTTTGTTTCGTTTGTTGTTTCCCTTTTTTTTGACCCGGCTGTGGAGCTTTTGTGTTTTCTTCTGTTTGAACCTTTGGTTTTATATTAAGTTTTGGTTTTCATTCGTATGTGCCTTGTTGTAAGATTTGTTTGTTGTTGCTACTCTGAGGGTCGGGACCCATTGTGCGGTCCTAGCCCGTAGCGCTTCAAGTTCCCAAAACTTGGGGTGTTACAATATGGTATCAAATCCAGGTTGGCAACAATGACACTCGAAATCTTCTACAGGTCGGATTGATAAATAAATAGAACCCGCAAGGGGTCTAACGTTTTCAAAAGGGGGTTTTTTTTTTAACCTTTTGGTCTGGGATAGATGTACGGGCGACCACCACTACCTCCGCGGATCTCAACAGTGTAGTTTCTTTCGTGTTGGCCTTTATATGTGCTTTTTCTAGACTTTTGTTTTAGCTGTAACGTGGCCTTATATCTATATATGTAGTCTTATATATCTATCCTTATAGTAGATGGTGCGTACTAGAGCTACATCTGCTATGGGGCGAGGAAGGGGTCGACTACCACTTCCACCTGCCGTCCGTGGACGAGGACGTGCAGGAAGACCTCCACTAGCTAGAGGTCAGGGCCAAGTCCCAGTCGCTGATCCGCCTATCGCCGAGGCGTTTGCTGAAGAGGTTGTTGAGAGCATTGTTCCTGAGGCTGGAAATGGGACCGCTGTTCGCCACTTAGCGTGCGTGCAAATAAGCTTTAATTATAAAACTAGAAATCAAGCAAGCGAACCCGCAGTGTACGGATCGATATAGTTAAGCAAAACTTCCAAAGTATCGAACATAGGGATTTGGGGGGTTAAATCCAGTTAAGATAATTGTCAAGCGAGTAAATGTTTGAGCTTTTGTAAATATTGGGAAAACAACAATCCTAAAGATCCAGGAATCCAGCTGTGGCAATCGATTCAAGATATACTAAGGACAGAGTTGAGGTATGCAAAGGTATACGAATGTAAGGCAATGTACGGTGAAGTTTCAAGACCTTATATGATTCACCCAAAGGTACTCTCTATAAAGGTTGTTGAGGATTCAGTATAGAAAGGTTCTAAAGGTAAATGTTAACGTCAAATACCCAAACTTTTAATCCAATGATCAAGACTAACTAAACCGATTAAGGTTGTGACACTCGAAATCGAGGTAGAAGTTGTTGAGGCTTCACTACCACCTAGAAAAGGCAAGCCAAGACTAAGTTAAAGCAAATCTTTAACTTTGGATTAAATTAAAAGCAAGGTTCATAACTAACACAAAATTACGGGTAGTTCTTGAGTTCCACGGTCGTGGAAGCTCAAGAACAAACCGTGGATTGGGTTCGTCGGCGATTCTCTCTAACTCTCAGGATCCAATCTGTTTACGATTGATCTATCATCATCTAAGCCACAACTATCAACCCTTCACCTTAGAATTGCTAAAGGGTTTTAGCCAACAACAGTCATATTGATATCAAATTCAAGATTAAAAAGAATGAAAGATGAAAACTTCCGAAAAACTTCAATAACCTTCAAACCAATCTCAAATCCACAAATATCAATGATAATGCAACTCATATTTGGAATGAACACAAACAAGTAACTATTCTAGGTAAGAACGAAGAATGGGATGTCAATCCGCCTTCTAATCAAACTAAGAACAAAGTATGAAATCTCCTTACTAACAATCTTCCAAATCTTCCAATCTTCGCAAAATCTCCAACTTTTCGTCAATCCGGAAATCTCAATAGGGCAAAGCGCAATCTCCCAACGGCCGTCTAAGCGAAGGCGTAAACTAGGGTAAGCAGAGGTGACGGAATCTCCTTCCTTCCGTCCTTATATAGACCCAAATAAAATGCGTCTTCGGCCCATGTACTTAGAAGATCGTGGCTTAAAATATTGCGTAAAAGATCGTCAAGATCACGGTCGTGGAAGGGTTCCACGCCCGTAATTTAGAGCGTGGAGTTGGATCACGGTTTGTCACAACTCTCCACGGTCGTGTAAGTTGCTGGAATGCACCACGCTTGTCTTGCCAAGGTTCCACGGCCGTGGATTAGAGCGTGGACTCTAATACGGTCGTAATTTAGAGCGTGGAACGTACATAGCTCGTAATTTCCTTTGTTTTCGTGTCATTCTTCATCCTATCATCTTCCTTAGCTCCTAGTGATGTCCTCAATCCTTGGACATGCTCAATCTATGTCCATTCTTCTTCAATCCGTTCGGTTTTAGCTCTTAATCGCCTACAATCAACACAAAGCTTATGTAGACCTCTATATCGACAAAATAGATAAACTAACTCACAAATGCTTCCATGCTTTATCAATGACTACCAATATGGATGAAATACACTTAGAAAACGTGCCTAAAATATCACACTATTTTATGCTAACAAATAACCCCATACTTGTCACTTGCTTGTCCCCAAGCAAGGTCTTTCAAAAGCTTTAAAACTCAAGTTAGGATAAAATATGTGTACACTTCCAAAGCAAAACTTCCTTTAGATGAATGTGCTTTCTAATCAATAGATCATTCTCAAATTTTGCTTCATTCATTTATAAGACTTTCATACACATAACCAAAGAGTAAAGGGTAAAGAAAGCTCATGAACTAATCAAACTTCCATGTAAACATCATAACCTTCAAACATTATCAAAATCAATCATAAGAAACTTCAATTTAGATCACCAAGTCATATAATATTCTCTTGATCTTAAGGACTTTCAAATAAGGTCTAGAACGCGGAAAGGGAGGGAAAACTTTAGGGAATGTGGTGCATGAATCCGGGAAAGTGGATAACTACTCTTTTCTTTTTCTCTTGCGGTTTCCGCAGCACTTTCAACTTAGAGCTTCGCTCTCTTCTTTTCAATTCATTTTTTGACTTTACTTTTGGAGTCATGGATAGAGGTGCACAAAAACCGAAGCCTAGGAGATTGGCGTTTCTCATTTTTACGAGATGCCTCAAACCCTTGATGCACATACCATAATCCGCTAGGAATATCGCTCAACCCGACTTTGGCAAGACACAAACACCCGGCTATGTGAATGGTGCCGAGTTACTCATCATCATGATTGACTTCCCCAAACCTATAATTTCTTTCTATTCTTTTGAATGCAAAATATTGCTTTCATGGCCCTCCCACATCAAACATGCCTTATTTTTTTTCATTCAACTCCTCCAAATTCCCGGATAGGTAAAGGAGGTCATTATTTCAATGAGGGGCTAAATGATCAAAGAAAGAAGAAAGAAAATCGAATTGCCTTAATCATCTCAAAAGAAGCATAAGAACTTATTATGTGATTTCAACCTTAATTCCTCAACATGATTTAAGCAACATTCATCACATTATGAAATTTGCAAAAGAGGGATAATCAACTCATTCAATTTCTTTTCAATTCACTATTTGTTTAAGCATGCGATTGTCATCAAAACTCAATTCACAAGTGGTGATTATCATAGAAATCATCTCTATCCTTAGAAGCACAAAATTTTCAAAACTTTTCAATTTTTATGGGTTTTTCAAACGCTTTTTCATGCAATGCAATAATGAAACGTGCAATAATAGAATGAAACATGCAAGGTAGTCTCGATAAAGCATACAAAGTGAGTAAGAGTTATTACAAACTATTATTCACACCCCACCCCATACTTGGAACAAACATTGTCCCTAATGTTCAAAGAAAAGAAAAAGAAGAAAAGAAAGAAAGAAAAAGAACTCACAAAACGGTGGTGGAGCGGCTAAAACGTCGATCATCAAATGTCATCACTGCGGTGCCGGTGGAGGTGGAAACGGGGAGAAGCTGGAATCATAGTACCGCCCGAACTGCTGGCGGTAAACATCTCTCATCATGTGGTCCAGATCATCAGCTCGTGCATCTCTAGCATCTGCACGGATCTCCAAAGCTCCAACCCTGCTGGAAAGGTCGGTAGCCCACTCTGGCAACTGCTCATGCCAACCAGGCGGCTGGCTGTACCACGCCGGTGCATCTGAAGGTGCTGGTGCTGGTGGTGGCTGTGACTGCCAAGTCGGTGGAGCTCCCATCCAATCTAGCTGCGTCTTGTACCAAGCAGGAGGATCCGCCATCCAAGTCGGCCTCTCGCTCACACTAGCACGGCGAGAGGAAGAGCCAGATGCTCTAGCAGGGCGGGGAGAATGTCTAGGCATGTCAGGAACTACATCCGGCTGATCCGGGAATGTACCAAAGTCCTGCTCAACTCCTCCTCCTCCCTCATAATCATCTCCACCTCCCATCTCCTCCTCTACAACTAGTGGTGGTGGAACATAAGGAGGGGCTACCAATCTGTTCGCATGCATGACAGCGAACGTCACCTTCCAATTATGGCGTCCAGCCATAATGGAATACTCGGGGAGCCACTCAATCCCTCTCCCGGTCCTACTCTCCCATGGCATAGCAGCATATGGTGGACCTCTATGGGTGGAGAAGATGATGCCTCTAGTCATGAGGCTATGTAGTCCTAGGGGTGTAGCAGCAATACGTGTGCAAGCAGAGAAATCTACCCCTAACTGTCGAGCCAGGTGGGTGACCATCCCACCGTATCCAATATTACCAGCCCTCTTATTCTTTAGCTTGCTCATAGTAGCAGCTAAGAGGGTGGCACAATCTGCAGGTCTACCGTATAGCATACAGTAGAGAAGGAAAAGCTCATCTGTCTTGATTTTCTGAGGTGTCTCCGTCCTAGGGAAGAGACACTCAGAAAGTACCTTGTAAGCAATCTTCAAGGCTAGGTGATACATCAACCTAGCCTTGGTATCAGCTGGCTGCCAGCGGTCCTCGTTAGCGTAGATCATCGCGATCTCTTCCCAAAAATCCTTGGCGTACACGCCACTGGGGAAACGACCATTGAAGGTCTCGTGGAACCCAAAGAAAGCTCCAAACTCCCTGATGGAGAACTCATAATCTCTTTCTATCAGCCGGAAAGAGACAGTCCTATCCACATGACTGTGCTCAAAGGAAACTACAAACTCCCTCGTAATCTCCTCATAAGCATCTTCCCGAATAGCGGAGAAGATGATAAAGCCGGCTCTATCTAAAAGCCAAGTAATGTCTCTTATCACATGTAGAGGCTCTAACTCCTCAAGCAATAGGTACCTAGGTCCTATGATCGTTCTCTTATGGATCTTCTCTAAAGCATCGAGATGATCCTCATGGATGGTAGGGATCCTAGGGCGAGGTGGTGATGGTGATGATGGAGGTAAAGGGGATGAAGGGGGTGGTGCTCTAGAAGAGGAAGAGGGGTTGCCTTTCCTTTTCTTGTTCTTATCCTTATCCTTGTTCTTATCCTTGTCCTTGTTCCTACCGGACACTCTCCTTACAAAATCCATAATCTGTCAAAAACCACGGTTTGTTCTTAGAATTCCACGGCCGTGGAACGTACAGTGACCGTGGTTTGTCTCGAAAATTCTCAAAACTCAACAACAATTCACCAAACTCAGCAGCAAGCAGTCCTAGACTAATTTCTTCCAATTCCAATCAGTTATCCTACAAATTCTATCAAAAACAAAGCCGAATCGACAAAGAGAGAGAAAGAGCCAAAAACCTAGGTTTTCGGATTTTGTAATCCGAATTGTGGCTTCTCCGGTGATTTGTCGTTCGAATTGTTGCTTGGATCTTGTAGGTGATTGGATTTGCTTCAGTTTAGGTCAAAGAATCGTCAAAAACGATTAACGTATGAAGATTTTAGAGAAGGGGCGTGGAATCGGCGAAATAGGGCGTGGAATGGGTTTTTGGTTTGTGTTTTGTGAAGAACGTGGTTTATATAGTGGCCGTCAAAATTTTTGAAAACCACGGTCTATCGGGGGGTTCCACGGCCGTGGAAATGTACGGAACCGTGGTTTTGGTGATTTTTCTCAGGCTTTTGGAAATTACGGTCACTGTAGCTGTCATGACCGTGGTTTAGGCCGTGGAACTCTCTGTAATGCTCCAAAGTCCAAGTTTCGTCACTTTTCTTCAAACTTTCTCTTCCCCTTTCCTTTTCCACTGTTCCTACATCCAAAAACTCGAACATACCGAAAGGTATCGAAGGCAAAACAAAGCAAAAACGTCTAAACTAAACTAATCTATGAATCAAAAACAAAAAACGACAATGCAATACCTTGGGTTGCCTCCCAAGAAGCGCTTTGTTTAAGGTCCGTAGCTAGATCAGATTCGCACTTACTCGAGTGCGGTGGGCGCGAACTCTTCAGCTTGAAGTTCCGGTGTATACTTCTTGAGTCGTTGACCGTTCACCTTAAAACTTCCGCCCGTTTCACCCCATACTTCAAGTGTGCCATGGGGAAAAATACGTTTGATTAGAAAAGGTCCGGTCCAACGAGATTTAAGCTTACCTGGAAAGAGACGAAGCCTCGAATTGAAGAGGAGAACTTGATCTCCTTCTTTGAAGTCCTTTGGAATGATATGCTTATCATGTCAACGCTTTGCTCTTTCTTTGTAGATCTTGGCGTTTTCGTAAGCATTCAAGCGGAGTTCTTCAAGCTCATTTAGGTCCAAGAGACGCTTCTCTCCCGCTTCCTTCATGCTGAAGTTCAACCACTTAATTACCCAAAACACCTTGTGCTCCAACTCTACCGGTAAATGACAAGACTTCCCATACACAAGGTTGTATGGTGTAGTTCTGATGGGAGTCTTATATGCACTCCGGTACGCCCACAATGCGTCATCTAGCTTCAAAGACCAATCCTTCCTAGTCCTTGAAACCGTCTTCTCTAGGATTCCTTTGATCTCCCGGTTTGAGATCTCAACTTGTCCACTAGTTTGTGGATGATAAGGGGTGGCGATCTTGTGAGTCACCCCATACTTAGCTAGAAGAGCTTCAAAGCGCCGGGCAATGAAGTGAGAGCCTCCATCACTAATGATAGTCCGTGGTGTCCTAAATCGTGGGAAGATGGTCTTGTTAAAGAACTTAACCACAACCATGGCATCATTGGTGGGAGAGGCAATCGCTTCAACCCATCTTGAAACATAATCAACCGCTAAAAGTATGTATTGGTTACCACAAGATGATGGAAATGGTCCCATGAAGTCTACTCCCCAAACGTCAAAGATCTCCACCTCTTGGATGTTGTTGAGAGGCATCTCATTCCTCCTAGAGATATTTCCTGTTCTTTGACAAGCATCGCAGCAAGAAACAAAGGTTTGCACATCTTTGAATAGTGTAGGCCAAAAGAATCCAGATTGCAATACCTTAGCGCTAGTCTTGTTCGAACTAGCGTGTCTTCCACGAGGTAGTGAATGAGAATGGCGGATGACACTTTGCATCTCATCTTCCAGCACACATCGCCGAATAATGTCATCCGGACCTCTCTTAAAGAGGAGAGGTTCATTCCAAAAGTATTCTCGAACATCCTTAAAGATCTTCTTTCTTTGTGCGTAGGATAATCCGGGCGGTATTTCCTGACAAACCAAATAGTTAACAAATCAGCAAACCATGGTTCGTTACCTTTGGAGATCACATCGATGCACTCCTCTATGATATGTAAATGCTCGTCCGGGAAGGAGTCATCTATAGGTAGATGGTCGTCCTCTAGATGTGTTAGACGACTCAAATGATCCGCAATAGAATTTTCCGAACCCTTCTTGTCGCGGATCTCTAGATCGAATTCTTGTAGGAGAAGAATCCATCTAATTAGCCTTGGCTTCGCATCCTTCTTTGCAAGGAGATACCGGATCGCAACATGAACCGTGTACACAATCACCTTTGCACCTACAAGATAAGAGCGAAATTTGTCAATTACATATACAATAGCTAGAAAATCTTTTTCGGTAGTGGCGTAGTTGAGCTGCGCCTCATCTAGCGTCTTGCTAGCGTAGTAGATAGCGTGGGTTCGTCCTTCCTTCCTTTGTCCAAGGACAGCTCCTATAGGTACGTCACTTGCGTCACACATAACCTCAAAGGGAAGATTCCAATCTGGAGGTTGGATAATCGGAGCTGAAATTAGAGCTTCCCGAATCATATTAAACGCATCCAAGCATTCCTGCGAAAACTCAAAAACTGCATCCTTCATCAATAGATTAGTTAGCGGTTTTGATATTTTTGAGAAATCCTTTATGAAGCGCCTATAAAATCCAGCATGTCCTAGAAAACTTCTTATCCCTTTCACCGAAGTTGGGGAAGGAAGCTTTTCTATTGTCTCTATTTTAGCTTTATCCACCTCAATCCCTCTACTAGATATTAAGTGTCCTAATACAATGCCTTCCTTCACCATGAATTGACACTTCTCCCAATTAAGAACTAGGTTAGTATCTTCACACCTTTATAACACAAGAGCAACGTTAGAAAGACAATTGTCAAAAGAGGAACCATAAACGGAGAAGTCATCCATAAAAACCTCCATGATTTCCTCTATGTATTCGGAGAAAATGGCCATCATGCACCTTTGAAAGGTGGCTGGGGCGTTGCAAAGCCCGAACGGCATCCTCCTATAGGCAAACGTACCCCACGGGCACGTGAATGTGGTCTTCTCTTGATCATCCGGGTGTATCGGAATCTGAAAGAACCCACTATAACCGTCAAGATAGCAAAAGTGCGAATGTTGTGTTAACCTTTCAAGCATTTGATCGATGAAGGGTAGTGGGAAGTGATCCTTCCTCGTTGCGTTGTTTAGCTTGCGGTAGCCTATGCACATCCGCCATCCTGTTACGGTTTGGGTAGGAATGAGTTCGTTATTCTTGTTGGTGATGATCGTCATTCCTCCCTTCTTCGGAACCACTTGTACGGGACTCACCCAATTGCTATTGGAGATAGGGTAGATGATACCTGCATCAAGCAATTTAAGAATTTCCTTCTTGACAACCTCCTTCATGGTCGGATTTAACCGCCTTTGAGGTTGCCGCGAAGTCCTAAAGTCCTCTTCCATTAAGATCTTGTGCATGCATAGGGAAGGTTTGATTCTACTAAGTCTTCTATAGTATATCCTAAAGCTTTTCTATGTTTCTTAAGGACAACCATAAGTTTACTATGTTCATCTATGCTTAAATCGGAACTAACAATAACCGGAAAGGTAGAATTAGGTCCAAGAAATGCGTACCTTAGATGTGTAGGGAGTGGCTTTAGTTCCATCACTATCGGAGTCTCCAATGGGTCTTGAGGAGCATCCGATGTTTCCTTAGAAGTATCTAAGGATGTAGAAGGTGTTGGAGAAGGATCAAGAGAAGTTGAGGAAGAGACACAATTGCCTTCGGAATCACCCAAAATTACGGCCTCTCTGCATCCTCCACGGCCGTAATTTTGGGCGTGGAAAATGTTTACTGTTGCTCTGTTCTCTCCACGACCGTGTAAGCCTCTGGAGTGCTCCACGCTTTTGTTGGTGAAATCCACGGCCGTGGAATATAGTGTATGACCGTGGATCCGTACGTTCTCTGCCTCGTCGTGGAGTTTCTCAAACTCCTCTTCACACACTTCTTCTTGTGCTTCTAAGGCTTCAATTGCCTCATTGCACTCCTCTTCTTCCCCTATATCCATTAGACTCATAGTAATAACCTTTTGCAAAGGGTCTTTGAAGAGAATAGCACTTACCTCCTCTCTAGACAACCCTTTTTCATCTTGGATATTGAATATATCCTCATCAAAGATTGGTTCCTTCACTAGAGTGGAAAGAACGAACTCTACCTTCTCTTCTCCTATGTCAAAGGCGAGTCTAGCATTCTTGCAATCGACTATGCAGCCGGATGTTGCAAGAAACGGTCTTCCGAGAATGATCGGGACCGGACTATCTGCAGGAATGTCAAGCACAACAAAATCTATGGGAACATAGAATTTACTAGCTTGACTGGGACGTCTTCAACAATACCGACGGCACGAGTTATGGATTGATCCGCCATGTACAACATCATCTTCACTGGTTTAGGGTCGCCTAAACCGATCTTCCTACATAATGCAAGTGGGATGATGCTCACACTTGCTCCCAAGTCACATAGTGCATCATATGTGACATCTCCCACTCCTATGGGAATACAAATTGACCCCAGATCCTTTAGCTTTGGGGGCATCTTCTCTTTCATGGTCTTGATGAGATCCGAAGAATCCGAACTCATCTTAACCTCTCCAAAATCCTCTAGCTTTCTCTTGTTAGAGAGGATTTCCTTTAGGAACTTACCATAAGCCGGCATACCTACAATAGCGTCATGAAAGGTATATTAATATGCAATTTGCTCATGAGTTCTATAAACTTACCGAATTTCTTGTCTAGACGCGCTCTTACTCTAGATTGCGGGAACGGTAGGGGAGGTTTGTAAGCTGGAGGAGGAACGTAGACATCTTCCTTCTCCTTCCCCTTTTCTTTCTCTTTCTCAACGGGGACTTCTACAAACTTGGGCTGCGGGTCGGTAGTTGTGACTCCGCTCCTAGTTGTGATTGCCATCACCCTTCCTTTTGGGTTGTCCTCCGCCTTTCCTGAAAGTTTCCCTTGATTCCTAGGAACTTCCTCCGCTTGGCTGAACATTTGGTTTTCTAAAACCTTTTGGGCTTTGTCAACCTTAGTAATGTGATCATCAACTTTGATGATGCGAGTCTCCAACCCTTGAAGCTTTCCCAAACATGGGATCGGGCTTCTCTTTCCCCGAAGTACTTCCACCATTAGATGTTTGCCCCTGGCTTTTCAAAGGAGTGGAAGAAGAGGAAGGTGGAGTTAGTGAATTTCCTGAATTGGAAGGATAAGAATTACCGGAATTTTGTTGATTGGAGCGCCAATTGTTGTTGTTTGAACCCCTATTGTTGTTCCAATTGTTGTTCCGATTGTTGTTGATCTTGTTCCAATTATTCCGGTTGTTGTTCCGGTTGTTGCGGTTGGTATTCTCATTACCATTGTGGTTATTGTTGTTGCCTAAATAACCCACATCTTGCTCCTTGTGCTTCGGAAAGTTGTTCTTGATGGTTTCCTTTAATTCCTTAATCTTCGTATTGAGAGAAAAGATTTGAGTTTGAGCTGCTAGTGATAGCTTTGCTCCTTGATCCACATGAGTCGCCTTCACTTTCCGATGAGAATACTTCTCTATCACTCGCGCTTGCTTCTCAATGAAGTCCCAAGCGTCATCTTCTCTCATGTCCATGAATGTACCACATGAAAGGGATTGGAGCTTGAATTGTGTCTCCACATCCAGCCCCTTATAGTATATCTCCAATAATGCTAGCTTGGATATGCCATGATGAGGGCAATCCAATAGCAAATCCTAAAATCTTTCCCAAGATTGAAACAAACTTTTGTTAGATCTCATAGAAAATGCATTAATCTTACCTCTTAGCTCCGCCATTTTGGATGGCGGAAAGAACTTAGTGAGGAATTCCGAAGAAAGATCCTCCCATATTTCAAGCTTCCCACTTGGAAGAGCTTGATACCAAGACAATGCTTTCCCCTTCAAGGAGAAGAAGAAAGGCTTGAGTTTGTAGCTGTTGGTAGTTGCGTTCTTCGGCTTCATTGTCTCCATCATAATCTCAAAGTTTTGTAGATGTTGATGTGGAGATTCAGCGCTTGTTCCACCAAATTGATTTTGGCGAACAATGGTAATAACTTGAGGGTTGAAGTTAAACCCTTGTGCATCGTCAGCATCAAAGTTCACACCTAAACGGCGTGGTTGCTGCGTTGGATCCATCCTTTGGCCAAGAGTTCTTGGCTCTTCTTCTATACGTTCGACCCTCGCGTTCCTAGGTGGAACACGGCGATTTGCAGCTGGCTGTGGAAAGAATGGATTCACATTGATCGTGGGATCAATTTCCTCTAGTGGTGGCATGGAGGAGTCACTATCCTCATTGGATGAGTTAGCTCTAACCGATCTTCCCGGTCTCCTTCTTTTCTTTTTCTCCTTGAGGTTGTTTATTTCCAGCCTCATTTGGAACATCATGTCCGTTAGATCGTCAACCTTCATTTGATGACGATCCGTTTCTTCCCTACGAGTCTTCTCACTCCATTGGAGTTAAGCTTCCTTTTCCGCTAACTCCGATTGAAGATCAGGTTCTTCTTCTTCATCCATTTTTCTTTCCTTACGCTTTCTCCTCAAAGTTTTCTCAAGCTCTTGATCAAGAGGTAAGAGGTCTTCGTTATTCCTAGACCTGCGCATACACTTGAAGAGATATCAAATAACAAGGGAAAAGCTCCCAAGCTTGACAACCAATAACCGAATTCGGCCTAGACCAAATCCCCGGCAACGGCGCCAAAAACTTGTTCGCCACTTAGCGTGCGTGCAAATATGCTTTAATTATAAAACTAGAAATCAAGCAAGCGAACCCGCAGTGTACGGATCGATATAGTTAAGCAAGAATTCCAGAGTATTGAACACAGTGATTTGGGGGGTTAAATCCAGTTAAGATAATTGTCAAGCGAGTAAATGTATGAGCTTTTGTAAATATTGGGAAAACAACAATCCTAAAGATCCACGAATCCAGCTGTGGCAATCGATTCAAGATATACTAAAGATATAAGGACAGAGTTGAGGTATGCAAAGGTATACGAATGTAAGGCAATGTACGGTGAAGTTCCAAGACCTTATATGATTCACCCAAAGGTACTCTCTATAAAGGTTGTTGAGGCTTCAGTATAGAAAGGTTCTAAAGGTAAATGTTAACGTCAAATACCCAAACTTGTAATCCAAGGATCAAGACTAACTAAACCGATTAAGGTTGTGACACTCGAAATCGAGGTAGAGGTTGTTGAGGCTTCACTACCACCTAGAAAAGGCAAGCCAAGACTAAGTTAAAGCAAATCTTTAACTTTGGATTAAAGTAAAAGCAAGGTTCGTAACCGACACAAAATTACGGGTAGTTCTTGAGTTCCACGGCCGTGGAAGCTCAAGAACAGACCGTGGATTGGGTTCGTCGGCGATTCTCTCTAACTCTCAGGATTCAATCTGTTTACGATCGATCTATCATCATCTAAGACACAACTATCAACCCTTCACCTTAGAATTGCTGAAGGGTTTTAGCCAACAACAGTCATATTGATATCAAATTCAAGATTAAAAAGAATGAAAGATGAAAACTTCCGAAAAACTTCAATAACCTTCAAACCAATCTCAAATCCACAAATATCAATGATAATGCAACTCAGATTTGGAATGAACACAAACAAGTAATTATTCTAGATAAGAACGAAGAACGGGATGTCAATCCGCCTTCTAATCAAACTAAGAACAAAGTATGAAATCTCCTTACTAACAATCTTCCAAATCTTCCAATCTTCGCAAAATCTCCAACTTTCCGTCAATCCGGAAATCTCAATAGGGCAAATCGCAATCTCCCAACGGCCGTCTAAGCGAAGGCGTAAACTAGGGTAAGCAGAGGTGACGGAATCTCCTTCCTTCCGTCCTTATACAGGCCCAAATAAAATGCGTCTTCGGCCCATGTACTTAGAAGATCGTGGCTTAAAATATTGCGTAAAAGATCACAATATTTCATGCTAACAACCGCTGCTAGGTCTGGAGCACAGAGAGCGCCATCAAAAGAATCCGCACGAGTATCCATCCGAGCTTCTACATTTCGCAACTATGTGCAAAGGGTTGAGGAGGCTATTAGGACTGGAGGACCAGCACTAGTGCCGCCAGTTCCTGCAAGACCAACTGAGGTTTCGCATAGAGTTACACAAGTTGTTGCCCCGCCTGCTGGAGTTGCTGAGGTTGTTAGAGCGCCGGCTGAGGGAAAAGAGCCAAAGTTTGACAGTTAGTTGAAGGCTTTCGACCAGCGGAAGGTTCCCGTCTTCGTGGGAAGGATTGGCTTGGAGGTGGAGCAGTGGCTAGGACAAGTGGATTCTGCTGTGGAGGCTATCGGTTGCATTGAGGAACGTCGAGTCAACGTAGCACAGACGCTGTTGAAGGATCAGGCTCATTCTTGTTGGAGGAGAATTCGCAGCAAGGTCACCAGTTATAAGCAGATGAAGACAGTGATCAGGGATCGTTATTGTCCTGCAGCCATGAGGAGAGACCGTCTTTAGGATTGGCAGGCTACTACAGGCGTTTTGTAGAGGGCTTTTCAGTTATTGCCCGACCGCTCACTTCCTTGCTGCGGAAGTCTACGAGGTTCATATGGTCCGAGTCGTGCTTGTAGAGTTTCGAGGAGCTGAAGAAGAGGCTGACCTCTGCTCCTATCCTAGCTCAGCCAGAGGGCATTGAGGATTTTGTGGTTTACAGCGACGCATCCAAGCTGGGCTTGGGATGTGTTTTGATGCAGAGGGGAAAGGTGATTGCTTATGCATCTCGACAATTGAAGACGTACAAGGAGAATTACCCTACCCACGATCTTGAGTTAGCTGTTGTCGTTCATGCTTTGAAGATTTGGAGACACTATCTGTACGGAGCCACGTGTCAGATTTTCACAGACCATAAGAGTTTGAAGTACATATTCACTCAGCGGGAGTTGAATAACCGCCAACGCAGATGGTTAGAGTTGATCAAGGACTTTGATCTTGAGATCTTATACCACCCGGGAAAGGCTAATGTGGTAGCAAATGCCCTCAGTAGGAAGACTTCCCGGGAGATGGCTATCGCTAGACTGACAGCTCAGCCACAATTACAGCGAGATTTGGCATGGCTAGAGATGGATATCTATTTCCCAGATTCTGACAGCCAGTTGTCCACCTTGGAGATAGTACCTGATATGTTGGCCGAAATCCGACAAAAGCAGGAGAGCTGCCCAGCTTTGACACAAATCCGAGACCGGATGTCTCGAGGAGAGGCACCACAGTTTACAGTTGGTGTTGACGGAGTTTTGAGACTCTAGGAGCGTGTTTGTGTGCCGTCAGATCGAGAGTTGAGACAGATGATCCTTCA
Organism: Fagopyrum esculentum; assembly: GCA_033239045.1. Taxonomy (NCBI): domain Eukaryota; kingdom Viridiplantae; phylum Streptophyta; class Magnoliopsida; order Caryophyllales; family Polygonaceae; genus Fagopyrum; species Fagopyrum esculentum. The sequence goes on along the minus strand of BSUD01000003.1, from coordinate 124,033,458 downwards.
GGAGGCTCACTCTTCACCTTACTCAGTACACCCTAGTGCGAGTAAGATGTATCAATATATCAGACGCTCTTTCTGGTGGGGAGGTCTGAAACCAGATGTGACGAGATATGTAGCTCAGTGTGCGACCTGTCAGCAGGTCAAGATCGAGCATCATAGACCAGGAGGCGAGCTACACCCACTCCCCGTTCCTCAGTGGAAGTGGGAAGACATCTCTATGGATTTTGTGACCGGTTTGAGACCGAGTCGTGGTTTTGATGCTATCTGGATCGTAGTAGATCGACTGACGAATATCGCACGTTTCATTCCGATCAAGGAAACGTGGCCGGTAAGTCGATTGGAAGAGGAGTTCACGAGACAAATAGTGAGACTTCTTGGCGTACCTAGGACTATAGTCTTTGATAGAGAAGGACGGTTCACTTTGAGGTTCTGGCAGCAAGTTCATGCCGCCCTAGGTACGAGTCTACAGTTCACGACTACTTATCATCCTCAGACCGATGGTCAGTCTGATCGGACCATCCAGACTTTGGAGGACCTGTTACGAGCTTGTGTGTTAGATTGAGGACAGGTGTGGCCAGATCACCTTCCCTTAGTGGAGTTTTCATATAACAACAGTTGGCACGCATCGATCAGGATGGCTTCTTATGAGGCTTTGTATGGACAGAGATGTCATACACCGCTGTGTTGGGACGAGCCATGTAGTGCCAGCGGAGTAGCACCCGAGCAGATTCAGGATGACATGGCTCGAGTAGTAGTGATCCGAGAGCGGATGTTAGCAGCACAGAGTCGACAGAAGTTTTATGATGATAAGAGAAGCAGACCTCTGGAGTTCAAAGTTGGAGCTCAAGTTTCGGTTGAGAGTATCCCCGACATGAGGCGTCAGACATTTCGGTGTCAAAGGGAAGCTGAGTCCCAGATATGTTGGACCGTTCGAGATCCTTGAGCGAGTTGGAGAGGCAGCTTACAAACTTGCGTTGCCACCGAGACTCGAGGGTGTTCACCCAGTTTTCCATGTGTCTCAGCTACGGGAGTACATACCTGACCCGAGACACATCGTTATCCATGAGGATCTATTGATCGAGCCAGACCACACGTTTGTAGAGCACCCGGTGGTTGTCTTAGAGCGTAGTACAAGACGCTTGCGTTCGAAGGACATTCCGATGTTGAAGATTCAGTGGTCGATGCGAGGAGTTGATGAGGCGACTTGGGAGACAGAGGATAGTATCCAGAGGAACTATCCGGAGTTTTACGTTGAGCTTGTTGCACCTTTAGCTTAGTCGGTTGTTAGTTTTTCCTTTGTGGCATTGTGAACGTTTTTGTGTGACGTTTTATGCTACGTGCTCCGAGTGGAAATATATGAGCTCAGTTATGTTTTTGTGTGTTGTTGTGATCGTTTGTCTTTTGCCAGTTGTGGGACGAAACTTCTTTTTAGGGGGATCTGATGTAAGATCCTAGGTTTTTGCCTTCACCGCCCCTGCGGTGAAGAGGGCCGCCCCCGCGGCTGTGAGATTAGCCCCTGCGGATCGTGCGACAAATCGCGCCGATCTGTTTTCGTCATTTTATCTTCCTTCCATAGATAGAATATCCGATATTCTATTTTATGGGCCGGTTTCCTTATTTTCTTTCTAACCCTAGACGCCCTTCCCGTCTAGCGTTTCAGCCCTCCCTATATATTCTCTTCTTTCTCCCCTTTTTCCCATTCCTTGTTATCATCTTCTTCAACCCTAGAGAGATGCAGCCGTCCTTGCTTCTTGCAATCCCGCTGAACATGTAAGTGCATCTTTTCTGGTTCTTCCTCACGTTCCTTTAGCGTTGCATGCCTTCCCTTCTATTTTGGTTTCTTCTTTTCGTTCTTCTCTTTCCTTCTTCTCCAAGGATCAAGCATGAGCATTGATTCTTGTGGAGTGTTCCGTTGTTGACCCTTCGTTGTTCTCAGGCTCTCTCGAGTGGAGTCTCGACGTGTTGGAACCAAAGGTTCGAGCTTTGGTTGCCCCGGCTGTGAGATTTGTCAAAGAGAAGCCCGGCAGTAGCTTCTGACGAAGATCAACCCCTGCGCGTGCACAGAGCCGCCCCTGCGCCTCTGTCCCAGCCGCCCCTGCGCCTGCACAGAGATGACATGCGCCTCTGTTCAGCCGCCCCTGCGCATCTGTCTAACTGCCCCTACGATTTCTTTGCAGTAACTCCCGTCTTTGGTGAGTTGCTTCCTTCCTTCCTTTCCTCGTTCCTTCATTGGTTCCTTATGGTTGTACCTTGTTCCCTGAGTTGTTGGAAGACTAAGGTTGAGCCCTTTGCATGGGTTGATCTCTTAGAGATCTTTGAGACTAGAAGTCATAGACTTCTAGCAACCGTTTTGTTCCTGATCCGTGTTGCTTGTTTGTACAGGCTTTCTTTGCTCCTTTCCTGAGGGAAACTGAGCTTCCTTGAGTGTTTTCTGAGTTGTTCGCTGATCTCTTGTGTTACCTTCGTGTGAGGTAAGTCCCTTGGACTTACTTAGCTTCATTCCGAGTATTAGTTGGATTGTATTGGTTTGTTTGCGTTGCTATCATGTTATAACGGATAATTGGAAATAGGATTCATCCTTTGTTAACCTTAATTGGCCCAAATGTATTATAACCGGGCGGTGACCACTTGTCTAGTTCTACCGGAGACTAGAATGTGCTCTTGCAACCCAGATCTGTAGGTAACGGATAATACTGATCTATTCCTATTGGTAGACGGAAGCGGAGGCGAGTTTCGGGAGATTCTCGTGTGACAAAAGAAGTTGAATTAGTAATGGATAACCTTAATGAAAGATAATAACCGGTTGATGTGTAAGCATGCTATGTGTTTTCTTTACCTTATGTGTGTTTGTGCCTTTACACTCTTGCTTATACCTAAAAAATATTAGCTAACGGTTTATACCGTCGTTTTAGATGTTCCGCAGGTTCAGGATGCTGTTGAGTGATCCGGATGGTGTGGTCAGCCGGGGTTCCCGTACATTATAGGACGGGATCGGGTTTATGTTTCTTTGTTTCTTCCCTTTTGTTTTGAACTCGGCTGCGAGTCTTTTCCACTTTGTTTGTTTAAACCTTTGGTTTTATATTGAGTTTGGGTTTTCATTCGTATGTGCCTTGTTGTAAGATCCGTTTGATGTTGCTACTCTAAGGGTCGGGATCCATTGTGCGGTCCTAGCCCGTAGCGCTTCGAGTTCCTAGAACTTGGGGTGTTACACATAGTATAATTTCAAATCAGGTCCACAAACTCTTAGGACATTAGTAGATATATCACCCTTCCTATTATGATATCTCGGTCTATCCTCAACCGGCACAATCAATAGAGCGTGTGTACCATCAAGGGCTCCTAGACAATTCTAAATTAAGGAGAAAAATTATCAGGAATAATTTTAAATGAGTACACAAATTTTTGTATTGGTAAAGAATTACCTCAATTCCATTTCCATTTCTCTCTTTCTGAGTTCACAATGACAGGTGGTTGTATCTTCAAGTATTGTTTACTTATACTCATCATTGCACATAAGACATTATAGAATTGTCTGCTAACTGTTTCCTTAGAGCGATAATATATAAAACCAATTTTTCGGTATTTGACATTGTGTGCAAGTATGTCTAGGAACATAGCTACCGATTCTTCTATAGGAACATTTCTAGTACAAACTAAGCCTCCTAATCCACTTAGAATTTCACACAAACGCCTAAAACCATTCTTACTGACTCGTAGTTGTTCAATACAATCTACCTCTCTTCTATCATACAAATGATTTAAATAAGACTTTCTCTCATGATCCCAATCACGTGATGGCTCCTTAACGAAAAATGTTGTATGATATCACTCTACTACTAAAGCAATCATAGATATAATTGCACCTAACACAATCTTCATTCTTTTTTGTGATTCTTCCGCTTCATCGACACACTTTCGTTTTAATCTCATACAATGTTAGTCGCACTCATATTAGCCAAGCTTGTTCAAACAAAACAAGAATGCAACTCAAATTTCTTCAAATAAGTTTGGCCCTCTTTTTAAGACACGTATTATCATGCAAAACACTCCATAAGAAAAGGATAAAAATAAATAAAAAAGAATCGGATGTTATAGATAGAAGATTATGTCAGAAGTTCAATCAATCTTAATGTCCACGCCAATGTCTGTAATGATTACCAACCTTTCATAATTAAAGACACTTAGATAAATCAAATAACCTTAATAACAAATAACAATTGCAATGTGTGGATATATGTCTCAATCATCTCAATATTGTTGAATTAAAACAACTTAGGACAATAAAGAAAAATCTTTCTTGATATGCATAGAAATACAAACACAAAACAAAGGGTGAGAAGAATATACAAGAAAAGGAGTGAAACCAAGATCAGATATCATGGAATAGAGTACTCCAAGTGACGTTACAAATGCTAACAAACAAGAGTAAAATAATACACCAAACTCCACAAAAGAGAGAAATGGAACAACAAAAAATAGCAACAAACCCAACTCTCAAACTGTAACAACAACAAGTTGTAAGAGCAAAAAAACACACATCAACAAGCTGTAACAAAATCAAAAAAGTCAGAATAAAAACCATGAGAACAACAATCAACGACAGAAAAAAGCCAGAATAACAAAGAAGAAGCCAGAATAACAAAGCCAGAATAAACCAGGACATGACAACAACAAACAACGATAGAAAAAAGCCAGAATAACAAAGCCAAGCCATCTCCATAAAATTTTGTTCAAATCGATTTTACTACACAGATCAGACAAAAAAAAATATTGGTCTAGGAATGACCGATCATTTTCGTTCTCTTATATCACCAAATATGACAAAACAAACAAAAATTGAATTTAGAACATGAAACGATTCATAAATCAACGAGATGAATGATAAAAGATGTAGCTATGAAATTAAAATTAGAAGGAAAAAGGTTAACCTAGGTCGACGTATTCACACAAATCAGGGGCAATGGAAGAGTGTTTGCTCAATTGTCACGGAAATCAGAAGAAAAAAGAGTAACCGAGATTACTAGGAAGCGGAGCGAGAAGGAAGAGCTGAGAAATTGGGGAGCTGCAATGGAGAAGTAAATGGAGGAGTGTTTGGCGTTTAGAATTTCTCTAATTCCTGCTTGCGAAGGATTCTTAAAAAAAAGCCAGTATAGATGGAAGTTCAAGGGAGTATTTTGGGCTTTTCAAATCCCTTGATATTTCCTCATGGGATTCCAAAAATTCAGGAATTTGATATCCTTTACGAATAGAATTTTGGAAATTCTAATTTGAATTTAAATCCTAGGATTTTAATTGCTATTCAAACGCACTGTGATGGAAATATAGGAAGATACAAACCAAGGTATTCCCGCAAAGAACCTTGACCAATTATGTGTCAAAACCCCTTAACAAAGAGCTTGTCTTAACACTCACTTCTTTAACCTTACACGAGCCTTCTAAATAAGACGAGCACAAGGAGGGACTATGATTGACTAGGAACACCAACCTTTAAAAAGATTAACACACAATCACAACCTAGCAATAACTCACAATGATTCAATTAAAGGCTCTCTCTTTTGATTGTATAGGAATGAATAAAACACAAACTTCGTAAGCGAAACTACGAGTTCACACAATATTGTGGAAATACTAGTCAAATCAAATTTCCCTAATAATCTCCCCTTCTAAGACTATTTATACGGAAGATTCTCCTACAAAGATAAGAAATCTAACTAAAAGATATGATCGAAAATCAACAAATACCTTTAGAATATTTTAGAGCCTTAAAGGTATTAAAATAATAAAAACTATCTATAACAAATAAGATCACGGCGGGATCTTATAACTTTGGACAGCAGCCAAATCTCGGAAATTATTTGTAGAAATCTCGGGAGAGATTTTGGTCCTCAGGGCCGAGATTTCTTCTCTGGAGCTTGTTCTTCGTCCTAGCCACTTTCTATGTTTGTTGGGTCATCTTGATCCTTGTTTGGTCCTTCCATAATAGTCAACAATGTCACTAAAGGAGACCTAAATATGAATGAGGTCTCTTTAAGTGTACATGTAGGACTTAAAGATGATGTGGCCGCATTTATCCTTCAATGCTTTAGTCCTTGATCTTGTAAGGGTAATTTAGGTGGTGTTGGAGATGGTCCCTCATCGGCAAGGATCAATTATCCAAGCTTGAAATAAAGTAGATATGAGGGAAAGAAGGAACCTCTTTATTTGTTTAGGGCGTAGTATAAACATGTTAAATTCACATTAGTAGATCTATATTTTATTGCACCAAATGAAAATCAAATATTAAAATATTGCCAATAAGCTAGCAACTTCTTCATGTTAAAATTTTATTTTATTGCATTTTTATACCGCAAGGACGCGCTTTGTCAAAATAACGTAAAATCACTATAAAAGAATTTCCGATAAATTTTATATATAGAACCTCATTTTACTATGTCAAATACTAATCTATATTTGAGTGTGAGTTGAAATTTTTTATTAAATACGCTATGAAATTATTTTGGCAAAACGCATCCTTGCGATATAAAAATGCAATAAAATAAACATTTATAAAATATAAACAATTAGTAATTAATTTATTAAAACGAGACTTCTTTACTTGTTTAGGCTTAGTATAAACATGTGAACTTTAAAAAATTGTTAGTGAATGAAAAATTAGATGAGAAATATAGATTACTTTATCAACTAACATAATTTTATAAAATAATAAACTAAAATTTAAAAATATCTATTTCATTTCTAGAATATGGAATTTTTTTTATGATATAAAAAATTATATAGTATATTTGTTTTATATATTTTCGTACTGGAAAATGATGTCCTTATCTGAACAATATTTTAATATGTGATATTCATTTGGTGGAAGATTATACAAAGGAGAAAAGAAGAAGCAAGAACTCAAGAACGAAACTAATACCTCTTGCGTAAAATTGTCTCTTTCTACTAACTTTTGTTCCAACAACTGAAAGAAACTTGCTTTTTCAATCCTCATACCCTTAAAGTATGGCTGATTGAACCCTACAAATTTTCTTTGGGAGTGCTAATCAATTTGCTCTTCCAAGGTCCAATCTTTCTCCGGCAACCTTCAATTCTGTTTTTATTATTCAATTCACAGTTGACCCAATCAGTCCATTACAAATCCCCCAAATCGCACGACATCACCTGCAAACCCCACACGATAAAGGGCGACGAGATAAGAGCAGCGGTCACCGGCGTTGGAAGCGGCGGTGATGGGTAACTCGTTCGGCTGCTCTGCGTCCGGCGAGAGACTGGTTTCGGCGGCCAGAGACGGCGACCTGTTGGAGGCGAAGATGCTGTTGGAGTTCAACCCTTGCCTTGCCAAGTACTCCACCTTCGGCGGTCTCAATTCTCCCCTCCATTTCGCCGCTGCAAAGGGCCACAACGAGGTTTATCATCTGATTCACTTTTTCTTTTTCTTCCACTATCGAATTTTTTAAATTTCTGGCTGGTTTTAGGGTTTACTTTTCCCCCTTTTGTCATCATCTTCATTTTGCTTGACTGTGATCAGATTGTTGCGCTGTTGCTTGAAAATGGAGCCGATGTAAATTCTCGAAATTATTGTGGCCAGGTAGTAACAATTTATTACTGTTTTCTGTTTTTGATATTCCTCAAATGCCATATTAATTTGATTTTGTTGCTACTTTTCCATGTGATGGAACACATTTTTAGGAGGATGTTAATGATATTTAGTTTCAGGTGTGTTTAAGTTAGTTAAGCTAATTATAATTGCTTGGAATCTAATTTTTGTTGTTTTCTGTATCTTTTCTTGCATTTCCTCTGTTTGAATCCGTTTTGGATTTTAATAAAAGACGGCCCTAATGCAAGCATGTAGATATGGGCATTGGGAGGTTGTGCAAACCCTCTTGCTGTTCAGATGCAATGTGAGTTTTCTTAGTTTCCTTGTGCGCTTTCATTATTCGACGTGGTTGACTTCAATTTGTAGTGGCTGGGGTGGTTTATTTTTTATTGAAGTTGTTTCTTGTTGTAATTTCTTGCTCTTCTCTAGGTCACAAGAGCAGATTATCTCACAGGTAGGACTGCTCTCCATTTTGCGGCAGTAAACGGACATGTAAGATGCTTGAGACTGGTGTTGGCTGATTTCGTTCCCAGTGCACCGTTGGATTCGTTGACTAGTCAAGATGGTGATGGAACCAGTACAAGGAATAAAACTGAGCAAAGGCATGCCCATTTCTCTGACTATCACTACTTATTCTGGTGATATATGTAAAATTTTTACACTTTAGATTTCTGAGTAGGCATGATGGAGTGAGAATTCGTCATCTCAGAAAAAGATTAACCTTAAAATGCACATTAGTTACATGAAGAACTTTGCTTTTTGTAGAAGTTCTGTTTTGGTAGGGTAGTAGAATTTGATTTATAACTTAAGGCTTTGCTCATTTCATTTTGTCTTCTTGTCTATAATATCGGCCAGTAACTAGAGCAATTATTTGTTGTTTTTGTATGTTTTTAGTGCAAGTTATTACATGTTTGATAGAGCAGTACATTTCGTAAAAGAGAATCAGTCATACAAAGGAGTTAGTTTTCTGTCAGGCTTCAGCCCTAGGCTCCTAGCTATTAAGCACATTTTTTGTCGGTGTTGGGATATCAGCCTTGGAATACATTTCATGGTTCGTAATAAAAAAAATAAAAGAAGATTTGCTACTGTTTACACTTCTTGTACTTGATATAAAATCCAGTTATGATACGGAAGTTTCTTTATAGGAAACTATATTCTTTGCTGTTTTGTAAATACTTATCTTATGTCTATATGGATATTGCAGTGCTTTGTCCAAGTTTGTCAATAAGGCAGCTGATGGTGGTATCACAGCCCTTCATATGGCTGCCTTGAATGGATACTTTGATTGTGTCCAGCTTCTACTTGATCTTCAAGCAAATGTCTCAGCTGTTACATTCCACTATGGCACATCTATGGATTTAATAGGTGCACCATTGCATTTTTCTTGCTTGTTTTTCTTTTTTCCATCTTTAGACGCCAACTCGCCAATGTTGCTAAAATTGACATCTAAGGAAAATCTTTGCAATTGCAGGAGCTGGAAGCACACCTTTGCATTATGCTGCTTGCGGTGGGAACCTTAAATGTTGCCAGGTGAATGATTTGTTCTCTTTAACGTTCATACAATCTTGAGCAAATTATACATCTTTTTATGAAAAGGCTTCTTTCGGCATTGATACCAAAGTATTCCTGCTGGCACAGATCCTCCTGGCAAAAGGTGCCAGTCGATTAACTTTGAACTGCAACGGGTAAGTTCATTTAGACATCCTGCTAGAACAGTCTATTTAGCAGGGATTATTAAAAAACGCGTGTTGCACCATTTGCAGTTGGCTTCCAATTGATGTGGCAAGAATGTGGGGGCGGCATTGGCTTGAGCCATTATTGACTGTTAATTCGGAGGTCGTAATCCCTGTGTTTCCCCATTCAAAATATCTGACATTGCCTCTTATGAGTGTGTTAGATATAGCGAGGTAATTTGCACTAATTTAAAGTACTAATACGGTTTGTAACTTGTTTTAGCTTTAAAAATAATAATTATTATTATTTTAAGTTGTTCAGTTAGTAGTAAATGAGGATTGACTGCTTGCGTTTTTTCCAAAGTCCTTTTTCCGCACAATCATGCTTTGGTGTCTTTGTTGCACAATTTACATTTTTAGTCAGATTGCTGAACTTATTTCTAAAACTCTACCGTCATATGTAGATCATATCTTCTTGACACAATCCTTCAATTTCTTCTGAATTGTGCTCACTTGGTCATGGTTTATGATTGTTCCCTGCTATATAAATGACAGTAAAGTAGTAAGCTATTGGATCTTTCCTACTAAAGATGCTGCCACCATTTCATGCTACTTTATAGTGTAAAATATACTAGGACACCATTTTGTGTGTGTTTTTTGCTACCTGACTAGCAAGTGGTACTTGTGATGTGGATGGATGCACAAATTGCACTGAGATGCTGCTTTGGATATTTTCAAACATGTTTGATAGAAAGTGTTTGGACTAATGTTTTAGTTGTTTCTGTATTCTACATCTACCGTCAACAATGAGTCCGTGGAAGGATCTCTTTTATCAAACAATAACTTAGGTTGTTTACGTTCACCTGGAATATTCTGAGGAATTGACTGAAATTTAACATCATAAATCTCAATAGAGACTCAACTGCAGCATTTTATTTCTGCACAGGGAGACGGGGCTGCTACCTTCGGCTACCTCTGATGAATATGACACCTGTTCTGTCTGCCTAGAAAGAGCATGCAGTGTTGCAGCTGAAGGTTTGTACTTGTACTTGACAGCCTTTTTTGTTTCGGAAAAAAATTCCGATCTAGTTTGAAGTCTGAAGATGTGGAGATGAGGAATAACTCAACACTAAAACAGGAATATTGTTTCCGTATTTCCCTCTTTTGGAAATTTGTGCTCTATAAAATTGAATACTAGCGTGTAACACCTTTTGGCAACTTTTTCATGTTCGTCATAAACTTAATTAGTCAATTAGTGAGTTCGCCAAATTTTCCATCTTATGATAAGCTGCACCGTTCTGCATCAATATATCATGCTATTGTTACCGAACTTAAATAACGGCGTTTTGTTTGTAAATAGGTTGTAGGCATCAGCTGTGCGTCAAATGTGCACTATATCTATGCTCGTCCAGTAATATTCCATCTGAAACCGTGGGGCCACCCGGATCCATTCCTTGCCCTCTCTGTAGACATGGCATCCTCTCCTTTGTCAAATTGCCGGTTTCCCAAGAGAAAGAAATCAAACTGTCACATTCCCTCAGTTTCTGCACACCTTGCATGCTTCACTCACGCGATTCAAGCACCCCCGCCACTGCAGCTTCTCCAGCCGAGGTTGGCAAGAACCGTGTAGCAGCGGTTTCACCGGATCTATTCTGTCCAGTCTCGTGCAGTCCCTTTCCTTCAGTGGCTATGCCACTGTGCAATTGCACAGAAGGACCATGCCCGCCCTTTGAACCCCGGGACTCGGAGAGGGAAGACGAGTCTCCTCATGGGTCCCAGTCTGCGTCGGACGATCGGTACAAGATGGAAGGTCCACGGCTGGAGAAAACGAGCTGCTCAAGCATGTTCTGGGGAAGAAGAAGCTGTAGCAGGGAGCACCAATGCAACTCTGAAATTAATGCCTGATGAAGCTTTTCGGTTAATCTCTGTATGAACCTAAAGCTTGAAAGAAGTAAGCAAGATCCCATCTTTGGGAGGGAATATAGTTTGTGTAAAAAAAAAGGTAATCTTTTTTAGGGTTTTCCTGGTCTGATATGTTGGGAATTCTGAATTTAATGTAAGATCAAGTCAGAGAAAGGATTGAAAGGTAGAGATTAGGGTTGTTCATTTGCTGCTTGCAATTTAGGTTTCATAGTCGGATTAAAGTCTGAATGCTGAGTAATTGGCACTGGAGAACTGCCCAAGATGTTGTACATTTTCTTCCATTTATGCTGCTTTTTTTTATTTTATAAAGCTCAGATCTTGACAGCAACAGGAACATGAAGCCACAAGTAAGTACACTTAAGAAATAGATATATACTTTACCGTTATTTAGTACAGCTGGTCAGCCTCTCAGGATCTGACACGTAGTGTCATAAAATCCAAGAAAAGGACAAGACCAGAAACATAGTTCCGAGTTGAAAGTACAATACCAAGGTTCAGTCAGCTGGACCCACAGAAACGAAGACATAGACATAAGAATATAAGATAGAAGGCAATGAAATCATCTTCTTCTGGCAGCAGTCTCCCTCTGGGCATTGAAGTAGACGACGGCAACCGGGAGGCCGAGTCCGTTCTCCTGCGCGAACCCCCTGGTGTTGAACATGTCCCTAGAGAGAGGCGCACGCACACTTTGTCGTCTCTGTTGTTTGAACAAGATGAAGGCGTATCTGTGAATCCCTATCACCGGCTTCGGCGCCTCGTATTTCACCATCTCCTTACCGAAGGAAGCGTCGGTCGTCCCGGGAATGTCAGTCACAATCCAGTGCAGATGCTCCCTCAAGTGTGGATCGCTCGGGCTCGGAGCATCCGGGTCCGTCATGATCTTCACAAACAAAAACAAGAATATATATAATTTATATATGTATATATATAGAGATGATTGAAAAAGGGAAAAGATTAATTACGAGGGTGTAAGCAGCTCGGAGGTCGTCGCCGCCGACGTCGACACGGGGCTTGGAGAGCAAGAGAGGAAGCATCATCTCATGGCCATTGGAGACTTGCTTGTTGGAGTTGTAAGTGACAGTCATCTTGACAGTTGGTGTGAAGACATCGACCACTTCTCCCACCACTCTGCCCACTATCAATGGCTCTATGACCTGTCTCGCCATTTCTTCTCTGTGGACCCTACCTCACAAGGTTTCAACAAGAAGAAGAAGAAGAAACAAGATGCTTCTTTCTCTCTTCTTGTTAATGTGTTTTAGAGTGTTGTGTGTGTTGGTGATGTGAACCCCTCTATTTATAGATGAACAAACAAACTTCTACCTTTATTCCTTTTATGATTATTAATGAATCTATCACACATCAATGATTTTAAAAAGTCATTTACATAAGGTCACTTCTTACTTTTTCTAAATAAATTACCTATATATATATAGATGAACAAACAAACTTCTACCTTTATTTATGATTTTTTAAATTACTTTTAATAGTTATCTAATTCACGTATGAGTATTCGTAGATTAAATTAGGCCAAGATGAGTATACGTAGATTAAATTAGGCCAAGTTAACTAAGTAAGTCCGTTTGAAATTTCTCTATATTAACTTGCTCATGGTATAAAAATCAGAAATGTAAGACACCTGAAATTGAGGGTTTAGAGCAAATGGGAGTGGAGCCTTGTTCACTTTCTATTTCTATAGCAGGCAAAGGACAATTCATTTTTGCCCAATCGACTATGTCCCTGTAGATACCTTCCATGTGGTTTTTCGATCGCTCATTACAATAACTTTGTGTGGACAACTACCTACCAATTCCATTTGGGCAATACCCACAAGATTCAATAATATATGCTCCTTTAGGTTTTGGCTTTAAATTGACCTAAATATCCATTTCTAAAATACACACCTCAATAACAAAAATAACATGAATGAATATTTCTGATCTGAATAAAGAGTTGCAAATCCACTAATTGTTTTACAAAACTATAAATACATTGCATATAGCAAAAGCAATGAAGAGGCTAACCAAAACAACGATAGTCGAGGTCGGATAAGTGTGATTGTAAGTCGTGAATAAAAGTTACTCTCGTTGAATGAGGGTAGAAAGAGTATCAAAGAGTTGAGAGATACTATGTTAAATGGTTACTAGGTGAAATGTTTGGAGAACCAAATTCATTACTTAAAAGATATGCGTTGTTCAAACCGACAACAACAGTGTTAAACCGTTTATAAACAAATTTGGATGAGTTTATAATAAATTGACGGGTTCGATTCAGCTCTAAAACCGGACCGATTATGAGCGGCCCTACTAGTTATCGTCTCAAATATCTAACTAGTTAATCTTACCGGCCGACTTAAACTAGATTTTGCGAAACTTTCGGTCAAGATATAATTAAGTGTATGGATGATTAGAAAGTAAAACCCTACCAAAGCAGCAACATATGTTAGTGCTAGCGACTTCAATGGAGATAATAATTAATAGCTATACAACTTTAAAACTTGGGAAATTCCTATATATTATTTTATCTTTATAAAATACTTTTTAAAATTTTAATGTGAAAAATGTAGAATCTGCAAGGCTCAAACTTTGGTTTGACATTGAGAACAAAAAACGAATATGATCACTCTAATATGAAGTTATGTATTCAATATGATTCTCTTGGCATCATATATATTTATATATAATGAAATGAAATGAAATGAGTATTGTGTATAGTAAAGCATGTGGGTGCGAATGCTTTATTTTCCAGAAATGGAAAGGCATTATAAACATGAATACCAGTTTTAAATTGCTACATTGAACATTATCATTGGGGCATCAATCTTTCCTTTGTGTTTTATTTTTTTATTCTCACAATCATTATACTTTGTCAAATCAAGAAATTAATGTGGTTATTCTTGGCTAATGTAGCAAAGTCGGCAACAAAGCATTACTTGATCGATCAATCTCTCTCATTTTTGCACTTTCACCACACACACACCCACGCATATATATATATATATATATATAGATCCTGACTCATACATAAACAACTCTTATCGTGTGAACGTGTAAACACCGAATATATGTGAGTATACCGCCGAATATATGTGACTATACCGCCGAATATATAGATTCAGGTTCGGCGAATCTTCTTCCATTAATAACACGATTTTTTTTTTATCTTTTAGTATCGCCTAATCTCGGCCGTCTATTTAAAGATCTAACGGATACAATTTGTTCTTACATATAAAAGCTGTTTACATGGGAGTCAACCTCTCTGTGTATATATATATATATATATATATATATATATATATATATATATATATATATATATATATATATATATATATATATATATATATATATAGGGTGTGGTTCCCATGAGAACACCCCCTAACGTGAGAACGTGAGAACAATCGTACACCGTTGGATGTGAGTATTAAGGGTTGAGATTTAGAGTAGATTTCAAAAATAATAATAACTACGAATAATAATAATTAGGAATCCAACAATAACTACGAATAATACATTAAACGATATGACACATTCGTAACAAAACTAATAATAATTACGAATCTGTTCTCATGTTCTCACGTTAGGGGGTGTTCTCATATGATCTATACTATATATATATATATATATATATATATATATATATATATATATATATATATATATATATAGGGTGTGGTTCCCATGAGAACATCCTTATCGTGTAATCATGAGAACAATCTTAGACCGTCGGATGATGAGTATTAAGGGTCGAAATTTAGGGTAGTTATCATAATTATTAGATAAATAATATTTTGAAACTAATCATAACTATGAATAATCCATTCAACCAACAATAACTACGAATAATGCATTAAACGATATGACACCTCCGTAACAAAACTAATAATAACTACACATTGTTCTCATGATTATACGATAAGGTAAAATGCAGAACTAGTCCTATGGACCGCCGAAGATAATAAATTCTCACATGGAAAGTTATGGATACTCCGAACCTAATATATAAAGTTGGTGGTCTACTCTTATTATTGTCAATTGGTTTTAAGATGAAACCTCATCAGATTTATGTATTGTGTTTGAGCCTAATACACATGTACGCTCGTATACACACGACTCGCTCTACCAGTCCGTTTGTATCTAACTTTAACATAAATAATCAATCAATTTGATAGGAAATACGAAAATCCAACCTCGTAGCCCCAATATCAAGTCATGCCAAAATACTTTAGCAAATTACAAGTAATGGTAAGTAGGACAAAATATACGCACAGTACAAATCTTGTAAAATACGAAATAGAGTTATTCAGAATTAAAGGAACAGTTTAGGCTAACAGGTGGTCTAGAGAAAGTCCGTAGACCACTTGTCAAACTTAAAAGATGTTAATGTATAAGGTGAAATTTATGATACAAATCTTCTCATAATTTACTTGTCACCTTCAAATCTAATAAATATATATATATATATATGCACGAGCGTATTAACCGAAAATTTGTTTATTGATCAAATATTGTTGATAAGTTTAATATACGACCTTATATACTGAGTTCATACTCTAACACTACTCTCAAGCTAGAGTTTTGATTCAACAACTTTAAATTCGAACGGCAGAAACTTGAAGTTTTTTTTGGTTCTTTATTCTCCTCATTACTTGCACTTGAGTGTTGGAGCGAAAATTGTTGTTGGCAGCGATATGAGTGTAGGTTTTGGGCCTAGGACACAGGTAGATTAGCGTCATAGGGTAAAATTTGGACCCTAAAATGCATGTTGATTAGCGTCCTATGATAGGTTTTGGGCTATAGGACACAAGTAGATTAGCGTCTTATGGCAGGTTTTGGGCTCTAGGACGCATGTAGATTAGTGTCCTAGGGTAGATTTTGGGTCTTTGGATGCAAATAGATTAGCGTCTTAGGTAGGTTTTCGGCACATGACGCAGCTATATTAGCGTCCGAGGGAGTAATACGAAGGGATGAAATGAGAATATGATGTACCCTTCACGCTGTTCAGTTGGCTCTAGGGCGCCTGTAGGTTGGAGTGATAGCCGTCGCCATCATTGGTCGTGGTTATTTCGGCGCAACTAGGGTTTGTGATTTGGGGTTTGTTATGGAAGAGTGTGTAAGGATAGTAGGCTGTGATACAATGGAAAGACTCGTTTATCTCATCGATCAAATATTATTTATATACAGACAAAACGGTAGACTAACAAATAAGGGATAAGTTCAATTTACATCCCAATATACCAAGATAAATGATAGTAGATATTTATTTTGGAAATGTTGGAGATGGAAAAAAAAAATGGGTTAGGTGTTACATCTAAGATTTGTCTTATTTAATTTTAAGCATATATGATGAACAGTAATGAATGAGGTCTGAAAAAATGAAAATAAAAGCAAAGAAAAGAGTTTATTCCCAAATAGTAAAATGAAAGGATGAAAGTGAGTGAGTTTGGTGATTGGGCTTTATAGAGTTGGAAAAACGCGTATATTTTGACACGTTGGCTATGAGGGAATAAGAAAATGAATAATTGTAAGTCAAATGGGTAATACACGTGTCAGATTGTTGTATGTGTAGTATCATAAGCATGTCGACAAAAGGGACATCCCACTATTCTCAGGCCCAGCTGTCGCTCATTATCAAATGGATTAACTCTAAAAATTTTACTTTTACCAGGGATAATCATTTTTATTTTCAGCATCTTCTCTGCACCATATTATGCATGAGTTTAGAGGTGTCAAATAGGGTTTTGAGTTCGGGTCTAATCAAATCAGGTTTGGGTTGAAATTGGACCGGATAAAAAATAAGTTTTGTTTATAAACGGTTTGTTTCGTGTCGGGTTGGTTTGAGTCAGAGACCAATTGTTCGGGTTAAAACGGGTTAGCGGGTAGCTTAGGTTCTTTTCATGGTGTCAAACGAGGTTGACGGGTCGAGTTTGGCTCAGGTCACAACAGGCTCGGGTTACAATCGGGTCGGGTAAAAATAGGCTTGGTTTTTTAAGCGGGTTGTTTCGGTTCGGATCAATTTGGGTTGGGTACTAGTTGTTCAGGTTGGAACATTGTAGCATAAGTTGTTGGGCCATAACAAACAATTTAGCTGATTCTCGGGTCATTTTGCGCAGTTTATTTTTTGTTTTTAGTGTTTCGATTAGAGGTCACAACTAAGGGGGTTTAAGTTCTGTTGGGTCAAAACATGATATCATTTCCTAACATATTAATTCAAGTTGATTTCGGACGGTGCAGTTTGTTGAGTTGAATCAAATTACTTGATATGATCAAGTAGCTCATAAATATACACTTATTTTACTAAAATTTATGTGAAGATTTTGATCTAACACATTTTTTTTGGGTAATCGTGTATGAATTATGACAAAGTTTAAGCAACAAATCGATCCAACCCGTATTCAAACTTTTAGAAACCCCCGATCTGGATACGATATAAAAATGATTGTATATCCAGTTAATTATTCGTTTGATCCGAATTTTAAAATATGGTATCTAAAGATGATTTTAGTTGGATCGGATAATTATTCGCCAATATGTGATCCAAATGACTGGATCCGTTTGACTGAAAATGTCTTTAACTTGATATGGATATTCTATTGGTTCTTTAGATCCGGCTAATTCGTTTGATCAAAATATCGACCGATCCATTAGATCGTATGACAGAGATTGACATTTTATCCAAATATTTTAATGTAAGGTTGTTGCTGTAACACCCCAAATCCACGGGATTTGTAAGTAATAACCCAAAATTTTAAACTCCGTTAAACCGGAACTTAACCGAATTTCGATACGTCAATCTTAAATAAATAAATACATAAAATAAAATAAATAAAACGAGTTGGATTTCTATCATTTTATGTGACCTTAATTCACATAAAATGATGAAAACGATGTAACCGGAAATAATTCCGTATATTTAAAAATAAAGGATAACTTATGTTATTACGATAAATAATACCGATTCCGTACGAGTAACGACCCTTCGTTCAGCCAATTATTCTATGTAAGAGCAGGCCCAACTCTTTGGCCCAATGGCTTTCAGCCGGCCCAATGCTAACCTCACTAATTAAACCTTAATCTAACCTAATTCTAAACCTAATCAAACTACACTCCTGACTTGCCGCTGCACGTTTAACTTCCGAGACATCCAGCCCAGAACGGCCCAGTTAGATCCAGCCCACAACGGGTAGCAAAGAGTTGGTGTGCGGCTGTTTGCAGAGTCCGGAATATCAGCTCACATATAAGCCTGCTGGGCCGGTCCAACACCTTAGAACAGATCAACCATCCGTTTGTTTGTGTGTAACCTCCCTAAACCTAATTAACTTCAGCCTAATCAACCTAATTAACCTAAACTACCACCTTCCCAAGAAAACGCTTTTGCACTTCCGCCTCTCTCACGCCAGGACAGAAGAACTCAACGACAAACTCTCCTGTACGTCCGGTTATCTCACGCCAGGGCCGAGAAGCATAGCAGCAGCGCCGTCGTCTCCGATCGAAAGACCTTTCATCAACCAGCTGCAGCCGACGGATCCGCCATCCGTAACAATCGGAAACGGACCCTACACACCGTCGATCGAGACGACCCGGCCCAGCCATCTCTCGCGGTCGACAGCGGTCTGGAAACCGGTACTGCCGATCGAAATTTGCCGAGTCGCTCCCCTGGTGCTCAGTGAACTCGAGCAGACGTCTCTTGGTTGCTATGCTGGTACTAAACCGAACTTCTCGCCCTCCCGACCGTGGGTTGCTGTTAGAGACGGCTGAAGTAGCACAGTCACTAGTGAGTCTCACTTTCCTGTTCTTCACGTTTTGCAGTTTAGCTAGGTGAGTGTTTGTTTAGTTTCAGTATTTTAAGAAGAATTAGATCAAGGTGGGAGTCTAGAGTTGTCTCCTACTTTTGGGTTCAGTTGCCGATGAGGGTGTGTAAATGTATATGATAAGTTGGGTTTAACCCTTGATAAATGTAAGATAGGAGTTTCGAACTCAGGAAGTATGAGTAGTTGGAAAAACCAGAGTGTGTTACCAGTGAGAATCGAAATAGGGACCTCCTGCATGACTTCTTAATTTTCCAGAATTTTGATGGTGAACTGCTGACTTTGGGAATGAGTTTCAATCCATTCTAGTAATCATCCACCGTTGAATTTTTGATATGATGTAGATAGAAATATGTAGTTTAATGTGTTAAAATTTAGAAGAAAGTTAACGGTCGGATTAGAACTTATAAGGACTCAAAGTAGGACAGTTGGGCTGTTTTTACAGCAGAGGAAAATAGACTAAGTATGGGAATTTCAGCTTTTAGCTCAACTTTGGGGATTTATGGGAGGATTAGGGTTAAGTATTTTTAGAGAGATCTCTAACCCTATGTTTTTATGTATACCATAGAGAACCTAGGATTTTTATATCGGAATTTTATACCTTACTCAAGCCGTGTATATGAACCCAAAGTCGAACCGTAACGACTTTTGTGTAAACGAAGAATGTTGGATAACTCTTATAAAACCTTTACTAAATCCTTACCAAACTTTCAATGAGAACTAGATTATGGACATAAGTTCTAAAAGAAAATATTAGAACTAAATGATAGACTTTGAGAATTTTCGGCACTAAGGGTAAAATGGTCTTTTACCGTAAGAGAGCTTTTTCCGTAATTCCTTCGCATGAGGTTGGACATCTAGATGTGATTTTGATCCGCATGCCTTATTTGACAGGCGTTTGAATTTCTATGGTTGCAGACCGAGTTGAGATTTTGAGAGTTGTGGTGTGATTCAGGTAAGTCCTTGCGACTTACTTAGCTGGTTTCTGGATATTAGTTGGATGATAATGGTTGTGTGTGTACAATGTGTGTTATAATAAATAACTTGTTAGGACGACCGTGGTTTATGTTTTAAGGCCCAAGTGTATGTATAACGGGCCGTGACATCACTGCCCAGCTCTGCCAGGAGACTAGGAGGTTCTCTATACCCAGACCATACAGGTACACTGTGAGATGCATCGGATCCACTCTTAATGGGTACACGGGGGCGGAGGCGAGGTTTGGGAATCCCTCGTGTCACAAAATAAGTATCATTAGAGTGAATGACTTAAATGGAGATAATAAATGGATTGTTTGAAAGCATGATGAGTGTTTATTATTTTATGTGTGTGTGCTATTATTATTCTCCTAATGTTTAGATAACTAGCTAATGGTTGTGTTGTTGTGTTTTTAGATTTACTGCAGGTTAGAACAGTAGCTGAGTGATCCGGAAGTAGTGGTCAACCGGGTCTCCGTACTCCTTAGAGTGGGGGTTGGGGTTGTTGTTGTCGTTCTTTCGTTTGTTAAGACAGTTGTTCGTTTTTCTCTTGTTAAGTACTTTAGGCTGCTAGACCGTGTTGCATTCATTCCTTTGAAAATACTATTTCATAAATTTTGGTTTTTCTTATTTGTGTCTTGTTGCAAAATTCTAGTAAATTGTTGTCAAACTGAGGTCGGGACCCATGGTGAGGTCCTAACCAGTAATGTCCCGAGTTCTGAGAATTCGGGGTGTTACAGGATTGGAGTGTCACATTGGACTAGGCTCTCACATTGGGCTATGCTCTCACAATGGATCCTGACCCTAGCCTGACAACAAGTTCACTTGATCTTACAACAAGACACAGGTAGATTAAAACCAAATACATAAAAGCTGCATATGATACATCAAAAGAGTTTACAAACTCCAAGCTGAGTACAAAACAACATCATAAACCATAACCACAAAAGATATCCCATCCCACGCATCCTAATGTACAGAAGTCCTCGTCTGGTCACACCATCTGGCTCACCCTGTAGTCTTCCTAACTTGCAGATCATCTACAACACGATATAAAACAGTTAGCTACAGCAATGAAAGGCATGAAGGTAATAGCATAACCACACATCAACATCTCATACATGCAATGCCACACACATTCATTTATTATCTTTCATTACGTTATTCCATTACTAATTCAACTTCTTTTGTAACACGAGGAACCTAAAGAATGTCGTCCCTTTCCCCGTTAACACAAGGGTTTGCATTGGGGGTGATCGTCACTCGCCCCCCTGTGTTACTGGCTTCCAGGCACCTCCTCCTAACCAATAGGCGGAGACCGGTGGTTACCGCCCGTTATAATACACTTGGGCCAAATAAATGTAATAAATGGTCATCCTAGTCCGGTTTAGGTTATAAATGCACAATCATATGAACACACACAACCATCACAATCATACAATCCACAACTGCACGCTAAGTAATTCCTATGGACTTACCTGATATACTCGTAACCTATACCACGTCACAGCTTCTCCTTGGGGAAGTAATCAACGTCTGCAATAGTAAGGCACACACAATCACATACTGCAAAGGTTAGGAGACTCGTCTCACTAACCACAACCAACCTATATCTCAAATCTAAACCTCAGATCCTCAACACATTCATAAATGCCTAAGGCATATCCTCAACATAACATCTCATCATACTCGTACACATACTAAACCTTAAAGCCATAACCGATATCCACAACATCATCATGATCCTCAACTCATTCTGACACTTAACACACATCTAATCACTATTCCTCAATCTCAAATTTAATCCTGATTTAATTAATTAACCTTTAATTAATTAATTAAATTTCACCAGAATAACGTTTTGCCCGCAAGCCATTTCTAAACCCACATGTCATCAAATTTTATCAAACAAACAATCCATAAACACCAGAATAATATAATGATCATAATGGAATTTCTAATTATCCATTTTGAAAAGCCTAAGGTCAATTTAGGCCAAATCGCAGTACGGAAAACGAATAAATTCATAACTTATTCGTTACTAACCCGACTGATGATTTGAAAGAAGATTCGGAATCACAACGACGCAGGCTACACATGTACAACATCAAATTTACCAGAATCTGAGCGACGGAACTGTCTTGGTGACATATATGCTCGACCAGGTCTCCATCTGCTCGGAAATACAAAAACTCGGTACCGATATGAAGAGAATGAAGAGAGGAATTCAGAAACTCAAACGGAATTGAAATCGGATTAGAAACGGAGAGTAGATCTGAGTTTGAAGAAATCAGAGTTTTTACGAGGAAACGTGAAAGAAAATGAATTAATAAACGATTTTTCCGCTATTTATAGTGAAGACGATAATTATCCTTTAGGCGAAGTCGATAATTATCTTTTAACCGATCCAAAGGCGGGTTGAACCCCCTTCTCCAAACTTCTCGAAATTTGAACAATAAATCTTGAATATTGTAGGGATAATATTCCACAATTGTCTCGAAAAACGTGTATTCCTAAACCGTCTTTCTTAGCCGTTAAGAAATGAAATAGCGACTCTTTTGGCCGTTTTGCATTTCCATGTTATTTTATATCTAGGACAAATCCGATGTCCTGATCATTTCTCTCAACTGCATTTTTATTAATTGGACCTCCCAAATGCTCCAAATAATACCGGAGGGTAAAAATAATTACCTGGGGGAAAAGTGAAAATTTCACCTTAAGCCCAAAGTTACGCCAGGAACATAACGGTGTAACTTATACTCAACACTTACGCAATCTTCGCGAGTTATATGTCAATTACTATCACTGATTAAGTTAATCAAAATTAATTAGAATTCGAAAATCCTAACTATTACAGTTGTTGCTCAAGTAACTCAACTGGTTTTGGTGGCATTGAGAAAAGGTTATAAGTTCAAGTTTTGTGAGCAACACCCTTTCTCATTTTTTTATCAAGCAAAAAAAAAATAAATATAAAATGGTGAGAATGACCGTGAATCAAGAAAAAACAAATATATATATATATATATATATATATATATATATATATATATATATATATATATATATAATATGTTATATTATGAGGTTATTTTATAAATAGACTTGTAGTACTTAGTTTTATACTTGTATAGTATATTAAATTTGGAAGATATTTAATTTGAGTAATCATTACAATTGTCGTTATCATAAATTTATAATCGACATTCTTTCAACGAGAAGCTTGTCTGATACTTAAAGACATTTTTTATATCAACATGAACGAGTTATACGAATATGAATTAAAACAACTCACTAGTATTCAATATGTATAATATACCTTAAGTTAAAAAAAGAAGAAATTTGTATAATTAAAGTAAAATCTTAAATAATAAACCAAATATTAAAACCGAAAGATATTTTACACGAGTGATCATTACAATTATCATTATCATAAATTCATAATCACCGTTCTTTATATCAATGAGAAACTTATCTTTAATACTTCAATACATGTCTTATATTTAACACGAGCGAGTTATAATAATATAAAAGAAAACAACTTGTTATCAATTTCTAGTATTTAATATGTTTAATAAACCTTAAGTTAAAAGATTCTGTAAAATTAAAGTAAAATCTTATATAGTAAACTAGATATTAAAGCCGGAAGATATTTAACATGAGTAATCATTATGATTATCGTTATTATAAATTCATAATTCATCATCATTCTTTATATTAATGAGAAAATTATGATTGATATTTCGATACATATCTTATATTTAACACGAATAGTTATAAGAATAGAAACTAAAACAATGGATGCTTCAAACCTTTTGATTATATGGATCAACGATGTAGCTTTTTATATACATTTGAACTTAGAGTTACATAGCACCACTTGTATCAAACTTGAAGACGCAAATATGTAATTTAAACTTATCATTTTGTGAGGGCTTCATCTCCAATTCTCCATATGAATTCTTCTTATTTTGTTAGAATTGTTCATGTTCTAAACATGATATTAAATGTCATTTTGGTAGAACTTGTTTAATCGATATATGCATCAAATATAGTCTTGTATGAATAATTTACGAAAAAACTAAATACAACGACTTTGATTTACTAATGTAGAAATGAATCGCAATCCACCAACGCCTAGTGGGCGCCTACGCCCATTTTTCTTTCTTTCTTTTTTGGCACCTAAATTGGGATAAAAAAATTGTTTATTTAAAAATTGATTCAATTAATCTATTAAAAATGATTATTCATTAAACTTTTAAAATAAGTTTTGTTAATCATAATCTATCTCAATGCATTTGGCGCCTAAATTGGGATTAAGAAAATGAATTTATTATATAAATCTCATCCCACTAATCTCTTCAGATAAACACCATCTATCGAACGAGTCGGGTATTATTTTCTACGAAATTTTTTTTTGTAGTTAAGTGTTTTTTCAAGGCCTTCAAAAACAATTTGTAAAAAAGCATGACATCCAGCTTTTTTTTTTTAGAAAAAAGGGGCACCGACGGTAAAAATAAAATAAAAATTGGTGTTGGCCTTTTGCAAATTTTGTTGGAGAAGATTGGTGAACTAATTTTAGCAAGGAAGGATTCGAACTCTGGACGAGTTGCCCCTCCCTCCTGCCCGCCCTTATACTAGTTGGACTAATTAAACTTTGTGTATTCTTTTGATGATACACAATTTTAATTACACAATATTTATACATAATTTCAAATACACAATATTAATAAATAAAAGATTTGTGTAACCAAAACCTTGTGTACGAAATACCTTTCACTGAATTTCTTTCCTGAATAATATGTAGGTACATTATGTATGCTCGAGTCATTTTATATCGCTCGAGTATTTCGTACACAAGGTTTTTGGTTACACAGGTCTTTTATTTATTAACATTGTGTATTTAAAATTATGTATATTATTGTGTAATTGAAATTGTGTATAAATATTGTGTATCATCAAAAGAATACACAAAGTTTAATTAGTCCAACTAGTATTCTCGTCTAGAGTTCGTATCCTACCTTTTACACAATTATTTATTTATTTATTATAATTAAGAGATTATAACTAATAAGAGAGAGAAAATAAGGAGGGATTATATGAAATTTTTAATAATTATTTCCTATTTTAACGTATCAACAAATCCGTTTACATCATTAATTAGAAATCTTTTATTTAGTATAAGAGAGATAATATCTCCAAATTAGGTAATATCTGTCATTGTTTTCTAATTAATCTTTTACTGCATAATTTTAAGTGCCTACTTTGCCTACACATCACAAAACATACCTACTTATGTACACAAAAATACGTTATGTACATACTTAACCAACTCATCCATTTTGTTGGCCCTTTGAATTTGAGTGTCGTGTATATAACACGCACCCTAATTTATTTGTAAAATGATCCTATTTGTGAATAAATACTAATTTATTTTCTCTCTTGATAAATCATTTTTTTTAGTTACCTGTTTGACTTGAACTTTTCAGAACCACCGCACTCTACAGCTAGTGAACGGTTTCCATGGTTGTAAGGTGGTAGGGTAATCGGTTGAATTAAACTTTTGACCACGACTTTTCAAAGAAATAATTTGGTTTACTAGGCTTTTTCTAGTTTTATGTTTAGTAAATGTACCCCTTGAAAGAAGAGTGTGTAGGGTTTGAAAATAAATACAAAAGGTTAGGGTACATTTACTTAATTGAAACATTAAAAAGTCTAGTTACTACCTAGTTTTTCAAAAAGGCATAGTTACCAAAACGGAACTCGTATTCGCACGGTTCAGGATTTAGGTATTGCACGACGCATTCGCAAAGCGTGAACGTGAGGCCACGTTCACGCTTTGCGAATGAGTGAAAGGGTCACGCATTCGCAATGCGTGACCGTCACGGTCACGCATTGCGAATGCGTGACCCTTTATGCCCTAAAAGCGCTTACGGGATCCCATCCCGTAAGCGCTTTCATTCAAAAAAAAAATTCGGAAACAGCGACGGCGAGAGAGGTAACGAAGGAAGGCGATCGACAACGAATCAAGCACCATTTGACACAAAATCAGCAATGGACAAAGACGGTAACGAAGGAAGGCCATTTCAGAAGCGGAAACACGACCCGAGAGAGGTATCGTTTGATTTTTGTTCGGTTTTTGTTCGGTTTTTGCTCGGTTTTCGTTTTTCACTTTTCGGTTCGTAATTGAGCATGAAATGGACATGAATTGGTTAGATTGTTGTTGAATTAGTTAGATTTAGGTTGATTGGAAAGAGATTGGTGAAATGGTGGCCATATGAGCTTCGACAGTCCGCCATTGAAGGCGGACTGTCGAAGAAGATGAACAGTACTCCCACGGTCACGCATTGCGAAACCGTGGGAGTACTGTTCATCTTTTAATGCATTGGAATTATAATTCCAATGCATTAAATTAAATAAAAATATATTAAATATATAATTAATTCTAAAAAACTTAATTTAATTAAAGAATAATAAATACAAATTAAATTAAATAAAAATATTTTTATTTAATTTAATTGTAACATATTAAATATATTAAATTAGTTTATCCAATTTAATTTAAAATAAAATGGATTAAAAATATTATATTAAATATATTAACATTATATAATCTTAATTAATGTATATTAATTCAAAATAAACGGAAAAAATATATCTAATTAATTTAATTGTAATATATTAAATATATTAAATTAGTTTATCCATTATACTTTAAAATAAGATGGATTAGAAATATATAAAATAAAATAGATTAAAAATATATAAAATTAAAATCTCTACCTTTACTTTTTCCCCCTAATTTTATTTATGTAATTATAATTTATTTAATTTATTTTAGTTTCTTTTAAATTCAATTTAAATGAAAGTAAAGGAAACTAAATAAAAGAAAATTAATTAAATTGGCCTGTAATATCAAATATAGATATTACAGGCCATGCAGAGACATAGACGGAGGCGTCCCACGGCCTCGGCTCGTAGAGATGGTCTCGCCACCGCGAGGGCTACGATGGGGAGGAGGTCCCACGTAGCTGGTTCGGCTGCCGACACACCACCACCACAGCAGCCACAGAGACCATGCATCTCAGATGCATCTCCGGCTCTCCCTCGGGAGGTTCTTCCACCACCGACGTATGGATCTGACTCGGACCAGGATGTGGTCCGTCCTTCTGTACAGGCAGGGGAGATAGATCCCACAGCTGGCGAGCGCGTTGATACTACTGCTGACGAGCAGGTTGAGCCACCTACTGATATTATTGCTGACGAGCACATGGAGACAGCTGCAGATATTCCTGCTGAGGAGCAGGTAGAGCCACCTGTTGGCGATCATACCGAGCAGCGAGATTTTGACTTCGATGCTCCAGCTGCAGATCCTGTAGTACCGCCGCAGCAGGAGCCATTTGTACCGGCTGATCGAGGCCGTGTAGTTGCTGATACAGGGGCACCATTGATCAGCGATGTGCTCACTTGCTATGCCGGACACCGTGCTCGAGGTGTCTGGATGGGAGAGGTAGATAACTAAACACAATTACAACACATTATCTTACAAAAAGTAAATTAATAAAACGTTTAATTGAATATTCGTTGTGTTATGAAGGAGGATTACAGGAGGCCGATGACAGCTTTACGGCGGATAGAGCACATTCAGACACTCAGTAGATGGATTTCCGACGCTGATAGAGCGGACCCCACTTCCTGGTTTGCTTTAGCATCTCAGAGTGGCTTGATGGGTTTGCTAGATGTCTCTTTTGCTGGAGTTGATCACGCCCTCATACATGCATTTGTGGAGCGCTGGCATCCAGAGACTAGCAGCTTCCATCTACCTTGGGGTGAGATGACCATCACCCTGCACGATGTAGCCGTCATCCTAGGCATTAGGATTGATGGAGAGGCCATGGTCACACCTATGCTGGCACGAGATAGGGTTAGGTGACTGAGTGATACATTTCACATATCAGAGGTGGAGGCTAGGAGTCACCAGACAACTCTACCAGTGGACTTGTTGAGGACTGCGTATGATGCCATTCGGCGCGACCCAGCTACCCCAGCTGAGGAGGTGGCATCTGTATTTCTTCTTTTCTTTTTAGGGTCATCCTTGTTCGTCGATAAATCGACGAACAAGATTCGACCTTTTTTGATCGACTTGGTGCGAGACCATGGGCGGACTGGAGACTATGCTTGGGGCACCGGCGTCCTAGCGTACTTGTATTCGTACGTATAACTATCACTCTACTTCAATACCTAATAAATTCTTATTGTTACTGTTATGATAAAATGATAAATATGGACTTTACCTACAATATGTTGGGCGATGCCTCACGACTGAAGGTGAAGACGATAGGAGGATGTACATCCCTTCTACAGGTAAGAACTTTCATTTTAATTAGTCACTTTAGATTAGAACTTTCATTTATTAATCTTACTAATAACATCTTTCATTTACTTTAATATTTACAGTTCTGGATCTATGCCCACTTCCCGTCCTTGGGTTGTTCAGCGGCAGAGGATCCAGGACGTCATGGATCGGCCATATGGGCTTCTAGACTGTCTGTTCCGAGGACACCAGCACCCACTCTTGAGAGGTTGAGATCCTTGCGCTCACAGTTAGATCAAATGAGAGCGGAGGACATCAAGTTCATGCCATACAGCGATAGAGTGTTAGATTTTGAGGGCGAGTTTGCTGTGTCGAGGTACCGAGGGACGATCCAGATAGGAGATATCATCGAGGCATATATGCAGAAAATCAACCGATTTATATCCCACGAAAATTGACCCAACACATTCAATAGATATTTGTCTTCTGACGTATCTAGAAGATCCGGCCAAAGATCTTTTAAGTTTGACAATTATCTTTTGTATCTTTTATAATTCCTTAAAACTCTCAGACTATCTTAAGGGATTATTAGCTAGATTTTATCTTTATAGTTTAGATTTTTATATATCTTAAGGATATCTTTGCAAGATTATCTTTAAATATATTTTCCTAGTTTTTGTAGGATTAAACTCCCTTATAAATAGCCTTAGAGGGGTAGATTATTAGTTAACTGAGTTGTGATTATTGATTTCCAGATTATTGTAGATACTTGTGACTTCGCTCACGGGATTTGCATTTTATCATTTCTATTCAATCAAAAGGAGAGTTTTTGGTTGAAAATTTGTGAATATTTGCTAGGCTGTTCTTGTGTGTGTTAACCTTTTTTAAGGTTGGTACTACAAGTCAAACTATTCTCTCCTTGTGCTTGTCTTATCTAGAAGACTTGTGTAAGGTTAAAGAAAGAAGGGTAAAAGGTAATTCTTTGTTAAGGGTTTTGATCCAATTGAGTTCAAGGTTCTTTGCAAGTCTATAATAGTCCTATCTTCCTATATTTATTTCATTTATCATTCCATAGTCACCTTCTTATCTACCATATGATTCATTAATCCGTGTTCTGAGTTTGTCGAAAAATCGACTTGTTCTTGAGGAAAACCGTCCGATTTTCTATATAGAACAACCCGAATTTATCCTAGTTAAGAACTTTCAATCTAGATCGAGAACTGCAGCTTAACTGTAACACCCCAAGTTCTGGGAACTCGAAGCGTTATGGCCTAGGACCTCACAGTGGGTCCCGACCCTCAAGGTAGCAACAACACAACGGATCTTACAACAAGGCACAAACAAATTAAAACCAAAACTCAATATAAAACCAAAGGTTTAAACAAGGGAAGCGTAAAAGACTTGCAACCGAGTTCAAAACAAGGGAAAGACAACAACATAAACATAAACCCGATCCCGTCCTATAATATACGGGAACCCCAGGTGACCATACCATCCGGATCACTCAGCAATATCCCTAACATGCGGAAGATCTACAACATTGGTATAAACATAAACCGTTAGCTAACATTCTAGATATCAGAAAGACTATAAAGGCACAAACACACATAAGGTAATATAAACATATAGCATCATACCACTCAACCGGTTATTATCTTTCAATTAACTATTCCCATTACTAGTTCAACTTATTTTTGTCACACGAGAATCACTATGATCTCTCCTCCGCTTCCGTCTACCAACAAGAATAGATTAGTATTATCCGTTATCTGCGGGCCTGAGTTGCAAGAGCACCTCCTAGTCTCGTGAAGAACTAGACAAGTAGTCACCGCCTGGTTATAATACACTTGGGTCAATTAAGGTATAAAAGGTTAATCCTATTCCGGTTATCCGTCATCACAATAAACAACAACACAACAAGTCAAAACACTCAAACCAATATATGGAATGAAGCTAAGTAAGTCCAGGGAAATTACCTCATTCAAAGGTAACTCAAAGGTCAGAGAACAACTTAGTTTCCCTCAAGAAAAGAGCAAAGGAAAGCCTGTTCATACAAGGCATCACGAATCAGGAACGAAATGGTTGCTATAAGTCTATAACTTCTACTCCAATGATCTCTAAGAGATCTCCACATGATAGGGTCACAAACCCTAGTCTTACAATTACCAAGGGTCAACAACAACATCAAAGGCCAAGGAAAGAAACAAGGAAAGCAAGGAAGGAAGCAGCTCACCAAAGACGGGGAGACTGTAGAGGAAACCGCAGGGGCTGTTGTACGAGGCACAAGGGCGGCGGCGTGACAGATCCGCTGGGGCAGCTCTGTGCAGGCGCGGGGGCGATTTAGGCTCAGAAGGTGGCGCCGGGCTTCCTTCTGACATCAACTCACAACCAAGGTACCAAGGCTCGATTCCTTGATCCAAACACGTCAAGACTCAACCAAGGGATCTTGTGAACATCAACCTATCAACAATGGGAAGGCCAACAAGAATCAAGGTTCAAACTTGATTCTTGGAGAAGAAGAAAAGGAAGAACGAAAGGAGGAAACGAAACAGAAAGGAAACGGTATGCATCAATACATGCATGTGAGGAAGAAACAAAGAAGGGTGAACTTACATGTTCAAAAAGGTCACATGAAGAACAAACGGCTACAGCTCTCAGGGTTGAAGGAAACGTATGCAAGAGGCGGGAAAAACGGGAAGAAGGCGGGATTATATAGAGAAGGATTGAGAGAAGAAGGAACGACATTCTAGGGTTAGAAGATCCAAGGAAAGCCGGCCCAAAGATATAAAATTGGATCTTCTATGAAGGGAAATAAGATAGAAACAAAAAAGGAAAGAAGATCTTTGCGATTTGGGGAAAAATCGTAGGGGCGGTTTGCCCTACCCCGACCGCGGCTAGCTGCAGGGGCGGCTCACTGTCACCGCGGGGACGGTGACAGCCAAAACTGGATGTTACATCAAATCCCCCAAAAAGAAGTTTCGTCCCAAAACATGTAACAACCCACATGATTACACAATAACAACGCATAAACACTGAACTCTACTCATATATTCCCTCTCAGGGAACATAGCTCAAAACGTCACAAAAGCGTAAACACAACTCAACAATGAAACTAAAACTCCAACGTCTACGCTAAAGGTACATCCAACTCAGCATAGAACTTTGGATAGTTTCTCAAGATACTATCATTTGTCTCCCAAGTCACCTCATCAGCTCCTCGCATCGACCACTAAATCTTCATCATTGGTATGTCCTTCGATCGCAAGCGTCTCGTACTACGCTCTAAGACAACTGTCGGGTACTCAACGAATGTGTGATCTGGCTCAACCACTAGATCTTCATGACTGAAAATGTACCTCGGGTCTGGTACGTACTCCTGTAGCTGAGACACATGGAAGACTAGGTGAAAACCCTCAAGTCTTGTTGGCAAAGCAAGTCTGTATGTTGCCTCTCTAACTTGCTGAAGACTCTCGAAAGGTCCGACATATTTGGGACTCAGCTTCCCCTTGAAGCCGAAGCATCTAACGCCTCATGTTGGGGATACTCTTAGCCAAATATGAGCTCCAACTCTAAACTCTAGAGGTCTGTGCCTCTTATCCGTATAAGACTTATGTAGACTCTATGCTGCTAACATCTTCTCTTGGATCACTACTACTCGAGCTATATCATCGTGTATCTGCTCAGGTGCTACACCGCTAGCAATACTAGGCTCCTCCCAACACAACGGTGTACGGTATCTCTGTCTGTATAAAGCCTCATAAGGAGCCATCCTGATCGAAGCGTGCCAACTATTGTTATACGAAAACTCCACAAAGGGAAGGTGATCTGGCCACACCTTTCCCCAGTCTAATACGCAGGCTCTCAACATATCTTCCAGAGTTTGGATGGACCGCTTTGACTGGCCATCGGTCTAAGGATGATTAGCAGTCATAAATTACAGACTCGTACATAGGGCAACATGCACTTGCTGCCAGAACCTCGAGGTGAACCGTCTGTCTCTGTCAGAGACTATAGTCCTAGGTACTCCATGAAGTCTCACTATTTGCCTCGTGAACTCCTGTTTGATCCAAAAGGTGTGTGCGCAAATAAGCTTTATATTTATATCCAAGAATTAAGCCTAACGATAGCAAACCCGCACTGTACGGATCAATCGTAGTATGGGATGATATTCCGGAGTCGATCTCAAGGAATCTGTGAGAACAAAGCAGTAAAGGTAATACAACTTGTGTAGCAAGCAAAGCAATGACAACAATAAAGAATGTAGAAGTAAGAATAATGGGAATGCATATTCTAAAGATCCAAGTATCCGGTTGTGGTATTCGATTCAAGATATCTAAATAGGTGTACGGACAGAGCTAGATAACAAAGGTATATATTCTTCGGTAGGATGTCGTCCGGTAAAGATCCAACTTCCTTTTGTCCCAACCAAAGGGTTCTACTTAACGGATGTTGAGTCTCATCAAGAAGAGGTCATAAGGATAGGATTCAGCTCTCATACGAAACCAAAATCCAAGGAAAAGAAAGACAAAGGCAAAGTCTATGACACTCCGCACCTTAATAGAGGGTTTTGAATCCCTTATTACCTAGAACTCGTAAACACTCACAACCAAGCAAAGCTAAAGGTTAGAAAGGATTAACAAAGGTAGGATTGAAGCAATCTTGAACTTTGGATAAAGGCAAAAGCGAAACGTGCAAAATAGAAGAAACCACGGGCAGATCTTGGGAAACCACGGTCGTGGTTCCTGAAGAACTGGCCGTGGAAATCCTCGTTCGAGGGTTTCGTCTCACAACTCTCAAGGTCCGATTTGTAAAGGCTCAATCTATCATCATCTATACCACAACCATTAACCCTTCACCCTAGAACCGCATTGGGGTTTTAGATAACAATCATCATCATAATCAATTCAAGATTAAGATAGAGAATCAAGAAAGGCATGTAATCAAAAAGAACACAAAGATGAACAAAGCCAATCTTTCAAAGAATCAAGAACTCAATCAAACGATATATAATCCCAGAATATGTTCTCAAAGACAATAAACAAAGACTAGAACAATCTCACAAATCTCTAAAGCGGAACCAAGAACTTATTCAATCTCCTCCAATGGTGAAGCAATCCTTTCCTAAGTATGGAAAATGAAATCCAAGTCCTTCTAGCGTGATCCTAAAGTGTTGTCTCAAACGTGCCCTAAGGGAGCTCCTCGTATATAGCGTGATCAAAGCGAGACCCAAAAGCGACCCCCAGAAATGCAGCCGTCAACCTTCTTTTATAAAATAAAATTAGGTTAGAAGGCTTCTTCCTTTCTTGCTGACGTGGCAACTAACGTAACAGCCTTTTTTGAAGAAAACCATGGGTGACGTCACAAAACCACGGCCGTGGTTCCTGCCGTGGCGACTCTCGACTTGTGTTTCCACATGTGAAATTCAAAGAATTATCAAAACCCCGGCCGTGGAACTTCCTTCTTGGCCATGGTTCTTCCTTTTCGAAGATTTTCTCCTTTGCTTCACTTCATACTTCTTTCAATGATGTTCCAATGCTTCCCAATGAAGTCCTCATAGACCATTGCTCAGTGAATGCTCTCTTTCCACTCCATTTCAGCTCCAATTCACCTAGAATCACAACAAGGCTTGTGTAGATCTCGATTCCAAGGTAATAGATGAATATGCTCGATAAATGCTACAAATGCATGTCCATGTACTCAAAGGAGAGGGAAAAACTACCTATATGCATATCTAAACTACGTCATATTTCAAGCTATCAAGTCTTCTGCCAATCGACTTACCGGCCACGTTTCCTTGATAGGAATGGAACATGCGGTCTTCGTCAGTCGATCTACTATCATCCAGATAGCATCAAAACCTCGACTCGTTCTTAAGCCGGTAACAAAATCCATCGAGATGTCCTCCTACTTTCATTGAGGGACAAAAAATGGGTGTAGCTCTCCACCTGGTCGGTGATGCTCGGTCTTGACCTGTTGACAGGTCACACATTAAGCTACATATCTCGCGACATTTGGCTTCAGACCTCCCATCAGTAGGAGCGTCTGATGTCCTGAAACATCTTACACGCACCGGGATATACTGAGTAAGGTATAAGTGAGCCTCTTGTAGGATCCACTGTCTCAGCTCTCGATTTGAGGGTATACAAACACGCTCTTGGCGTCTCAAAATTCCATCAGCACCAACTGAAAATTGTGGCGCCTCTCCTCGAAACATCCGGTCTCAAATCTGTGTCAAATTTGGGAAACTCTCCTGCTTCTGTCTGATCTCTACAAGTAGATGAGGTAACATCTCCAAGGTGGATAAATGGTTGTCGGAATCCGGAAAGTGGATATCCATCTCTAGCCATGCCAAATCTCGTTGTAATTGTGGCTGATCGAGCTGTCAGCCTAGCGATCGCCATCTTCCGGGGAGTCTTCTTGCTGAGGGCATTAACTACCATATTTTTCTTCCCCGGGCCGTATAAGATCTCAAGGTCGAAATCCTTGATCAACTCCAACCATCTGTACTGGCGGTTTGATAGGGTTAAAGTTTGCAAGAAGATGAATATGAATCCTTGTTTGACGAGGATATGGCTTTGTCTAACCCTCCTTCTCCTTCAGCAACCAAGCTAACCTCGTATACGTCCAATGGATACTTTTTCGGGTTAAAAGTGTAGACAACAAACGAACGAGGCAAAATTGTGGTGTACGTGTAGAAGGAGTTCGTGTACCATATTATAGGAGATTGACAGATATCATCAAGGTTACGTACTCATGGTATATTAAATATGTATTATTCAAATGTGAGTGGGAACATCTATCAAGTAAAGTGAAGTTGGATCCCTTCAACTATACCTTGGTTAACTTCCGAAATTTACTATACCAAAATGATCGGGTTAGGGATGAACCTTTTATCTTGGAATATCAAGCCCGACAAGTATGTAAATAACCAAGACCCTTCAGGACAAGGGTGACTCAATGTTGGTATAGTAGATTCTAAAGAATACTCAATGTGAACATCTGCCTGATGTTGAGGGGTCGGATGGTGATGATGAGTTGCACGGGGAAGATGATTTCGACGGTGATGATAGTCTTGACAAACTTGTTGGAGGCTAGTTTTATGGGATATTACTTATTATGTTTTTTATTACGTAAATAAAGGTTTCATACAACCTGATCAGTTTGAAGACTTTACTTATTTATTTATTTAGTTCTAGTGGATTTTGTGGTGTTACTTATTTACTTGTCTAGGTATTTTCACTTTCGTCTTACCTTTTTCTATATTGATGATAATCCAACTGTTGATTTTAACTATTGATCCGAATTATTGATAATCTGGTTGCTGATGTGTACAGCTTGTACTGATGACAATATGATATAGGTTGTGTAATTGGATAATATGAAGAGAAGGAAGGCTGGAAGCAGTGGACATGGCAAACCATAATGTATGTCTAATTTTCTTACTTCAAGTAGTAGAAATGATGCCCAAAGTCATTCCTCGATGACATTGACACAATCTTAGCCAGTTCTTTCCCACTCATACCCCCGTCCTACTTCCCCTCCACCACAACATGTTATGCCTGAAGTGCTTCTAGAAAAAGCTATCAATCGCTATTACTTAATGATTTCTTTTTGTTATCAGTGCACTTCAATATCTGAATATTGTTAAACCTTATTTCAAACTGCACTTAAAGATACTAGCACTAGATGCCACAGTAAGAGTGTGTCAGAGTGGAAGACAGGAGTTCAAGTTTCTTTTAATTCTCAATTTCAAGTCGTTGGAGAAAGAACACAACAGTTCAAGTCTCAGTTAGGTATAATAGTACAAGATGGTCATTGAGTTCCGCTAACCTTTATTGATTGGATTGTTGTTGACGAGTCTATCAAAGAGGGAATATGGCAACATGTTAAGGTACAAATTTTTCATTTTGTGAAAATATATTTGCATTTGTTGTGCTGTTTGCAACTAACTTCTTAGTGTTCTTTACGACTTGTAGGAAAATGTGTTGAATGTTCCTAAAAACTGTAGAGTTGTGTACTTGCAAATTTGCAACAAATTGTGGAATGATCACAATTCAAGAATAAAGAACAAATATTTTGTGAAATATGAAAATGATCCCCAACTTATTTCAAGGGTTCCTGCAAAAGTTGTTAAAGAACAATGGCATGCGCTTGTTGAATATTGGCACTCTCCTGAAGCAAAGATACTATATTTAAATTTATTTTTTATGTCATCCTAGTTTCTTACCATTAACTCTTTTTATGCAAAACAAACATATGTAACTCATAATTTTATTAAAGGAAGTTGTTGATCTAACAATCTGACATTGATATGTTGTGTTTTTGTAGGCGGAATCAACGAGAAACTCTAATAATTGAAAAAAGTTTGGTCCACTTCATATCACTGGTCGAACATCCTTTGCCGAAATAAGAGAAGATGTATGCATGTTTTCTCCAACTTTTGTCACTTGTATATTCCACTTGTTTTTTTTTGTGGCTACAAAAAATTGCTTAATGTCTTACATTGAATTTTAAACAACTATACAGCAAAATGTAAGACCCCAGTTTTGCCCTCACCGCCCCCGCGGTGAAGAAGGCCGCCCCAACGGCCGGCCGCCCCTGCGGCTGAAGTGATCCGCCCTTGCGGATTTACGACAGATGGCGCCCGATCTGTTTTCGTTTGTTTTATCTTCTTTCCATAGATAGAAGATCCGATCTTCTATCTTATGGGCCGGTTTCCTTATTTTCTTCTTAACCCTAGACGTCCTTCCTTCTATCGTTCCAACCCTTCCCTATATATTCCCGCCTTTTCCTCCTTTTTCCCGTTTCTTGCATTCGTCTTCAACCCCGAGAGCTGCAGCCGTTTCCTTGCTTCCTTGTGATCTTGCTGAACTTGTAAGCTCACCATTCTCTGCTCTTCCTTACCTTCATGTACAACAACATGCTTCCTTCATCCTTTTCGTTTTCTTCTTCTTCTCTCCTTTTCTTCTCCTCCAAGAATCAAGTTTGAACCTTGATTCTTGTTGGCTTCTCGTTGTTGATGTATCGTTATTCTCAGGCTCCTTGGAGTTGAGTCTTGACGTGTGTGAGCCAAATGTTCGAGCTTTGGTCGCCCTTGCTGTGAGTTCTGTCGAAGAGAAGCCCGAGAACACTTTCTGTCACGAATCCGCCACCGCGCCTGCACATCCCAGCCCTTGCGTGTTGCTGCCCCTGTGCCTTGTCCAGCCGCTCCTGCGGTTTCCTCTACAGTAACTCCCGTATTTGGTGAGTTGCTTCCTTCCTTCCTTTCCTCGTTCCTTTCCTTGTTTCTTATGGTTGTTCCTTGCCCCTTGAGTATATTGTAAGACTAAGATTGAGGTCATTGAGACTAGATATTATAGACTTCTAGTAACCATTTCATTCCTGATTCGTGATGCTTGTGTGAACAGGCTTTCATTGCTCCTTTCCTGAGAAAAACTGAGCCGTTCTCTAAGTGTTTGCTGAGTATTGAGATTACCTTCGAGTGAGGTAAGTCCCTTGGACTTACTTAGCTTCATTCCGCATATTAGTTGGATTATATTGGCTTGTTTGTGTTTTTATTATTTTTATAACGGATAACCGGAATAGGATTCACCCTTTATTACCCTTAACTGGCCCATATGTATGATAACCGGGCGGTGACCACTTGTCTAGTTCTACAGGAGACTAGAATGTGCTCTTACAACCCATGCCCGTAGGTAACGGTTAGTACTGATCTATTCCTATTGGTAGACGGAAGTGGAGGCGAGTTTCGGGAGATTCTCGTTTGACAAAAGAAGTTGAATTAGTAATGGATAACCTTAATGAAAGATGATAACCGGTTGTGTGCGAGCATGCTATAAGTTTTCTTTTACCTTATGTGTGTTTGTGCCTTTACGCTCTTGCTAGTATGTAGAATATTAGCTAACGGTTTATACCATCGTTGTAGATGTTCCGTAGGTTCAGGATGCTGCTGAGTGATCCGGATGGTGTGGTCAGCTGGGGTTCCCGTACATTATAGGACGAGATTGGGTTTTTTGTTTTGTTGTTTCTTTTCCCTTTTGTCTGCGAGTCTTTTACGCTTTCCTTTGTTTAAACCTTTGGTTTTATATTAAGTTTTGGTTTTCATTCGTCTGTGCCTTGTTGTAAGATCTGTTGTGCTGTTGCTACTCTGAGGGTCGGGACCCATTGTGCGGTCCTATCCCGTAGCGCTTCGAGTTCCCAAAACTTGGGGTGTTACAGAAATGATGAGCTGTTTTGTGCATTCTATTAAGAAAATGTAATTGAATTTTGTTAAGAATTCACTTACGTTGTACAAACTGTTTCACTGTTGCCCTTTCGTAACAACCAACTTTCTGCTAAGAATTCACTTACAATGTGAATTATGTGCACTGTTGCAACAACTAATTTTTTGTACTTGTACAAATTGTTTCACTACTTTCTCTTACATTGTACAAACTTTTTCAATGTTGCCCTTTTTTTGTACTTGTTGGCTGTCAAGCAAAAGATAGAAATAGAACTTTGAATTGCTTAATGTTTTCCACTTGCTTTTTTTATAATATCTTCACCAAAATCTTATAAAATAAGAGGCACTTTGCATTTTTCAATGCAATTTTTTTTATTTTACTAACTACTTGGTTGTATTAATTGTTGTACTTGACAGATGAAAAAGAATGGACAACCCACTAATTGAGTGTTTGGATAAAATCACGCAGCCCAATTGATCATGATGTTATTGCGGCAATTGTAAGTTTATACATTAATCATGAAGGACATAATTATGTTTGTGTTCTCCTCTTTTTATGTGCTAACTTATGTGTAAAAATAATGTAGAAGGACTTCGAGAAAGAATTAAGTAAGGAACATGAGGACCAACAACACCTTACGGTTGTAAGAGACAAAGAATTTCATAGAGTGATGGGAGAGGACACCCATGAGTATTTTCTGAACTTACGGTAGAGGTGTCCCTCGTACTCGATGTATCAATTTGAACCACTAGCACCTACTAACACACCAGATTTCATACAAAAGCTTAGCAGAGAGATTACTGAAACAATGACTAAAGAGGTAAGAAAAGCGAATGAAGATATGGCACGACAATATGAGATAATATATCAACAAGTACTTGATCATCTTGCGCTTTTGGAAAGCAATGATGGGAGAAGTGCAAATTCACTTGTTCAGGTATGTTCAATTTATTTTTTGAGTTGTATTATTTT
Source organism: Fagopyrum esculentum (assembly GCA_033239045.1). NCBI lineage: Eukaryota > Viridiplantae > Streptophyta > Magnoliopsida > Caryophyllales > Polygonaceae > Fagopyrum > Fagopyrum esculentum. The sequence goes on along the minus strand of BSUD01000003.1, from coordinate 123,993,986 downwards.
TCACGCACAAAAGAAGTTGCTTAAATGTTTGAATTTCTAAGTTCTTCATGAGGCTACTAATTTTATTGGTTTAGTGTACGGAAAAGTAACGAGGCTACAAATTTTAGGTTTGAATTCGCTTGGTTTTTGTAGTGTTGTTAATTGGGTTTTGTGGTTTCATGATTTGTGTGATTGGGTTTTGTTGTTTGTCTGATGCTTAGTAGTGTCTCTTGTACACAACAACTCTCGCACACTTGTGGATGATTGATACTTGGTTAGTTAGCTTGCTTACTTATTGTTTAGTATGTGGAGTTAAAAAATATACAAGAAGCTTCTTATTGTTTGATCTACTAGTTTGTAGAGTTAAAGTATGCAATTGATGGAAATTTTCAACTAGGTAGTCTGCTTTAAAATACATGCATGTCCAATATGAATTCATGAAGCCAAGTTGATTAGCCACACTGAGACATAATTAACATAAAAAACCCCAAGCTTAAAATTTTTAATTTCCTTGCATTAATTCTATCATAAAAACCACATAATACGTACACTATGAGAGAAATAACCAATGAAAGCTTCTTTGGCCACAAAAAAGAAGTCCCCAAAACAGAAACACTCAATTGGTTTCCAAATTGGGTCCAAATTGATCATCTTAAACAGTAGCCCCCTCCATAGCATGACAAGTGTTGTTAATGTGTAGTAATGTTAATGTTGATGTTGACAAATGCTTGAATATTATATTTTGCTTTTGGCAAATGTTTGAATATTATTGTTTTTGTTAATGTAGAAAATTTTGGTTTTGTAAGGTGGAACAAGTATTCATCAAAGTGTCTAATGGAGAGGAAAGTCAAAGAGAGTCTACCGCTAAAGAAGTTGCTCAAGAAGAAAATCCAAGTGAAAACGTTAAAATATATTTCATTTTGTGTTGTTCATAATGACTTGAAACTAATGAAAACATCATTTTGCCTTACTTTCGTCTTCGGACAAACATGAATTACGCATTAATTACTACTTTTGTTTTCGGACGAATATGAATTATGTATCAATTACATTGCGTGATGATGGAAACATCTTTTTGCTATACTTTTGTTTTGGAAAAATATGAATTGCGTATTAATTAGTACTTTTGTCATACTTTTGTGACGGCTACAAATCATCACAATTATCAGTATGCGATTCAGGTGTAACATTTGCGCCGGCAATGTACCATCGTAGATTTTAAATAATGTACTTTTTTGTGACGGAGATATCCGTCACAATGATAATTCGGTTAGCCGTTTTTTTTTTTGCCACGGTATTGACATCAAAGGCCGTCGCAAAAAACACGCCTTTTGCGACGGCTTTACCAGTCGCAAAATTTAAAGTTGACGCTAACGGTGACCACTTTGATACGATGGGGATATCCGTCACAATGATCAATTCAGTTAGTCGTTTATATTTTTGCGACGGTATTTAATCATATACTACAAGTCTATGTAACTAGAACCAGGGTCGGCCCTAAGGGTGTGCGAGTGCGAGATGAGCCACTGCTCTGGGCCTCGAACTTGGAAGGGGGCGTCAGTAAAAAAAAATGATGGCTAGTATATTAAAATCGTTTAAATAGACAATACACAAACTTGACTATTTGGTAGTTGGTACTTCAGAGTTTGCAATCTATTTTTTTAAGGGTCAATTCCTTCATACATTTTTTATTTTTCTAGCAAAATAATTCTAAAATAAATATAAATATTATGATTTATATCTAATCAATTTATATATATAATAAAATTGTTTATTTACATATAAACAAGGCAAACAAAAGTTATTAAAAAGGTAAGGTATGAATTTATCAATTTAGCTTATAAAATATATTATCTTATTTATTTTAGCCTTTCAATGAAACATATAATCAAGTTAGCATTTTAATGAATTTAATAATTTAACTTTTTTTAATTTTTAGATTTTATATTTAAAATAATAATAATAATATTTATTTATAGTATATTATTATTTGATTGGTGTTCTTTAAGGGTGTTGCTTAGTGTTAATATATTTTTACATAGATCGTTGGATACTTGTTGAGCGACAGAAGATTGAATAAACACAGCCAAAACTCAAATGGCATGACAGCAATGGACGGGTTGAAAGATAGTGCTATAAATCGTAACAACGATGGTGAGCTGAGATTGATGCTGAAGAGAGAAAAGATTTTGCGATCAAGAGACGTAAAAAGGAAAAGGCAAAGAGAGAAGCTGTTTGATTGGATGGAGAAGCAACGCAGCACTCTAATGGTTGTAGCCTCTTTGATTGCGACCTATGGCTTTCCAAGCAGGTTTAAACCCTCCTGGTGGAGTATGGCAGGATAGTTCAACATCACATACTGCTGGCTCATAACCTTGTCTCAACAAGAGTCATATCTTTACAATCTAATTCTTGTTTTGAACTCGGTTGGGTTCGTATTGTCGATGAAGTGGATTCCCTTGCAGACGCTTTCCAAGCAGGTTTTGAACTCGGTTGGGTTCGTAACTACATTAGTCGTCTCTCCTCCAGGAACCGGTCGAAGAGTGTTGGCATATGGCGTGAAAATCACATTCGAAAACTCGTCGAAACCATGCTCTCCCACCAAATCCGCCCTCTCGGCCTCTATATCATAGACGTAAATCTGAGTCTTGGTGGAAAAAACCAACCTTCTCCCATTAAAAAAACTACATGTAACGACGTCATTCTCTTCCGTAACCCCCATTTCCGAAGTCGTCTTGGACACCACCAACCTCCACGAGCTGCTCGCGTAGTCTTCCAACACCCACACCGATAACATTCTCGGATCGCTCCTTAAAAGAGCGATTGTTTCGTCGGATCCCCACTTGAATATCTGCAACTTTTCATTATCATCGTCCTCCCACGCTCCTTGTGGTAGTTTTATCCTTCTCCATAGCTCCTTCTTCTCAACATCATATGCCAATACATATGGCTCTAGATAAACCGGTATTCTTGATGCGTATGGCAAACTAAGTTCACAAAACACAGACATTATAATAATTATAAGATTAATAAAAAAAATGTAAATGAATGAACATAGTTACATACCTATTACATATATAATGTACGACAAGGCCTCCATTGTGCCCATTGAAGACCACCACAGGGGCATCTAGGCGGAGGTCTCGCCCCTTCTCCTTCCTCAAGTAACACAAATCATCGTCCCACTTCCCGTTACGATACACGGCTAAGTGATAGTCTGAACCCCAAGGATTGTCGTCTTCCTCGACGGAAACCGGAAGTATAACGGTATAATCATTAGGGAAGTTATAAGCCTCGGCGAGATTTCTTGCGTGACACTCAAGTAAGATTCCGAAATCTCGAAACCCTAGAGACTTGTAATTCTCTGGGATAGGAAGTTGAGTATAACTTCTGGTGACAGGATTACATATCAAGATTTCACCGGCGTCATTACGGAGCAAGATTAGGCCTTGACTACTCGCCAAAACGCGGCCGTTTTGTCGTAAGAAGGTCAAGGACTCGTCGGGGATTCCGAAGAGAGACGGAAGCTCATTGGGCAAGACGAAGAAGTCGAGTTTGTTGAAACAAATTTCATGTTGGAGGAAGAAGCCATTATCGAGTAGAGAAGAACGAAAGGATTGTCTTTTGATAAACATTGGATCGATTCGGAGGGTTGATAGGGTTTTGGATATGGAGGATGTGTATTTGATGATAGTTTTGGCCGGTAGCCATGATAGTATCTCCAACAATAAGTCACCTCCAATGCAGTGCGAACTTTCCATTACAACCTGTCAACAATGAAACCCTAATAGTTATGTAACCGGAGAATAACATGAGGTTCTATGAATTTACAATGAGAAATTAATTTGAATAAACGAACCGCGTGAGGGTGAAAGCTGGGTCGCCGGAAATTGTAGCGACGGAGATGGATATCTGTTTGCAATCTGCTGGCTTGGCTCAAATACTAAGGTCTTCAATTTTTTGTACCGTCTCCTGCAGACTCCTGAACATGTATATATTCTGTTGTTGTTTTCAAAAAAAGGAAAGAATTTGTTTCCAAAAAAAATATATAAAAGTAGAGATTTTATTACTACCTTGGAGTCCAAGGAAAATCTTTCCTTTTACTTTTCTCTATCTGAAAGTCTAATACAAAATTTGAGTATTAAATATCAATTTCCAAAGAGTTGAGTATTAATATACTTTCACAATATATGTATATTAAAATAAATTCTATCTAATTAACTTATTTTATTATTACAAATTAATTGAATCCTATCAAATAATTATTTATTAGAGATTTTATATTAATTCAGTATATGATTTAGATTAAATATTTGGATTCAAAAAATTGAAATTCTATCCAATTATAATATTCAATTAGTTCTATCTATTAGTCTAGTTAGGATTTAAAGTTAAAAAAAATCTGAAATTTTATCTACTAAGCCTTCATGCAGTAATAAGTTCTGTTACGCATAATAAATTTTCAAAAGTTTTTTTAGAATCTTTCATTAGTTTTAGATTAAAAAAAATTGATTTTGCATGTTTTAATCTTATTTGAATTTGTACATCTTACATTGTTATAAAATAAAAAAAGGTTAACATTTAAAAAAAAATATGAGGGCTATTATAGGGGGAAAAATGGAGACATTACGTACAACAATAAAATTTTAGAGTAATGTATATAATTCTTAGACTAATGTATATAATTCTTAGACGTGTCTTGATGAATTAATTTTTAAAAATAATAAAAATTACGCATTGTACATAAATACTTTATATATTAACAACATCAATTGGTATGATTCACATAATTATTTACTGTATCATTATCACACTACACAATTTTTCATATTCTAATAAGTAACAGATTAATAAGTAACAGATTAATCATAAATAGGGCATGTTACTTAATAATAGGAAATCGCCATATAGCTCGGACTTTTGGCATTAATAGGTTGGTCTTTCAACAGAATTTATCATGAGCTTCCTAGCTTCCTCATAAGTCATAGCCTTACAAATGTATAGCATCTTTATTATGTAACATTTATCATTATCGTATTTCAATATCAGCATATCGATGTATTATCATTATTGTTGTTATCTATTCATGCATCATTTTAGATGATAGATTCTTACATTTTATATCTCATTTGATATATTTTGCATTCATTTAGTCTAGAACAAATTCATGTTATAAACTATGGTATCCACTTTGATTTATTTCGTGTTTAAGGCATTCAAGACCATTTATGGTGCATTTCAGCCAAAATATTGAAAGATGCACCAAAATTTCGAGAGTTCGATCTTCCTTGAGGTGATGAGATGCATTGAAGCATCTTACATGACTGGAGATTGGAGAATAAAGTGAAATACCACAACAGTGAATCCAAGACGGGACATGCATGTGAAGAGTTCATCAAACCCTTTGTTGAACTATTCTCATGGGCAGGAGACGTCCAAGCCACGGCTTTGCAACCCGTAGGGATGCCGTCTTGAACCTATCTCACCTTTCTTTAACGTGTTCTTCTTAGCTGGATGAATCTCAGACATCATGATATGCCCACGGTTTGGCCTACGGTCGGCTAAGTCGTCTCTACATATATTGTGGAATATGTGGAGTTAGTTTCAGGAAATAGTTTTTGATTTTTATTTCGGATGGGAATTTTTCTAGGTGAATTATGGGCCGTATTTGTACAAAATAATAAGCTAATTTTCATATGTTAGATGGGTTCAAACTTTGGGGATTGAGAATTCTATTTGTGACAGCCATTTTACCTTTCTCTACTCGGAATTCACCAAATCGCTTTGAAGGTGAATTTGTTGAGTTTTGTTGATTCATTTTTGCATTGTGAACCTTTGAGGTACTAGATTGATTTATACAAGTTTCTATTTCGATCATTATATTTATTTTGGAATGTATGCCTACAATTTGCCTTCTTATACATTGTATTGTTGCTTTTGCAAATTTCAATATGGTTGGCTAATTTCCAATATATATGGATCGATTAAACCCGATAATGAATTGATATATATATATATATATATATATATATATATATATATATATATATATATATATATATATATATATATATATATATATATATATATATATATATATATATATATATATATATATATATATATATATATATATATATATATATATATATGAATATTAAATGGAAATCATATGTTTGTGTTTTACTCCGACATTTCTCCCTTCCAAACAGGTACGGCAAATTGTCCGTCCGAACGGTAGTGACGTAGCCAGGGAGGGGCTAGGGGAGCAGTTGCATCGGTTGAGATGCTTTTTATAAAAATAATTTGCCCTCTTTGAGAAAACACGCCCTCTTTGAGAAAAGACCCTGGCTATGCCATTGCCGAACGGGTTGCACATGCCAACCTATTTAAAAAATAAATAAATATTGGTTGTAACTATACTTTATTTAAATTTAGCATCACCCGCCTTTTGATACATGACTTTCCTTCTCACTGGTTAAACTATTCGCTTGGTTTACACTTTATCCATCATAGTGTTATTAGTCCAATAATATGACTTTTATCAAACATTTACCGGAACATTTGAATAAAAAACATCAGATGCATATGATTTTTTTTTTCAAAAAACAAATTTCTCGCGTCGCATTAATTATATTTTCCTTATACTCATGTCGCTTTATCTTCTTTAAATCTTTACACCCCGTATGATAGTACTATCCCTTTGAGCTTTCTCGTACGGTCCTTTCGGATTACGTTGATTGGATTTATTACCTTCAAAAGTTCAATTGTCATCCTTTGAGGGGGGATTTCAGGGCACACCTTTCATATGTGGTCTCACAACTACTCATCTATCTTCATATTACTGAGTTATCCAGATTAGCTTGAATTTGCATTGGAGTATCACCATTTCTCATTAAACTCTTATATAAACACTTTTCGGTAATCATCTTATTGGGGTGATACGGATCCGTATAACAACCTTCAGTCATTCAACTTTACTCTTTCTTATGTTTGTTCCAACAAAGATGTAGATTCCATCTACAATCACCTCACAACTCGATAAGACATTTCACCAAGATAATAAATCATACTTTATGTGTTTGTGCCGCCTCTATAATTCCAATTGACCCCAAATTTTTCTCGGAAGAGCACCATCAGTCTCATTTGTGTGGAATGCTAAGTACCCTCAGTCTAGATTGACATATGACCTGTTCAAATCATTTGTTTCTTCTTACTCTTCTAGTTCTTCTTATATGAATCCATGCTTACTAGCTGTGATCTGTATCCTTTATCAGCTAGTAGGTAAGCAACTAATCACAAAAATTCTCTTTACATCATTACTGTCATAAATGGTCATTACCGACTGTCAAAAGCTTCTTCTTAATTTCTTCATTAGAGTTACCGTACTGGACTCATTCAATGTTATTATCAAGGATACTACTAATTGTATTGCTTTAACTTCACCATTGTCTCCGTTGATCTCTGAAAGAAATTCTCTAGATGTCGATAAACTTCTTTTATAACTTTATGGTTATTCTTCTTATTTGCCAACCAATCATCACTAGTTAACCCGCACATGTAAATTTCAATTAGTTTGTAGTTGACCTTCTACAATATTGTAGACTTATTATTCTTCTGTCTCTTTTAATGTGGATGTACTTGGTAAAAAGCTATCCCCTCTAGGTTATCGGTTTATACTCTTTTGGCTCCTTCTACAGTCTTCACTGTAGGCTCACTTATACTCTTCCAAGTCCGGTTGTATCATTCCTCTGTCGTCGATGAACTTATCAATTCTTCCACAATAGCTTGTAAGCGTGTCTTCGCAATTCCTCTTACATTAGTCATCATCTTTTTGCGGACCTTTGGTATGAACCATTAATGTTGGTAACTTAAATATCTTTGTGAATGAGAAGTTATTGTGGACTCTCGAGTCCACCAATATCATTCTCTCGCATTCTTCCTCCTTGGTTGGTGCAGTTCTGTAATGCCACCTTTATATGAATTTGTTGTCTTAATTTTAGACTTCTATTGTATTTGATACTTGCGTCATAATTTCTTTCAAAATTCTTGCATCTTTGATGAAGTTAACCCGTCTCTATGATGATGAATTTTATTTCTCGTCTTTAAACTCATTTATCAATGTCTGTCTTTGTACTCCTTTAATTCTTCACATCGGGGTCAACACCATATCTTCTTTGTACTCTCGGGCCCATACTTGCCTATGGCGTCATCCACCTTGGTTGCACTGTCATTTAACCCGCCAAGTGTGGCTGTGCTCTACCCCGCTTGATTTGTATTCCGATATTGTCCTCTTCAATTTGCGCTTCTTATCAGTCCTTATCTGCCTCCTTGAGTTTCATCTCTCGTCTTCACACTGCTAAATTCCTTGTAGGACTTCTATCACTTCTATCTGAGTTTATTTGATATTCATTACTGTCTGATTGTTCTTGTGGTTACAAATCATCTTTTAATCTTCACCTTATGTCCACTCATTCTTCGAAAGATTGTAGGAATCGCCAGAGTGTTTGCCAGAACACATTACTCTACTCCGAGGTCGGAGTCCATTATCTTCATATATATGCAGATACTCTTTAAGATCTACCAACCTTTTATCATGAGGCGATGATCACATCATGATAACTCAACTAAAGGATATTTCCTATCCCTTAGGGTACTAAAATGTTACATGTATATAGGTATACATATAACCTACATAAACGTACAATACTATAAGTCCACATACTATTTCCTATCTACTAAGTTGCAGAGATCCCCGGAGAGCGATGGTGGTCCGACGTACTACTATCCCAACAACCCGACTATGCACATGATTTTAAAATAAAACTTCATTTTGAAATTTTTTTTATCCCTTTAGGGTTCTGGTTATTTCTACATTCGGTCTTTAAGAAGATTCCAAGTGCCATTGTTGTCAACCCAGACCTCTGATACCATGTTGTAACACCCCAAATTTTCAGAACTCGGGGAGCTACTGGTTAGAATCTCACAATGGGTCCCGACCTTAGTTTGACACCAATTTTACTAGGATCTTGCAACAAGGCACAAACTTATTTAAAACCTTTTGAAAACATCAAATAGTATTTTCATGAATGATCAACACATGACAGCCTTACAAAGCATAATTATATTAATAACATGCATGCTGAACGGAAGACTCCTCGTCCCCATCTAATGAGTACGTGGACCCGGCTGACCATCCGTCCCGGATCTCTCTGCAACTTTCTATCTCTACAAAATCTACAACACGGATAAACCGTTAACTAACAATCAAAAAATAAGTAGAATCAAAATAGCACAAACACAACTCAGGCAAAATAAAACAATAATCATGCTGGCACACAAACCTGTTATTATCTGATACTTAGGTGATTCACTTTACTAGTCCCTAAAGAAACCCCAAGCGCCCTCGGGCTAACTAGGCAGAATGCCACCGCCCGTTACTCTTAGGCCAAATATATAGGTCGGTCGATAATTAATAAAAAGTACTCTTATAAACACAGCATTCAAACACCACTATCGTCATTCACACTCATATCCAAAAGCTAGCTAAGTAAGCCGAAAGGACTTACCTAAATCGCATCTCGACTCCCTTAATCACAACTCGATCCGCAACCGTAGAAACTCAATTGCCTGACATAGGAGGCAAGTGGATCAAAATACATCACATAGTCTTAGAAGTCTATAACTTCTAAGATGTACAATCTCATCCTAAGGAAAATTACTAAAATACCCTCCTAAAGTAAAGTGACCATTTTACCCTTAGTACCAAAAATTCCAAAAACAAAACTCGTAATATATACTTAAACTCTTACTTGGGGATAATATCATATTCTAACTCTTACGAGTGAGTTTTTGTAGAAACTAGAAAACTACACATTTTTCCTACTTTCTAAAAGGTTACTAGGATCCAACTTTGGCTCAAGATAAGAAGCCCGAATAAAACTATAAAATTCTAAGGAAATTATCCAAGAATTCTATGATATGCATACTAATCATAAGGCGAAAGATCTCTCTAAAACACTAAACCAAACTCTCTGTATAAATTTTCAAAGTTGGTTCCAACATCCAGTAATTCATACTTAGCCAAAATAATCACTTCTTTTCCAAAAAACTGTGTTACTACCCTACTTTGGAATATCATAAGTCCGAAACTAACTGTTGGATCATCCTCAAAACTTTACACAATAAACTACAGTATATGAACTCTAATCCATTAAAATTTTAAGTTCATCAGAATTATCTAACTCATTCAAATCTAGATCCAAAAACGGCTTTAATACAGTTTTTTCCAACACTTAGAATAATTCACAAAAAACAGAAAAACTGCTTATTGTCTCAACTTTGAAAAATCATAACTCTTAAACCTCTTGATAAAATTCTCTCAAATTTTGATATATTATACTATGAAATCCTAACTATGACATATCCGAAATCCAAGTCCAACAGAGATCAAAAACCTATTAAAAATTATCTCACAAAACTGCATCACAAGCAATTTTTGTCAACACAGAATATTCAACAACAACAGAAAAAAAAACTGTTTAAGGTCCCAACTTCGAAAAATCATAACTCCTAAACCACTCGCTGGATTCCTCTAAAATTTTAATATGTTATACATCAATATGTCAACTATACCATATCCAAAATTCAGCCAAAAATAATGAGTCTAGCATACCTAAATCTGGTCCCAAACTTGGTTGTTCGACACAGTTTTAAAAGCTCAGAAAAAACCCGAAGAAGCCCTTGAGATTGTTCCTTGGCTGTTATGTCTGGGTTCAGGCAGTTTGAAGGAAACTATTAGCACATATATGTGGAGGGAAAGACAACTAAGAGAGGTATGGGTCTTACTTGCTTCTCTCACTCCATTGTTGCGTGGGCAAGATGGTACCCTTGGATGATATAGTGACAGCCCCACAACAAACAAGTCACAAATCACCGAGTCCTTATGAGGTTGGGCTAAAAAAAGTTAGGAGAAGAAGTCGTTGTTCCTCGTGAGTCGACATTCACTGGATCCACTTCCGGTTGCAAGTGTTGGGACGGAGCTACGCCGAAGGAGAAACCCCTAGATCCGAAAGTGTCTTGACCCACTGCTGATAGCCACTCAAAGCAAGGTAAGGGAGAGTTACTATCCTAGTTTGACAGTAGAACGAAGGAAAAGAAAGGGGACAGGACCTTACTCTTTGGCTCCCATGCTGGTGATGATTCCTCTCGACAGAAGCAAGGGATAAGGCTCCCCATCTCTGTGACAGTGCACCAGGAGGCTATCCAGATAATTGCAGAAGGGAAACAAGTGTTGCAAACCGCCTGATTACTAGTTGTAGAATCGTTCTCATAAGGAAGGTGAGAGGATCTCTTGGATGCCTTTTCCACGTTAGAGAAGAGACGTCGGAAAATAAAACAGCCCCGTCTTCTAACGTTTTAGCATGAACCGTTATATTATTGGGAACGATTTCAAGGGTTTGGCCTTGTGAAAAGGGTTGGATGTTCACTTCTAATGGGCTGGGGTGATCTTGCCAAATGGGCCAGGAAGGCCTTGTCGTGACTTAGTCAAGATGGCACCATGGCCTTGTCAAGTGGTCTCATGCCTTTTCAAATTTTTTATCCAATATTTAGTCTTGCCACATACATTTTAATAAGTATTTTATGTGATCAAGCCTTCACATAAAATCATAGAAGTGGATAAAAGGGGTATATTATGTGGTAACTCTTCACATAAAAAGATAGAAGTTGAAAATCGAGAAAATTAGGTATGGTGTACAAAGATTGAGATGGATAAGTCTATCACGACTCGTAAATAAATGGAAAAAAATTTCTGGATATTACATTAGTACCCCCTAAAAATAAGTTTCGTCCCGAAACTTAGAATAAGAACCATCACTCCAATAATCTTCTATAAGTAGAAACGGAGTATCTACTATTTTCTTAGAGAATCTTCATCCTATCTTTCTAAGATACAAATATCACTAAATTATCATAGAATTGCAACACAAAATATTAAACACTCAAACACGAAAATAATCACATAGTCAAATATGTCCTACGTATCAGAATCCGAGTACTAACTCGTCGGTATCCGGTGTTGCGGCTAACTTCGCAAAGAACTTGGGATAACTACGTCTAAATCTCTCATATGTCTCCTAAGTAACCTCATCGGCTCCTCGTCTAGACCACTGGAAACTCTACCAAAGTATGATCTGGTCCAACTACTAGATTCTCATATCTAATGACATGTCTCGGGTCCCGTATGTATTCATTTAACCATTACGCGTGATCACTGGGTGTACATCGTAGTAGTACTAGTTGATAAATACTTCCACAATCCTCTTTAAGATATCCACGGTTGCCATTTTAAACTCACTTCCAGCTCTATTAGTGACTCTACCGAATTAACTGCGGTTCTAAAGATCCCATGCACCCATGTACTCATGTACTCATTGTGTGTAAATCTCGGAAGATTTCATACAATGATTACGTTGATCGGTTCTTTACGATAACTGAATATTTGGCCACGTATGAACCCTTTTTTAAGCCTGTAGGTGACCAATTAGATTGGCCACAATTGGAGGGTCCACCACTTGTAACATATCCAACGAAAGCAAGAGATGCTGGATGGCCCCGTTCAGTTCGGATACAAAATGAAATGGATGAGAGACCACGCGGCATTGTTCGTTGTAGCAAATGCAAAAACACTGGGCATAATAGATCAACATGTCCACAAAATCCTAGCACATCGGGGTTTAGAGACTAGTGTACTATTGTAATAGAATCTGTCAATTGTTACAGTTCTATTTTGGGTATGAGATTCGGTTAAGAGTTTTTCTATTTTTTGTATGAAATTTGTCAATTGTTGCAGTTCTATTTTGGGTATGAGATTTGGTTAAGAGTTTTGTTGTAATAGTACCTCCCAAATATGAGTGAAATCGGTCAATTGTTGTAGTTCTATTTTGGGTATGAGATTCGGTTAAGAGTTTTAAGCGAATCTCATACCCAAAATAAAACTCTTAACCGAATATATATATATATATATATATATATATATATATATATATATATATATATATATATATATATATATATATATATATATATATATATATATATATATATATATATATATATATATATATATATATATATATATATATATATATATATATATAGAGAGAGAGAGAGAGAGAGAGAGAGAGAGAGAGAGTTATGTAAACAAATCCTTATCTTTTGGCCTGACTAAACTTTTGTACCCTACCCTTTTAACTATCAAAATGGTATCCCATCTACTGACCCCGACCGAAGATTAGTACATACGATAATGTTCACACGTTCAACTCTGAGAACGGCGTTAAGAGTGAGGTTATTGTTGTCCATGAACCTTTACTTCTTTTTTCCTTAAATTTTCCAACGGTTAAATAAACAAACCGCCAACCACTTTCTTCATTCTCCACATAAACCCTAACCCCTAATTTTTTCCAATTCGATTTTGTTGGTTTTGGTCTTCAAAATTCTAGCCTTTTGTCAATTGAAGAGTGTATGCTAAGGATCAAGGGTCTTCGTTAGGGTTTCTGTCTTCGATTTCTATTTGGTGAACAAGACGTTGGTTTTTCTGTCAAGTGATTGAAACTGTGTGTGGTTTTACCTTCTATTCTAGGTTGGACAAGGATATGGGTTTACAAGAGATGTGAAGGAGTCATAAGTTATATTGCAAGGCTCAAGTGATGAATCTGTAATTCCACCATACATTGCAAGGATGCAACAAGATATTTTAGTGCTAAAATTTGTGGTTACTATGCTATTCATTTTTGTAGTGATTGTATTGGTGAAAGTCTGAAGACAAGCTCTAGTTTCTGTTTTGTTCAGTTTGTCTATGAATGAAATATGTCAATTGTTGCCGTTCTATTTTGGGTATGAGATTCGGTTAAGAGTTTTTCTATTTTGTGTATGAAATCTGTCAATGATTGTGTATGAGTGAAATCTATTTTGGCAATGAATGAAATATGCCTATTTTGACCATTTTTGAAATCTGAAATTGACTATAAAGCAGAATTGGTTAAGTCCTTAAATTCAAAAATCAAACATAAATCAATGAGTTCTTCTGATATTGACCAAAAAAAAGAAAAGCCACAGACAATCTGAAATTGACCAAAAAACACAATCTTAAATTGACCATAAAAAATCATTGTCACCGCAATAGAGATATAACTGTCAAATGACCATAATAATAGAGAAAATTGACCACAAACAATCCTCAATCTGAAATTCACCATAACTGTTAAAAATCTGAAATTGGATTCATCACTGTCAATGAGGATCAATTACAATGTAACGCCCCAAAATTTGACGCGTTTCCGATTTTTATTTTTATGGATTATATCGATATTTAATTAGCTTAAGGATATTTTTAAAAAATTATTTTTATGACGTAAAATATAGTTCCCAAATATATTTATATTTTGGATATGTTTGCGCATATCCGTATTATTATTTTCGGGAAAGTCGGGAATGGTTTCCGATTCAGAAATCCCGTTCCGAATAATTTTAATCGAGTTTACTCTTTTACACTATTTCATTTTATTTTATTTTATTTATTTTATTTATTTTATTTATTTTCTCTTTTCTTTCTTTTTCTCCTTTCCTTCTTTGCATCTCTCTCTTCCCCAGCGTGATGATGTCTCTTGCTACTACACGTCTCCGACCCCTCGTTGCACTTAGCTCACATTGAATATCTCCCTCTCGCCCTCATCAACACAGGAAACACCATCCTCTCACCCTATGGTCCCTATGTTTCCTCACCCGCAACTCCTCTGTCCTTGACTCCCTCCCTCTGCGATCTGGACCCAAGCAAGCAATGACACCAGCCTTCGATTCCCCATCTCCCTCAATCTTCTTATGATCTCGTACCACAAACGCAACCTCTCAAAGGCCTCGTCGGGACCGCCGGCAACCACCATCCTCTGTAATTACTTTCTTCCTCTTCTCTGCAACCGGATCTAAATTGTTTCCCTACCTTGCTTTGTCTCGAGTTCCTTGCCGCCGCCTTGCTGAGTTCCTCGCCGTCGATCCTCTACGCAACCCCACCTGCTGCAGCGAACCCCTCCGGATTGAGAGAGCCGCCTCCACTCAGTGCCGCCAGGAACTACGCCGGAGGGAAAGAGCCTTGCCTCGCCAGCCGTCGACGTGCTCTACCGCCTGGAGCCTTGCGGAGCCTTGGCCGCTGCCCGTGCAACCTCCCTCCTATGACGTGCCGCTTTCCTCCTCTGCTCTGCTGTTGCATCTGTAGGGTTAAAAGAAATAACTGTTGATGTTTTTAAAATCGGGACCCTCAACTTATGTTATATTTACAAATGTGACCCACTACTTTGTATTTGTAGTTTTTACCCAGATTTTTGAAATGAAACAATTATACCCCTGCAGATTTTATTTACATGGAATGACCCATATTTTATATTGCAAATTATAACCCAGCTTTGTGCAAATTATCTTTTGTACCCTTGTTGATTTAATTTGGGTTATGACCCCAAAGATTTAATTGCGGTTATTGACCAAATTTCCTTATTCGATAATTACCTGAAAAAAGGTTTAACGAGTTTTAACATTGGCTTTTGAAAACCGAGTTTTCCTTAGTCTTATACATATTATATATTCCGTTCAAACTTAGCGTGTGATCTAAATTTGATTAGTTTTGTTTTAGGTTCGGGAGTGCCCCATAGAAGGCCCAACGAATCCATACTGGACATCTATTGATCGCTTTCCGCCTTTGACCCCGTGTGAGTACCTTCTTCCTCGATCTAGTTATGTTTAGTGATAGAATCATGCTAGGTTGGATCTAGCATAACTTTGGGCAAATGCCAATTAGTGGCTTGGAACCTTTAGGTGAGTGTTTGAGGTTATTGATGTTCAATGACATGTGGTGTGTTGATCTTGAGTTGCTATACAGTTGTGAGCCTCGTGGTTGATTTTGTGAGACTTGAGGTGGTATTTATATGTTGGTTGAGATTGCGGAGTTTAAGATGAGAGTATCCTAGCACATGGGGCCATAGTTGAGATCTCGTGAGTTTATGAGGGCTAGGATTGTATCGTAGATTATGAGAGTGTATGACCTAATAAGATGATATAGGACAAGAAGTCTAAGGACTTCTAGCTTGTGAGTAGTTGTTGATTATCGTGCCTTGTCTTGAACAGACTTTGGTTATATTCCTTCGGAGAGTGATATCGGTTTCGTTTAGCTGTGAAACGAGGTAAGTCCTCGGACTTACTTATCTGCTTTTATGCATTATTTGGATACATTATGGTGTTTTGTGTTTTATCGCCTATGATCATGAAACCGGATTAGGATTACTTGACTATATATATTATTTGGCCCATTGTTACTATTATTATCGGGCGATGACATCACTGCCTAGCTCCCGAGGGAGACTGTGAGGTTCTTTGTGACCAGGCCATACATGGTATACAGGTGGGCTTCTTCGCCACTCCACATGGTATACGGGTTGAGCTCCACCACACTCATGTTGGTTACACGAGGAAAGAGGCAAGAGTTATAAGACTCTCATGTCACACTTTGAACGAATGGAACTAGTAAAGAAATAACCTAAAAAGAGAATAAGAACCGGAAGTGTATGTATATGAGCATGTTGTGTGTTATGTGTCCTTATGTGTGTGTTTGTGTCATATTATCCTTATAATGCCTTGAATGTGAGCTAACGGTTTTATACCGATTGTTGTAGTTGATGTGTAGGTTAGGATGTGGCTGAGTGATCTAGAGGAGTGGGCAGCCGGGGTTTCATACATCATAGGTTGAGTTGGGGGATTTGAGCTCTTGTGTTGTTGTTTTTGTATTATGTTGATGTTGTTGTAAGGAAGGTTGAAGTCTTTCCTTTCTTTTGTCTTTGGGGTTTCATAACATTGCATAAAAATGTATTTCGGTTTTGGCCTTTATTTGTGCCTTGTTGCAAGATCCGGTGAAATTGTTGTCAAGCTAAGGATCGGGACCCATTGTGAGGCCCCAACTGTTCGCCACTTAGCGTGCGTGCAAATAAGCTTTAAATTTATAAAACTAGAATCAAGCAAGCGAACCCGCAGTGTACGGATCGATATAGTTAAGCAAGAATTCCAGAGTATCGAACACAGGGATTTGGGGGGAACAAATTCAATTGTAGATTATCAAGCAAGTAAATGTAAGAGCTTTGCAAATATATTGGGAAAACAATAACCCTAAAGATCCAGGAATCCAGCTGTGGCAATCGATTCAAGATATACTAATGATATAAGGACAGATTTAAGATATGCAAAGGTATGCTAAGGTAAGGTAATCGTACGGTGAAGTTCCAAAAACCTTCTGTGACTCACCTATAAGACAATCTCTATACAGGTTGTTGAGGCTTCAATATAGAAAGGTTCTAAAGGCAAGAATTAATGTCAAATACCCAAACTTGTAATCCAAGGATCAAGACTAACTAAACCGATTAAGGTTGTGACACTCACAATCGAGGTAGAGGTTGTTGAGGCTTCACTACCACCTAGAAAAGGCAAGCCAAGACTAAGTTAAAGCAAATCTTTAACTTTGGATTAAAGTAAAAGCAAGTTCGTAAACTTAAGGGAAATCACGGTTAGTTCTTGAGGTTCCACGGTCGTGGACTCAAGAACAGGCCGTAATTTAGGGTTCGTCGGCGATTCTCTCTAACTCTCAGGGTCCAATCTGTTTACGATCGATCTATCATCATCTAAGCCACAACTATCAACCCTTCACCTTAGAGTTGTTAAGGGTTTTTAGCCAACCATAGTCATATTGATATCAAATTCAAGAATTAAAAGATTAAAAGATGAAAACTTTCGAAAACCTCCAATAACCCTCAAATAAGTCTCAAAGTCACAATCAAGAACAATAATCATCACTAGATTCGGAATAACTCAAACAAACACAAATCTTAGATAAGAAGGAAGAACGGGATGTCAATCCGTCTTCTAAATCAAACCTAAACAAGAAGAGAAATCTTCTTGCGAACAATCTTCCGACAATCCGGAAATCACAATAGCGATGCGCCAAAATCTCTCAAACACAACTTCCGCCGAATGCAAAATTAGGGCAATTCCAAACGCAAGTGCAAGATGTGTCTACGCGTAAGCGAAGGTGACGGAATCTCTCTTCGTCCGTCCTTTTATAGTGTAAGATAAAGTATCGGCCCGGCCCAATCTTCTAAAAGATCGTGGCTTAAAGTGTGGCGAAAAAGATCGCCAAGATCACGGTCGTGGAAGGTTCCACGACCGTAATTTAGAGCGTGGAAATTAACACGGTTTGAACCAATGATTCCACGACCGTAGAAGTTACTAGAATGAACCACGCTTCTCTTGCCTGGTTCCACGGCCGTGGACTTGAACGTGGAAAGTAGTACGACCGTATTTTAGAGCGTGGTTTAGGGTAAGAACGTGATTCTTCCCTAGCCTGGTGCATTCTCCAAGTTGATACTCCTTTTGCTCCTAAGAATGTCCTCAATCCATGGACATGTCAAACAACTTCATCCTTGCTCAATTCCGTTCGGAAATAGCTCTCAATTACCTATAATCAACATAAAGCTTGTGTAGATCTCTATATCGACATTATAGATAAACTAGCTCACAAATGCATCAATGCTCAATCAATGACTATCAATATGGATCAAATACACTTAGAAAACGTGCCTAAAATATCACAATATTTCATGCTAACAAATAACCCCATACTTGCCACTTGCTTGTCCCTAAGCAAGGTCTTTCAAAAGCTTTTAAAACAAGAGTTAGGATGAAATATGTGTACCTTCTCAAAGCAATACTTCTTTTGGATGAATGTGCCTTCTAAACAATAGATCATTCTCAAATCTTGCTTCAATCGTTTATAAGACTTTCATACACTTAATCAAAGAGTAAAGAGTAAAGAAAAATCATGAATAAATCAAACTTCCAAACAAACATCATAACCTTCAAACATTATCAAAATCAATCATAAGAAACTTCAATTTAGATCACCAAGCCATATAACATTCTTTTGATCTTAAGGGCTTTCAAAGACAAAGGTCTAGAATGTGAAAAGGGAAGGAAACTTTAAGGAATGTGGTGCATGAATCCGGGAAAGTGGACAACTACTCTTTCTTATTCTCTTGCGGTTTCCGCAACACTTTCAACTTAGAGCTTCGCTCTCTTCTTTTCATTTTTCGACTTTACTTTTGGAGTTATGGATAGAGGTGCACAAAAACCGAAGCCTAGGAGATTGGCGTTTCTCAATTTTTATGAGATGCCTCAAACCCTTAGCGCACATACCACAATCCGCTAGGAATATCGCTCAATCCGACTTTGGCAAGACACAAACACCCGGCTATGTGAATGGTGCCGAGTTACTCATCGTCATGATTGACTTCCCCAAACCTACAATTTCTTTCTATTCTTTTGATTGCAAATAATTGCTTTCAAGGCCCTCCCACATCAAACATGCCAATATCAATCAACTCTTCCAAATTCCCGGATAGGTAAAGGAGGCCATAATTTCAATGAGGGGCTAAATGATCAAAGAAAGAAGAAAGAAAAATCGAATTGCCTTAATCATCTCAACAAGAAGTATAAGAACTTATAGTGTGGTTTCAACTTCAATTCCTCAACATGATTTAAGTAACATTCATCACATTATGAAACTTGCAAAAGAGGCATAATCAATTCATTCAATTTCTTTTCAACTCACTATTCGTTTAAGCATGCAATTGTCATTAAACTCAATTCACAAGTAGCGATTATCATAGAAATCATCTCAATTTCTTAGAAGCACAAAATTTTCAAAATTTTTCAATTTTTATGGGTTTTTCAAACTCTTTTTTCATGCAATGCAATAATGAAACGTGCAACAATATAATGAATATGCAAGATAGTCTCGATAGAAGCAAACATAGTGAGTAAGAGTTATTACAAACTTTTAGTCACACCCCACCCCATACTTGGAACAAACATTGTCCCTAATGTTCAAATAAAAGAAAGAAAAGAAGAAAGGAAAGAAAGAAAAAGAAAGAAAAGAAAAAGAAACTCACAAAATGGCGGTGGAGCGGCTAAAGCTATCGGTCATCATCATCGTCACTGCGGCACTGGTGGAGGTGGGAATGGAGAGAAGCTGGAGTCGTAGTGCCGCCCAAACTGCTGGCGGTAGACGTCTCTCATCATGTGATCGAGGTCGTCCATGCGTCCATCTCTAGCATCGGCTCGAATCTCCAATGCTCCCACTCTCTCAGAAAGGCCAGTAGCCCAATCCGGCATCTGCTCATACCATCCCGGAGCCTGACTGTACCATCTCGGGGCATCCGCTGGTGCTGGTGCTGGTGCTGATGGCTGCTGTGCGGACCATGGAGGTGGAGCTCCATACCATGCAGGAGGCGTATCCATCCAAGTGGGTCTCTCACTCACGCTGGCGCGGCGAGAGGACAAACCTGAAGCTCTGGCTGGACGTGGAGACCGTCTAGGCACATCAGGGGCCGCATCCGGCTGATCCGGAAACGTGCCAAACTCCTGCTCTGCTCCTCCTCCACCCTCATACTGATCTCTCATCTCCTCCTCCTCAACTACGGGCGGTGGTGGGACATACGGAGGAGCTGCAATCCTGTTCGCATGCATAGCAGCGAACGTCTCCTTCCAATTATGGCGTCCAGTCATAATGGAGTACTCCTGTAGCCACTCAATACCCCTACCCGTCCTGCTCTCCCAAGGCATGGCTGCATAAGGCGGACCTCTATGTGTAGGGAAGATGAGACCTCTAGTCATGAAGGCCTGAAGTCCTAGGGGTACGGCTGGTATGCGTATACATGCAGAAAAATCAACCCCCAACATCCTAGCAAGATGGGTAACTATCCCACCATATTCAATGTTGCCCTTCCTCTTGTTCTTAAGCTTGCTCATGGTAGCAGCTAAGAGGGTAGCACAGTCAGCTCGGCGCCCATATAGCATAGAATACAACAGAAAGAGCTCATCCGTCTTGATCTTTTGAGGTGTCTCCGTCCTAGGGAAGAGACACTCCGAAAGAACACGGTGAGCAATCTTCAAGGCTAAGTGATACATCAACTTAGCCTTGGTGTCAGCTGGTTGCCAACGGTCCTCGCTGGCGTAAATCATAGCTACCTCCTC
The DNA here is from genome assembly GCA_033239045.1 of Fagopyrum esculentum. Classification (NCBI taxonomy): domain Eukaryota; kingdom Viridiplantae; phylum Streptophyta; class Magnoliopsida; order Caryophyllales; family Polygonaceae; genus Fagopyrum; species Fagopyrum esculentum. The sequence continues at coordinate 123,972,881 of BSUD01000003.1, read as the reverse complement.
CCAAAAATCTTTGGCGTAAACGCCACTAGGGAAACGACCATTGAAGGTCTCTTGGAACCCAAAGAAGGCTCCGAACTCACGGATGGTAAAATCATAGTTTCTTTCCATAAGACGGAAAGAAACGGTCCTATCCACATGGTTGTGCTCGAAAGACGTCACAACCTCTCTCGTAATCTCCTCATAAGCGTCTTCTCGGATAGCCGAGAAGACAACTAGTCCGGCTCTATCCAAGAGCCAAGTAAGGTCATCTATGATGTTAAGAGGAGCTAGATCCTCTAACAATAGGTACCTAGGTCCAATCACAGCCCTCTCATGGATCCTCTCGAGTGCATCGAGGTGATCCTCATGAATGGTCGGTACTCTAGGGCTAGGAGGTGCGGATGATGAAGGTGATGATGGAGGTGAAGGGGAGGAAGGTGGTGGTGCTCTAGAGGATGAAGAGGAAGAGGGGTTACCCTTCCTCTTTTTGTTCTGCTCATTCTTCTTCTCCTTAATCCTCCCAGAAACTCTCCTCACGAAGTCCATCACTGTTCAAAATCACGGTCTGTTCTTGGTATTTCCACGGCCGTGGAACTGACAGAGACCGTGATTCGTCTCAACTTTTCTCAAAATTCAACAAACAGCACCCAAACTCAGAAATCAGGCAGCCGTAGTCTAATTCCTTCCAATTTCAATCAGTTCTCCTAAAATTTCTAGCAAAAACGAACCCAAATTGACAAAGATCAAGAAGAGTGGAAAAAACCTAGGTTTCGGATTTTAAAATCTGAATTGTGCATTCCTTGGTGATTTGCCGCTCGATTCGTTGCTTGGATCTCGTTGGTGGTCGAATTTGCTTCAATTTGGAAAGAAGAATCGTTGAAAACGATTAACGAACGAAGATTTAGGAGGAAGGGCGTGGAATCGGCGATTTGGGTCGTGGAATTGGGTATTTGTGGAGTGTTTTTGTGAAGAACGTGGTTTATATAGTGACAGGCAAAATTTTGAAAATCACGGTCTGTCGGGGGGTTCCACGGCCGTGGAAATGTACAGAACCGTGGTTTTGGTGATTTTTCAAAAGCTTTTGGAAATTACGGTCATTGTAGCTGTCACGACCGTGGTTTAGGCCGTGGAACTCTCTGTAAAGCTCCAAAGTCCAAGTTTCATCACTTTTCTTTAGTATTATTCTTCCCTTTTCCTTTTCCATCGTTCCTACATCCAAAAACACGAACATACCGGAAGAAATCGAAGGCAAAACAAAGCAAAAACGTCTAAACTGAGCTAAACTATGAATCGAAAACAAAAACAAAAATGCAATACCTTGGGTTGCCTCCCAAGAAGCGCTTTGTTTAAGGTCCGTAGCTAGACCAATCTCGCACTTATTCGAGTGCGGTAGGCGCGAACTCTTCAGCTTGGAGTTCTGGCGTATACTTCTTGAGTCGTTGACCGTTCACCTTAAAGCTTCCGCTCGCTTCACCCCATACTTCAACTGCACCATGGGGGAAAATACGCTTAATTAGAAAAGGTCCGGTCCAACGAGATTTAAGCTTACCTGGAAAGTGGCGAAGCCTTGAATTGAAGAGGAGAACTTGATCTCCTTCTTTGAAGTCCTTTGGAATGATGTGCTTATCATGCCAACGCTTTGCTCTCTCCTTATAGATCTTGGCGTTTTCATAAGCGTTCAAGCGGAGTTCTTCCAGCTCATTAAGGTCCAAGAGACGCTTCTCTCCCGCTTCCTTCATGCTGAAATTCAACCATTTGATAGCTCAAAACGCCTTATGTTCCAACTCTACCGGTAAGTGACAAGACTTCCCATACACAAGGTTGTATGGTGTAGTTCCTATGGGAGTCTTGTACGCAGTCCGGTACGCCCACAATGCGTCATCAAGCTTCAAAGACCAATCCTTCCTAGTCCTTGAAACCGTCTTCTCTAGAATTCCTTTGATCTCCCTATTTGAGATCTCAACTTGTCCACTAGTTTGTGGATGATAAGGGGTAGCAATCTTGTGAGTAACCCCATACTTAGTTAGAAGGGCTTCAAAGTGCCGGGCAATGAAGTGAGAACCTCCATCACTAATGATAGTCCTTGGTGTCCCAAATCGTGGGAAGATGGTCTTGTTAAAGAACTTAACCACAACCATGGCATCATTGGTGGGAGAGGCAATCGCTTCCACCCATCTAGAAACGTAATCCACCGCCAAGAGTATGTATTGGTTTCCACAAGAAGATGGGAATGGTCCCATAAAGTCAACTCCCCAAACATCGAAAATCTCCACCTCTTGGATGTTGTTGAGAGGCATCTCATTCCTCCTAGAGATATTACCTGTTCTTTGACAAGCATCGCAACAAGAAACAAAGGATTGCACATCTCTAAATAAAGTAGGCCAAAAGAATCCAGATTGCAATACCTTTGCGCTAGTCTTGTTCGAACTAGCATGTCCTCCACAAGGTAGTGAATGACAATGGCGGATGACACTTTGCATCTCATCTTCCGGCACACATCGCCGAATAATGCCATCCGGACCTCTCTTGAAAAGGAGAGGTTCATTCCAAAAGTATTCCCGAACATCCTTAAAGAACTTCTTTCTTTGTGCGTAGGATAATCCGGGCGGTATCTCCTGACAAACCAAATAGTTAACAAAATCAGCAAACCATGGTTCGTTACCTTTGGAGATCACATCGATGCACTCCTCAATAATGTGTAGGTGTTCAACCGGGAAGGAGTCATCGATGGGTAAATGATCGTCCTCTAGATGTGTTAGTCGACTCAAATGATCCGCAACAGAATTTTCCGAACCCTTCTTGTCGCGGATCTCTAGATCGAATTCTTGTAGGAGAAGAATCCATCTAATTAGCCTTGGCTTCGCGTCTTCCTTCGCAAGGAGGTACCGAATCGCAGCATGATCCGTGTAGACAATCACCTTTGCACCTACAAGATAAGAGCGAAACTTGTCAATAGCATAAACAATGGCTAAAATTCCTTTTCGGTAGTGGCATAATTGAGCTGCGCTTCATCTAGCGTCTTGCTAGCATAGTATATGGCATGGGTTCGCCCTTCCTTTCGTTGTCCAAGAACAGCTCCTAAAGCTACGTCACTAGCATCGCACATAACCTCAAAGGGAAGAGTCCAATCCGGAGGTTGGATAATAGGTGCTGAAATTAGAGCTTGCCGAATTGTGTTAAACGCATCCAAACATTCCTGCGAAAACTCAAAAACTGCATCCTTCATCAATAGATTAGTGAGCGGTTTTGATATTTTAGAGAAGTCTTTAATGAAACGTCTATAAAATCCAGCATGTCCTAGGAAACTTCTTATCCCTTTCACCGAAGTTGGGGGAGGAAGTTTCTCTATAGTTTCTATTTTCGCCTTATCCACCTCTATCCCTCTACTAGAGATTAAGTGTCCTAAAACAATTCCTTCCTTAACCATGAATTGACACATCTTCCCAATTAAGAACTAGGTTAGTGTCTTCACACCTTTGTAAAACAAGAGCAAGGTTAGAAAGACAATTGTGAAAAGAGGAACCGTATACGGAGAAGTCATCCATGAAGACTTCCATGATTTCCTCAATGTATTCGGAGAAGATGGCCATCATGCACCTTTGAAAGGTGGTTGGGGCGTTGCAAAGCCCGAACGGCATTCTCCTATAAGCAAATGTACCCCACGGGCACGTGAATATGGTCTTCTCCTGATCATCCGGGTGTATCGGAATCTGAAAGAAACCACTATAACCGTCAAGGTAGCAAAAATGTGAATGTTGTGCTAACCTTTCAAGCATTTGATCAATGAATGGCAATGGGAAGTGATCCTTCCTCGTCGCATTGTTAAGCTTGCGGTAGTCTATGCACATCCGCCATCCCATTACGGTTCGGGTAGGAATGAGTTCGTTGTTCTTGTTGGTGATGACCGTCATTCCTCCCTTCTTTGGAACTACTTGAACCGGACTCACCCACTTACTATCGGAGATAGGATAGATGATACCTGCATCAAGAAGTTTAAGAATTTCCTTCTTGACAACCTCTTTCATGGTCGGGTTCAACCACCTTTGAGGTTGTCTTCAAGTCCTAAAGTCCTATTCCATTAGTATTTTATGCATGCATAGGGAAGGTTTGATTCCTACTAAGTCCTCAATAGTATATCCTAAAGCTTTTCTATGTTTCCTAAGGACAACCATGAGCTCATTATGTTCATCTATGCTTAGATCGGAACTAACAATAACCGGAAAGGTAGAATTAGATCCTAGAAAAGCGTACCTTAGATGAGTAGGAAGTGGCTTTAGTTCAATCGCCTTCGGAGCTTCCAATGATCCTTGTGGAGCTTCCGATGTTTCCTTAGAAGTATCTAAGGAAGTAGAAGGTGTGGGAGAAGAATCAAAGGAAGTTGAAGAAGAGGTACGTTCACCCTCTTCCACGGCCAGAATCACGGTTTCTTTGTGTTCTCCACGGCCGTGGTGTAGGGCGTGGAAAGGAAATACGGTTGCTCTGTTTCCTCCACGACCGTATAACTCTCTGGAGTGGGACACGGTTTTGTTGGTGAAATACACGGCCGTGGAAAATAGTGTATGGCCGTGGATTCTCACGTTTTCTGCCTCGTCGTGGAGCATCTTAAATTCCACTTCACCCACTTCTTCTTGTGCCTCTAAGGCTTCAATTGCCTCATTGCAGTCCTCTTCTTCCCCTACATTCGTTAGACTCATAGTAATAACCTTTTTGTAAAGGGTCTTTGAAGAGAATAGCACTTACCTCCTCTCTAGACAACCCTCCTTCATCTTGGATATTGAATATATCCTCATCAAAGATTGGCTCCTTCACTAGAGTGGAAAGAACAAATTCTACCTTCTCCTCTCCTATATGGAAGGCGAGTCTACCATTCTTGCAATCGACTATGCAGCCGGAAGTTGTAAGAAACGGTCTTCCGAGTATGATCGGGACCGGACTATCTGCAGGAATGTCAAGCACAACAAAATCAATGGGAACAAAGAATTTACCTAGCTTGACCGGGACGTTTTCTACAATACCGACGGGGCGAGTAATGGATTGATCCGCCATGTACAACGTCATCTTCACCGGTTTAGGGTCGCCTAAACCGATCTTCTTACATAATGCAAGTGGTATGATGCTCACACTTGCTCCCAAGTCACATAATGCATCATATGTGACATCTCCCACTCCTATGGGAATGCAAAACGACCCCGGATCCTTTAGCTTTGGGGGCATTTTCTCCTTCATGGTCTTGATGAGATCCGAAGAATCCGAACTCATCTTAACCTCTCCAAAGTCCTCTAACTTTCTCTTGTTAGAGAGGATCTCCTTTAAAAACTTGCCATAAGCCGGCATACCTACAATAGCATCAATGAAAGGTATATTAATATGTATCTTGTTCATGAGTTCTATAAACTTATCAAATTGTTTATCTAGGCGCGCTCTCGCTCTAGATTGAGGGAATGGTAGGGGAGGTTTGTACGCCGGAGGAGGAATGTAGACATCTTCCTTCTCCTTCCCCTTCTCTTTGTCTTTCTCAACGGAGACTTCAACAAACTTAGGCTGCGGATCGGTGCTAGTCACTCCGCTCCTAGTTGTGATTGCCATCACCCTTCCCTTAGGGTTGTCCTCCGTCTTTCCTGGAAGTTTCCCTTGATTCCTAGGAACTTCCTCCGCTTGGCTGAACATTTGGTTTTCTAAAACCTTTTGAGCTTTATCAACCTTAGAAATTTGATCATCAACCTTAATAATGTGGTTCTCCAACCCTTGAAGCTTTCCCAAAATCGTTTCCAACATGGGATCGGGCTTCTCCTTCCCCGAAGTGCTTCCTCCATTAGATGTTTGCCCCTGGCTTTTCAAAGGAGTAGAGGAAGAGGAAGGTGGAGTTAGTGAATTAGAATTGGAAGGATAAGAGTTACCGGAATTTTGTTGATTGGAGCGCCAATTGTTGTTGTTTGAACCCCTATTGTTGTTCCAATTGTTGTTCCGGTTGTTGTTGTTACCATTCCAATTATTCCGGTTGTTGTTCCGGTTGTTGCGGTTTGTATTCTCACCGCCATTGTTGTTGTTGCCCAAATAGCCAACATCCTTTCCTTGTTGCCTTGGAAAGTTGGTCTTGATAGCCTCCTTCAACTCTTTGATTTCATTGTTGAGGGAGAAAATCTGATTTTGAGCTTCATGTGTGAGCTTCGCTCCTTGCTCCACACGATTTCCCTCCACTTTCCGGTGGGAATACTTCTCTATGACCCTTGCTTGCTTCTCAATGAAGTCCCAAGCGTCATCTTCTCTCATGTCCATGAATGTACCACATGAGAGGTATTGGAGCTTGAATTGTGTCTCCACATCCAGCCCCTTGTAGTAAATCTCCAGCAATGCGAGCTTGGATATGCCATGATGAGGGCAATCCAAAAGCAAATCCTGAAACCTTTCCCAAGATTGAAACAAACTTTTGTTAGATCTCATGGAAAATGCATTAATCTTACCTCTAAGTTCCGCCGTTTTGGATGGCGGAAAGAACTTAGTGAGGAACTTCGCGGAAAGGTCTTCCCATGTGTCTAGTTTCCCATTAGGAAGAGCTTGGTACCAAGACAATGCCTTCCCTTTCAAGGAGAAGAAGAAAGGCTTGAGCTTATAGTTGTTGGTAGTTGCATTCTTCGGCCTCATTGTCTCCATCATACACTCAAAGTTTTGCAAGTGTTGGTGTGGAGATTCAGCGCTTGTCCCGCCAAATTGGTTTTGGTGAACAAGAGTAATAACTTGAGGGTTGAAGCTAAACCCTTGTACATCATCAGCATCAAAGTTCACACCTAGACGGCGTGGTTGCTGCGTTGGATCCATCCTTTGGCCAAGAGTCCTTGGCTCATCATCTACACGGTTCACCCTTACATTCCTAGGTGGAATGCGTCGGTTTGTAGTCGTCCGTGGAGCGAATGGATTCACATTGATCCTTGAATCAATCTCCTCTAATGGTGGCATGGAAGAGTCGCTATCATCAGCGGATGAATGACCCCTATTCGACCTTAAGGATCTCCTTGAGGATTTCTTGCTTCCCTTATTCTTGAGATTGCTTAGTTCTATCCTCATCTGGAACATCATGTCTTTTAGATCGTCAACTTGAGATTGATGACGATCCATTTCGTCCCGGCGAATCTTTTCATTCCATTGGAGTTGAGCTTCTTTCTCCGCTAGCTCCGATTGATGATCACGTTCGTGTTCTTCAGCCATTTTCTTTTCCTTACACTTTTGCCTTAAAGTTCTCTCAAGCTCTTGATCAAGAGGTAAGAGATCCTCGGTGTTCCTAGACCTGTGCATGCACTCAAAGAGATATCAAATAACGAGAGCAAGCTCCCAAGCTTGACAACCGGCAACCGAATTCGACCTAGACAAAATCCCCGGCAACGGCGCCAAAAACTTGTTCGCCACTTAGCGTGCGTGCAAATAAGCCTTAAATTTATAAAACTAGAATCAAGCAAGCGAACCCGCAGTGTACGGATCGATATAGTTAAGAAAGAATTCCAGAGTATCGAACACAGGGATTTGGGGGAACAAATTCAATTGTAGATTATCAAGCAAGTAAATGTAAGAGCTTTGCAAATATATTGGGAAAACAACAACCCTAAAGATCCAGGAATCCAACTGTGGCAATCGATTCAAGATATACTAATGATATAAGGACAGATTTAAGATATGCAAAGGTATGCTAAGGTAAGGTAATCATACGGTGAAGTTCCAAAAACCTTATGTGACTCACCTATAAGACACTCTCTATACAGGTTGTTGAGGCTTCAATATAGAAAGGTTCTAAAGGCAAGAATTAATGTCAAATACCCAAACTTGTAATCCAAGGATCAAGACTAACTAAACCGATTAAGGTTGTGACACTCACAATCGAGGTAGAGGTTGTTGAGGCTTCACTACCACCTAGAAAAGGCAAGTCAAGACTAAGTTAAAGCAAATCTTTAACTTTGGATTAAAGTAAAAGCAAGTTCGTAAACTTAAGGGAAATCACGGTTAGTTCTTGAGGTTCCACGGTCGTGGACTCAAGAACAGGCCGTAATTTAGGGTTCGTCGGCGATTCTCTCTAACTCTCAGGGTCCAATCTGTTTACGATCGATCTATCATCATCTAAGCCACAACTATCAACCCTTCACCTTAGAGTTGTTAAGGGTTTTTAGCCAACAATAGTCATATTGATATCAAATTCAAGAATTAAAAGATTAAAAGATGAAAACTTCCGAAAACCTCCAATAACCCTCAAATCAGTCTCAAAGTCACAATCAAGAACAATAATCGTCACTAGATTCGGAATAACTCAAACAAACACAAATCTTAGATAAGAAGGAAGAACGGGATGTCAATCCGTCTTCTAAATCAAACCTAAACAAGAAGAGAAATCTTCTTGCGAACAATCTTCCGAATCTTCGATCTTCCGACAATCCGGAAATCACAATAGCGATGCGCCAAAATCTCTCAAACACAACTTCCGCCGAATGCGAAATTAGGGCAATTCCAAACGCAAGTGCAAGATGTGTCTACGCGTAAGCGAAGGTGACGGAATCTCTCTTCGTCCGTCCTTTTATAGTGTAAGATAAAGTATCGGCCCGGCCCAATCTTCTAAAAGATCGTGGCTTAAAGAGTGGCGAAAAAGATCGCCAAGATCACGGTCGTGGAAGGTTCCACGACCGTAATTTAGAGCGTGGAAATTAACACGGTTTGAACCAATGATTCCACGACCGTAGAAGTTACTAGAATGAACCACGCTTCTCTTGCCTGGTTCCACGGCCGTGGACTTGAACGTGGAAAGTAGTACGACCGTATTTTAGAGCGTGGTTTAGGGTAAGAACGTGATTCTTCCCTAGCCTGGTGCATTCTCCAAGTTGACACTCCTTTTGCTCCTAAGAATGTCCTCAATCCATGGACATGTCAAACAACTTCATCCTTGCTCAATTCCGTTCGGAAATAGCTCTCAATTACCTATAATCAACATAAAGCTTGTGTAGATCTCTATATCGACATTATAGATAAACTAGCTCACAAATGCATCAATGCTCAATCAATGACTCAATATGGATCAAATACACTTAGAAAACGTGCCTAAAATATCACAATATTTCATGCTAACACCAACCCGTAGCATCCCGAGTTCCGTGGATTCAGGGTGTTACAAAAGTGGTATCAGAGCCCTAGGTTGACAACAATGACACTCGCAATCTTGTAAAGGCCGAATAAAAAAATAAACAGAACCCTCGAGGGTTCTGAGTTTTAAAAAAGTGAATTTCGTTTTCAAATCATGTGCATGAGTCAGTTGGGGTAGAATGTACGGACCACCACTTCCTATGCGGACCTCGGCGATGTAGTTATTGATTATTATATTATGTATATATATGTGTATATATGTAGATATGTTTATGTGGAATTAGGATGTTTTGGACTATACTTGTATGTTGAATTGTAAATTGTTTATGGACCTGTTATGTTTATAGTAGTAGCATGGCATTTTGTCGTTATATATATAAACATATGGTATGCTAATATCATATTAGTGATAGTGGATCTTATAGCTAAGATGATAGAAAGCTATCATCGCCCCGTTGGAAAACGTCTTTTGGCTTAGGATAGTATACATACGAAGAAGGTCAGATACAAGTTAAGACAAAGTACCCCGAGAGGGTATCCTTTTAGAAGTATGGAAGTATGGTAGGAGGGTAAGTCGTTAACTTCGGAGAAGGTCAGATACAAGTTAATCGGTGACAACTGAGAACGCACAAGTACGGTTGTCTATTGATGCGTGTAGATGGGAAGAGTAAATAAGACTATGGGAACATGTAGGATAGGGAACAAGAGCTTGGAATATCCGCGGTGGATCAATTTCAATAGTAAGGGGGTACATCAATGGACGCGCGTTTGTCTTAAATCAAATATTGTTGAACGAGTTCAAGCAAGTAGTTATAACAAGACCTCCGATGAGGAGATTGTAAAGATCTTACGCGACCTTCTTAGGCCATGGGATTGACATAAGGAGGAATGCCACGTGTTACAACTTTTAAGGTTTGATCATGGTAAGGGGAGCTAGTGGATCAACCGTAAGATGAGGCTTCCATTGTAGTTGCACATAGAATACCGAGAAATACATAAGGTGACAAACAATAGTAAGGGAAGATTGAAGTTTTGAAGTTTGAAGTCCATGTGAGATGTACAAGAAGTACATGAAAGATTGGGGATAGAACCTCTACGGTCGATTGGACGTTACATAAGGAAAGGGAGTATGTTCTATACCTACTCGAAGGAATGATGCAAGCTTTGGTAGAATACGAAGAAGGTAATACTAATATATTATAAGGCGTGATTAAGTCCTGTAGTAAGGACCTTCATGACTTCACATAAGTGTGAAACCTTAAAAAGATTATTAGAGCAAGTATCCCGAGTTCCGGAGGTGAAGGATCTCGGAAAGAGACGGTGAACATTGTAGCTAAAGAAGTAATAAACCATGTGTTCGATGGACGTCACCTCAACAGATCGGGGTGGACCACTTGACCAATGTTAAGACAAGATTGTGTCAATATCTTACGATATGTGATGGGAGAAGAAAAGCTAGAATCCGAGATATCACGGATTCCAATACATCAGAAGGTTAATTTTACCACTAACGTCAAGCTTGACTCAATTCCGATATCTAAGGTGCCGTATGAAGGACACTTGGGGAGAGACATGAGTTATGGAAGCAAGTGAAGGAGCAATTGCAAGAACTTATTGAAAAGAGTTCATTAGAATTAGTGAAATGCTATGGAGAACTCCGAATATTATCTTGAACTCGTGATTTCAAGTTCATATTGGAATACATCTTAAACTCTTGATTTGAAGTGTATTTATTGAGAACACCAGTTTGCGAAAAGAGAGACGACTATCTCCGTTTGCACATTAATTACTATAAGTTGAGCAAGATGACAATGAAGGACGAGTATCCCTTACAACGAATGAGGGACCTATTCGATCAGTTGCAAGGGTCGGTAGTTTCTTCTAATATTAACTAAGATTTGATTGTCACCGTTGGAGAATTCGAGACACGTATATTGCAATTACAGCATTCCGGACAAACCAGGGACACTACGAGTTGTAGTTACTTAATATGGGCTTACTGATGCCCGGAGGAGATATTTTGGGTCTACTCTTGAAAAAGAGAGAAGATGTTTGACAAGTTGTCACGGGATGGCAAACCCCGAAAGATTTGAAAGAAGTTACAAGTTTTCTTAGATGTGCCGAGCTTTACCAAATCTGTGAAGGGAGGAGTTGTATAACGCCAATCATGGTAACCTACTACAAATGACGATGAAGTATTGAATGGGACAAAGATTTGATAATAGAGTTTTGAGAGTTAAAGAGGAGATTTATTGGTACAACTGTTTTGATTTGCTTTGAGGAATGATGTGTTTTAAGTGTACAAGTGATTCTTCAAGACAAGGTCTTGATCGAGTGTTGCAGAGTGATGTAGAAATAATAGCATACGTGTCTTGTTAATAGAAATAGTATGGAGTAAAGTGATTCCATCGTTACTTGGAACTTGCAACAAGCATTGAGGAAATGTAACATCAAAGTTCGGTTTGACAAGAACCAAAGCCAACGGTGTAACTGGGAAGTTCGATCTTCTTTGGTGTTGCGTTGAGAAAGACCCGAGAAGGAAGTTGAGTTCCGGTATATCAACCTCTTTGAGATCTTAGCGCGAGTTGGAAAAGTATTTTAAAAGTTGGCGTTGCCGCCAAGAGTAGAGAGTGTTCACCTAGCGTTTTATGTATATCAATCTAGGAAGTACAGGTATGACTCGAGAAGTTTTGCCGGTCTTGATGAGTTAGTGGCGTCGTAGAACCAATGAGGCTAATAGGAAGTTGAAGGATAGTATCTTTGGTTGAGTTTTACGCTGAGCTAGTAGCATTGATAAATCGAAGGGTTGGACCTAGTTCTTCCCTTAGTTGTGTATATGTGTGATGTTATATAATGTTTGCGCCCCATGCGCGAATGGGTTTTATGACCGGTTATAGTTATATTGCGATGGTGGTTGGAGCAGTTTTAGCATATATAGATTAGAAGGTTTAAGCCTCCTTAATTTGAGAGTTCATATCTCGACCTTAGGGACCGAGAAGTTCGACGCATAGAAAGTTTCGGGACGAAACTTGTTTTTAGGGATGTGATGTAACGCCCCAAATTTTGGCTCGTTTGCGATTTTTATATTTCCGGATATTATCGATGTTTTATTAGCTTAAATAATTTTTAAAAGGTATTTTTATGACGTAAAATATAGTTCCCGAGTATATTTATATTTTGGATACGTTTACGTATATCCGTATTATTATTGTCGGGAATTGTTTCCGATTCGAAAATTCTGTTCCGAATGTTTTTAATCGAGTTTACACTTTTACACTATTTCCTTTTTATTTAATTTTTTATTTATTTCATTTATTTTCTCTTTTCTTTCTTTTTCTCCTTTCCTTCTTTGCATCTCTCTGCCCCAGCGTGATGATGTCTCTTGCTGCTACACGTCTCCGACCCCTCATTGCACTCAGCTCACATTGAAATTCTCCCTCTCGCCCTCATCAACACAGGAAACACCACCCTCTCACCCTTTGTTTCCTCACCCGCAGCTCCTTTGTCCTTGACTCACTCCCTCTGCAATCTGGACCCAAGCAAGCAGTGACAGCAGTCTGCATTTCCCCATCTCCCTCAGTCTTCCTACGATCTCGTACCACAAACGCAACCTCGTCGGGACCGCCGGCAACCACCGTCCTCTGCGATTACTTTCTTCCTCTTCTCTGCTACCGGATCTAAATTGTTGCCCTGCCCTGCCTCGTCTCGAGTTCCTTGCTGCCGCCTTGCTGAGTTCCTCGCCCTCGTTGTCGGTTCTCTACGCAACCCAGCCTGCTGCAGCGAACCCCGCCGGACTGAGAGAGCCGCCTCCACTCTGTGCCGCCAGGAACGAAACCGGAGGGAAGGAGCCTTGCCTCGCCAGCCGTCGACGTACTCTACCGCCTGGAGCCTTGTGGAGCCATGGCCGCCACCCGTGGAACCTCCCTCCTATGTCGTGCCGCTTTCCTCCTCTATTGTTGCATCTGTAGGGTTACAAGAAACCACTGTTGATATTTAAAATCGGGACCCTCAACTTATGGTATAATTACAAATGTGACCCACTGCTTTGTATTTGTAGTTTTTACCCAAATTTTTGAAATGAAACAATTATACCCCTCGCAGATTTTATTTACATGGAATGACCCATATTTTATATTGCAAATTATGACTCAGCTTTGTGCAAATTATCTTTTGTACCCTTGTTGATTTAATTTCGGGTTATAACCCCAAAGATTTAATTGCGATTTTTGACCAAATTTCCTTATTGGATAATTGTCCGGAAAAAGGTTTAACGAGTTTTAACATTGGCTTTTGAAAACCAAGTTTTCCTTAGTCTTATACATATTATATATTCCGTTCAAATTTAGCGTGTGGGCTAAATTAGATTAGTTTTGTTTTAGGTTCGGGAGCGCCCCATAAAGGCCCAACGAATCCCTACTGGACATCCGTTAATCGCTTTCCGCCTTTGACCCCGTGTGAGTACCTTCTTCCTCGATCTAGTTATGTTTAGTGGTAGAATCATGCTAGGTTGGATCTAGCATAACTTAGGGCAAATGTCAAGTAGTGGCTTGGAACCTTTAGGTGAGTGTTTGAGGTTATTGATATTCAATGACATCTGGTGTGTTGATCTTGAGTTGTTGTACAGTTGTGAGCCTCGTGGTTGATCTTGTGAGACTTGAGGTGGTATTTATATGTTGGTTGAGATTGCGGAGTTTAGGATGAGAGTATCCTAGCACATGGGGCTATAGTTGAGATCTAGTGAGTTTATGAGGGCTATGAGTGTATCCTAGATTATGAGAGTGTATGACCTAATAAGATGATATAGGACAGAAGTCTAAGGACTTCTAGCTTGTGAGTAGTTGTTGATTATCGTGCCTTGTCTTGAACATGCTTTGGTTTTATTCCTTCGAAGAGTGATATCGGTTTTGTTTAGCTGTGAGACGAGGTAAGTCCTCGAACTTACTTAGACGCTTTTATGCATTATTTGGATACATTATGGTGGTGTGTGTTTTATCACCTTTGATCATGAAACCGGATTAGGATTACTTGACTATTAATATATATATATATATATATATATATATATATATATATATATATATATATATATATATATATATATATATATATATATATATATATATATA